>CM038669.1:119063222-120263222 GCA_021605145.1 Aegilops bicornis
TTAGCATCAACCAATTCATTTAAAGATCAAAATTTGAAGGTACAAAGAGAGATTCAAAGTTCCCAAGTGATGAGGAGGACATCGTCCATGAATTGCAAGTTCAAGCAACTGTGAGGGCGATGAACATATAAAAATCTCAGAAGTTCTTGGAAGCGAATTGAGTTTCTTCTTCATCGGATCAAGAACCTCTTGCTACTCCTGCTATCTTTGGAACAGGAGGTCAGAACCGCCTATAACCAACGGCAGGTTAGACCGCTTGTGACGAAGTGCGACCGCTTTGTAACCAACATGGGAGACCGGTCTCTAAAATAGGTCGAGTCAGGCCAAATATAAAGGATCCACCTATATCTAAATGTAAACATCCTAAAGTGGATGGAGGTAAAGGCCATGGTGGCACAAGGGCAAAAGCCGAAGCTCACTTTTAATGAACTTCTGGCTAAATATCAAAAAGATAATGAAGCTAAGCATGTGCTAACTGTCCCGATCAAATGATGTCCAGCCATCCAAAATTGCCTCCTAAGCGATGCTTCTAAGAATTGGGAATTGTGAAAGAAGAGTTTTCATGCAACAACATCTTATTCTCCTTCAAGAACATCAATGCCAATTCCATATGCTCCACATCCCACTGGATTTTTATTCTCATTCATCATGGGGAGTGTAATGATTCATGGACACATACTCCTTCATATTTCGAGACCATATCATGTTGTTGGAGTGTGCACGGCTCTGAGAAGATCATCAAGTGCAAAGACAACCTTATGTTGAAAATGACCATTTTGAGCAAAAGGATCGATCCTGAAATTCAAACCAGAAAAAGGTTGTCAAGCAAGTTTATCGAGTGAAAAGAGATGGTTGCAAGGATGAAAGTTCAGATCTGAATTCAGTTGACAAAGAGCCGATGAATGTGTTGAAAACTTGACTATTGATAGCCAAAGGAAAGAGGAAAAATCATGCATTGATATTTCTAGTGCCAAATTTGAACAAAAAGAGAGTGAAAGGGGCTAAAAATCAAGAAGGAGGTGCTGCTGTCCAAAAATTGAAAACAAAATTGGGATTCTCACTTCATTTATCAAGTTGGTAGAGAGAAAAAGCTACAAAAGATTAGTGCTCAAGAGTTGAGAAAAGAAAGGCATAGGCGTGGGTTCCTAAAGGAAGTATTCCAACTCAAGACAAAGGATGATGTTCAAAGCAAAAGTTACCCAACACAATTGAAGGAGAAGAGGAGGTCAGAGACCGAAATCTTCAAATATAAGTTTTGCACCAAATCATCAAAATTATTGGTCATCGCATCATCCATTTAATCTACAAATGCCATATATGCCTATGTTTTTAATTCATCCTTGGATATGTTTGGTGAGTTTCCCACTTATTTTGATCATCAAATGCCATTTGTGTCTTTTATATCATAGAGGTTCTTACCATATTGTCATACATATTGATTAATTGCAATAGGCGTTGCTTTTAGTTTTTAATATGCTTGAAATGCTTAGTTCATAGAGAAGATTTTAATTCCACCATGTTATATCTTTCTCTACACTTTATTTTCGGTTGTGCATATCTTTATGGATGAATTACACTATGGATGATATTTTATATGAGATCTCTCGGAGTAGCTATATACTGTGGAGATGAATACCTTTGGTCATCGTCCTAAAATTGATAAGTTTCCGATGAAAGCGATTACTTGTGTAGTTTTCAATGCTCGGGGCGAAGGTATTAGAAAAAGGAGTAACTTTTCATCATGGAGTTTATATTTACTAAATCGGAAAACTTGCAAAATGTGTTCAAAACATTGAATTGCTGTTTTTTGTAACACCCAAAAATTATTTCATACAATCGTTGACGGGTGTTTTGAAGATGCAAAATTTTGACAGCTTTTATATCAAACCGACATCGTATGGACAATGATCGAGAGGACACGACTATGCACAACTCATCGAATGCATTCCGTTTGACTACTCACATGCATAATTGAGTTCGGATCATGAAGTGAATTAGCGATGGGAGACTTAATATTTGGAGTATACGTATACTTTATGCTACGCGAAATCTTGTAGCGATCAAGACTTCGACAACCAGACCCTTTTATTTCTTTTCATCGAGGCCAGCCTCTCTTTTCCCCTGGCTGAACCCCTCCCTATCCAAACCCTACACCGTGTCCCTCCCTTTAACGCATACGGCGCAACAATATCGTGGATCGGAAAGGAAGAGAGGAGAAGAAGAAGGAAAATAGAGGGACTTAGATCACGCCCGCCTTACGCCGCAGAGTCGCCCGTCGCTCCTCTTCAAAAATCGGTCGAGGCTTCCTTTTCCTCTTTCCGTTTCCCCAAATTCAGATCTTTCCCAATTCTCATCCCAGTTCTCACGTACATCTTCATGGCTGCCATAGCCATGGTTCTTACCTAGTCGATCTTACAAGGGTGTTGCTTTCGCGAAAGAGACTAGAGGAAGGAGAGTAGGAAGAGAAGGGAAGTGCAGCACAAACCCTTGGCTTTTGGGACAACAAGGTGAGATCTTTTCTAATCCAATACCCATGATTTGGATGAGATTTGCAGAGTCTATTTTAGATTGGATCAGTGGGGGATTAGAAATTGATCTCGTAATTAGTAGCTGCTGGCGAAGACAAATCAGGCAATTTCTACATTCCTCGTCAGATTTTGGTCAAGATAGAGGCGAATTAATTTTCTTACATATATAACTTTTGTTGTGGACTCGAAGAATCCTTTGCATGAAGTCCTATATCATAATTTTTGGCGGTGCATGGTTTTTGGGAGATATGGCAGTACAATTTCGAGAACAGTTTTTGTTACGATGAGAATCTAAAATATTAGATCCTATTCAGTTTTAAGAGGCACCTTATAGTCCTAATCAGATCTTCAAGTGAATATACCAAAAGTTTTAGGATTTTTAGTAAGCTTTCCCAGAGTTGTTATAGAACATAATTTTTATTGGATATATCCTCGAGATATAGTATTTTTTCGGATTTGAATTTGTCGAGGATTTTACGTCCGGATTCAGCCAATCATAGCTCTTACAAGATTTTTGCCACCCTATTGTCCTTTATCATAAAAGAAAGCTCAACTATATAAAGTTTTGAATATACAATTGTACATTCTCTGGTGAAGTTTCATAATTTTTGGAAGAGTGGTTTTTAGCATGAGTTATGAATAATTTTTTTCGATGGCTATAAGAATGACAAGCAGATCATTGTTGCACGAATTGGAGTGAAGATTAGTGCATTTTATTATCTGAATAAAAATAGCATGGCTTTTTTTATGTTGTAGGGTTTGTTACGGAGATTTCTAAAATGTAATTATTTGTTAGTATTGCTTTTTTGTAGATTTAATGGTACATAAATGACAAGCCCAGCCACACTGTTAGTACCCGGAATCCATATGCGTTGTTTTGTTCTCGAGATAGCCGAATTCGGATTGGTGTAGTAAGGCGGCTCTTTTGTGTGGTGTTCATGTATGCTTGTATGAATGTTTATATCTTGAGTGCAGGATGCTAAACCAGGTGGTGTATCTTAGGATTGTGATTACCTCATGTTCTCTTGATCTTCGTTGAAGGCAAATGGTAAGCGTAAGTGGTGAGTTTGCTACAGCTTTAACTTGGTATTTTATTCTACCTACATCTTAATTATTCAGAACCTTACCACTTAATCGTAATCTGAATGTTGGTGATAAATGGAGACTCATTTATATCTTGTTGCTTATTTATTCACTTGAGGCTGTTATTGTCATATTTATATTACTCTAAATGAAGTTGAAGTTGTGGAATCCTTATGAGTTGTATTGTCTTATCTCTATTACAAATGAAGTTGAGGTTGTGGTGACATCTCTTATCTCATGTGGCATATCATGAGCATTGCAACATCTCATTTGCATTGAAGTTATCACAATCCTATGGTTGTAACTTGTCTTGCGTTACACATAAATGCGTTGCCTTACCCGAGGAAGTGCGATGTAAAAGTGGACCATGACATTGCACGTTCATATGCATTCATTGAAGTTAATAACACTATAAGCCATATTATTATGGATGTGAAGGTGACCTTATATGATCTTGGAGGTGTTTTCTTATCAATTATTATTATTGTGGCTTATTTTTAAGTATTACTCTTGTTATGTTGATTCTTTTAAATGCGGCGGCAAGGAACTTGGAAGTTTAAATAACTTGTTAGAGCAGTTTTGCTTGCTGAGATTTATTCTCACACCGCATAATCTTTCGGGTGATTGAGTGGATTCGATTTAGCTTGGAAGAGGGATGGGATTAGATTACACATCATTACATCCTCGACCACATGTTTTTTTTATAATAAGAATAGCAACATTTGTCTTGTTGTAATTAATTTTATTTAGTAAAACTTGTTGTGTTTTTTGTCATGGCTTCTCATTTGTATGGAAGTTATTTGATATTTGTACCCATTGGAGTTTGTCCATATGTTTGTCCTTCTCTTATAACATTTATATTTGTTGCTTCAACTTTACTCTGTTTGTGTGGTTTAGGCTGCTGAGTTTTTATACTCTCTCCGACTTGTGGGGAAAGGTGTTTAGTGGCATCTTAGAAATTTGTGTTAAGCCAGTGCACTTTTGGGGGTGTTCACATGTTTTTTCTATCTCATCAAAAGATTGATGTTTTGATATATTGTAGCCCGGTTGTAGAAATTGTTTTTGCATCAATTATCTGGCAGAATGTGAAATTTTATATTCGGTCTAAAGATTTTACATCCATGGGTGAAAAGCATACTCCCCGGCGAATACATATTGGCTCATTGTTGGTGGTGCAACAAAGTATTTTATGTTGTACATGAGTCATTAGATGTTTTATAGTCATGTCTAGTGGAGTATTTCAAGTTTATTATTTTATCATGCTTCTAGACATCAAAAATCAAATTGTAACTCCTAGAATAGCGAGCATCGAGTCATGATATACAAAAGGAACATTTTCATGAGAAAAGATCGATGTTTAGTAAAATTAAAGGGCTTATTCTAGATCGCGCCGGTTTGGCCCAAATCATCGGACTTGGTCGACCGCTTCTTGACGCCAGCAGTTTAACCGCCATTGGGCAGAGATTTGACCAAAGTGTCTACCTACTTGACTATTGGAGTTTACAACTTAGCGAGTGAGGCCGAAGGAAATAGCTGGAAAATGTTTGTTGAATATCTGCATGATCCAAGATGCATTAAAGACAAAGGTGAAAACAAATGAAGAGGATTCAAAATGTGTCCCGGCCTTTACCGACTTTGAGGGTAATTTTGTCATATGTTACATTTGGGTTGATTATTCATTCTACTTTACTCGTTTAAAGTGATTTGTGAATGCAATTGAGATGTTTTGTATTTCTTCATGCTCCAATTTGAGAAGTATTACAAAGACCAATTGATATTAACTCTACGACAGCCCCCTCCTCCATAGGGTTGCTCAAATTCCTCAAGAAATCCAGGATCTGCAACTCTCTGCTATACGACGATGAGAAATTATTCACTATGGAATGTCTGGAGAAGAATTCACTCCTTAAGAAAAGAATTAGAAGATCTGGAGGTAGAGATTGAAAATCTCCGCCGCCATCCCGAAGCTCGAGTGGCCACTGCCCTCAAAAAGCGAAACCGAGCAAGATTTTCTTGTCTCCCACATGAAAGAAGGCAGGCTCGAGCTTGGAGTGCCATAAAAGCAGATCTAGAATTCCTGAATTCCTTGTAATTTTCTCTTATTTTTTTTGCTCCTAAAGGCGACACTTTTAAATTAATACGATGTGGCTTCCGATGTATCAACTCGATCTGTACTCAACTTAGAAATCCAAATCGGCTATGTATCTGCTTTCCAATTAGTAATCGGCCATCTTGGATGAAATATATCTTCTTTCTCAATTTTTTATTCTAAAGCGATACAATTGTATGTCAACCTATCTCGACCCGGAATTCCTCACACAAATCGGCTATCAGTCAAACCCGATGTAGTACCCATCGGCTAATCATCAACCCATATGCTAGGATAATATTTCTTCAAATATTTCATGTTAAGTTAACCCTAAGAAATTCTTCCCCTTCCAATGTCTCCAAAGTATACACATTGCCACGAGAGACTACATCTATTTATTCGATGTGGGCCTTCCACGTAGGTGACCATTTGCGAATTTAGCATCTTTAGTTCCTATCAGCAAAACAAGTTTCCACACCAACTCTCCTGGGTGAACTCTTTTATTTTAACTTTTTTTTGTCATACCAACGAGCTACTACGGCTTTGTTTGCTTCGACACTAATCAGCACCTTTAGCCGATGACCAGCCAAAATCCTCTAATCCATCTTTCATTAGCATAAGCGTATTCATCGGTATTAGCGAGATCTTGAAAAAGTAACTCATCTGGAACCTAATTTCCAATTCCCAAGGAGGATGGCTTCATGCCCATGCAAACCAACTTGATTTGGAACACCTTTAGTAGCACCATGACAAGCCATTTGATATGCTTACATAATGCTTCACGAAAAGAGTAGTATGCTGCACCGTCTCGGCTGTTCTTCCAATCTTTCTTTTTCGATCGACTTAATCACTCCATTGTTAGAAAGCCTCAGTACTGACCATTAAGCCTTGAACCTGTAATGCGGGCGAAAAATTTAACAATTTAATACCCATGCGAGTAACCAAATGTTTCAGAATTCTCCTGATGTGAACATGGTCCCCGATCATTAGTAATAGTCCGAGGAATACCGAATGGGTTAAAATAATATGCTCCTTCTAAAACTCGATCCATATCTCTGGGCGTCACATTCTTCAAAGGAATAGCTTCTACCCACTTAGTGAGAATAATTAGTAGCCACTAGTATGAACTTGTGATTCTTGTGATGGTGGATAGATTTGGCGATCGGATCAATTCCCCAACCCCTAAAGCTTGGCCATGGCTTCATAAAATAGGATTCATAGGCGGCAGAACCCTCTCTGAACATTCCCAAACTTCGGCAATCTTGAAAAGCCTTTATAATATTTGAAACAATCCTCTCTAACATAGTTGGCCAGAAATAACCATTCCTCTGATCATCCATTTCATTTTTGAGCATACGCCGATTGATGAGCACCGCATAAACACCAACCTTCATGAATTTCTCCCCATCAACACTTTGGATTCCTCTTCACCAAAGGCATTTTAGCAAAACTCCATCTATCGTTCGATAATACTGAGACCATCTTCTAGCAAAACATATTTTGGCTGCTTGCAAGCGAATCTTTCTATCCAGCAACCTTGAGATGGATCCTTCAAATAATCGGCAATGGGCTTCCTCCAGGTCCATCGACTAACTCAATAGCATAAATTGGCCGATAACTGAAGCACTTTGAAACGCAAGCTTATTTGCATCTTCATTAAAATGTTTGGGAATATGCTCAATACTTACATACTTGAATTCCTTTATAGCAAGCTGGGGAGAGACACTATCTCATGATAAACCCTCAATATATCATCTTTGCATTCATATTGTCCAGTCAATTGATTTACCTGGCGAGAATCTACAAATATTTCAATAGCATCGGCATTTACTTCCTTGAGCAATTTTAATCCCTTTGAGAACAGCTTGATATTTTGCTTGATTGTTAGTAGCTTCTTTCTCAATTGGTATAGAAAATTCAAAACTTGCCCCGGTATAATCCAACACAATGATCGATGTAAGAACCAACTCCACAAGATGAACCATCAAAGAATAATGTCCATGGGACACTATCCACAATATTAATTTTCGGTCCCTGTCTTTGAAGCAACAAAATAAGCCATTACACGACCTTTAACACGCTGGCTGATTTATACCTCAAATCAGAAATTCAGATAAAGGCGAGAACCCACTTACGATTCGAAGCAATTCATAATCGGCAATGGCGGCTTATATATTTGATAACATCAAATTTGCAAACTAATATATGCATTCAGCCCGATAATAAATAATGTCTAAAGCTTGATGTACGGAGAAATATAAGCAAATACATAACCTTTCAATAGGAGAATACCTCATTTCGGCATCCGAGGGAATATACGCTAACGTAATAAATTACTTGCTCCTTTCCTTCAAACTCTTGAATAAGGAGTCGATCAATCATCTACGATCATTATGCTGATAAATATAATTTGAGCGGCTTTATTCTTATGAGGAGGAACCAATACTTGGAGAAAGCCACGGATATTGTTTGATAGCTTCTAATGCCTTCTATTTGTACTTCTCCCATACATACAAATTCTTGATGCGGCCTTAAGCTTCCAATAGCGCATTGAGCGGCTGAATTTCACCCGACAAATTTGATATGAATCTCCGAATAAAATTGATCTTGCCAATCAAGACTGAAGCTCTGTCTTATCTCTGAGCTACTACGGTCAATTGCCTTTGCGTGAGTTTTAAAGCTAATCTCAATGCCTCGTTCATGCACCATAAATTCCAAGAAGCTGCCCAGTAGATACACAAAAAGCACACTTATTTGGGTTCATCTTCAAATACCATGCTTCCTTGTACATTCCAGAGTTTTCCTCAAATCGGCCCGAATGTTCTTGGTGTCCTTGGACTTCACCAAGCGTCATCAATATAAATTTCCACAATCTTGCCAATAAGCTTATGAAAAATATAATTCATCGCTCTACGATAGAGTGGCACCGGCATTTTTTTCTGAAGCCAAAAGGTCATCACGACCCATTCAAATAAACTACGATATGCCCGGGACTACCTAAAAGCAGGTTTTTAGCAATATCTTCAACCTTCAGCCATGAATATTTGATTATACCTAGCATTACCATCCATGAAGCCTGATCACCTTGTGTCACGCAGCAACATCAATCAACATAGCAAACTCTTGGCATAAGATAACCATCCATTGGTGTAGCCTTATTCAAATCTCTGAAATCCAATCACAGAACCCTCAATTTTTCCATTCTTCTTGTAAATAAGAACTACACTAGAAATCCACTCAACATATACGCAGCTATCTAATAAACTTGGCTTCAAAGCAAGCGAGTAATTTCGGCCTTTATATGAGGTAAAATCTTAGGATTACAACGGCGAGGATTTTGCTTTAAGCAGTAATACTACAGCAAACAATGGAAATACAATGGATCTGCCGAGACCCGGTACATCTCATAATATTCCCACAAAGCAAAACAATCTTTATACTGGATCTCAACAACCTTCGGTCGACTCATGCTTATACTCGGGATCTAAATTAATAACACTAATATCGTCGATTAGTGGTTTATCTCCATCACCGAATCAATTTCTTCTAAAATATCGGATTGATGTAAATCATATGCCCGGTTGCCTTCATCTTGATAAACTCATCCATTTAAACTGTCTGGAATAAAACTATGCAGCGATTAAGTAATTGAATGTCATAATGTCGGCTACCCTCAAGAACTCCACTCTACCATGTTTTACCGGATATGCAACTTGTTCTTTCATAGCTCCTTTAAGCCCAGCAAATCAACCAAGCGCTATACTAGATGAAGAATCGGTAGAAACAATCTCCTACGACATCACCGATCCACTGAACAAAAGGCATTGATGCATATGGCAGAGCGGTACTCTGACAGATTTGCATGTATCTAGTCTCTCCCAACGAAACATTATAGGAGACTTTGCCATTAATAACAAAGATTGTAGTAGGTAGAGTCTTACTCCCGATTGTCAAGTTAGCGCAAAGTGCCCCCAGGGCTGGTGTGACCACGCCTTGAAGTCCTTGAGCATCACATATCTGTCTTGGTCAGTCCTCTTTTCCCTTTCCCCGGACTTGCTTATACCTTTGCATCTGACATGATGTTGATTTCTGCTCCCCGTCGACTAACATCTTTGTCCATCGGCTTCCCATCAATAAACCCCTTCCATGAACAGGGCCCACGAGATGCCCGGCGATCTTCTTCCTCCGATTTTTCAAAAGTAATGCAGTGCTGGCTCCAGATTCAAATTGAACCATCGGCTTCTTCAATGTCCAGATCCTTCCTCGAGAATCGGCGGGTGCCATATCTCTCCCGGAATGAATTAAACCATATTAATGTAGGAGGGGAGCCCGATGACCTAGGTTCATGATCATCATGTTGTGCTCGGCCTTTGGTTTGTGCGCATACATACTTGAAGTTTGACTTTCTTCTTTTTCAAGAACCGCCTTTTGTTCTTCCTCCCTTTATTCCTAGCTCCACGAGCCTCTGGATACCCTCCTCTTACGAGATTTAGTCAACTCTCCGGAGGACACCATCGTGGCATTTCCACTTGTGGCTCCTTACGCATCTCGAGGATCCGCAGCCGCGAAAGCGGCTCTTCGCCGAAACCAAATTGTTGGCCATCTCTTCCAAGCGATCTTGCTCGTTAACCCGGCCACCCGGCCCGATCATGGCAAGCAGATCTCTTTCCTCCCAGCCTTTCATACTGCTGGGATCTTGCTTTCACCTCCTAATCCGATCCTGACGGCGGGAATCCTTTCATGATGATCCTTTGTGAACAACGGCCCACCACCTCGACATTCATATTTACGGTCCGTTTACTTAGATCGGTTGCTCGATATAAACCATTGCCATTCTGAACAATCCTCTATTTGAAGGCAAGGTAACTCTTCTTCCCAGCAATAAATAAACGAAAAGGACATCTCCGGTGCTCCTCTTCTCGGCGCCTCATCTCTTCCTTGTGCGGCGCCTATCATTGTCCCTGCTGGAACTTGTTAATCAAGCTACTTTGAGAAGTGATTTTCCCTGGTGATGCTGCAGCGATTCTCCAGCTTCCAAGATGCATGCCTTTCTCAAACTCTTCTTCATCATCGCCCATGTCACCTTCTTTCTAAGAGACTTAGAAGTTTAAGCATCTTACGCCTTTGCCCATACGGCATCTCAGGATCTTGGACCAATATCTGGACTTTTTGGATGAAGCGCACTAGATGCTTTAGCGATTGGGATGTTAAAAGCTTAGGATTTTGCAAAACATTCTTCTTACCCCCGTATCTACCATTGTTGACACCGTTTTTCGACATGTGTCAAAGGCTGGTGTCAATGAGGAAGAAATGATGATTTTTTGCGGGAAAAAAGGAAAAATCGATTTGATGATGATATTGCCGATTACGAAGTTTACCAATTACGAGTCTTGCCCGATGATGAAGCTTTGCGTTGCCGATCTCTCTTCCTATAGGAAGTCCTGGACACCTTGCTTAGACATACCCGATTATGTCGGTGGATAGGAGATCGATGGCGTCGGGCCCAAGCCCTGCGCTAGAAAGGAAATGCAGGAGAGTCCAGAGATCGATCGAGTCTGACTTCGTGTTGGAGTCGTTGTATCTTAGGAAATATTAGTTTCTTTAAGCGTCAAGTTAAGTTAGTACGTATTTGATCAGGATTGTTGAATTTCAGAGGTATAAATGTGTGCCTCCCTGACCATTGTAATATTTTTCGCGACAAAGCCACATAATCAAAACTTTACTATTTTGCATCTACTTTGGTGACTTAAGCCAACCTTTTCTTTTCACTTCCGGAGTTGATCAAGGACACACCCTCACATTCGAGCAACTTGGTCTGCTGGTAAAGTATTTTTAGTATTCTTTGAGCTTTAGCTTCTGGGCACTCGCTCGCTGTTGCTTCGTTCAAAGGTATTCACAATTTATCGAGGAGTAATCTCTAGGAAAAACTTTAGCTTAAGGCGAGTGGCATCATTGTTTAGCCGTTTAAGAGTTATTCACAATTTATCAAATAGATCTAGATTTTGGCTTACTGGGCGTACGCTACGCTGTTGTCAGAGTTTAGCTTTTATTCAAACCTATCCAGGCTCAAAGATACATTTAGATATTGAGCTATTTACACTGTTCTTTATATATGAATTCACATACAACCGATTTAGATCTATTTCAGAGTCTACACGGCGCACTGTTTAGGTTGCTTTTCGTAGCTTACACATTGCTTCTAAGTGAGTCTGGCAGTCTTTGCCGATTACCAGATCCAGAATCGGCGTTCAGTGTTTTTTGACAAGGAGGGCTTAAAGAGGGCTGGGGTTTGCTGCCGTACATGCTGCCCATCGGCGTTACTGAGGAAATGAAATTGAGATCTGTTGGCGTGTTGGCGTGCCGTAAATGCGAACGGGCGAGCAGTTGATGCTTTCATAATGATCCAAGCTAGGGCCCATGGATTATATTATATCGATATGACAAGATTCAAATCATCACGATCAAAGCGATACGTCAGATGCTCCATACCCACATTTTGTATTACTACTTTGGGTCAAGCCCGTTAGCTTGAATGGCCAATGACTTTCAAAAGGTAAAATGATGCGACTTTCCATCCGGTGCAAAACCTTTCCATGCACGCCATAAGGCAGGCTCAGAGCTCAGGCTCGGGCTCGCTCGGCTAGAGCCTCGCGGCCTTTCGGCGATCTGCAGTGACAGCGTCTGCGGCAAGTGTGTGTACGCCAATCTCCTCTTTCTGGCTTCACAATAGGTATACATAGTACACCACCTTATAGGTCGGTTAAAGATCCTCTCAACTACCAATATGGTATTAACCATATTATGTATCATATTAAAGGGTGAGACTTTTTAATCTTTTTATTGAATAAAATAAATGGGCCTAGCCCTTATATTCTAACAGTAATAAATATAAACATATTCGAAGATCATATTAAGATCCTGGTAGCAGCTAAATAGAGCGTTAATTAATCAATTAATTACTTAGGAAACTGGCTTATCTCCACATGCATCTGTGGTCGATTCAGACAAAACTTTTTCTTGGCTTGCCTGGGCCTAGAACAATAGCATAAAAGGCAAATTTCAGAAAATAGTGCTCAAGAGAATTTTAGGAAAAATACATAACAAGTGGATGCAGGACACCAAAAATCATAGGTAATGCCACACAAAAACAAGCATATCTCACATGTCAGGATCCGATTCCGGACAGATTTTTTCTTAGCTTGCCTAGGCCTGGGGCGACATCATAAAAAGCAAATTTCAAAAATGGGTGCTCAGAGAATTCTATAATAAAACATAACAAAGTGAATCACCCATGGCGTAAAAAACCGTGGGTAATATTACCAGCTGGCATATCTCACCCGTCTGGGGTCTGATTAGGATGAAAAAATTTCTTACCTTGCCTAGGCATAGGACAACACCATGAATGCACAATTCAATGAATGGTGCTCACAGAATTTTAGAAAATAAAAACAAACAAGTTAATCACCAGGGGCGCCAAAAACTATGGATAATAGCACACAAAACTGGTATATCTCACCCGTGCAGGGTCGGATTAGAGACGAAAGTTTTGTCTTAGCTTGCCTAGGTATAGGAAAAACACTATGAAATGCAGGATTCAAAAATGGGTGCTCATAGAATTTTAATAAAAACAAAACAAAGTGAATCACCCAGGATGCTAAAACAATGGATAATGGCACCACGAAAACTGAAATATGTCACCTTCCGGTGTCTGATTAGGACAAAAAAATTCTTAGATTGCCTAGGCCTACGACAAGACCACGAAAGGAAAATTAAAAAAGCAGGGGTGCTCATAGAATTTTAGGAAAAATATATAACATTAAAAATCGTCTAAAGGCGGCAAAATTAAGATGGCGACATATCTCACCCGTCCGGGTTCGATTTGGGCGATTTTTTCTTAGCTTGCATACGCATCACACCATGAAATAAAAAATTCAAAAATGGATGCTCAGTTAATGTTAGAAAAAAAACATAACAAGGGAATCACCCAGGACACCAAAAACCATGGGTAATAGCACCCGAAAACTGACATATCTCACCCATCACAGAGTGCGATTCTTACAAAATTCTTTTTCTTGGATTGTCTAGGACTAGGACAACCCTATAAAATGTGTGTTCAGAAGAATTTTATAAAAAATACATAACTAGGGAATCGCCCATTATGCCAAAACCATGACCCCAAGGACAACCTATCACAACCCATTCTCTCATATTCTGTTTGTGCTCATGTGCGAATAGCCTTGGAGAAATCGCGAGGGTGAAAAGAAAATAGAAAAGGAACCGATATGTGTGTAATCGGTGGCATTGCTTGGGTAAATAAGTGGAAAGTGAGATCTTGCAGTATTCACGGCAGCCTTAAAAAAAGTTGCCCCTTGCTGGTTGGTATTTTGACCTTTTTGAAAAGCTATTCACTAAAAAGCAGAACCAAACAAACCCATAGAACTGACGCATCAGAACAAACCGGATAGGCAATCCAGCACTATTTCTAAGGATTGTAGTTATTAGGATCAATCAAGCTTATCTTTATGATTTCACAGTGATAATTTCGGTTTCACACAAATAGTTGCTTGTTGTTTTTAAACTATATAAATATTGGCCATGGATCTCATTTTATCCACAAAATCATTGGGTATCCTGTTTTGTAAATTTCTATATGTCATATTATGGACATCGGAGATAGAAAATAAATAAAAAGCAAGTCCGTCAATTGAGTGTGATTTTGTCTTTATTTAATGCAGCTTTGTGCGGCGCTGATGGCATGCAATGAATGAATTTTCATTCTTGCGTGAAGCCGATCTTGCATACATGCACATTAAATATGGCTCCTTTGCATGTGTCACTACGGGAGAACCAACACCACGGCGAAGGCAGGAAAACACTGCGGCGAACTCTTCGCCGTGAAAGCGGCTTCTGGTGAAGCCCCGCGATGGCGACTAGACCTAGCAGCAAAGCCATGTGTTAGCCCGTGTGCAAAGCGTCGGGCACACGGCGAAATAAAGTGGCTGATGGGCGGGGAGCGGCCCGCGTCGACCTGATGGGTTCTTCGCCGTGTGCCAGCCCTAGAAGGCACCACAGCGATGTAAACACCGCCACTTCGCCGTGTGCTGTCGTGTGACACCACGGTGAAGGATGGTCACTTCGCCGTGTGTGCTATATGCGCGACACGGCGAAGGATGATCGCTCGCCGTGTGCTGCCTGCCATATGGCACCGTGTGACCGATACGCCCGTTGGAATAGTCGCCGTCGTGTGCCTCCCCTTTTGGCTGCAGCGAAGTGACAAATATTCTGATATTTTTTGTTTTTGGTTTTAAATGCCCCCACTCAAATCAAAAATCACAGATAGACATATCTGACAGCAAGCATTTCAGGCATAGATAGAGTTCACAACCATAATTAAAACCATAATTGATGTTACAAATTCGTTCGAGTTCACAAATCCACAACACGTCATCACTTTCGGGAATTGAGACGGTGGCTGGTCGAAGAAGGCCCGGTGCGTGGGGTTAGTTAGGAACAAGCGCACTCTGAGGAACGTCGGTGAGATACCGGCAGGCGACAAGTTTGGTGCATTCGATCCTTGAAGGATTCTGTAGAAAGTTAAATTATCATGAGATCTCAAAGTGATTATAACTTTCTCTTGCATCTCATTACTCGAACTGAATCAAAGAAGGTTATGAAGTAGCTCACGAGAAGTGTCACGGAGACCCGATGTAACTACTTGGTGGCGGTGGTAAAGTGTTCTGCAATAACAAACTGAGTAGAGATGGATCGAAGGTAATCCATCACTGGCGTGCTTTCGACCTCTCGTATCCTTCTCTCTTCCCCCATCGCACGCCTCATGTGCAGCCGCTTGAGCCATGATTGGGCCTAAAATTTTGAATTTCAACCGTTCTGAGCAAAGCAAATATACAAAGAAGATGAATTAATGAGTAATAAAGCAGAAATAACTTGAAGTGCCTCCACATACATCTGTATCACGCTTTGGCGTGGGCTTATGGTAGGCGTTGGGCTCAGTCCCTTGCTCGAATCTGGGGGAGTGTGAGGGTATTGGCCTCATCGGCAGTCTACCGTCACCAATGAGAACGGCCGTAGCTTCACCCTACTCCCACACTCATGATGACATTGCCATCACGAGAGTGCGGTAATTGGGATCCTTGTTCCCCATAAACTTGCTTTCCGTCTCGGTGTATGCCATCATGCGGTTGTATGGCTGTACTGGGATTGATGTCTGTGATGGCCGTCTTACAGGTTATAGAGTGACCTCGAAGCCTTGCCCTTGTGAGCCATAGCCAATCCCACAAACTCCGCGCACTCGGCTCCTCCATGTATTGCATTTGTGAAGAAACAACAAAGTGAATTAGAAATTATCTTGAGTTAAGTGTTGCAAGAATAAAGATATTATTTAGCATACCCATCTAGCCCTGTAGTCCTCGTTGGTAAGGCTCCCTTGATGGTGTGCAAGACCTGGCATTAGCATTCGCCATTCACATCCCTTGTCGGGCGTGAACCACTTGTCAACTATTCTTTCCCAGCACACGGTATCATTGCGGCACCAGGCGCCCGGCACCTACTAGCGATGATATGGTGACATGTAAGAGTGAAATTAAGCGATCTACTAAATCTGAGCGAATTCAATTTTACCGCATGTATTGCGCCATAGTTAGCTTGTACTTTCTTGCATCTGCCTTTTGATGGTTTTGAAGAGGAAAGCTGGCGCTGTAGTTTATGGCCTTGAACTGAACACGTGCCTCGTGGTGCATGTCCTTCACTAGCTTCTTGCATCACTTTTGAATCACGTCCGAGCGTCCCCATACGTAACCCGGCTCACAAGTGAAGAAATTCTGCATTCAAACATGACACATTCAATCATTATTACGAAAAGCGTTTAATAAATCGTCGGTGAATTGAGCGGTGTACTCCGAGGAAAACTTTACCCACAGCTCCATCTCCACCCGATCGCCTTGTTGTTGAAGGTCACCTGAAGTGGGTCCAAAATCTGAAGTTCCTCCAAAATATATGTGCATATGTGAAAATGACCAATACTTGGGCGGGGAGTTAGGGGCGGTTAGTGATATAGACATTGCATTTACGCCAATAATGAGGGATAAACATGGGATAAAAAGGGGTAGCTAAGGAGGCGTCAACATTCCCCCATGCTTAAACCTTGCTCGTCCTCGAGCAAGTCCAAAACTTTGCTTATAAAGAAATCAGCGTTGCCCTTTGATGTCCTCCCTGCATAGTCATACATAATAAAACATATTGCTCTCTCAAGTATTTAGCATTTTAAGTTCAAGTTGTGACCGGCTACTTTTTCATTATGAAAGATAGACTAGCAATAAAGAACAAGCCACAATATAGAAATAAATGCAATGCTCTCAAACTTAAGCGAACTTCAAACCTTTACCTTGTTTCATCGTGAAGAGTTTTCAAAAATATGCACATCGAACATAAGTGAGGTTCTCTTGCAAAAGCACATGGAAACACTCATCTCATCAAATCGCTCAAGCCTACACTAGATTGTCTTCAACCTATTCTACTCATGTATAAAAGTGGAAAGCTTATGTGGAGCTTGGTAGGTAAAAACAATCCTAGCAAAACATTATACTTTGAAATGTTGTCAAACTAAGAGAGATCTAATGGAATTACCAAGACTAGTCGAAAAGGCCATTAGAAAATAATGTTGGAGAGGGAGAAAGATGGAACACTGCGCATTTGGATAGGTGGACATGTGCAAGTGGCAAATGGGTGATCGAAGGCACAAATGAAGTTCTCGTTATCGGATTGCACATGGTTGGAAGATTTGAGTATGGATTAACACTACAAGGGAGGCGAGAGCTAATGCCACACTTCCCAGGCGCAACCTGCGTAAAGCGTTGCGATACATAGGGTTTATTGCAACACTAGCTGATTTTTGGATTTGCGATAGGGTGGCCTATTGCAACCAAATGGTGTATCGTTGCAATTGCAATATTGTCGCGTTGCAATAGCCCATTTGTATGTAATGACCTCAATCACGTTGCAATTAGAGTGACCTTATAGCAAGCTTTTTTGTGCAAGCTGTTGCAATAATCGATGATATGTAGCAAAAATATAAGCGTTGTTATACTTATTCTCAAGTGTTGCGATAGACTCTATGCTAGGGCAACCTGAAACTAGAAGTGTTACCAAAAGTTCTTCGATATATGGCATAAGCAGAGTGTTGTGAAAGAGGGTTTGCTATTGCAACCTAAATCGAAAAGAGTTACAGCGAGGCATAGCTATAACCAGCACTCCGACATCGTTGCAACATTGTCGCCATTATCGCAACTAAACCGGAGCGTTGCAACAAGGCACATGTAGATGGTGTGTCCAGCAGCTAGTTTCTAGCCCAACAACAATATTTTTGGCCCACAATCGCCGTTAATGTCACGCGCCGGGTCGAAGTGGGCTTGGCTGCATTGACGATCGCATGCTATTGCGATGGCGATTAAGTATTCAACAATCGTCGCGATCTTGCTCACGCTTGTTGGCGGCGAGCGCCAGCCAGCGCCTATCATACACCTGCAGCGCGGCGCGCCGCCGCGCATGCGAAGAGATTTAGAAAGGCGTCGTCATAAATCACGTGTCATCGTTTTCTCGCCGGAAGAATAAACCCTAGCAACTCCTGACCCGATTGAAGCATGGCGGCGCGAGACTGATTTTGCTAGGTAGAAGGCAGCGGCATCCCTCGATCGGCCTTGACCTCTCGTCAATGTATATATTACGCCACCAATCATTGATGAATAATTTAGCTTCTTAACTAGCTACATCTATATATGATGAGACATTAATGCTTCTGATGAGTAGATAGCATCAAACATTAAATTTGGTAGTCATGTTAAATTGAGTGGCACACATAATTAATTAAATTCTAATATAGCACATTATTTCCTGTTTTGATTCATTTGTTTACATTTTGGTACATTCACAAATGGAGGATCATAGTTGGATACTATTACCTAAGTCGGATGAGAGATGGCAAGAAGGATATAAAGATCTTTATGGCGGAATCTGCGTTTGAGGGGCGCTATCAAGGAGAGTTTGCAGCCTTTGTCCCTGCGAGATGTTGTTGTTGCATGGTGTTGAGAACAAAGGATGAGATAGAAAAACACTTGTGGCATGGTTTTTATCCGAGTTTGCCAAAGCATAAGCGTCGTCGGTGATGCTCCTTGTGTACACTGAACTGAACACATGGTACGTGAATGAGGGGAGGAGTTAAGTGAAGGAGGAAGTTCTTGTCTTGGCAATATCAATAATATGTTTTCATCGCTGATTCTTGGTACACTCATTGGGCGACTTCACGGTATTCTTGATGATGAGAAGCCTAATAGATCAGCCCAAAATTTTTAAATTTATTGGAAGAAGCGCGGAAAGAATTGTACCCCGGATGCAAGGAGGCTACCAAAGTATCTTTTGTTGTGAGGCTATTTCAGATTAAGTGCGATTTGGTATTACCAACAATGCCTTGGGCGGAATACTTCACTTAATCTGTTTATTGCTCCCCAAAAGGACATTGTGTCCCAGAACGGCTTGGATAAAGTTCGAAAGGTTGTTAGAGAACTTGGGCTGAACTACCAAAAGATTCACGCATGTGTCAATGATTGTGTGTTATTTAGGTGGGAAATGCGAAGTTGGACAAATGCCCAACCTGCGGGGAGATAAGGTGGAAGAACTCCAGATTCGAGGAGGGAAAGCTGCTTTGAGGTAGTGGCCTTTGGTGGATTGAAAAAAACAAGTTGTTACCTCGTAAAATACTTGGTATTTTCCGCTTACACCTCGCCTTCAAAGGTTATATATGAGCGAGTCCACATCGGCGTCTGTCTTGTTGTACGATGTTGAATTGGTTCAAGATGGTAAAGTGAGGCACCCAACAAACTCAAAAGCTTGGAAACACGTAAATGGCCGAGTTTTATGATCACTTTGCACATGATCCACGTAATGTTAGGCTGGGACTTGCATCGGATGGCTTCAATCCATTTGGGATGTTGAATGTGAATTACACTACATGGCGGTGATCCTAATTCCTTATAACTTGCCTCCTTGGATGTGCTTGAAACAATCTTATTGGATGATGTCGATGCTAATTCCTGGTCCTAGATCTCCTGGAATCAGCATGGATGTCTATTCTGACCTCTCATCGATGAAGCTTCGTGATCTCTGGGAGAAAGGAGCTAAAACTTGGGATGCAAAGGAAAGAAAAATTTTACTATCGTGCACTTCTACTTTGGACAATAAATGACTTTCTGCATATGCTATGTTATCTGGTTGGAGCACCAAAGGAAAGTTTGCTTGTCCTTATTACAACAAGGACACTGATTACTTGTGGTTAAAACATGGTAGAAAGCATTGCTACATGGGCCATCGCCGGTGGTTGCCTTCAGACCACAGGTGGCGGACCAATAAGGTTAGTTTCAATAACATGGATGAAGCGAGAGAGGCTCGGTGCGGCTGAGTGGAGAAGAATCTTTGCAACAATATGAGACTTTTGAGCAAAGCCACTTTTGGGAAAACCACTCTTTGGGAAGAGAAAAGCAATGCGATGAAGATGTTAGATGGCATAATTGGAGGAAGAAGAGTGTTTTTTTTTGAGCTTCCCTCTTTGAAATCAACGCTCCTCGCCATAATCTAGATGTGATGCATATTGAGAAGAATATATGTGAGGCTTTGCTTGCGACTTTGCTTGGTTTAGCAAAATGTAAGGGCGATGAGAGGGTAAGGCTTGATCTGAAAGAAATGGGTATAAGAAAGGATCAACATCCGATTGAAAGAAAAAGGTAAATACACTTTGCCACCGGCGTTGTACACCTTACGTAAAAAGAGAAGGAAATTTTGTGCAAATTTCTAGAAGATATTAAATTTGCCGGATGGTTATCTTTGGTAATATCAAGAGATGTGTTGAGGTTAGTGAATGCAAGGTTTACGGACTTAAAAGTCCGACTATCATGTTATATTACAAAAACTATTACCATTGGTAGCCATACATATTGCGAGAAGATGTAGTGATCAATCATTGAGCTCGGCCAGTTTTTTAACGCATAATATGTTCAAAAGGAACTTCAAGATGGCGATATTGCAAAACTTGAGAGATCAATTGCCACAGACACTTAGTCGCCTTGAGATGATTTTCCCTCCATCATTTTTGATATTATGGCCTTACCAATTCACATTGCTAAGGAAGCTAGACTTGGAGGCCACATTTTCTATAGATGGATGTATCCAGTTGAGAGGTACCTGCGTACCCTCAAAGCCTATGTGAGGAACAAAGCTTGTCCGGAAGGTTCAATAGCAGAGGTATATATCTCAGAGGAGTGTCTTACATTCTGTTCTCGTTTCTTTGAAGATTTTAGTACAAAGCTGAATCGTGAAAGGCGTCAAGAAAAAGAGTTGTTAATGAACCACCTTCAGGTTTAAGTGTATTTGGGAACTTGGATTCTGATGAAAAAGAAGTTCTCACTTTTACACTCCATCTCCTACGAGTTTACGAAGATGAGGCACAACATATTATCAATTGTGATGAGTGCATCCCATGGATAGAGTTAGTAACATTTGCAACTAGATATTATGATTTTTTACTATCCTTATAATATGATACATTTTAATTCCCCTTTTCATTCAGGAAGCATAAATCGGAATTGACTAAAGCCAACCCAAGGAATGTTGAAAGAAGGCACAAGGAAAAATTTGTAGCATGGTTTGAGCATCTGATGAGTCCTTTATTTTTTTGAAATATATTAACTCTCAATATCAGTCCCTTGTAAAATGTTCCATCTATAATTTTTTGCGGATCGGCAAACTTTATGATGAGGAAAAGTTGATGATATGCTCTACTCTCTAACTCGTGGTCCGGATAAATGGAATTCGGTGTCTAACAGGTGCTCCACAAATGGATTTTTCTTACGGAGTGGACAAGTTGAAAAACATGACCACACAAAACAGTGGGATTGTGGTCGAGGCGGCAATGGCATGGAATGGTATGGAGTGCTTAAAAGAGTCATAATGCTAGAGTTTAGTAATGCCAAAGAAGTCATACATTGAATGTGATTGGTATGATGTTCCAGCACCAACTCGGAACAAATCAAGAGGTACAATAAAGATATATATGGCATAAATGCGATATTGATACCACTCGGTTTACGCTATATAGATGAACCATACATCCTGGCGACACAAGCTGAGCAAGTGTGTTATGTGCGAGTGCAAAGAAAGCTAATTAATGCGGTGTCCTCCGATTGAAGCCTAGGAACCTTTTTCCCATGCACGAAGGTGAGGATTGACAAATGATGTGGATGATCCAAATGTGGACTCGGTTGTCATAGGAGTGGAAAATATCAGCATTGAAGATCGACAAGAGGTTTGACAAATTGGAGCAGGAATGACATGGAAGGGCTAAGTGTAGATGTACATTGTTGATGAAGGCGGTTTCTTGCATCCATGCACGAACAGGATGATGCCGACATACCACATGACGAAGTTGATTGCGATGACACCTACTGCTGGCTGATGGAGTCGTTCCTCCAGGAAAATGGTCCGGGAGAAGATGGCGATGATTATTTTCGTAAAGTGTTGTAGCCATTATTGCTTTGTATCAAACTTACTTAATCATGTACTTCCAATTCCAGACTTTATTTGTGTAATGAATTTGTTCTATTTACTTCAAAGGAAATGAAACAAGGGAAAGGTAACCAACAAGTCATGAGATATATATATATATAATTATAAGGACTGAGTTCACACATATAGGCGCAAATTAAAAGTGCCACATGGCCACCACACTAATTATTTTGGTTCAGAGAAGCTACATCCTTAAGCATGGATAACACAAGAGTTCGGTCATAGTCTTCCATAGCCTCGGCGACACGGATCAGACCCGCTTCAAGTTCCAAGCACTTCTTCAAATTCCACACGAGGAGCACGTCCCGAGAAGCCTCTCCATAGCTCCGGATCTGTCAACAATTTTACAAATGATCATATTATACAATTTAAGATCATTGTATACAATGCATACTCCATCCTCATTTTGCTTCAAGTTTTAGATTTATGCAGGGCATCACCTCGGTTGCTTTAAGAACCTCTTAAGTCTTCGTCATCGCTATCCTCATTGTAAGAGAATACAACCTCCATTTTGGAGAAGTAATAACAACCTTCTAGCTGCATCTGTATAGCGAGGGCACAATTATGTTACATAATGTACAAAACCTAGTAACTATCAATTTGCATTTAATCATTTTACAAGATGAAGCAAATATAGTAGCTATTATATTGCATCCAATCAATTTACAAGACCTATCAAATCAGGTTAATACCAATTTCCACTTTGTATCAATTTACAAGACCTAGCAAATCTAGTAACTATCATAGTGCATTGAATCAACTTACAAGACCTAGCAAATCTAGTAACTATCATACGCATTGCATCAATTTACAAGACCTAGCAAATGTATTAACTATCATACGCATTTCATCAATCAAGCTAGCTGTTTCATGCGGTAAATCCATTAACTTGCCTTGGAGATTCTTGTGTTGGTTGTCGATCCTTTCAATCCCCCTTTCTTCTTTCAGGATTCAGTAGTCTCATCGCGTATCTGCCCCTGGGTGGGCCGAGGGAGGCCTTGGGTTCCGATACCCGACCTCGAGAAAAGTGTAAGGGGATGTTGCCATCATGTATTTGGAGATCGAGATTGGGCTAGGAAGGTGTGCTACCTTGTTGGGGAGGGCCCCATAGAGGCGAGAAGGCTTCGCGGTGGTGGTCGAGCGGCCTTGGTGTCGATGAAATATGTGAAACAGGTCTCGAGGATTGCCCGAGAGAGAGTTTGGAAGGCGATGTAAATCGAGTATAAATGAACCAAAGGTGACAAGAGGCGATTTAGACAGGTTAAGACGCCGGTGTAATACCCTACATCCTGTATGGTGTATCTTGTATTGAGATGTGTTACAATCTAGTCTCTGCCCGATCTAGGGACCCTGCCCTCCTTTATATATTCAGGGAGCAAAGGCAAGTCTCCTAATCGGTTACAATAGGAGTCCTAGTAGGATTACAAGGTAGAGTCCTACTAGGTATACGTAATCTTTTAGCTTCCTTATGGAACCTGGGGTTTCTATACTCGACAAGCCCCGAGCACTTCATTTGCACGATGTACAGCCTTGATGTGAATCTTGGAGTCTGACCGACTTGTTTAGAAGTCAGTCCGAGTTCTTCAGCTTTTAGGATCTCTCGACTTGGTTGTACAAAGGCGTTGATGTGCTCAAAACTTCTGGAGAATCATTGGCGTGCACCGGTAGGTGCCACCCAATGGAATGTAACCAGAGCCTCGTTTTGCTTGAAAGAGGAATTCGAGGGTCTTCATTGAATATTTCTTGTAGTGCATCAATATCGATGAACCCAAGTTCTTTTGAACCCAGGCGCAGCTTCTGAAAATTTCCGAAGAATCCTTGATGATGTACCAGCAGCCCCCGAGCCTTTATTTGATTAAATAAATCGAATAAAGGATATGGACTTCAAGTCTTGGAGATGTCCGAGTACTTAGGCGAAGAAAGCACTTGGTTGGCGTCATGATCCGAGTTCTTTGTTGAAAAAAGAACCCAGCTAGCGTCGATGACTGAGTTCTTTGCTGAGAAAAGAACTCGGCTGGTCGTCGTGGTCCAAGTTCTTGTTGGAAAAAGAACCGGATGGCGTCGAAGAATCAGCCCGGCGTGGTAGCCAGCGGAACTGCGTTAAGCGGCCTTGGCCTTGGAAGAGTTGTTGATGAAGCCGACTTGTTGGAGCCCAAATGGTCAATGAAGTCGGCAGAAACCAGAAGCGAAGAACTTCGTCAACTGCGTCGCCATGGGCGTTCGTACAAAAGCTGGAGTAGTTGGAGACTTAAAAATCATCATCGGCGAGCAAAGTTCACGAATTATTTTTTCCCGTGAAACTTTTCTCCATGCTGGTCGTGAAAATCCTTGTAGCCAAGTTGAATGAATAGTATGAAATCCATCAATGAGTAGTATGAAATCCATCAATAAGTAAGCGTAACTAGAGTTGACTTTTGATTGCCGTTAGAGCGGACTATAGAATGCGACTGAAAAATCGACTTTCTGCCGCTGAGGCGGACTTTAGGATGCGACTTAAAAACCGAAATCGACTTTAGAATAAAAACCTGTAATATGAAGCTTGTATGAAATCCATAATACAAAGCTTGTATGAAATCCATAATACAAAGCTTGTATGAAATCCATAATACAAAGCTTGCCGCTAAGCGAGACTTTAGATGCGACTTGAAGAAATCGACTTTGTGCCGTCTTGGAGCGGACTTTAGATCGACTTGAAGAAGTCGACTTTGTGCCCAGTGAATGAAACTTTAAGATCTGACGTGAAATCAACTTTGTGCCTTGTAGAGCGAACTTTGAGATGCGACTAAAAACCATGGCCATGCATAGCAAATGAATGCACAAAATAAAAAAACACGAGTTGCGCAACTCATCTCAAATGATAAAAGAGAAGTAAAAAAATGGGAAAACATGCAGATCCCAAATAAGGCCAACAAAGCCGAAGTAAACTCCTGAAAGGAGAAAAAGAAGGGAGAGAATCCATCATGGTCATTAAAAGAACCGGATTTACCCCAAAGTGGCTATGAAGCGAGTAAGCTCCACGAAGGAGATAACGGCGAAATAATCCATCATGGTTATCAAAGAACCGGATATATCCCAAAAGTGGCTATGAAGCGAGTAAGCTCCACGAAGGAGATAATGAAGGAAGTAATCCATCATGGTTATCAAAAGAACCGGATATATCTCGAGAGGGGCTATAAAGCGGAGTAAGCTCCACAAAGGAGAAATAAATGGAAGAATCAATCTGGCCTTAGAAAAGAACCGGATATGTTCCAAAGATGGCTATAAAGCCAAGCTACGCTCCAAGAAGGAGAAATAAAGGGAAGAATCAATCGGCCTTAGAAAAGAACCGGATATGTTCCCAAAGAGGCTGAAAAGCGAAAGCGTCCTGAAGGGATGAAGGGAAGGGTCCGTTATATGGCATTCGAGAAGAACCGAAACAATTCCCATAGGGTGCATGGCGCATGAAGAAGTCCGATGAGGAGCACGAATAAGCGCATGAAGAAGCGGCGAGGGTGCTGAACTATGCACAAAGAAATCCGGCGGTAGCGAGTAAGCGCATAAAAAAGTTGACGGCGCGATAAAGCGCATGAAGAAATCGGCGGCGTGATAAAGCGCATGAAGAAATCCGATGAGGCGCCAAATAAGCGCATGAAGAAGTCCGATGTGGTAGCGAATAGCGCATGAAGAAGTCGGCGAGGCGATAAAGCGCGTGAAGAAATCCGGCGAGGCGTGAATAGCGCATGAAGAAGTCCGGCGATGGTAGCGAATAAGCGCATGAAGAAATCGGCGAGGCGAGAAGCGCGCGAAGAAATATAAGTCAAAATAGTCAACAAAACCGAGTTATGCGACACCCGTGCACGAGTTGTTTTGGAACAAGCTGGGTTGTTGATGAAGCCAACAAGTCGGAGTCGTTGTCGGTGATGCATCGATCTGACAAGAAGTCGATGTAGTCGATGAAGTCGACGACCGCTCCGAGTTGTTTGGGACGAGTCGAGTTAATGAAGTAGCCCGATGCCGAGTAGTCGAGGCGAGTTGATGAAGTCGACAGCGGCGATGTAGCAACAAGTCGATGTAGTCGTGCTTGCGTGCCTTGCTACTAGCTTTATTGGTGTGCCCGTAGCCAATTTGTATTGAAGTTGGAGTTGATAGGGCGTGGCGGAACTTGCGCCATGATGGAATCGGCGTGCACGAGTCATAGATAAACATCGCGTCTTCTCGCTCGTGGTTGAAATTGATAGGTCCTTGATTCAGCGGCGGATCCTTGACGATGTCGTCCCCGCAGACGGCGCCAAATGTGTCGATGAAATATCGCGAAACAGGTCTCGAGGATTGCCCGAGAGAGTTTCAGAGCGATGTCGTCGAGTATAAATGAACCGAAGGTGACAAGAGGCGATTTGAACAGGTTCGAGACGCGGGCGTAATACCCTAAATCTGTATGGTGTATCTTGTATTGAGATGTGTTACAATCTAGTCTCTGCCGATCTAGGGACCCCTGCCCTCCTTTATATATTCGGGGAGCAAAGGCAAGTCTCCTAGTCGGTTACAATAAAGTCCTAGTAGGATTACAAGGTAGAGTCCTACTAGGTATCATCAAATCTTTAGCTTCCTTATGGAACACAGGGTTTCTATACTCGACGGCAATGAGGCAGATGACACGCATGAGATCGAAGCGGCCAGCGGGCGGCGGTGGGCGTCAAACTACTGCGAAAAACACCCAAATGCGTCGTGCGGCTGCGTCAGGACTGGTGATTGGGCCTCGGCCGACATGCCATCTCCGGCGAGGAGATAGCGAGGCGGCAAGGTGATGGGAAACACGCCCGAGGCGAGGGATGGCGGCGTTGACTATGAACAGGCGAAGTGGCGGAGTAGTGCGGTAGGTGAGGAGGCGCCCAGCGCTGAATATTAGAATGACATGTGGGGCCCTAATTGCCTCCTGCGGCTCCTAATGATCCATTGACATGTGGGTCCCACATGTCGGCACCGAGTTGTTCACAAGTTCATCTTTTGTTCATCTTTATCTATGTTGTAGTTTGTTTTGATTCCTAATCAAAACTTTGAACAGAGTTAATAATTTGCATCTGTGGACCAAATTACGTGATTTTTTCGGTGTTCTTAAAATAATGAAAAGCACTACATATATCAATTGTGTGGGCCCCTAGTTCATACATTGATCATCTAATTGATAGTCATATTGTTCTTGTACATATCGATTGAACCCCCTATAGTGTAGTATTCAATGAAAAATAATTTCCAACAAGGTTTTGTTTATGTGCATACTCTCTATTGTTTTTGTATTTAAAAAGGAACAATTAATGTTTTAATGACTACATATCCACATGAATAGTAAAGGGAGTAGACTTGCAATAACACAAAATGAAATGAACACATAGAATCAATATGTTTGAAGACAAAAAAATGTTGGTGTTTAATTGCTACAATATGAAAACCAAACCTGAGTTAGAAATACAACTTATGTCGGAAGTTATAACACATTAAATTAAATCAAATTTTGAATTGACTCATACTAGTTGAATTTGCTGCCACCTACAAAAGCCAAAAAATAGCAAAAAAAATTTCGTCATGGTTCTTCTAATCTTGTTGCCTCCAACTTTGGTCGTCTTCAAATCATCATCTTTCATGCATGAGACTTTCCGATCATCCTTTGACATTGTCATCACCTTCTCCGCTGCTTGCTGCTGCCTCTTTCTCGTCGAATTGCTCCTTCGTCCAATACAGAACATGTACCAAACTTTTGCTCCATTGCAAGATGCATCAAATTATCTTTCCAATAAATGTTCATTTGCCCAAATTGGACTCCGGATGAGGAAGTTATGCTTGTTTTGCTCCGGCGCTTCAATCTGTCCAGAAAATTTCAATACGCGCAGTGTTGAAAGATTTTGCCATAACTCTTCACTCCGATGTCCAAAATTGATGGTTCTTGATGCGTTGGAAAGAAGACTTGATGAAGCTTCAAAATAATCTATTATTTGCCCATGGTACTTCTCTGATCTTGGGCGAAAATCTCATCACAACAGCAACACTTACGTAGATGATGGCGATCGCACAATTTTTCGGGCATGCTTCATACCTAATGCTTTGAACAAACAATTCTTCCCAAAACATTAGTCTAAAAAAATTCATTGACACGGCGACGTACCTTATTTTCCATCTTTTTGCTTTGTAATAGTGGACTCAATAGCGGATGTTGGGCCACTAACAAAAGTTAGCACCTACCACTAAAGAGTAAGTCTTGATGTTGTTGAATCTTGAGTTGTTGTTGAAGCGGATTGTGGACTCCTCGAAGTCCAAGATCGATGTCTAGCTTTTTTCCACCTGCTTTCAAGGACACAAACAAGAAAACAAGGGTATATGCAATAATAAAATTAGGGTTAGTCCGAAAAGATAGATAGATCGCCCTAGGGTTGAGTTGCTTAGATCCACAGCAATGGCGCCGAGAAAAGCTTGTTGGCGCTTCATAAATAAAAGCGTAATTCGTCCCACAAGCGCACAGATCATGTGTAGCTCTTCCTTAGAGTATTCCACCAATGTTTATCAATCAAGTGGATCGGCGTTGAACTACCTAAGGTTTTCCATCTAATCTATCCGATTTATCCTATCGTAAAGCATGAATTGCATATAGAGTAAACCTTGATAGATATGAGTGTTGTGTGAAGGTTGATCTCATCCATGAACATAGACTATTCCATAGCAAAGATCAAAGAGATAACTAGGCCTATAAATCAACTAGTTGTAGTTCAAGCTAACGAGCAACAAATCAAGCATCTCAATCATTAGCATCTTTAAACCAAAACCTCCAATCCAATCCCCGAAATTCCCCCTACTAAGGCCACGCCCTATCCACGGCGCTCCCGTTGGACAAGGATTCCCCTAAAGCGCGATAAGCGTGTGAACTCCCTTTGGTAGATCCGGTGTGAACTCCTAGCTACCATAGCTACAAGAACACCCTATGCAATCTATCGTACGAATAGATCTAAGAATAGGTACACCAAAGGCAAGAACAAAATCAAAGAGGAGAGACATGATCGCTAATAGATTAGGAAGACATGATTATCATTACTCATATAATGGATGTGTTTGGATCATCTCCACCAGTACATACCGTCGATAACTCCAACTAGCTCATGAACTCCACCATGGCACAACCACGAGGAGGCCATGGTGGCTGAAAGCGGACTAAGCCATCTCCTAGACAACCCGAAGACTCACGGCGGCCATCGTCTCCCTCGGTCTTGGCTCTAGGTTTTCGCTGAGTTCTCGGTGGATGGATCGTCGAGTTGAATATGGGGCGAGCTTTAAATAGTCAGGAAACCCCTAGCTCGAAGGGAGGCCGAACCTCCTCGGCGGGCTGACCCGGCCAGCATAGGGCCCATGGGCCGGCCGGCCCACCCTCTTTTTGGGCCGCCTCGGGCTCATCTTTTGCGTGCCGCCTCCTCGCATCTTCCAGAGTTTATGTTCTTCATGTTTGCACCCCGTTGGACGTCATTATCTTTGAGATATCTTCGTCCAAAGGAATAGGATAGAAAATCCTTCCTTAAATCTTCATTTGCTTTGCTTGGTCCCGAAGTATCTTGATCTCATCTTTGTGGGCTTTCTCCTTTGGGCTATCTTGGAGGTATGGATGTGCATGAATGGACTTCAAATCAACATGGTCTTTGGTCCTTCGTTTGGGCTTTGGCCTTTGTCTTTCTCCATGTTAGCACTTTCGATCCACGGGCCTCGTCGTATTATGCTCCAAAATAGGCCAAAAACCTGCAAACACGAAGTTCCTCCAAAATATATGTGCATATGTGAAAATGACCAATACTTGGTCGGGGTTAGGGCGGTTAGTGATATAGACATTGCATTTACGCCAATAATGACGATAAACATTGGATAAAAAGGGGTAGCTAAGGGCGTCAACATTCCCCCATGCTTAAACCTTGCTCATCCTCGAGTAAGTCCAAGAGCTTTGCTTATAAAGAAATCAGCGTTGCCCTTGATGTCCTCCCTGCACTTAGTCATACATAACAAAACATATTGCTCTCTCAAGTATTTAGCATTTAAGTTCAAGTTGTGGTGGCTACTTTTCATTATGAAAGATAGACTAGCAATAAAGAACAAGCCACAATATGAAATAAATGCAATGCTCTCAAACTTAAGTGAACTTCAAACCTTTACCTTGTTTCATCGTGAAGAGTTTTCAAAAATATGCACATCAAACATAAGTGAGGTTCTCTTGCAAAAGCTCATGGAAACACTCATCTCATCAAATCGCTCAAGCCTACACTAGATTGTCTTCAACCTATTCTACTCATGTATAAAAGTGAAAAGCTTATGTGGAGCTTGGTAGGTAAAAAACAATCCTAGCAAAGCATTATACTTTGAAATGTTCTCAAACTAAGAGAGATCTAATGGAATTACCGAGACTAGTCAAAAAGGCCATTAGAAAATAATGTTGGAGAGGATAAAGATGTAACACACGCATTTGGATAGGTGGACATGTGCAAGTGGCAAATGGGTGATCCCGAGACACAAATGAAGTTCTCGTTATCGGATTGCACATGGTTGGAAGATTTGAGTATGGAATAATTCTTTAAAGTACTTGGAAAATTGATGAAGCCGAAAAGAACTAAGGAGCATTTTATTCTTCTCTTTTTCTTTCATCTTTCTTTTCTCTTTTTTTTTATTTTTCTCTTTGCTCCTTTGAACTTTTGGCAACATAGAATACTTACCTAGCCGTCCCCATGCTTGAGCAGATGCTCGTCCTCGAGTATGAATAAGTGGGAGAACCAACTAGCTAGGGTAAGTATCTCAAATCCTCCTTCTTCTTCTTAGAACCACTTGAATCTCCGGGGAGTTTTTTATTGCCTCCCAAAATGTTTCTTCACATGATGTGCTTGATTCTTTTGATTCCATTGAAATGATAATCCATACTCAAAATATAGGTTGTGGTCGAGGAGGTAATCACAAAAGATATCTTGGTTTAGGGTGGATATCCAGCGAGGTTTGCGAAGTTCGGAGTAGAAACTCACAATGCATGGATAAATAGGCTAGCAAAAGAAGGTTACACAAATACGGAATGACCAGCTTCTTAGTCTCGTACCAAAGAAATCAATCTTAATCTAACTCATCAAAATATAAGTTTGCAATCTAAAGGTTTCATCATTAAAGAATATGTATGTATAGAATATGTATGTATAGCCTTTGGTAGGTAGAACTTTGCAAGAGATTCACAAATGTAGATAGCATAGGAATTAAGTTTTCAAATTAAACAACAAGGTGTAAGATCATCGGTGAAACTTAAATAAAAGAGCATCATAGAATATGTGGGTCTAGAATTTAGTCATTTAACCTCCACAAATAAAAGAGCGGTATTTAATCATTTGATTCCATTTAATTGAGAGCAATTAGTCAAGTCATATACAACATAGTGTAGGTAAAACAAAGCGGCAACTTTCATCACTTTTCCATAAGCAAAAGGCATTGCCAAAATATATCCATGTGGTAAGCACAAAATGATGGTAATCCTACACTTATTGAAAAACAAAACTAGGTTGTAAGTCCTAGAAGCCATGTGATAGGTCGAGAGATATATACAAAGGTTGCATCTATGGTTGAGGGCATATATGTACAAGCATTTAGAAATTTATGGACAAAGAGAGTTGAGGAAGAGTTACCGTCCTTCTCGATGCTTGTGATGAAGTGTGTGGCATCCCCCATGCTTAAGCATTAAGCTTAGCATGGAATAAGAATCATGAGCATCTTGTGGCAACCCGTGATCATAGTACTCCATGGGGTCTCCCTTCTTTGTCCATGAAATTCTTCCCCATGCTTAGCATGGGCGCTAAGCCAGCGATGGAAGAAGAAGATGAACCGTCTTGAAATTCTTGAAGTCCTTCCCCCATGTGTATGAATAGCATCTTGAATGCTTCATCACCCTTGTTGCCTCAATTTCCTTCAACTTCTTCTCGTTGTCACTAAGCCATTGTCCCAATCATTCCTCACATCATCATCCCCTCCTTGAATTCTTTGTTCTCCTCAAACTTTTGGAGATGTTAGCGAGTTTGATTTCTTATTTGATCACAAAATCATGGGAATGTTTCGTCATGCCTGCAAAATAATTCAAGTGCACATACTACCCCCCAAGGTGACGGTCGGGAGTAGAAACAAATGTAACAAACCAACCATCCTAGAATCTCTACTTGTGGCATAGCTAGCTTAGCAAAAGAAAATAAAAATCTAGTGAGTGTATGTGTGTGCAAGTGAAGGTGCAAATGAAAAGGGAGATATATAAACAATGACAATGTTTGCACCAAGTTCTAAACACCATGTTTACAACTTGGTTGTAACTTTCTATGTAGCCATAATGATATAACCAAGGTCAAAACACCATGTTCATGTCAAGGTTAATAATTCTCCATGGCCTTAAGAAAAGGTAAGCACATTTCAAAGTTTATAAACCAACCTAATGCAACATGAAAACTAGTGGAAATGCTAGCATGGTTAAAGGAACTTAAAGATGAAGGTCCATAAGCAAGTTTAAACACCACGTTTACACAAGATTGCTAAGGAAAAATGCCTATGCATAAGACATCATCGTGGATATGAAATCGCACATCAAAAGATTAAGTCCAAGCTAGAAAAATGAGAAGGATGAAAATTATATGCAACATGCAAATGCAATGCAATGGTGAGAACAATATGGTATGCAACCACGAGATAGGTGAACAAAATGATATGACATGAAGATGTGGTCTAAAACAAAACAAAAAGTTATCCTAAGTTAACTAGCCACAAGTTTAGAATCAAAATATGGTGATGCCTCCTAGGTCTCTCTAAAAAGACACAAAAGAAAAGACTCAAAACACACTAATAGGCACACAAAAAGGTCTACAAGTTTCCCAAGATCAAATAACAAAGTGCTCCCTCAATAACATTTAGAATGAATAACATGAAGTTGTGGTTTTTGTTAGAAGCAATGGTACAATGTCACTTGATGTTTCGATTAAAGAGTGCAATGTGAGCGGTCATATAAAATAAAAGATCGGGTTGCCTCCATAAGCGCTTCATTTAAAGTCATAGAGCTCGACTTTCTTACCTTCAAAGTGAATGCGAAGCCATGGTCCTTCGTGCAAGAATCCGAAGTGGCCATGCAGCTCTTAAATGGTTTAGCGTGACTTGCTTCTCACGTCTCCATGTGTTGATATTGCAGTCTTGTAATATGTCGTGGTTTGCTTGCAACATCTTAGTTTTTCTTTTGAAGGTTGACCCTTGTGTCTTTATTCACCAATGTTCTTGGGGTTCCTCCTCTACTCCAAGCCTCTTAATTTGATCATATGCGGCTTGATGAAAGCATCGCCCAAACTCCTCATTGTTGTCGTCATCATTATCCTCCTCTTTCTTGTTGTCATCACATTGCTCCTGCCTCTTCCTCGTGGATTTTCTCCTGTATACTCAACAGAACATATACCAAAACATAGATCTATTGAAAATTTTGTGAAATTACCTTTCCAACGGTGGTGGCTCATCCTAAGCGGAGTCCGAGCAGGTGAGTTATGGTCGTTTCAATTTTAGCGTTGCGTGCTGTCCAGAAAATTTCAGAGTGCACGACCTTCAATGTTTTGGCCACACCCACTTGTAGGAATCTCCGATTAACTTGATTCTTGATTTGTTGGAACTGTAACTTCGTGGAGCTCTTAAATATCCCAAAAATATTCTGCTACTTGCTTCTGAGGTCAACCTGGATGTTGATGAGAATAATGTCTTCTTGTGAGTTGATCCGAAGATGTCGATGAACTTGATCTTGTGGTTCTTTGGAGTGTCATGTTGTGCATCCCTAGGCTTTCAAGGTATTCACCATTGATTCACCAGAAAGTATTGTGGCTCCAATGATAAGTCTTCTCTATGGTTCTTGCTTCACCCAAGGTGTCGGGATTAGAGGACGCTCCCGTGCTTCGTGTTGATGATCCGAAGAGTTTTCTTCCTTGATAGCATCGCTTTGCGACTAGAAGTATATCGAGCATCCCATTGGAGAAGATAGATGGTGTCATGGTTCTTCTAATCTTGTTGCCTCCAACTTTGGTCGTCTTCAAATCATCATCTTTCATGCATGAGACTTTCCGATCATCCTTTGACATTGTCATCACCTTCTCCGTTGCTTGCTGCTGCCTCTTTCTCATCGAATTGCTCCTTCATCAATACAGAACATGTACCAAGCTTTTCATCCATTGCAAGGTGCATCAAATTATCTTTCAATAAATGTTCATTTGCCCAAATTGGACTCGGATGAGGAAGTTATGCTTGTTTTGCTCCGGCGCTTCAATCTGTCAGAAAATTTCAGTACAGCGCATGGCGTGAAAAGATTTTGCCATAACTCTTCACTCCGATATCCAAAATTGATGGTTCTCGATGCGTTGGAAAGAAGACTTGATGAAGCTTCAAAATAATCTATTATTTTCCCATGGTACTTCTCTGATCTTGGGCGAAAATCTCATCACAACAGCAACACTTCGTAGATGATAGCGATCATACGATTTTCATGAGCATGCTTCATACCTAATGCTTTGAATAAACAATTCTTCCCAAAAAATTAGTCTAAAAAAATTCTTTGACATGGCGGCGTACCTTATTTTCCATCTTTTTGCTTTGGAAGTAGGGACTCAATAGCGGATGTTGGGCCACTAACAAAAGTTAGCACCTACCACTAAAAAGTAAGTCTTGATATTGTTGAATCTTGAGTTGTTGTTGAAGCGGATTGTGGACTCCTCGAAGTCCAAGATCGGTGTCTAGCTTTTTCCACCTGCTTTCAAGGACACAAACAAGAAAACAAGGGTATACACCATAATAAAATTAGGGTTAGTCCGAAAAGATAGATAGATCGCCCTAGGGTTCGAGTTGCCGATCCCCGGCAACGGCGCCAGAAAAGTTTGTTGACGCTTCATAATTAAAGCGCCAATTTACGTCCATAGCGCACAGATCATGTGTAGCTCTTCCCTTAGAGTATTCCCCCAATGTTTATCAATCCGTGGATCGGCTTAATGTTATATCTTTTGTAATTTCTTGTAGATGGACTATGAAGAAGGTGGTTGATAACAATTGGTAGTCCTTTCAATATCAACAAAATGATTGTTGTAATTAATTCTATTAAATATAATATGTGTTGTCTTTTAGCACATGTTCATTGTATTTGTGTTTTCCTTGCAAAATGTTGACTGCACAAGTAGTTTTTCTATATGGGATTGCCTGCGCTCCATCTAGGCATATAATGAGTGGATGGATCAATGTCGCATTGAGAGTAAAAAATTCTATATTTGGTGGTGCATACATAATTTGTGTCTTGTTCCTATTGCTAAATTGGAGGTCAACATTCATTATACTATGAACACAAAACCACTTGTAGGAAAGAAATTTCCATCGTGTCTACCAATGCCATATTTCTAAGGACATATTCATCATTAGCTAATAGCGTGGTTTCCTATTTCATCAGCCCGGAAGCTAAAGCCTAGAGATTACTCGATAAATTGTGAATGCCTTTGAACGAAGCAACAGTGATACGCCCGGAAGCTAAAGCTCAAAGAATACTCAAAAAAATACTTACCAGCAGACCAAGTCGCTCGAATGTGAGGCGTCCTTGATCAACTCAGCGAAAAAGAAAAGGTTGGCGAAATCGGCGAAAGTAGATGCAAAAATAGTAAAGGTTTTGATTATGTGGCTTATGGCATAAAAATATTACAATGGTCAGAGGTACACATTTATACCCTGAAAACTAACAATCCTGATCAAATATGACTAACAACTTGGCGCTAAAGAAACTAATATTTCCTAAGATACAACGACTCCAACACGAGTGGGACCACGACCGATCTGGACTCTCCCAGATTTCCTTTCTAAGCGCAGCTTGGGCATGATGTCATCAACTCTGTCCACCGACATAATCGGTATGTCGGCAGTCTCGAGACTCTCATAGGAAGAGATCGGCAATGCAGCTTCATCATCGGCAAGACTCAGAATCGGTAAACTTCAGAATCGGCAATATCGTCATCAAACCGATTTTCCCTTTTTCTGCAAAAATCATCATTTCTTCCTATTAGCGGGCCTTTGACACATGTTGAAAAATGGTGTCAACACATGCCCCCCATTTTCAAAGTATGAAGACTGTATCATGCTTTGAAATTTGACAATCAATGCTCCTCCTTCTCAGCCGATACTTATCCAACCTCATCTACCAGAACAATTCTCAGCCGATATAAGTTAGTCAAAAATAACTTTATTCCTTCCTGCTGAATAACTTGGGTTTTCTCAAAGATTTTTTCGAATCAAAACAACTTTGCTCCTCAAACAAACTCTCAAATCATTCAATATGTATGTGGTTCCTTACCAAAACACTAATCATCTCTCCTCACCCTATATCTAAAAAGGCCTTTGTGGAGCTACAGGTAGGATAAAAATAAAGCATACTTATTTCATATATTTTGCTAAGTCAAAAACCGGATCCAATAGAAAACAGATCATACAATCAGATCAAAGGCGTGCACGTGTGTGGTATTTTTGGTGAATTCCGGTTTCTTTGTGCGACTCTCCTTTTATCTTTGCTTTTGGATTAGGGCTATCTCTTCTTTTTCTTTCATGCTTCTTGAGCACAAATTTCTTTGAATTTTTCTTTCTTTTGCTTAGCCCATGTCCTTTTGCATAGTGAATATTAAGAGTCACATTGAAAGACTTGAATATTTTCTGTGTAAGCGAAAATACATGTTTTGCACGATCCCCAGTGTAGAAATCGGCATAAATATATATGGAGTGTACGTGATCTTGATCTTAAAAGCATGAAACGGATCTCATATGGGTCACAAACAATTTGACAAAGCTCAATACAAAATAAGCAGCATATATAGAAAATCTTGCAAAGATATATAGCTCTGGTTAGGAAATTCAAATTATTTGAGGAGCTAAGCTATTTTTCTTTTACAAAATAAAATTCCCAAGTATTTGCAGTAAGAAATAAAGTATTTTCAACATACCTGTACCAGTAGAAATATCAGTCTAGAGTAAATAGTCTGCAAACACTGACCTCAAGCATCTGTAGATTTGACCTTTGGCAGCATTCATTTATTTCCAGCTTTTAACCTCTTTGACTGCCCCATCGATTACCGTATCACAACCGAATTGTAGTAACCTTAAATGCTTAGCCAACGTTTCACATTTACCATCGTTTTTACATTTCTTCCGGGCTATAAATATAGCTTGCTCAACCGAGTTCTCCCCACACCATAAACGAATTTTCAAAGCATCAAGGAGAAAAATGGCCTCCCTCCGGCAGGTAAAAGATATCTCTTTCATTACATTGATGATTCTCCTTCAACTAAATCTCTTTCTTTCTCAGCAACTCGAAGAAATCATCCAATCTCGCAAGCTGGAAACCGTCTCTCAAGGAGGAACAAGAATCTTCTCCGTGCTCACACCAATGCCGTTAGGGAAGAGTTTCCCGATGGTATGATTCAAGTAACTTTCGAGCCATCAATCCAACAGCCTCCCCTCGGTGGCATCCAACAAGTTAAATCACGAGATGCAAGGCCTCCAACTGGTCCTCTCCGTGAAGCGACAACCGGCTCCACACCCTATTAGCCAAACAGGCTTCCCTTGCAGAAGAACTAGAAGCGGTCACCAAAGAGATAGCGAACCTCAACTCCATCAGAGGAGGAACCCTCAATGCCCTCAACACTAGGCAAGCAATAATATCTGATCACGAAAATCCTAAAAATGCGCTGCTTGCGCGATCAAAACAATCCAGGCTTATTTGGATTCTCTGTAATTTTATTTTCGCTTTCTTCTGTATCACCAAGAATTAGCCTACATGGGTAACCTGATCTATCAAATCGGCTAAATATTTAAACCAGCATCGTATCAGATCTTTGTATTTTCAAACATCACCCTGCATGTTCTTTTCATATAAGAAAACCATAATGATTTGTGATATTTTTTGCCCTAAGGGCGATACATATCGTATCGGCCATGTATCAGCCGATCTATAAAAATTGGCTATAAAATGTATCCCCTTTCTCGATTTTTTTGTTCTAAAGGCGATACCAATGTATCGGCTATCTCAGCCGATTTCTCACAAAATCGGCTATTGATCCAACCGATGTAGAACCCATCGGCTAAGCATCAACCCATATACTAGGATAGTATTTCTTCAAATATTTCCTGTTAAGTGCCCTGGGAAACTCTTCACCTTCCAATGTCTCCAAGATATACGCATTGCCTGGAACACATCTGTTTATTCGATATGGTCCTTCCCACATAGGCGACCACCTACCGAATTTAGAATCTTTAGTTCCTATCGGCAAAATAAGTTTCCACACCAACTCTCTCTGGATGAACTCTTTTATTTTAACTTTCTTGTCATACCAACGAGCTACTCTGGCTTTGTTTGCTTCAACACTAATCAATGCCTTTGGCGATGACCAGCCAAGTCTTCTAATCCATCTTTCATTAGCATAAGCGTATTCATCGGCTGTCAATTGATCTTGAAAAAGTAACCCGTCTAGAACCTAATTTCAACTCCCAAGGAAGAACAACTTCATGCCCATAAACCAACTGATATGGGGATACTTTAGTAGCACCATGACAAGTCATCCGATATGCCCATAATGCTTCTTGGAGAGTAGTATGACACCATCTCGGCTATTCTTCAATTTTCCTCTTGATCAGCTTAATCACTCCTTTGTTAGAAGCCTCAGCCTGACCATTAGCTTGAGCATAATATGGGGAAGAATTTAACAATTTAATACCCATACTAGTAGCAAACGTTTCAAATTCTCCTGATGTGAACATAGTCCCATGTTCTGTAGTAATAGTTTGAGGAATACCGAATTGATAAATAATATGCTCCTTCACAAACTCGATCATATCCTTGGACATCACATTCTTCAAAGGAATAGCTTCCACCCACTTAGTGAAATAATCGGTAGCCACTAATATGAATTTGTGATTCTTGCTTGATGATGGATAAATTTGGCCGATCAAATCAATTCCCCAACCTCTGAACGGCCATGGCTTGATAATAGGATTCATAGCTGATGCAGGAACTCTCTGAACATTCCCAAACTTTTGGCAGTCTTGACAACCTTTATAATACTTGAAACAATCTTCTAATATGGTTTGCTAGAAATAACCATTCCTTCTAATCATCCACTTCATTTTGTATGCCGATTGATGAGCACCACAAACACCTTCATGAATTTCCTCCATCAATACTTTGGATTCTTCTTTACCAAGACATTTCAGCAAGACCCCATCTATCGTCCGACAATACAGATCATCTTCCAACAACACGTACTTGGTTGCTTGAAAACGAATCTTTACATCAACTTTACGAGGCGGATCCTTCAAATAATCAGCAATTGGCTTTCTCCGGTCCTTATTTAATTCAATAGCAAAAATTGGCCGATAACTTTGAAACACTTTGAGCAAGCCTATTTGCATCTCCATTAAAATGTTTGGGAATATGCTCAATACTTACAGATTTAAATCCCTTGACAATTGGAGACATTCTTCATGATAGACCCTCAATATATCATCTTTACATTCATATTGCCCAATCAACTGATTTACCACCAATTGAGAATCTCCAAATATTTCAATAGCATCGGCATTCACTTCTTTCGACAATTTAATCCCCTTGAGCGCGACGATATTCTACTTGATTGTTAGTAGCTTCTTTCTCAATCGGTATAGAAAACTCTAAGCTTGCCCCCGAATCAACACAATGCCGATGCAACCAATCCCACAGGATGAACCATCAAAGAACAACATCCATGGCATAATCTCCACAATATTAATTCCTGGCCCACAATCTTTGAGTAACAAAATCGGCCATTACGACCTTTAACCGCCTTGGCGATTCATATCTCAAATCAAATTCAGATAAGGCCAGAACCCATTTACCGATTCGGCCATTCATAATCGGCAAAGAAAGCATATATTTGATAACATCATATTTGCAAACTACTATGCATTCAGCCGATAATAAATAATGTCTAAGCTTGGTACATGAGAAATATAAGCAAAGACATAACCTTTCAATAGGAGAATGCCTCGTTTCGGTATCCAGGAGCCTTCTGCTGACATAATAAATCGCTCGCTCCTTTCCTTCAAATTCTTGAATAAGGGCCGATCCGATCGCATGACCATCAGCCGATAAATATAATTTGAACGGTTTATTCCTCACGAGGAGGAACTAACCTTTGGGCGACACCAAATATTGTTTGATAATTTCCAGCATATACTGCTGTGCTTCTCCCCATATAAACTTTTTATCGGCCTTAAGCTTCAACAACGCACTGAACGGCTGAATTTTTCCCAATAGATTTGATATGAATCTCTGAATAAAATTGATCTTGCCGATCAACGACTGAAGCTCTGTCTTATTCACTGGAGCCACCACCTCATCAATTGCAGTAATAGTCTTTTGACTAATTTCAATGCCTTGCTCGTGCACCATAAGTCCCAAGAACTATCCAGCTGATACACCAAAAACACACTTATTCGGGTTCATCTTTAAACCATGCTTTCGTGTACACTCCAGAGCTTTCCTCAAATCGGCCAAATGTTCCTGTTATCCTTGAGACTTCACCACAACATCATCAATATAAATTTCCACAATCTTACCGATAAGCTCATGGAAAATATAATTCATCGCTCTCGATAAGTAGCTCCAGCATTTTCAAACAAAAATCATTACAACCCACTCAAATAAGCCGATATGCCGGGACACCTAAAAGCAGTTTTAACAACATCTTCTTCAGCCATGAATATTTGATTATAACCAGCATTACCATCCATAAAACTGATCACCTTGTGTCCTGCGGTAGCATCAACCAACATATCGGCTATTGGCATAGGATATCCATCCGTCAAAGCGTAGCCTTATTCAAATCTCTGAAATCAATGCAGACTCTCAATTTTCCGTTCTTCTTGTAAGCAGGAACTATCTTTGAAATCCATTCAGCATATTTGCACTATCTAATAAATTTGACTTCAAGCAAGCGAGTAATCTCAGCCTTTATATCGGGTAAAATTTTAGGATCCTGGCAGCGAGGATTTTCTTTGAAACGGCTGATATCCCGGCTTGATAGGCAACCGATGTTCTACAATGGATCTATTGAGACCAGGCATTTCATAATACTCCCAAGCAAAACAATCTTTATATTCTCTTAACAACTTAGTTAACTCACGTTTATACTCAGGATCTAAATTAGCACTAATATCGTCGGCCTTGGTCTGTCTCCATCACCAAGATCAATTTCTTCTAAAATATCGGCGCTGTAAATCCATGCCCCAGACTTGCCTTCATCTTCAATAAACTCATCCATTTAAATCACCTGAATAGAACCCATTTGCTTGGATCGGTTGAATGTCATAATTGGCTGCCTTCAAGAAATCTGTTTCCCAGGCTTCACCAGATATGCATCTTGTCCTTTCATAGCTTCCTTTTGGCAAATCGGCAAGTGCTATGCTAGACCAAGAATCGGCAGAAATGATTTCTCTGATGCTCGCCGATCCATTGAACAAGGCATTGATGCATCGTAGGCGGTATCACGATGGTTGCATGTATCCAATCCCTTCCCAACAAAACACTATAGGAGCCTTTACCATTAATAACAAAAAATGTAGTAGGTAGAGTCTTACTACCAATTGTCAAGTGGAGGCAGAGTGCCCCCCGAGCTGGTGTGACCACACCTTCAAAGTCCTTGAGCATCATATCAGTCTTGGTCAGATCTTCTTCTCCTTTTCCCAACTTGCGCAGTACTGCATATGACATGATGTTGACTGCTGCTCCTCCGTCAACTAGCATTTTTGTCATCGACTTCTTATCAATATACCCCTTCATGAACATGGCCTTGAGATGCCGACGATCTTTTCCTCCGGCTTTTCAAAAGTAGCGGTGCTTTGGTTCGAGTTCAATTGAGCCCTTGCTTCCTCAATGTCCGATCCTTCCTCGAGAATCGGCAAGTGCCATGAATTCTCTGAGCGAGTGTGAACACCATATTGACAGGGCGGCCGATGATCCGGGTTCATGATCATCATCGGTCCTTGGTTTGACCGCCACACTTGAGATTTGACTTTCTTTTTCTCGAGCACGTCTTTGTTCTTTCTCCCACTTGTTCACGACTCCTAAGCCTCTGGATCGCCTCCTCTGAGATTTAGTCAACCCTCTAGGACTCCACCGTCGCATTTCTTCTTGTGGCTCTTTACGCATCTCGGGATCGCGCCGAAGCGGCTGTTCATCGGGAACCAGTTGTTGGCCATTTCTTCCGGTCGATCTTGTTCACTTAATCGGCCACCTAGCCGATCATGAACAATTTCTTCCTTTCTAGCCTTTCATGCCTTTGGAATTCTTTCACCACCCTAGCCGATCATGAGCAGGAATCCTTTCATGATGATCCCTTATAATCGGCCCACCACTTGACCTTCATATCTTGGTAAACTTGCTGAATCGGTTGCTCTGTACAAACCATTGCACTCTGGACAATCTTTGGCCGTCGGCAAAGCCAATTTCTCTTCCAGCAATAAATAAAGAAAGGACATCTCAATGAATTCTCTCGGTGCCTCATATCTTCTTCACGGCGGCGCCTATCATTGTCCCTCTGAAATTTGCTGATCAAATCTTTGAAGTGATCTTGTTTGGTAGTGCGTGATGATCCTCCAGTTTCAAAATACATGCCTTTCTCAGATTCAACTTCATCAGCCCATGTCACCTTCTTCTTAAGGGATTTAGAAGTTTGACATACTCTGCTTTCCCTTTACGCTTCAATTCTTGGACCCGATACGAGCCTTTGGATCAAGCGCATCGAGCAACTTTAGTAGATTGAGATGTCAAGAGCTTGGTTTGCAAAGCATTCTTCTTTTCCCTTGTATCCACCATATTAGCGAGGAAAGGATTTTGCTCAATCTTCATCGGCCTTCTTTGGGACTTCAAACTTGATTAGCCCTGCTCAATAGCTGTTTGGATCTGCTTTGCGAAACACTTTACAATCGTTAGTATCATGAGATCCCACATTATGCAACTTACAGTATTTCATCTTTTTTAACTCATCAACCGATGGGATTCTGTGATGTGGCAACAGCTTGATTTGTCCTTCCTTCAACAGCAAATCAAATATTTTATCGGCTTTTGCTATATCAAAGCCGAATTTCTCGAGTTCCTTCTTGCGAAAGGACATGAAATCGGCTTCTTGTTCCTTACCCACTCTGCCAAGCCGATCTCATTCTCATCTTCGGACCGGAATCATCAGAATAATCAGCCATACTAATCCTTTTAGTATAATTATTTTTCTTTGTTTCAATCGGTCGATTATCTCCTGACATCCTGTGTACAATCTGGCTAATGCTTTCAAACTCCTGAGATCCATATTTTTCCCTGAGATGTGGCAAGAGCCCCTGAAATGCAATATCGGCAAGCTGTGCATCAGATAGAACTAAACTATAGCACGATTCTTTACATTTACGAACCTCTGAATAAATGCAGCCACCGATTCATCATTCCATTGCCGCCAAATTAGTGAGGTCGATCGGCTTCATCTCATGAATACTTGTATAGAAAAACTGATGAAACTGTTTTTCCAGATCGGCCAATGATGTATAGAATTGGTGGCAATGAAGTAAACCAACTGGAAGGCCGATCCAGACGAGAGCGGAGAGAACAAGCGAACCCTCAAAGCATCAGAACTTGCAGCTTCTCCTCACCGAATAATGAATCTATTGACATGTTCCACTGTGGAGGTATCATCTTGGCCTGAGAATTTGGTGAAATTGGGCATCTTGAATTTCTGAGGGTGCGGAATTTGGTCATAATGTGATGGATATGGAGTCTTGTACATATAAGTTTGCCTTTTAGGCTTCAGACCAAACTGATTTTCCAGTAAACACATCCTCCAACTTTTTCAACCCGTATCAGCAGAAACACCTGTTCGGAGTAATATATCCTTTTTTACCCCTCTATTCTCTCCAATCTTGATTACTTCCTTGAACCGTCATTTCGTTGTTTCGTGTTCACCACGATTCCCACGATCTCGGTGACGCTGCAATTTCTTGCTATACCCTCACGCTGCCAAACCTATAAATCGTCTTCTTCCTTCCGCTCTCTCTCCATCCACCTCAAACAAATGAAGAGGGATTCAAGAGTAATCTGGCCTTTACCGGTTTTGAGGTAATTTTGTCATATTTACTGTTGGGCTAATTATTAATTCTACTTTATCGTTTAAAGTTATTTGTGAATACAATTGAGATGTTTTGTATTTCTTCATGCTCAATTTGAGAAGTATTGCAAAGACCAATTGATATTATAGCAATTTGGTGGCTTTTATGCATTCACAATGGTTTGCATGTGTAAGGACAACCGGATAAGAGATCTAAATTACCGCACAGGCTTGATGTCCCGCTTTTCTATGAATTCAGCAATTTATGGAATCTAACAAGGGAGGTGCAACTGCAACAGGACCATGAGGACACCCTAGCATGGAAACTCACACAGAATGGCGATTACTCGGCCTCCTCGGCATACAACAGCAATTAAGTGGGATGTATCAAGGAACTTCAGTTGGCCACTATATGGCGCACATGGCGCCCCAAGCTAAATTCTTAACTTGGCTCATCCTCTGAGCAGGGTGTGGTGCGTCGGATAGGCAGCACGTCGTGGTTGGGACCACAGCCCCACATGCCCTTTATGCAGATGCTCCATGGAAACAGCCCACCACACAGCCGGCGAGTGCCGCTTTACAAAGCGGATCTGGACACAAGTCGCCACAGATTGCGCACCTAACCATCGCTCGAGAGCTGGCCCCATAGCACCTACGCCCGCTACAATGGTGGTCAAACATCCTGGCGTCAACAGGAATCCCGCCCAAAGCTGCACGAAGTCTAACTTTGCTCATCATGTGGGAAATTTGGAATGAAAGAAACGCACGGATTTTTAGGCATCACGGGACACCGGTGCCAACCGTCATAACCAACATAAAGAATGTAGCCGGCCTGTGGTCAACTGCTGGGGCCAAAAGTCTAGCGAACCTTATAGCAAGAATGTAAATACAAACACTTGTACTTATTGCGGTGAACCGGCTGTAAACCTCTTCTTTATCAATGAAACTGGCACTGTCTCGTGCAGTTCGTTCAAAAAAAAAAGTAAATTTTGACTGTGTGAAGCTGCTAGCGTTCTTCCCTTCTTGACGTCTAGTACTCTAGTCCCAAAGCTTGCACCGTAAAAACACGTCGCACCATTCTGAGATTATTGTTTCTGACCAAGCTGAGCACCCGGCAAGTACGTTGACCATATATACCTTTCGAGTTCTTGGCCATCTCATTAGAGAAGTGGTAGTACGTGCTTACCAGATCGAAGGATGTGATATATTATGTTGTCGAGATGTTGTGACAACACGTCAGTCGGTTGGCAGTGATGGTGCTTATCTTTATCTCTTACTACATAACATTTTTATTTATCTTCCTTCCTGTACGGGTCTGATTTTTATTCAAAAAGAAGAAGAGGACACAGGCTATTGATGGAAAGTATGTTGCTTTCCTAGCAGAACTTCTAGCTCAGGAGCTCTAAAAGATAGGGATGAGATGAAGAAAAATATAGAGTCGCATGTCTCCATTAACCTTAATCATCAACGGTGTATATATATGGAAATATGGGGATTCTCTTTTTTCTGTACTAATATAAGAGATAGATTTTTTTTGTGAGATCGATACTATAAAAGATAGGTTTATTGTTAGTCGTATTGTGCATTAACACTTTGAGCTATTAATAGAAGATACGTAGATAGATTTATTATTTCTTGTATCCAATATGGACTCTTTGGCTTATTACCGACCATTATATCTTCATAAAATCCGACGGTCCAAATCCTTCTCTTTATTCGGATTAACCTGGGAATTTCTTGACCCTCTCGACGAACGTGGTGGCTTAATATAATAGATAGATGGTTAAAATTAAAAAAAATGTCATGTGACATGAGTTAAACCTAAGGATCCAAACACCATACATGATGACATATGACTTGATTAGTGTCAATATTTTGATTGTAATCAAAGCTAAAGTTGCGGCTCTCATCGATTGCCCAATCAGGAAAAGCGTTTGGCCGTCGTCACTCGTGAGTGTCATGGAACCTTTGAAGCCAGCATCCTAAAAGGTAGCTGCTCGCCAATCGAATCAATCAGCTATCGTTCATGTGCTCGACGGGCTTCGACGGTGTGATCCGCGTGCCTCTGTGATCTGGCAATGAAATTGGCAAACTCCCCGTGCAATTAACGACACCCTTGCCATGGAAGCTTTGGCTTTGCTTTCGGCGCTTTACGGGCAACGACATCGTGGTAACTTGATCCTTTCCGGATTCGGACAAGGAGCAGACGCGCGCTGATTGGGGGCCGACGACACCTCTCTCAACCTGCGCGTCGCGTCGGCCGTCACCGCATCGCTTGCTCTCGGCAGCCGTTCGCGGTTCTTGCTGAAGCAGTCCGTCGATGATCGGGCATGAGATTGTTAAACTTCTCTTTTCTGGCTGTTAAACTCGAGTCTCATCTAAGATCACGGTACATTAAACTTCACTCTTCTCTGCTGATGCTAGGTTTATTGTGATCCTTGAGGATTCTGATAGACTTGCACATTGTAATTGCCTATACGACACCACTATGATATTCCAATATGATGTGAGCCAGGTCAGTAACGTCACCGATCGACGTCGATGTGAAAGAAAATGTCCAAGTCGATCGTACATTGGCCAGATGCAGGTCGATACGTCATCAAGCTAGTGACATGTCGCGACAGAGCCACGATGGGAGATACGCGGTGATTGGGAGGACAATACATGTCATGTCGCGCTGGTGCTTAGCGAGGCTGCGCGACACGTGTATAAGCAGACAAGCAAGACGAGGTACAGTACACTGTCATTGAGAAAACGCCAGCACTATAATCGTTTCCGGCGCGTGAAAACGACGCCGACGGGAAATGCTGCCGCTCCCTCAGTGCGGTGGTGCTAAACTTTCCGTCAGTAAGACCAAGGACAAGCACACGGATGACAAGACATATGAACCCTCGCGAAAACTGAAGATCTCATCAAAGCTTCAGGCGATCAGGGACACACAATCGGAGGCACGTTTTGGTCATTTGGCGGGTTCATGTACCCAAATATTTAGCGTCAAAGCCCATCCTTGCCGAAACTAGAGAGCTGGTGAGGGCTGAAGCAAAGCAACGGCAGAATATCTGAGGAAATCCGCTGGAACGCGTCCTCAGCTCGACTCGTCGGTGCAACGCTAACGGTAGAGCTGCAGCAGCCGGTCGGCCTCCCTTACGCCGATCAGGTACGCGGCGTGTGTCGTCGAGTAGTGCGTCCGGTGCGTCGCCTCGCCAGCGAACAGGACGCGCAGCGGCAGCGCCGCCGGGCCCGCGTGGCAGCGGCTCGGCCATCCGGTCGAGGTCCTCGCCGCTGGACCCGACGGCCACGTAGCTGTAGGACCCCATGAAGAGCGGGTCCGTGGCCCACCCGCTCCTCCTGATCCGCTTCACCCGCCACCGCGGTGGGCCTGGGAGGAAGGCGTCCAGCGTGGCGTGGACCCCGCGGACGACCTCGTCGTCGGTGGTGCGCCGCCTCCCGCCCGGCGAACCACGCTGAAGCCCGCGTGGACGGGGCAGATGGACTCGGTGCCCCGCATCCACCACGGGATCTTGCTGGGCACGCCGGAACGCCATGTGAAGGAACGGGAAGGACTCCTCCGGTGGCTGCTGGCCGTCGCCGGCAGGCTCCACCTCCATGAACAGCTTGTTCACGGCGGGTCGAAGGCGATGGCGGCGTCCTTGTTGCCGATAATGCTGGCCTTGAGGACCCCCAGCGAGACCGTCAGGATCACGTGGTCGGCGGCGATCGCCGGAGCGCCGCCCGCGAACTCTAGGCGCACGGGACCGGCGCCGCCCCAGTTGAGGCGGCGGGCCAGAGGCCGAAACGGACGCTGCCTGGCGGGAGGGCGGCGACGAGGTGGTCGACGACGCGGGAGGAAGTCGGCGGCGAGGTCGAGGTCGCCCAGGTCGTCGGCCGAGGTGTCCGTCCGCTCCCGGTTGATGTGCATACCAAGCAGCGCCTCCTCGACCTCTTCCACCTCCTTATTATTGCTTGCTGCCTCCGGACGCGCCGCCGCCTGGTACTCCTCGACGCCCCTCATGGCCCTGTATAGCTGGCTCCTCGACGGGCCGGGCCACATGGTCCGCGTCGACGACCTTGCCGCCCTCGGCGTCCATGCGCTCGTACGGGAGTAGGTTGTTGGCGTAGCAATCGAGTCGCGCGCGAGCGCGCACACGGGCTCCCGTCGACGCCCTGGACCCACGCGGTGGCCGGCGAACTCGGAGGTGAGCACCCGCCACGCCCGCGCCCACGATCACGACCCGAGGCTTCTTCGCCACCATCCTCGCTCGCTAGCAGTTTGTTCTCGCCTGCTGGGAGAGCGCGGGTGTACAGGACCGGCAGGCAAAGCCGCACGAGGCGTTATAAAACGGGCCAACGGGGAGCCGCCGAGCGGATCGGAGCGAGCTCGGGATTGTGCGCACCACATGACACGACACGGGGTACACGAACAACACGCTTGGTAGCAGCCAGATCGTGGGCCTCGTGGTGCCATGGCCTGGGGCCGGACAGGACCGCAGGGTTGGGAGCACTCCATCTGCCACTTTTCGTTCCTGTGCGCGGTCCCGGTCCTGGTCGCGGGGTTTTGGTCGTGTGGCTCGATGCCATGTCGTCCGATCGCATGCGCGATGTCTTCGTGCCGTTACGCCCGTGGTCTCGTGCGTGGTTGCTTTGCGCGGTGATGCTGATGGTATCTGAATGAGCCGTGCGATGCACTGTTGAGATTTGAATCTTTGTCGTCATGTCGGTGATGAGAAGAGATTTCGGTCGCGTTGCCACCTCGGCGTTCGATGTTTCGACAAAGGAACGCAAGAGGGCTGGGGTTTCTTTGCCGTACATGCTGCCCATCGACGTGCTAGGGAAGTAAATTGAGATCTACGGCGGCGTGCACGTTAAATGCAGACGGGCGGCGATTGATGCTTTCATGATCCAAGCTAGGGCCCATGGATTATATTATATCGACAATGACCCAAGATTCAAATCATCACGATCGCTTGATCGTCAAGATGCCCATACCCACACATTTTGTATTACTACTTTGGGTCAAGCCCGTGCTTGAATGCCCAATGACTTTCAAAGGTAAAATGATCGACTTTCCATCCGGTGCAAAACCTTTCCATGCACGCATAAGGCAGGCTCAGGCTCGAGCTCGGGCTCGGCTCGGCCTCGGCCCGGCGATGCGAGCGTCTTGTGGCGATGTGTGTGGCACGCCAATCTCCTCTTTCCGGCTTCACAATAGGTTTACACATAATACACCATATAAGTCGGTTAAGATCCTCTCAACTACCAATATGGTATTAACCATATTATGTATCATATTAAAGGGTAGACTTTTAATCTTTTTATTGAATAAAATAAATGGGCCTAGCCCATATATTCTAACAGTAATAAATATAAACATGTTAGAAGATCATATTAAGATCCTGGTAGCAGCTAAATAGAGCGTTAATTAATCAATTAATTACTTGGAAACTGGCTTATCTCACCTGTCTGTGGTCCGATTCAGACAAAACTTTTTTCTTGGCTTGCCTAGGCCTAGAACAATAATGCAAAAGGCAAATTTCAGAAAATGGTGCTCAGAGAATTAGGAAAAATACATAACAAGTGGATCGCCCAGGACACCAAAAATCATGGGTAATGCCACACAAAAACAAGCATATCTCACATGTCCGGGATCCGATTCGGACAGATTTTTTTCTTAGCTTGCCTAGGCCTAGGACGACATCATAAAAGGCAAATTTCAAAAAATGGGTGCTCAGAGAATTCTATAATAAAACATAACAAGTGAATCACCCATGACGTAAAAAACCGTGGGTAATATTACACGAAAACTGGCATATCTCACTCGTCTGGGGTTTGATTCGGATAAAAAAAAATCTTACCTTGCCTAGGCATAGGACAACACCATGAATGCACAATTCAAAGAATGGTGCTCATAGAATTTTAGAAAATAAAAACAAACAAGTTAATCACCAGGACGCCAAAAACTATGGATAATAGCACACAAAAACTGGTATATCTCACCCGTCTGGGGTCGGATTCGGACGAAAGTTTTTTCTTAGCTTGCCTAGGTATAGGAAAACACTATGAAATGCAGGATTCAAAAAATGGGTGCTCATAGAATTTTAATAAAAAACAAAACAAGTGAATCACCCAGGATGCTAAAAACAATGGATAATGGCACACGAAAACTGAAATATGTCACCCTTCCGGTGTCTGATTCGGACAAAAAAAAAATTCTTAGATTGCCTAGGCCTACGACAAGACCACGAAAGGAAAATTAAAAAACGGGGTGCTCATAGAATTTTAGGAAAAATATATAACATTAAAATCGTCTAAGGCAGCAAAATTAAGTAACTTACATATCTCCCCCGTCCGGGTTCCGATTTGGACGATTTTTTTTCTTAGCTTGCATACGCATCACACCATGAAATAAAAAATTCAAAAATGGATGCTCAGTTAATGTTAGAAAAAAAACATAACAAGGGAATCACCCAGGACACCAAAAACCATGGGTAATAGCACCCGAAAACTGACATATCTCACCCATCCTGGATACGATTCTTACAAAATTCTTTTCTTGGATTGTCTAGGACTAGGACAACCCTATAAAATGTGTGTTCAGAGAATTTTATAAAAAAAAAACATAACTAGGGAATGCGCCCGTATGCCAAAAACCGCCGCCCCAAGGACAACCTATCACAACCCATTCTCTCATATTCTGTTTGTGCTCATGTGCAGGGCCTTGGAGGAGTCGCGAGGGTGAAAGAAAATAGAAAAGGAACCGATATGTGTGTAATCAGTGGCATTGCGGGTAAATAAGTGGAAAGTGAGATCTTGCAGTATTCACAGCAGCCTTAAAAAAAGTTGCCCCTTTGGTTGGTATTTTGACCTTTTTAGAAAGCTACAGCTAAAAAAAGCAGAACCAAACAAACCCATATACGACGCATCAAGCAAACCAGATAGGCAATCCAGCACAGATTTCTAAGGATTGTAGTTATTAGGATCCAATCAAGCTTATCTTTATGATTCCACAGTGATGATTTTACGGTTTCACACAAATAGTTGCTTGTTGTTTTTAAACTATATAAATATTGGCCATGGATCTCATTTTATCCCCAAAATTGTGGGTATCCTGTTTGTAAATTTCTATATGTCATATTATGGACATCAGAGATAAAAAATAAATAAAAAGCAAGTCACGTCAATTAGTGTGATTTTGTCTTTATTTAATGCACGCTTTGTGCGACGCTGATGGCATGCAATGAATGAATGAGCCGGTCTTGCATACATGCACATTAAATATGGCTCCTTTGCATGTGTCACTACGGGAGAACCAACACACGACGAAGGCAGGAAAACACACGGCGAACTCTTCGCCGTGGCGGCTTCTGGCGAAGCCGCGATGGCGACTAGACCTGGCGAAGCCATGTTCGCCCGATGTGTAAAAGCGTCGGGCACATGCGAAATAAAGTGGCTGATGGGCGGGGAGCCGGCCGCCCGTCGGCTGACGGAGTTCTTCGCCGTGTGTGCCAGCACGGAGCTGCAGCGAACACCGCCCGCCGCCGTGTAAACACCGCCACTTCGCCGTGTCTGTCGTGTGCCACCCGGCGAAGGATGGTCACTTCGCCGTGTGCCATATGCGCGACACACGGCGAAGGATGGTCACTTCGCCGTGTGCTGCCATATGGCACACGGCGAAGTGACCATTCGCCCCGTTGGAATGGTCACTTCGCCGTGTGCCTCCCTTTTGGCACACGGCGAAGTGACCATTATTTTTTGTTTTTTTTGTTTTTTGGTTTAAATGCCCCCACTCAAATAAAAAATCACAGATAGACATATACGACAGCAAGCATTTCAGGCATAGATAGAGTTCACAACCATAATTAAAACCATAATTCGATGTTACAACTTCGTTCGAGTTCACAAATCAAAACACGTCATCACTCAGCCGGGTCGGACGGTGGCTGGTCGAAGGGTGGCGGTGCGTGGGGTTAGTTGGGAACAAGCTGCCTTTGAGGGAGCGTCGGTGACATACCGGTGAGGCGACAAGTTTGGTGCATTCGATCCTGCCGAAGGATTCTGTAGAAAGTTAAATTATCATGAGATCTCAAAGTGATTATAACTTTCTCTGTATCTCTGTTACTCGAACTGAATCAAGAAGGTTATGAAGTAGCTCACCTGAGAAGTGTGCGGAGACCCGTGTAGCTACTTGATGGCGGTGGTAAGGGTGTTCCTGCAATAGCAAACTGAGTAGAGATGGATCGAAGGTAATCCATCACCTGGGCGTGCTCGGCCTCTCGTATCCTTCTCTCTTCCCCCATCGCCGCCTCATGTGCAGCCGCTTGAGCCGCCAGTTGGGCCTAAAATTTTGAATTTCAACCGTTACAGAGCAAAGCAAATATACAAAGAAGATGAATTAATGAGTAATAAAGCAGAAATAACTTGAAGTGCCTCCACATACATCCGTGTCACGCTTTGACGTGGGCTTATGGTGAGGCGTTGGGCTGGTCCCTTGCTCGAATCTGGGGGAGTGTGAGGGTATTGGCCTCATCGACAGTGCCGTCACCAATGAGGAACCGGCCATGCTTCTTGCCTCCTCCCACACTCATGATGACATTGCCATCACGAGGTACAGCGGTGGGATCCCACTGTTCCCCATAAACTTGCTTTCCCGTCTCGGTGTATGCCATCATGCGGTTGTAAGCTGTGGGATTGATGTACGCTGATGGCCCATCTTTCAGGTTGTAGGTGACCTCAGAAGCCTTGCCCTTGTGAGCCATAGCCAATCCCACAAACTCCGCGCACTCAGCTCCTCCATGTGACTGCGACTGTGAAGAAACAACAAGTGAATTAGAAATTATGCAGAGTTAAGTGTTGCAAGAATAAAGAAATTATTTAGCATACCCATCTAGCCCTGTAGTCCTCATTGGTAAGGCTCCCTTGATGGTGTGCAGGACCTGGCATTAGCATTCGCCATTCACATCCCTTGTCATGCAACTCCTGCCACTCGAGGCGTGAACCACTTGTCAACTATTCTTTCCCGGCTACGGTATCATTGCGGCACCACAGGCGCTTGACACCTACACGCGATGATATGGTGACATGTAAGAGTGAAATTAAAGCGATCTACTAAATCTGAGAACGAATTCAATTTTACACGCATGTATTGCGCCATAGTTAGCTTGTACTTTCTTGCATCTGCCTTTTGATGGTTTTGAAGAGGAAGCTGGCTGTAGTTTATGACGCCTTGAACACATGCCTCGTGGTGCATGTCCTTCACTAGCTTCTTGCATCACTTTTGAATCACGTCCGAAGCGTCCCCATCGTAACCCGGCTCACAAGTGAAGAAATTCTGCATTCAAACATGACACATTCAATCATTATTACGAAAACGTTTAATAAATCCGGTGAATTGAGCAGTGTACTCCGAGGAAAACTTACCCACAGCTCCATCTCCACCCGATCGCCTTGTTGTTGAAGGTCCTGCCAAGTGGGTCCAAAATCTGAAGTTCCTCCAAAATATATGTGCATATGTGAAAATGACCAATACTTGGGCGGGGTTAGGGACGGTTAGTGATATAGACATTGCATTTACGCCAATAATGAGGATAAACATGGGATAAAAGGGGTAGCTAAGGAGCGTCAACATTCCCCATGCTTAATCCTTGCTAGATCCTCGAGCAAGTCCAAAACTTTGCTTATAAAGAAATCAGCGTTGCCCTTTGATGTCCTCCCTGCACTTAGTCATACATAATAAAACATATTGCTCTCTCAAGTATTTAGCATTTAAGTTCAAGTTGTGACCGGCTACTTTTCATTATGAAAGATAGACTAGCAATAAAGAACAAGCCACAATATGAAATAAATGCAATGATCTCAAACTTAAGCGAACTTCAAACCTTTACCTTGTTTCATCGTGAAGAGTTTTCAAAAATATGCACATCAAACATAAGTGAGGTTCTCTTGCAAAAGCACATGGAAACACTCATCTCATCAAGTCACTCAAGCCTACACTAGATTGTCTTCAACCTATTCTACTTATGTATAAAAGTGGAAAGCTTATGTGGAGCTTGGTAGGTAAAAACAATCCTAGCAAAACATTATACTTTGAAATGTTGTCAAACTAAGAGAGAGATCTAATGGAATTACCAAGACTAGTCAAAAAGGCCATTAGAAAATAATGTTGGAGAGGGAGAAAGATGGAACACACGCATTTGGATAGGTGGACATGTGCAAGTGGCAAATGGGTGATCCCGAGGCACAAATGAAGTTCTCGTTATCGGATTGCACATGGTTGGAAGATTTGAGTATGGATTAACACTACAAGGGAGCGAGGCTAATGCCACACTTCCCAGAGCGCAACACACGTAAAGCGTTGCGATACATAGGGTTTATTGCAACACTAGCTGATTTTGGTTGCGATATGGTGGCCTATTGCAACCAAATGGTGTATCATTGCAATTGCAATATTGTGCGTTGCAATAGCCCGGTATATCATAATGACCTCCAATGCGTTGCAATTAGAGTGACCTTGTCGCAAACTTTTTGTGCAACTGTTGCAATAGTCGACGATATCGCAACTAAAATATAGCGTTGTTATACTTATTCTCAAGTGTTGCGATAGACTCTATGCTATGGCAACACGAAACTAGGATGTTGCAAAAGGATTCTTGGATATAGCAACGCAAACAGAGAGTGTTGCGAAAGAGGGTTTGCTATTGCAACTTAAATCCGAAGAGTTGCAACGAGGCATAGCTATATCAACGCACTCCAGCATCGTTGCAACATTGTCATAGGTATCGCAACTAAATCGGAAGCATTGCAACAAGGCACATGTAGATGGTGTGTCCAGCAGCTAGTTTCTGGCCCAACAACAATAGTTTTGGCCCACAATCATCGTTAATGTCCACGCCGGGTCGAAGTGGGCTTGGCTGCGTGTGATCGCATGCTATTGCGATGACGATTCGTATTCAACAATCGTCGCGATCTTGCTCACGCCGGCGGCGACGAGCGCAGCGCTGCGCCTATCATACACCACGCCAGCCGCGCCGCGCGCATCTGCCGAGGATTTAGAAGACGTCGTCATCGTCCTGTGTCATCGTTTTCTCGCCAGAAGAATAAACCCTAGCAACTCCACGACGATTGAAGCATGGCGGCACGAGACTGATTTTTGCTAGGTAGAAGACGCTGTCCCTCGATCGACGCCCAGCCTCTACGTCAATGTATATATTCGCCACCAATCATTGATGAATAATTGCTTCTTAACTAGCTACATCTATATATGATGAGACATTAATGCTTCTGATGGGTAGATAGCATCAAACATTAAATTTGGTAGTCATGTTAAATTGAGTGGCACACATAATTAATTAAATTCTAATATAGCACATTATTTCCCTGTTTCAGATTCATTTGTTTACATTTTGGTACATTCACAAATGGAGGATCATAGTTGGATACTATTACCTAAGTCAGATGAGAGATGGCAAGAAGGATATAAGATCTTTATGGCAGATGCGTTTGAGGGACGCTATCAAGGAGAGTTTGCAGCCTGTCCCTGCACGAGATGTTGTTGCATGGTGTTCAGAACAAAGGATGAGATAGAAAAACACTTGTGTGACAGTGGTTTTTATCCAGAGTTTGCCAAACGCAAACGTCGTCAGCGTGCTCCTTGTGTACCTGAACCTGAACCTGTGGCTGTGAATGAGGGGGAGGAGTTAAGTGAAGGAGAAGTTGCTGATACTGGCAATATCAATAATATGTTTTCATCGCTGATTACTGGTACACTCATTGGACGACTTCCTGGTGTTAATGATGATGAGAAGCCTAATGAATCAGCCCAAAAAAATTTAAATTTATTGGAAGAAGCACGGAAAGAATTGTACCCCGGATGCAAGGAGGCTACCAAAGTATCTTTTGTTGTGAGGCTATTTCAGATTAAGTGCCAGTTTGGTATTACCAACAATGCCTTGGAGCAGATACTTCACTTAATCTGTTTGTTGCTCCCCAAAGGACATTGTGTCCCAGACAGCTTGGATAAAGTTCGAAAGGTTGTTAGAGAACTTGGGCTAGACTACCAAAAGATTCACGCATGTGTCAATGATTGTGTGTTATTTCGTGGGAAGTACGAGAAGTTGGACAAATGCCCAACCTGCGGGGAGATAAGGTGGAAGAACTCAGATTCAGAGGGGAAAGCTGCTTTGAGGGTAGTGGCCTTTGGTGGATTGAAAAAAACAAGTTGTTACCTCGTAAAATACTTGGTATTTTCCGCTTACACCTCGCCTTCAAAGGTTATATATGAGCGAGTCCACATCGGGCGTCTATCTTGTTGTACGATGTTGAATTGGTTCAAGATGGTAAAGTGAGGCACCCAACAAACTCAAAAGCTTGGAAGCACGTAAATGACGAGTTTTATGATCACTTTGCACATGATCCATGTAATGTTAATTTGGGACTTGCATCAGATGGCTTCAATCCATTTGGGATGTTGAATGTGAATTACACTACATGGCCGGTGATCCTAATTCCTTATAACTTGCCTCCTTGGATGTGCTTGAAACAATCTTATTAGATGATGTCGATGCTAATTCCTGGTCCTAGATCTCCTGGAATCAGCATGGATGTCTATTTACAGCCTCTCATCGATGAGCTTCGTGATCTCTGGGAGAAAGGAGCTAAAACTTGGGATGCAAAGGAAAAGAAATTTTTTACTATGCGTGCACTTCTACTTTGGACAATAAATGACTTTCCTGCATATGCTATGTTATCTGGTTGGAGCACCAAAGGAAAGTTTGCTTGTCCTTATTGCAACAAGGACACTGATTACTTGTGGTTAAAACATGGTAGAAAGCATTGCTACATGGGCCATCGCCGGTGGTTGCCTTCAGACCACAGGTGGCGGACCAATAAGGTTAGTTTCAATAACATGGATGAAACGAGAGAGGCTCCAGTGCGTGAGTGGAGAAGAATCTTTGCAACAATATGAGACTTTTGAGCAAGCCACTTTTGGGAAAACCACTCTTTGGGAAGAGAAAGCAACGCGATGAAGATGTTAGATGGCATAATTGGAGGAAGAAGAGTGTTTTTTAGCTTCCCTCTAAAATCACTGCTCCTACGCCATAATCTAGATGTGATGCATATTGAGAAGAATATATGTGAGGCTTTGCTTGCGACTTTGCTTGGTTTAGCAAAATGTAAGGACAGTGAGAGGGCAAGGCTTGATCTGAAAGAAATGGGTATAAGAAAGGATCAACATCCAGTGAAAGAAAAAGGTAAATACACTTTGCCACCAGCGTTGTACACCTTACGTAAAAAAGAGAAGGAAATTTTGTGCAAATTTCTAGAAGATATTAAGCTGCCGGATGGTTATCTTTGGTAATATCAAGAGATGTGTTGAGGTTAGTGAATGCAAGGTTTCTGGACTTAAAAGTCACGACTATCATGTTATATTACAAAAACTGTTACCATTGGTAGCACGCCACATATTGCCAGAAGATGTAGTGATCGCAATCATTGAGCTCAGCCTGTTTTTTAACGCAATATGTTCAAAGGAACTTCAAGATGGCGATATTGCAAAACTTGAGAGATCAATTGCACAAACACTTTGTCACCTTGAGATGATTTTCCCTCCATCATTTTTTGATATTATGACGCACTTACCAATTCACATTGCTAAGGAAGCTAGACTTGGAGGCCCTGTTTTCTATAGATGGATGTATCCAGTTGAGAGGTACCTGCGTACCCTCAAAGCCTATGTGAGGAACAAAGCTTGTTCCGAAGGTTCAATAGCAGAGGGATATATCTCAGAGGAGTGTCTTACATTACATTCTCGTTTCTTTGAAGATTTTAGTACAAAGCTGAATCGTGAAGAGCGTCAAGAAAAAGAGTTGTTAATGAACCACCTTCAGGTTTAAGTGTATTTGGGAACTTGGATTACTGATGAAAAAGAAGTTCTCACTTTTACACTCCATCTCCTTCTGAGTTTCTGAAGATGAGGCACTACATATTATCCAATTGTGATGAGTGCATCCCATGGATAGAGTTAGTAACATTTGCAACTAGATATTATGATTTTTTTACTATCCTTATAATATGATACATTTTAATTCCCCTTTTCATTCCAGGAAGCATAAATCGGAATTGACTAAAGCCAACCCAAGGAATGTTGAAAGAAGGCACAAGGAAAAATTTGTAGCATGGTTTGAGCATACAGTGAGTCCTTTATTTTTTTGAAATATATTAACTCTCAATATCAGTCCCTTGTAAAATGTTCCATCTATAATTTTTTTGCAGATCAGCAAACTTTATGATGAGGGAAAAGTTGATGATATGCTCTACTCTCTAGCTCGTGGTCCAGATCGTCGATTCCGGTGTCTAACGGTGCTCCACAAATGGATTTTCTTCTTGGAGTGGACAAGTTGAGAAAAACTTGACCACACAAAACAGTGGGATTGTGGTCGAGGCGGCAATGGCATGGAATGGTATGGAGTGCTTAAAAGAGTCATAATGCTAGAGTTTAGTAATGCCAAAGAAGTCCTTACATTCGAATGTGATTGGTATGATGTTCCGGCACCAACTCGGAACAAATCAAGAGGGTACAATAAAGATATATATGGCATAAATGCGATATTGATACCACTCGGTTTCGCTATATAGATGAACCATACATCCTGGCGACACAAGCTGAGCAAGTGTGTTATGTGCCGAGTGCAAAGAAAGCTAATTGGTGCAGTGTCCTCCGATTGAAGCCTAGGAACCTTTTTCCCATGCCTGAAGGTGAGGAGTCAGCAAATGATGTGGATGATCCAAATGTGGACTCGGTTGTCATAGGAGTGGAAAATATCACTGTTGAAGATCGACAGGAGGTTTTGACAAATTGGAGCAGGAATGACATGGAAGGGCTAAGTGTAGATGCTTACATTGTTGATGAGGCGGTTCTTTGCATCCATGCTGAACCAGATGATGCCGACATACCACATGGCCGAAGTTGATTGCGATGACACCTACACTGCTGATGGAGTCGTTCCTCCGAAAATGGTCGGGAGAAGATGGCGATGATTATTTTACGTAAAGTGTTGTAGCCATTATTGCTTTGTATCCAAACTTACTTAATCATGTACTTCCAATTCCAGACTTTATTTGTGTAATGAATTTGTTCTATTTACTTCAAAGGAAATGAAACAAGGGAAAGGTAACCAACAAGTCATGAGATATATATATAATTATAAGGACTGAGTTCACACATATAGGCGCAAATTAAAAAGTGCCACATGGCCACCACACTAATTATTTTGGTTCGGAGAAGCTACATCCTTAAGCATGGATAACACAAGAGTTCGGTCATAGTCTTCCATAGCCTCAGCGACACCGGATCAGACCCCGCTTCAAGTTCCAAGCACTTCTTCAAATTCCGCTTTGAGAGCACGTCGAAGCCTCTCCATAAGCTCCCGGATCTGTCAACAATTTTACAAATGATCATATTATACAATTTAAGATCATTGTATACAATGCATACTCCATCCTCATTTGCTTCAAGTTTTAGATTTATGCTGGGGCATCACCTCAGTTGCTTTAAGAACCTCTTCGTCTTCGTCATCGCTATCCTCATTGTAAGAGAATACAACCTCCATTTTGAAGAAGTAATAACAACCTTCTAGCTGCATCTGTATAAGCGAGGGCACAATTATGTTACATAATGTACAAAACCTAGTAACTATCAATTTGCATTTAATCATTTTACAAGATGAAGCAAATATAGTAGCTATTATATTGCATCCAATAAATTTACAAGACCTATCAAATCAGGTTAATACCAATTTCCACTGAATCAATTTACAAGACCTAGCAAATCTAGTAACTATCATAGTGCATTGAATCAACTTACAAGACCTAGCAGATCTAGTAACTATCATACTGCATTGCATCAATTTACAAGACCTAGCAAATGTATTAACTATCATACTGCATTTCATCAATCTAGCTAGTTGTTTCATGCGGTAAATCCAGTAACTTGCCTTGGTGATGCTTGTTTTGGTTGCCGATCCTTTCAATCCCCCTTTCTTCTTTGAGGATTCCGTAGTCTCATCGCGTATCTGCCTGGGTGGGCGAGGGAGCGGAGTTCCAACGACCCGGCCTCGAGAAAAGTGTAAGGGGATGTTGCCGCCATGTATTTGGAGATCGAGATTGGGCTAGGAAGGTGTGCTACCTTGTTGCGGAGGGCCCCATAGCGGCGAAGGCTTCGCGGTGGTGGTCGAGGCGGCGCGGGTGTCGATGAAATATGTGAAACAGGTCTCGAGGGATTGCCCCGAGAGAGAGTTTAGAGACGATGTCGTCGAGTATCGTGAACCGAAGGTGACAAGAGACGATTTAGACAGGTTCGGGCCGCCGGAGCGTAATACCCTACGTCCTGTATGGTGTATCTTGTATTGAGATGTGTTACAATCTAGTCTCTGCCGATCTAGGGACCCCTGCCCTCCTTTATATATTCAGGGAGCAAGGCAAGTCTCCTAGTCGGTTACAATAGGAGTCCTAGTAGGATTACAAGGTAGAGTCCTACTAGGTATCTGTAAATCTTTAGCTTCCTTATGGAACCTGGGGTTTCTATACTCGACAAGCCCCGAGCACTTCATTGCACGATGTACAGCCTTGATGTGAATCTTGGAGTCTGACCGACTTGTTTAGAAGTCAGTCTGAGTTCTTCAGCTTTTGGGATCTCTCATCTTGGTTGTACAAAGACGTTGATGTGCTCAAAACTTCTGGGGAATCATTGGCGTGCACCGAGTAGGTGCACCCAATGGGTGTAGCCCCCGAGCCTCGTTTTGCTTGAAAGAGGAATTCGAGGGTCTTCATTGAATATTTCCTGTAGTGCATCAATATCTGATGAACCCAAGTTCTTTTGAACCCAGGCGCAGCTTCTGAAAATTTCCGAAGAATCCTTGATGATGTACCAGCAGCCCCCGAGCCTTTATTCGATTAAATAAATTGAATAAAGGATATGGACTTCAAGTCTTGGAGATGTCCGAGTACTTAGGCGAAGAAAGCACTTGATTGGCGTCATGATCCGAGTTCTTTGTTGAAAAAAGAACCCAGCTAGCGTCGATGACTGAGTTCTTTGCTGAGAAAAGAACTCGGCTGGTCGTCATGGTCCAAGTTCTTGTCGGAAAAAGAACCCGGATGGCGTCGAAGAATCAGCCCGGCGTGGTAGCCAGCGGAACTGCGTTAAGCGCGGCGCGGAAGAGTTGTTGATGAAGCCGACTTGTTGGAGCCCAAATGGTCAATGAAGTCGGCAGAAACCAGAGCAGAAGAACTCGTCACTGCATCGCCAGGCGTTCGTACAAAGCTGGAGTAGTTGGAGACTTAAAAATCATCATCGGCGAGCAAAGTTCACCGAATTATTTTTCCCGTGAAACTTTTCTCCATGCTGGTCGTGAAAATCCTTGTAGCCAAGTTGAATGAATAGTATGAAATCCATCAATGAGTAGTATGAAATCCATCAATAAGTAGCGTAACTAGAGTTGACTTTTGATTGCCGTTAGAACGGACTATAGAATGCGACTGAAAAATCGACTTTCTGCCGCACAGAGCGGACTTTAGGATGCGACTTAAAAACCGAAGTCGACTTTAGAATAAAAACCTGTAATATGAAGCTTGTATGAAATCCATAATACAAAGCTTGTATGAAATCCATAATACAAAGCTTGTATGAAATCCATAATACAAAGCTTGCCGCTAGAGCGGACTTTAGATGCGACTTGAAGAAGTCGACTTTGTGCCGTCTTGGAGCGGACTTTAGATGCGACTTGAAGAAGTCGACTTTGTGCCATGAATGACTTTAAGATGCGACGTGGAAATCAACTTTGTGCCGCGCGGAGCAGACTTTGAGATGCGACTAAAAACCATGGCCACGCATAGCAAATGAATGCACAAAATAAAAAAACACGAGTTGCGCAACTCATCTCAAATGATAAAAGAGAAGTAAAAAAATGGGAAAACATGCAGATCCCAAATAAGGCCAACAAAGCCGAAGTAAACTCCTGAAAGGAGAAAAAGAAGGAGAGAATCCATCATGGTCATTAAAAGAACCCGGATTTACCCCAAAAGTGGCTATGAAGCCAGAGTAAGCTCCACGAAGGAGATAACGACGAGAAATAATCCATCATGGTTATCAAAAGAACCCGGATATATCCCAAAAGTGGCTATGAAGCCAGAGTAAGCTCCACGAAGGAGATAATGAAGGGAAGTAATCTATCATAGTTATCAAAAGAACCCGGATATATCTCAGAGGGGGCTATAAAGCCAGAGTAAGCTCCACGAAGGAGAAATAAATGGAAGAATCCAATCTGGCCTTAGAAAAGAACCTGGATATGTTCCAAAGATGGCTATAAAGCCAAGCTACGCTCCAAGAAGGAGAAATAAAGGGAAGAAACCAATCTCGCCAAAGAAAAGAACCCGGATATGTTCCCAAAGAGGCTGAAAAGCCGAAAGCGTCCACAGAAGGGATGAAGGGAAGGGTCCGTTATATGGCATTCAGAGAAGAACCCGAAACAATTCCCATAGGGTGCATGGCGCATGAAGAAGTCCGACGAGAGCACGAATAGCGCATGAAGAAGCCGGCAAGGGTGCTGAACTGTGCACAAAGAAATCCGACGAGGGCGCGAGTAGCGCATAAAGAAGTTGACGAGCGATAAGCGCATGAAGAAATCGGCGGCGTGATAAGCGCATGAAGAAATCAATGAGGCGCAAATAGCGCATGAAGAAGTCCCATGAGGGCTCGAATAGCGCATGAAGAAGACGGCGAGCGCGATAAGCGCATGAAGAAATCCGACGAGGCGTGAATAGCGCATGAAGAAGTCCGGCGATGGTAGCGAATAGCGCATGAAGAAGTCGGCAAGAGCGCGAGAAGCGCATGAAGAAATATAAGTCGAAATAGTCAACAAAACCGAGTTGTCGACACCCGTGCCTGAGTTGTTTTGGAACAAGATGGGTTGTTGATGAAGCCAACAAGTCGGAGTCGTTGTCGGTGATGCATCGATCTGGCAAGAAGTCGATGTAGTCGATGAAGTCGACGACCCGCTCCGAGTTGTTTCGGGACGAGTCGAGTTGACGAAGTAGCCGATGCCGAGTAGTCGAGGGCGAGTTGATGAAGTCGGCAACGAAGCGATGTAGCAGCAAGTCGATGTAGTCGTGCTTGCGTACTTGCTGGTAGCTTTATTGGTGTGCCCGTAGCCAATTTGCTTAATTGAAGTTGGAGTTGATAGGACGTGGGGGAACTTGCGCCATGATGGAATCGACGTGCACCAAAGTCATAGATAAACATCGCGTCTTCTCGCTCGTAGTTGAAATTGATAGGTCCTTCGATTCAGCGGCGGATCCTTGACGATGTCGTCCCCACGGACGGCGCCAAATGTGTCGATGAAATATGCGAAACAGGTCTCGAGGGATTGCCCCGAGAGAGAGTTTGGAGACGATGTCGTCGAGTATCGTGAACCGAAGGTGACAAGAGACGATTTAGACAGGTTCGGGCCGCCGGAGCGTAATACCCTACGTCCTGTATGGTGTATCTTGTATTGAGATGTGTTACAATCTAGTCTCTGCCGATCTAGGGACCCCTGCCCTCCTTTATATATTCAGGGAGCAAGGCAAGTCTCCTAGTCGGTTACAATAGGAGTCCTAGTAGGATTACAAGGTAGAGTCCTACTAGGTATCTGTCGTCTTTTAGCTTCCTTATGGAACACAGGGTTTCTATACTCGGCAATGAGCGAGATGACCGCATGAGATGCCGCGGCGAGGTCGAGGTCAGCGGCCTTGAGCGGCGGTGGGCGCCAAACTCTGTGAAAACACCCAAAGGCGTCGTGCGGCTGCGTGCAGGGACTGGTGATTGGGCCTCGGCCGACGTGCCATCTCCGGCGAGGAGATAGCGAGAGCGGCAAGGTGATGGGAAACCGCCGAGGCGAGGGATGGCGGCGTTGACTATGAACAGGCGAAGTGGCGGGTAGTGCGGTAGGTGAGGAGGCGCGCCTTGAATATTAGAATGACATGTGGGGCCCACAATTGCCTCCTGCGGCTCTGATGATCCATTGACATGTGGGTCCCACATGTCGGCACCAGGTTGTTCACAAGTTCATCTTTTGTTCATCTTTATCTATGTTGTAGTTTGTTTTGATTCCTAATCAAAACTTTGAACAGGTTAATAATTTGCATCTGTGGACCAAATTACGTGATTTTTTTCAGTGTTCTTAAAATAATGAAAAGCACTACATATATCCAATTGTGTGGGCCCCTAGTTCATACATTGATCATCTAATTGATAGTCATATTGTTCTTGTACATATCGATTGAACCCCTATAGTGTAGTATTCAATGAAAAATAATTTCCAACAAGGTTTTGTTTATGTGCATACTCTCTATTGTTTTGTATTTAAAAAGGAACAATTAATGTTTTAATGACTACATATCCACATGAATAGTAAAAGGAGTAGACTTGCAATAACACAAAATGAAATGAACACATAGAATCAATATGTTTGAAGACAAAAAAAAATGTTGGTGTTTAATTGCTACAATATGAAAACCAAACCTGAGTTCGAAATACAACTTATGTCGAAAGTTATAACACATGAAAGTAAATCAAATTTTGAATTGACTCATACTAGTTGAATTTGCTGCCACCTACAAAAGCCAAAAAATAGCAAAAAAAATTGCGTCATGGTTCTTCTAATCTTGTTGCCTCCAACTTTGGTCGTCTTCAAATCATCATCTGTTCCCCACACTTCGGTTGAAACTCGTCTGGGAAACCTGAGTTTTCTTCTTTTCTTTGCTTGAAACTCGTCCAATTCAATTCCTTTGAGTTTCTAAGCACTTCCTTGGCTTCATGTAAGCTTCCCAGCACTAGAATTTTCACAAGTGTGCACCACACAAATCTTCTAGTCTCTCCTAGGTCAAGCTACCAATCTTAGCCCCTCTTTATAGTACGGTCAAAGAGAAAATAAAGGTCCTAAACTAATCCAAGTGTCCTCATCAACCATGACACTTATAACTAGCTTTTCATTAACCTTTAGCATATTCTTTGATCCAATACATGAATTCCATTCATTCGAGGGCCAAGAAAACCATGAATGCCCATCAATGCACTAACTTCAAATTGTTTCTGCAAAACATACGTTAGTCGCATTGATTATGTCGTCATTAATCACCAAAACAAATTGAGGGGCCTAGATGCTTTTCAATCTCCCCTTTTGGTGATTGATGACAACACAACCCTAAAAGCGATAATTTATGAGGAAATTTTGGGTTAGACATTCTTGAATTGCATGAACTTATAAAAAGAATAGCGGAAGCATAAACCAAGATCATGCAAAACAAGAAACAAAAGCAGCGCTTTTCAAAGGATATAAGCATTAAACAAGCGCAAACTTGACATGTTATAATGATAAGCAATTAAACCACATGTCAACACGAGTAGCATAGCACGAGATAATCATGTATACACACTTAAATGCATGAAAGTAGATATGAAATGCATGAGATTCACACAAAGAACTTCAAAAGCCTATGCTACCCTCCCCCTCACTCGCACCTCACAACTCTCTCCCCCTTTGGCGTCAAGCACCAAAAACTCTAAGCGTCTGGGGCTGGGGAAGTGCGAGCAGGATCCATCTCTGAAGCAGAAGCAACTGTCACAGACTGCACGGTCTCTGTCTGAGGAGGAGCTGTGGCCTGTATCTCAGTCTCTAACTCTGGAGCCTGCTCGGCTTGCTCTGCTTCAACTCTTCTCTGTATGTCCTCGGCCTCGGCAAGTGTAGCATCTATGAACGGTGTCGGACCAGAGGACGTAACCACCGGAGTCTCCTGAGTAAGTAAGGAAGTGAAACTGGTCACAGGAGGACTCGACACGCCCGGAGATGTCACACCAAGTATCTCTGACAAGGTGGCGGACTCCGGAACCGTCTCAGTGACTGTGCGAGGTAGAGTCTCTGTCTGAATAGCTGTCACTGCCGGTGTGCTCACAAACTGACTGACAAAAGCTGAAGACGGTGTACCAAAAGTCGTCGGGATATCAACAAGTCCTGGGGTAACACACGTCATGCCAGTCGGCGGAACAGGCAATGGAGAAGATCCAAGAGATGCCATTGGCCTGATCGGACTAGGTAAAGCTCCTGGCTGCTGAGGCGCTGAATCAAGCGGAGGTCCAGGGTAAGGAGGTGGAGCGGCAACACCCTGAAGCCTGTAGAGGTAACTGAGCTGATAGTTTGTCACATCTTGCTGTCGTCTCATCTGCTCAGCCCAGAACTGCATCTGTTCATCATGTCTGCGAGCCTGCTCGGCAATCTGCACGTTCTGGATGGCTAGCTGCCTGGCCTGGAGCTCCTGCTGCTACTGAATCAGCTGTAAAGTCTGGTCCTGCCTGTGAGATGTCTGCTGAAGAGCTGACAGGACCTGTATGAGAGTGTGGAGTGTCTGCTGCATCGCTGGGTCAGTAGTGGGAGCAGGTGGAGGTATCGGTGCTGGAGGAGCCTGAGAAATAGGCTGAGCTACTGTAATGGGAACTGATCCGGATCCTCCAGCCTCTGCATCATGTGTACCTCGCACTGGTGGCACAAACTCAACATCGGAATCATCAGGCTCATAGTCACTCTCACTGCTGCTGATGGCGTATGTGCCCTCGAGGCCTGCCTCAAACTCTGCCTGTCTCAGTGCCTTGTCCTGAGCATCTATCTCAGCCTGCTGCTCTGGTGTCAAGCCCTGTCGTGCTGCACGAATAGCTCTCTGACCTCGGCGTTTGTCATTAGGCATAGCTGGCCTGTATACTGGAAAACAAGACTCTTTGCTCCTGAGTTCCTCGAGCTGGCCCTCCTGCTGACTCCTGGTGGTGACGATGGTCGATATGATATGAGCATATGGAAAGAACCGACCCACTCGCATACCATCATATAGCACATCCTCGAGCTCACTCATAATAAAGTCCACCAAGTCAAACTGGAGCCTCTGGATGATGTAAGCAAGCAGCCACTGCTGAAGAGCTGTCACTGTCTCCCTGTTACCTGTCCTTGGCAGTAAAGAACGACGGAGTGCGTCGAGAAGAGTGTAAGCCAAGGTTGTAAGGGCTGAAGGGTGTCTCTCTGAAGCTGGCCCGAAGGGAGGACGGTAGATGGCTGCAGCTGTCTCATGATCTGGAGCATGTATGTTACTGGAATACGCTCTGCGAGGAGGGTCAACACCTAGATATGCTAACTAATGAATCCTGTCACCCTCGGCTCTAGCTCCAAAGATATTGGCCAATGCCTGGCGGCCAACCCTGAATCTGTTTCCATTGAACATGTACTCAATGTACCTGTGCTCGGGGTCAATCCAGACTGTGGAGATGAAGATACGGACCCACTCACGGTGATAGTGCCCTGGGCACGTAAGAATCTGCTCAAGCCCTGGAAGGTATCTGATATACGGCAGAAACTCCTCAAGTGTCATGCCTGCAGCTCTGGCTAGAGTGTCAACCTGAATTACCCTGTGGCTGAACATGTTGATGCCCTGAGTGGCAAATGCCCTGTAGAAGGCCATCTGTGTCTCTGTCCAGCACATAGAACCCTCTGGTGTGGTACGAGTGGGAGGGAACCACCTCTTGTGCTTCCGGAGCCTGTACTTCCAAACCACTCTGGCTGAGGCACGTCTGAGAGTGTCTGGAGCTGGTGTCTCCTCTGGCTTAGAATCCTCCTCCTCTGGCTCAACCTCTCCTGTGGACTCCTCGCCTGCTGGATCTGCCATGATCTCTGAGGTACCAATCACCCTAAGACGGTGAGTGCGAGGACGTCTGCCTCCACGTGCGGGAGTAGGTGTAACTGTCGAGGCTGGTGGAGCTGTAGCTGTAGGAGGTCTAGCCTGTCGAGTGTTACGCCCAGAACGACATGGCTGAGGCTGTGGAGGACCCTCTGGAGCTGCTGGGGATCCTGTCTGATCCACAATTCTGAAGGCTGCACCTCTGCCTCCTCTCTCTACTGCCTCTGCTGCTCTGGCAACTGCATGTGCTATGTCCCAGTTGTCCTTATCACGAGTCTTTCTCTTTTTGGTGGCCACTGCTTTTGCTTTTCCTTTTGCTTGATTCCTTGGTGGAGAAGGATCTCTAGGTGGATCACCACCTTCTGCACCTCCACTGCTGCCCTGAACACTTGCCATATCAAATAAAACAAGAGAACCCGGCACGTCCAACTGAAGATAGTGCCCTGTCAAACTGTCAACTGTCACTGCTCCCCCTGAAGCTGTCAAGGTCCTCGTCAAGGCTTTGCCTTGATGTCCAACAAGCACTTGAGGCTTTGCCTCAAGCAACTGCCATTGAAAGCTGACCCTGCACTGAGATCTGACACCTGCACGCATATATATATAAAGGTATATAGCTATGAGATAGAATCCTTATGAGCATGAATGAGATAAGAGCTTGGAAACGTCTATCTTAAGATGAATTTTTGAAAATGTAGCTCAATTGCATCATGACAAAGAATATAAGAGATAATTCATCATGAAACTAGAGAGCATTGGCTATTAAGTCCAAAACATTTATGTATCGACAAGTTTTTCGAGTAATTAACCATGAGAAAGCTAATACTCATCAATGTTTAAATGGCAAGCTAGCAATTTAGATACGAATGGAGGAGAATATGCCATTTTCACCTTGACTTGTCGAATCGATGAGATGAAAGTGCCGGAAGATCGCCAAAAGCGAAGAAACTCCGAGATCAATACACGCCTAAAGAAGGATGTATTCAAACGGAGCAATAAGCAATTGATAGTCAAAATACCAAGAAAATGACCACAATTACTCATGGAGTTTTGAATTGGCACTTCAATCTTGAAATCAAAGGATGTATACCTTGCCAGAGGAAGAATGGTGACCAATAGCCACGGGAAACGAGAACACGGCAAGAAGGGATCCCTCACGGGCGATGCACGGAGCTGCTTGTGGTGGCAATGGCGACGGCGGCGCTAACCCTAGCTCGGTTCGGTGGCGGAGCTGTTGTGCGGGTTGTGGTAGGCGGCGGCGCGACGCGAGCGGCGCCGAGAGGCGGCGGCGCGACGGCGACGGCGGCGCAGAAGCGGGCGGACCTGCTCGGGCAGCGCTGGTGGCGGCGCGGGCGGCGAAGCAGATCGGCGGCGCGGCGTACAAGCGGCGGCGCGGGCAATTGGTGAGTGGGAGGCGCGGCTGACGTGTGGGACCCAAAGGGAGCAACGGGCGGTAAGGTTAAAACCGAACGGACGGCTCAGATCTGATGATTTGAATGGACGGCTCAGATCTGCGAAACCCTAAACGACCGACTGGTTCGGTCGGTTCGTTAGGTTGCCGACCGAATGAATCAGTCATGCGCAGAGCTATGTCGCTCGAAGCACAGGCGACCGACTGGTTCGGTCCCACGGGAGGGAGGCGACCGAATGAGTCGGTCCGAACATAGAGACGTGCGCAGTTGACAGGAGGATGACCGACTGGTTCGGTCCTTCTGGAGAGCGTCGATCGAATGCATCGGTCCTCTTCTGAAGGGATTTTTCAAGGAATTTTTCGCTGAATTTTCTTATCCCAAGTCTGAGGTTCCAAAGAGATGCGAATAAATATGAACTTTAGACAGGGATAAGTGATCCTCTCTCAAACACTCATTTCAAAGTATTTTTCATTATTGCCTACGTGGCTAACATAGTTTTTGCGATAGAAAACCAAGCCAAAGCTAAGGCGTGACCTTACACATTTAAAGAGAGCTTGCAAGATTTGATTAGACCAAATGGAGCTCCCCCTAAATATGTGCCACAAGGCTTAGCCAAACGAAACGGCAAAACAACACAAATGCAAGCATGCATGCAAGACAAGTAATTAAAAACATAGAAGCAAATCTACTTGTCAAGTTTGAACCTCATGCAAGCTTCTTCACAATGCGAGCATCGTTATCTTGCACAAGTTAGACAAGGGCTCTGATGCATATGAATGACATGATACAAATGCAATACAAGCAACATATATACATATATCACATGAAGTTGCGGGCATCAAGCACATTAAGCTCACTTCTCAACATACAAAAGGTGCTCTTGTCAAGGGGTTTCGTGAAGATATCCGCTAATTGATCCTCCGTCCTTACTCCTTCAAAAACTATATCTTTCTTTTCCACATGATCCCTAAGGAAGTGATGGTGGATATCAATGTGCTTGGATCTTTTGTGAAGGATGGGATTGTTGGCAAGTTTTATAGCACTCTCATTGTCACACAACAAAGGTATTTCTTTTAGAACTACACCATAGTCTAAAAGAGATTGTTTCATGTAAAGGATTTGTGCACAACAAGAACCGGCCGCTATGTACTCGGCTTCGGTTGAGGAAAGGGCTACACAATTTTGCTTCTTTGAAGACCATGAAACCAAGCATTGGCCTAGCAAATGACATCCACCGGAGGTACTTTTCCTATCAACCTTGCAACCCGCATAATCCGAATCGGAATAGCCAACGAGTTGAAAACTAGCTCCATTAGGATACCAAAGCCCTATGCATGGTGTATGTCTAAGATACCTTAGAATGCGTTTCACGGCCTTCATGTGTGCTTCCTTGGGGTTTGCTTGGAAGCGAGCACACATGCAAACACTAAACATGATGTCGGGCCTAGATGCGGTAAGATAAAGTAAGGAACCGATAACTTGACGATAAAGAGTTTGGTCTACCGGTTTACCTCCCTCATCTAGAGCAAGATGACCATTTGTTGGCATAGGAGTTTCAATAGGCTTGCAATTTTCCATTTTGAATCGCTTGAGAAGGTCCTTGGTATATTTTTCTTGACACACAAAAGTCCCTTCATCAAGTTGCTTGATTTAAAATCCAAGGAAAAAAGAAAGCTCCCCAATCATGGACATCTCGAATTCCTTTGACATCATTTCACCAAATTTCTTGCAAGAATCTTTATTTGAAGAACCGAAGATAATATCATCAACATATATTTGACATACAAAGAGCTCATCATCTTCCAACTTGGTGAATAGTGTTGTATAAACCTTTCCAATCTTGAAACCCTTTTCAATGAGAAAGTCCCTTAGCCTCTCATACCAAGCTCTAGGTGCTTGCTTAAGTCCATAGAGTGCTTTGGACAATCTTGACACATGATTAGGATGTTTAGGGTCTTCAAATCCCAGTGGTTGCTCAACATACACTAGCTTATTTATATAGCCATTTAGGAAAGCACTCTTCACATCTATTTGATAAAGCTTCATTTCATGATTGGATGCATAAGCTAGTAGCATGCGAATTGCTTCAAGTCTTGCCACCGGAGCAAATGTTTCTCCACAATCAAGTCCCTCTACTTGTGTAAACCCTTGTGCTACAAGTCTTGCCTTGTTTCTCACAACATTGCCTAGATCATCTTGCTTGTTCCAAAACACCCATTTAGTTCCAATAACCCTTGCACCCTTAGGTCTCTCTTCTAAGGTCCACACTTCATTGCGTATGAAATTGTTGAGTTCTTCATGCATAGCATTAATCCAATTTGGATCTTGGAGGGCTTCTTCTATCTTGGTTGGTTCAATACTTGATATGAAGGAGAATGTTTCACAAAACAATGCCATGTTCTCCTTGTTTGCCAAAAGTGCCATATGCTTTGCCTTTGTCAAAAGTCCTCTATGCTTTGATCTTGTTTGAACACCCTTTGATGGACTCCCAATGATAAGGTCTCGTGAATGATCTTTTGATTTTGTCATACGCTTCATAGTATTGGTGTCTAGAGAAGGATTTGGGGCATTAATATCTTGAGCTTGCTCTTCATCTTGATGTTGTGATACTTGAACATCTTCATGTGGGAGAGGTGTATCATCCTTGTCTTCATTGCTAGCTTGAGGAGGCATGGATGTAGATGGAGGATCAATGACTTGTACATCTTCTTCATTTCCTTCATCTTTAGACTTGAGTTCACCAATTTGCATGTTCTTCATGGCTTCTCTCAATGGTTCACCTCCCACATCATCACAATTCTCAATTTCTGCTTGAGACCCATTTGATTCATCAAATTCCACATCATATGTTTCTTCCACCATTCCGGTGACAAGATTGAATACCCGATAAGCTTTGGACTTCAATGAATACCCAAGAAGAAATCCTTCATCACAACGCCTTCGAAACTTTCCAAGATGTTGGCGCTTCTTGTAGATGTAGCATTTGCATCCAAACACTCGGAAGTAAGAAATATTTGGCTTTCTCCCAACTATCAACTCATATGGGGTCTTCTTCAAAAGACGGTGAGGGAAAAGCCTATTTGATGCATAGCAAGCGGTGTTGACGGCTTCGGCCCAAAACTTCTCATGCACATTATATTCATCAAGCATTGTTCTAGCCATAGTGATCAATGTTCTATTCTTTCTTTCAACAACTCCATTTTGTTGGGGTGTATAAGTAGCGGAGAGCTCATGCTTAATCCCCATTTCATCACAATAATCCTCTATCTTGGAGTTGACAAACTCGGTGCCATTGTCACTTCTAATCTTGATCAAGGGTACTTGATATTCATTTTGAGCTTTCTTGGCAAGATTTTTGAATATGCTTGATACTTCGGATTTCTCTTGCAAAAAGAATACCCATGTATATCTAGAGAAATCATCCACAACCACAAAGCAATATAGATTTCCTCCAATGCTAGCATAAGTTGTTGGCCCAAATAAATCCATGTGTAATAGCTCAAGTGGCCTAGAGGTTGAGACATAAGCCTTTGTAGGATGAGTGTTAGCAACTTGCTTCCCGGCTTGACATGCACTACACAACTTGTCTTTTTCAAACTTGATATCCTTTAAGCCCACTACTAGATCTTTCTTTGCTAGCTTGTTAAGAGTGTTCATGCCAATGTGTGCTAGCCTTCTATGCCATAGCCAACCCTTTGAAGTCTTGGTGAATAAGCATGTATGCATACTTCCATCTTGAGAATTGAAATCCACCAAGTAAAGGTTGTTGTATCTAAAACCTTTGAAAATAGCATCATCACCGTCTAACTTAGATACAACCACTCCATCCTTTGTGAACACACACTTGTAGCCCAAATCACACAATTGACCAACCGACAACAAATTGAAGCTTAGAGTGTCCACCAAGAGCACATTTGAAAGCGACTTATCATTTGATATTGCTATCTTGCCCAAACCTTCCACTTTTCCTTTAGAATTGTCACCAAATGTAATCTTTTCATGTCCATGACTATCTTCTAAAGAGGTGAACATCCGGGGATCACCGGTCATATGTTGAGTGCATCCACTATCCATTACCCAATGGTGTCCACCGGTCTTGTAGTTCACCTACACACAAGCACAATCAAGCTTGAGGTTTAGCAACCCAAACCTTGTTGGAAGTTTGAGTGCTAGATGTTCAGGAAGAAGCTATCTTGGCTAGATGTGGCTCTTTCAAGTTTGTCACTAGGTTCTTTGGTACCCAAATTTGCTTAGGTCTAGTTGAGTCCTTAGCTCCAAAGAATCTCACTACCACCTTCCCACTTGAGGTCTTTGAGACACCATAATATGCATTGAATGCCTTAGGTCTAAGTTGGTCTTTCAACTTGGTTGGAGGTGGAGTCTTGCAATCATGAGCAAAGTGACCTTCTTGTAGACACTCGGTGCAATCTTCACTTTGGGCTTGGGAGGAGTCTTGACCTTGGGCATGGTCTTGGCTAGATCAATCTTCCTGGTATATGAACCAAGTCCTTTTGTGCCATACTTCATGGCCGTTGAACTCATCATGTTAGCAAACTTGTCTTGGCCATTTGTGAGAGTCACATATCCGGACTTGAGGTTCTCAACTTGTCTCTTGAGCTTTTGGATTTCACTCATGGCAAGCTTGTTTTCATGAATCAATTCTTGGTGATCTTTGCTTAGCTTGACATTGGGGGATTCACCTATAACTTGCTTGCCTTTGCACTTGACACAAATTGATGGCTTCATTGGGGATTAGCCTCTTGATGGTTGTTCATTGGGGGATCAACAACCAAGTCATCACATTGAATGCCACAATCAATTTTGTCAACCTTTTCAACCACTCGTTCAACTATCTTCTCAATGCACTTCTCAACATATTCAACCTTGGGCTTTGCATCCAACTCATTGGAGATTGTATCAAAGTTTTGCTCAAGATTACTATAGGAGGTAGTGAGTTCCTTGAACTTTACATTTAGAGCATCATATTTTGCAATGAGATTTTCATTTTCAATCTTCAACTCACTACATCTATTTTCATACTTGTCACCTCTAGCAATAGCATTTTTCTTTTCAAGCTCAAGTTCATCTACTTGCTTGTTTGTTCTTCTAATGATGCTAGTATGTTTCTTGACTATGTTAACTAGATCATCATAAGAAGGTGAATCATCATCATCGCTATCACTATCATCACTATCATCATCACTATCATGTACCTTGTGACTTCCTTTGGCCATAAGGCAAAGGTGTGTGCTTGATGTAGAGATGACGCTTGGCGGAGGAGGAAGAGAAGCACCAATGGTAAGACCGGCAACTCCTTCATTTTCACTATCACTTGAAGAAGATTCATCCGAAGATTCTTCATCATCGGTGATCCATTGGCCAACATAAGCTTTGCCACCCTTCTTGTATCTATTGAAGTTCTTTTTCTTGCTTTTGAACTTGTTGGTGGGCTTCTTTTCCTTCTCATCATCACTATCTTCCTTTTTGTTGTTCTTGTGCTTCCTCTTGTCGGGGAGAGGGCATTGATGAGCTAGATTACCCAATTCTCCACAATTGTAGCAATCCATATGCTTCAAAGATTTCTTCTTATGCACGGAGAACTTCTTGTTCTTGGGATTAAACTTAACCCCTTTCTTGTCAAGCTTACGAAGCATCTTGGTGGTTTGCTTCACAAGGAGAGCAACTTCATCAAGCCCTTCACTATTGTCATCTTCATCGTCACTTGAATCATCAATTACAATAGCTTTCTTCTTCTCCTTCTTCTCTTTGGTTGCCTTGAGAGCAACATCTTTCTTCTTGGAAGAGGAAGGAGAATCATCATCACCCTTGAGCTTCATCATAGATTCATGTATGTTAATTTTGCCCAATACTCTTTGCATGGTGTAGTCCTTGAGTCTCTTGTTGTAGAGTACGGAGGTGATGATGGCGTACTTCTTCTCATCAAGAGCTCCAAGAAATCTTCGAATAATATCGGTTTCACTCATCTTGGAGATATCAAGATCATGAAGCTCCTCTACAAGACAATTCAAGCGTGAGTACATTTGATTTGCATTTTCATGAGGAAGCATCTTAAAGCAATTGATTTTATCCATGAGCACTTTATATCTTTCCTCACGCTCATCCTTGGTTCCCCATGTGAATCTCTATCAACTTGTCCCATAATATCTTTGGAGTCTTAGCACTCCGGACTTGTTGAAACACTTCTTTTCCTAGGGAACGAAGGAGCGTGTTCTTTACCTTGGCATTCCACTTCTCTTGTTCGGGAGAAGGTGGGATGCCTTCAACTTCGGGAAAACCCTCGGTAGCGGCTCTAAGTATCCCATTGTCCATGGCATCTAAATATGCCTCCATCCGAACTTTCCAATAAGAAAAGTCGGTGCCATCGAACATGGGAGGTGGCCCGTCACTAGACATCTTGCTCTAGGCGGTGAAGCCTATCCTTTTGAGCAACCTGGCTCTGATACCACTTGTAAGGATCAAGATGCCTAAGAGGGGGTGAATTAGGCTTCTCTTCAAAAATTAACTTTAAAACAAAACCTAGCAACTAAGCCAATTCACCCCATGTGCCTACGTGAGCCTATCTAGTAGAAAAAAGTTTTGCAACATAATTCCAAGGCTCTATCCTAGCAATGGCAAGATCTATGAAAGTAAATGCTCGAAAATAACTTGCTCAAATGAAATGCTAGAATGTAAATGCGGGAAAGTAAAGGAAAGATGACAATCCGATGTTTTCCCGAGGTATCGAGGAGTCGGCACTCCCCACTAGTCCTCGTTGGAGCACCCACACAAGGGTGTAGCTCCCCCTTGATCCACGCAAGGACCAAGTGCTCTCTAGTGGTAATCCATTTCCCACTCCGGGACGGCGGATTCCAAGCCGTTCACAATCTTGCTTGGAGCTTCACACAATCTCCTTGTGAGCTTCCAAGATCATCACCCAACCGTCTAGGTGATGCCGATCACCAAGAGTAACAAGCTTCAATCTTCACGTTACCAAGGAAAGACCAAGAGAAAGGTGGATGCACACTTGTTATTACTCTAGCACTAATGAATATCTCAATCTTCTAGTGCTCCTCTTGCTCTCCAAACCATCAGATTCTACTGGGAAAATAGTGTGGCAAGAGGGTCTCAAAGTTGGAGAAGAGATGGCTTAAATAGCCCCTTCAAAACAAGCTAGCCGTTGGTGCTGACGCAGAGCGACCGACTGATTCGGTCCCCCCTTTGGAGCTCGACCGAACCATTCGGTCGCTGCCTTCCACTGAACTTCCAACGGCTACTGACAGGGGACCGACTGGTTCGGTCGGTGCCTGAGCACCACGACCGAACCATCCGGTCGCTGCTCAGTACCGTGCACACCAACTTTGTAGAGGACCGACTGGTTCGGTCCCACGTCGCATGAAGTGACCGAACCATCCGGTCGCTACTCAGTACCATCACTAGTAGAAAAAGGGGCTATCGTTGAGGCCTGTTTTGCCCATTAGTCCCGGTTCAATCCAGAACCGGGACTAATGTGAGCATTTATCCCGGTTCGTGAGCCCAGGGGGCCGGCCGGGCCACGTGGGCCATTGGTCCCGGTTCGTCTCGACCTTTTGGTCCCGGTTGGTGGGACGAACCGGGACCAATGGGCTTCGCTCTGGCCCACCACTATTGGTCCCGGTTGGTGGCATGAACCGGGACCAAAGGCTTCCTTTAGTCCCGGCTCATGCCACCAACCGGGACCAATAGTGCTGCCTATATATAGCCCCTCATAAGAGCAGAGCGAGCACACTGCCTGCTTTTTTCCGGCCGAGGGGAGGGGCTTGGTGGTGCTCTAGCTCACCTCCTATGCACACAAGGTGTTCGATGGAATGCCCGAGCCACACTACTTAAGCTTTCTCCTCTCCAAGCTCGACCTCTAACCTCCATTTTCCTCAATATTTGTCTAGGTTTAGCGGTCCGTCACGCCCCGTCCCCGTCTTCACCGCCGTCGATCACCCGCGCCGATCTCATCGCCAGCTCCACCGTGGTGAGCCTCTTGTTCTTATCTTCTTTCTGAAAGGAAAAATATTCTTACTTGTATTATTTTCTTACTTTTATTATTGCATCTTATATAGTGCGATGGTTTTGGTATCCGCTTCGGCCCCTCGGCCCTGCCTATGATTCGGATGTGGTATATATTATCTTTTCATAACTATTGGTTCATTTATTGTTTATGAAAATTATGCCGACCAACGTGACATAGATTTTATTTATCTAGGAGGTTGTTGAACTGGAAATTCCAACCGACCCTATTGTCGAGAGGTTAAATTTAGTTGAAGAAGAAAACAATTTCTTGAAGGAAAAAAAAAACTTGAGGAGGAGAAGATGATATTGGAGTTGCATGTTGCGGATGTCGCGATGATCACAAGATCAAGATGGATGCAATGCGCTTGAAGATGAGAAAGATTAGAAAATATGCCATTCATACCGAGGCTTGGTATCATTATGCCGTTGGATCGCTTGTTACCTTGGTTGCGATTATGATCGTATTTGTTTTCACATTGAAATGTTTTACATAGTTTCAATGTATGGTTTAATTAATTTAGATGCTCTGCAGAGCTTTATGTTGTTAGATGAGAACTATGTATGTACTTTGGTTTTTATGTGACGATGAACTTCTATTAATTTGGTCACTTAATTATCAATTCATGATGTTCTGTAATGATTTTTGACACACTTAATTATATATAATGCACGCAGATGAACCGGCAATGGATGTACGGTGACAGACACACCTCTGAGTACATTAAGGGCGTGCATGCTTTTCTCGAAGTGGCTGAGGCAAACAAGCGAGAATGGTTTTATGTGTTGTCCATGCCCTATATGTGGGAATCTGAAGTCTTACTCGACCGGAAAATCCTTCACACCCACCTGCTTTACAAGGGTTTCATGACACACTATAATGTTTGGACGAGGCACGGAGAAATAGGGGTTATGATGGAAGACGGCGAGGAAGAAGAGTACGATGACAACTTTGTGCCCCTGAATACGGTGATGCTACTGAACATCAAGTTGCACTGACGATGTGCGATGGTGCACGATGGTGAAGCGGTTGAAGATCAAGATGAACCAGACGATGTGCCCCATGATGATGATCTCCGACGTGTCATTGTCGTTGAAATGAAACAATGCGAAAGTCAAAAGGAGAAGCTGTAGTTCGATCGCATGTTAGAGGATCACAAAAAGGGTTGTACCCCAATTGCGAAGATGGCAACACAAAGCTCGGTGCAGTACTCGAATTGCTGCGGTGGAAGGCGAGAATGTCAGTGCTCGATAAAGGATTTGAGAAGCTACTGAAAATAATGAAGAAGAAGCTTCCAAAGGATAACGAATTGCCCGACAAGACATACGCAGCAAAGAAGGTCGTATGCCCTCTAGGATTGGAGGTGGAGAAGATACATGCATGCCCTAATGATCGCATCCTCTACCGTGGTGCCTACAAGGATCTCGAACGCATGCCCGATATGCGGTGCATTGCGGTATAAGATCGACGAGATGACCCCGGTGATGTTGACGGCGAGCCTCCGGGAAGAGGGTTCTGCGAAGGTGATGTGGTATGCTCCTATAATACCACGGTTGAAACGTCTGCTCGTAAACGGAGAGCATGCCAAGTTGATGCGATGGCACGAGTGAGGACCGTAAGAAAGACGGGAAGTTGAGAGCACCCACCGACGGGTCGCAGTGGAGAAAAATCGAGAGAAATCTGGGATGAGTTTGCAAAGGACCCAAGGAACGTATGGTTTGCTTTAAGCGCGGATGGCATTAATCCTTTCGGGAGCAGAGCAGCAATCACAAAGACTGCCCGTGACTCTATGTATGTATAACCTTCCTCCTTGGATGTGCATGAAGCGGAAGTTCATTATGATGCCGCTTCTCATCCAAGGCCCTAAGCAACCCTAAGAACGACATTGATGTGTACCTAAGGCCATTAGTTGAGGAACTTTTACAGCTGTGGAATGGAAACGGTGTACGACGTGGGATGAGCACAAAAGGAGGAATTTGACCTAAAGGCGTTGCTGTTACGTGACAATCAACGATTGGCCCGCTCTCGAGAACCTTTCGTGATGCATAAACAAGGGATACCACGCATGCACGCATCGCTTACTTGACACCGATAGTATATACCGAAGCTGCAGGAAGAATGTGTACCAGGCCATCGCCGATTTCTTCCGACCAACCATCAATGTCGAAAGAAAGGCAAGCATTTCAAAGGCGAGGCAGATCACCGGAAGAAGCCCGCCATGCGCATCGGTGATCACGCATTTGCTATGGTCAATGATTTACACGTAATCTTTGGAAAGGGTCCCGCGGCCTAGCTGTTCGAATGACGCCGAGAATCACGCACCCATGTGGAAGAAGAAATCTATATTTTGGGACCTACCCTCTTTGGAAAGACCTAGAGGTCCGCTCTTCGATCGACGTGATGCATGTGACGAAGAACCTTTGCGTGAACCTGCTAGGCTTCTTGGGCGTGTATGGGAAGACAAAAGATACACGAGGCACGAGAGGACCTCGCAACGCTTGCACGAAAAAGAGGGCATGCCTCCGAAGCGGTATGAAGGTCCCGCCAGCCACGCTCTTCTAAAGAAGAGAAAGAAATATTCTTTCAATGCCCGCCAAGATGAAGGTCCCGACCGGCTTCGTCGAATATAAAGGGAATAATAAATATGTCGAGAAAAAGTTCCGTAACCTAAAGTCTCATGATCGCCACGTGATTATGACGCAACTGCTTCCGGTTGCATTGAGAGGGCTTCTACCGGAGAACGTCCGATTAGCCATTGTGAAGCTATGTGCATTCCTCAATGCAATATCTCAGAAGGTGATCGATCCAGAAATCATAGCAACGGTAAGGAGTGATGTGGCGCAATGTCTTGTCGGTTTAGCTGGTGTTCCCACCATCCTTCTTCAATATCATGACGCACGTCCTAGTTCATCTAGTCGATTTAGATTGTCATTCTGGGGCCCGTATTTCTACACAATATGTAACCCTTTGAGAGGTTTATGGGAGTCCTAAAGAAATATGTTCAGAATCGTGCTAGGCCGTAAGGAAGCATCTCCATGGGCCATCAAACGAGAGGATGTCATCGGGTTTTGTGTTGACTTCATTCCTGGCCTTAATAAGATAGGTCTCCCTAAATCGCGGTATGAGGGGAGACTGACCGGAAAAAGGCACGCTTGGAAGAGACTCAATAATATGCAGGGACGGATATTCTTGGTCTCAAGCACACTACAGTTCTACTGAACTCTACCTTGGTGACCCGTATGTCGATGAACACAAGAACGATCTGCGCTCCAAACACCCGGAGGCGGTCTGACGATTGGATTACATGTGAACACATCAGGACTTTCAGCGCTTGGTTGGAAACACGCCTCGGAGGTGACAAGACTGTTTGTGATGAGTTGTACTTGTTGTCCCGGACCATCTTCGATTGTAATGATTTGGAAAGGATACGAGATAAATGGGAATACATTTTACACGATTGACCAAGATGAAAAGAGCACCAACCAAAACAGCGGTGTCCGCTTTGATGCAAGAACCGACAAGGGAAATGACACATATTATGGTTACATAGTAGACATATGGGAACTTGACTACGGAGTAGATTTTAAGGTCCCTTTGTTTAAGTGCAAGTGGGTCAATCTGTCAGAGGCGGGTATGTAGACCCACAGTACGGAATGACAACAGTGGATCTGAAAAATCTTGGGTACACTGACGAACCGTTCGTCCTAGCCAATGATGTGGCACAGGTTATCTATGTGAAGGACATGTCTACTAGATCGAGGAAAACAAAAGATAAGGAAGCGAATACATCATACAATGAGCCAAAGCGCCACATAGTTCTTTCAGGAAAAAGGGACATCCTGGAGTGGAGGGCAAGATGACATGTCTTAAGAGTATGGAAAGTTTCATGAAATTCCCCCTTCAAAGTCAAGGCTGACCCAAGCATCCTGATAAATGATGAAGATTATCCATGGTTACGGCGCAATAAGCAAACGACACAAGCGAAGAAAAAGTGAAGACTTTCTCCGCAACTATTATGATGATACCATGCCAACTTTGTAACACACGAGTATGATACCATTGTCCGCTTTTGTTCATGAACATGCTATGCCAACTTTGAGAACCTCGCCAACCGAAGGGCGCTCACACCGTTTATAAGCCCGTCCCTCTACGCCTTGTTGAGCTCACAAACTTGTGATTCACACAAATTTCAAAGAATTCAAATTTTATAAAACTAATGGCACAAACAGAAAGTTTATAATTGTTCTAAAACAAATGGCACTAACAGAAAGTTTATAATTTTGCTGACCTAAAAGCAAAAAGAATTAAAAAATAAAGCAAAAACCAAAAGAAAATAAATAATGCAGGAAACAAAACAAAAACTTGAAAAAATAATAATTATACCAACAATAAGCATTTTGTTGTAAGTAGAAACAAAATAAATAAAGCAACAAAGAAAACAAAAAAAGTGTTTTTGAATTTTAAAACTAATGGCACAAACAGAAAGTTTATATTTTTTCTAAAACTAAAAGCAAAAAGAAATAAAATATAAAGCAAAAAAACTACCACCTACTAGGCCCCCACGGCCTGAATACGACTAGAAACCCTACATGGGCCAGATTCAGGCCCGCAGAGGCCCAATAGGCCCACAGCAAGAGCATGATTAGGCCCGAAGCCTGCATTAGAGAGGAGCTCGAAGGGATGCACACCAGCTTATAAACCAAAGGTGCCGCGCCTTCAACTAGCGAGGTGGGACTAAATATTTGGGTTCGGGCAGACAGGCCTTTGGTCCCGGTTGGTGGCACCAACCGAGACTAAAGGGGTTTAGTCGGTTGGTGCCACGACCAGACTAATGCCCCTTTAGTCCCGATTGGTGCCACCAACCGACCAAAGGTCGCCGCTTCCCGCCCTTTGGGCTGCTGAAATTTGGCCTTTGGTCCCGGTTGGTGGCTCCAACCGACTAAGGGGCATTAGTCCCGGTCGTGCCACGAACCGGGACCAATGCTCTTCTATATAAGCAAGACTTGTGAAATTTTCACATCTCCCTCGCCTCCTAGCCAGTTGCCCCCGCCGCCAGTTGCCCAAATCGCGCGCTCCTCGTCGCCGTGCCACGGCCGCCATCCCCATCTCCCCGTGCCCTGCCCGCCGAGCCCAAGCCGGCCGCCTGCGTGCCCTTGCCCGTCCCGAAAGACGCACGGCCGCGCTTCACGCCCGGCCGCCGCCCGTGCCTGCCGTCCCGAGCACGCCACGGCCGCCCTGCGCCCCCACGCCGCCTCGCCGCCCGTGCCCCTGCCCGTCCACGAGCACGCACGGCCGCGCCCTGCCCCACGCCGCCGCCGCCCGTGCCCTCGCGCCTCGCCCGCCTCACCTCGTCGCCGTCGGCGCCCGCCTCATCTGCCGCCTCGCCTCGACGCCGCCTCCTCCCCGTTCGGTCCGGCTCCGGCGACCCCTTTCCTCCCTGTCCCTCGTCCTCTTCATAAAAAATTTCATATAATTTTTTAGGCAGATTTATGTTCATGTATATATGTTCATTATATGTTCATAATATGGATGATGTATGCATGCTTTTTAGGCAGATTTTATATGTTCATAATTTTAGGCAGATTTTATATATGTTCATTATATGGATGGATGGATGATTTATATGTTTATATGGATGGATGGATGATTATATGATTTATATGTTTATATGGATGGATGGATGGATGATTATATCATTATATGTTCATAATATGGATGATGTATGCATGCTTTTTAGGCAGATTTTATATGTTCATTATATGTTCATAATTTTTAGGCAGATTTTATATATGTTCATTATATGGATGGATGGATGATTTATATGTTTATATGGATGGATGGATGATTATATGATTATATGTTCATTATATATGTTCATTATATGGATGGATGGATGGATGGATAATTTTTAGGCAGATTTTTAGATTTTTTAGGCAGATTTTTAGAATTTTTGTGTATGTATGTTATGTTTATATGTATGTATGTATGTTCATATGTATGTATGTTTATATGCAAAGCATATGCAAAGAAAATGTATGAATGGTCATATGCAAAGAAAAATGTATGTATGGTCATATGCAAAGAAAATGTATGTATGTATGTTCATATGAAAGAAAATGTATGTATGTATGTTCATATGCATATGCAAAAAAATGTATGTTCATATATATGATGATATGTTCATACAAAAGGAAAATAAGAAGAGGAAGAAAGGAGAAGAAGAGGAGAGGAAGAAGAGGAGAAATAAATAAGAAGAGGAAAAGAAGAAAAGAAGAGGAAGAAGAAAGGAAGAGAAGAAGAAAAAATAGAATTTTTTCTATTTTTTCTTCTTCTCTTCTATTCCTTTCTTCTTCTCCTCTTATTTTTCTATTTTTTCTTCTTCTCCTCTATTCTTTTCTTCTTCTCCTCTTCTTTTTTCTTCTTTTTTTTCTTCTTCTTCCTTCTTCCTTCTTCCTCTTTTCTTCCTTTTCCTTATTTTCCTTTCTCGAGGGATAAGAAGAAAAAGAAGAGGAGAAGAAGAAAGAAAGGAATAGAGGAGAAAGAAGAAACTTTGACACAAGGGGGTACCGATACCCCTCCCCGATAACATTATTTTCCCATGTATATGTATGTTGCGTCGTTGTCGATAGAACGAGGGTGTCGAGGATCGCCGAGGGGTCTAGGGTCGGGAACTAGGGTAGAGGGTCGAGGGTCATTAAGGGGTCAAGGTTCAAGGTTTCAGGTCGAGGGTTCCTATAGTGTCAAAGTATTGAAGAAATCCATCGCTTCATCATTAGCCGGAAGTAACCATGGCATGATGGTACGAAGTCCTTCAAAGTTAGCCTCGAATGGAGTCCGGATAGGATAATTTGCCTTTTGCTGAACTTTGTACCAAAAGCGAATTATCCTATCTGGGACTCCGCTCCAAAACAACTTTGGAGAGCTTCGCACCATCATGCACCTACTATTCGCCTAATGATGAAGACATGGTTTTGTTGAATCCTTTGACACTAGGCAACCTCCCGACCCTCGGCGATCTTCGACCCTTGACCTCGACCGGCGATCCACGACCCTCTACCCTACTTGTGGGACATAGATGTACTGTTCAACGCCGACCCTCCCGATAGCTTCAACACGTGGGGGTCGATATTACGCACCCCTCCTAGCTTGAAGCGATCTCGAGGCCACCCCTAACCCTTGAAGCGTTGTCGAGGCCACCCCAAACCCTAGAGAAGCAGTCGAGGCCACTAATATGATTCCTTATTGTGATTAGCTAGCTAGTTCTCGTTGGCACTAATATATCCATATCTGTCATGTTTGAATAATAATTGCCATGTTGTAAATATTTGTAGAAACTATGGACACCCCCCGAGACGAAGCACAAGAAGCGTTGTTGAGGGACATAATCGCACACGGAAGTGATGCCGTCTCCTCGATGATGTTTCTCAATGTCGACAACGATGGTCTGGAAGGAGAGGGTGAAGAAGCAGCTGGCTATGATTTACATGGCTCTGATGACCCAATGCGGTGCAAGAAGTAGACCGTGAGGACGGCTCGGTGATCACCAAACCGAGTCCGCCAGGTATATATATTAGTTAAGCCTGTGATGACTAGGTGTCGTCTTTGTTTTGGTATATATATATGTACACATATTAATTAACTCTCGTCTTTGTTCTTTTTCTAGCCCTCCGGATCGAGCACAACCCGGTAAAGAGACGAGGCCGAAGAAAAGTTGAGCTCGGATGAAAAGTTTGAGATCATACAAATCGCATGACGGCCAACCGGTTGAACCCTACCGACAAAGAAGGCATTTGTTGCTCGGTCATGGGTTACGGTTAGGGACAAGATCCCGATCAGCATCCACCAATGGTATAAGCCTAAGAACGAAGACCACGAGGTGTCTTGTGTCAATGATATGCGTAAAATGATCTTTGACCGAGCTGAAGTCAAATTTTACCCTACCGCCAGAGGATGATCCGGAGAAGCCGATAATAGAGCCATTAATCAAGTCTTTTGCTCTTAAGAAGATGGCGTAACTATTCAGGAATTGGAAGAAAGACCTCAATACGTATGTCGAAAAAAATGAGACACCAGAATTCACGGGCAAATATGAGAAGATCGAGATGACTAGCCCGCATTTGTGGCCTACAAGACATCGGAAAAGAGTAAAAAGATGTCGGCGACAAACAAGAGAAATGCTGCGAAGAAGAAGCTTCATCATCGCACAGGTCGTGGCTACCTCATAGCCCGGCCTAAGTGGGCCAAGGCTGAGAATGATCTGCTTGATAAAGGGATCGAACCCGAGACAATGAATCGCCAGACCGCTGTTGCGGACTTGGTTCTTGGGGCCGGTGGATCCTTGGACCCTATAACGGGAAGTGCATTTGGACGGACGAACAATTGGACATACCAGTCAAGAGGCTTAAGCATTATATCGAAGCAGCGCAGCAAGGGAAGTTCGTTCGCATAGGAGAAGGACGAGCTCACAATGGCCCTCGGGAATCTGAGCACCACAGACGGACACGAGGCACGCCAGCTCCCTTTCGTGGAAGGCTGGATTTCCGGACGCAGAGGGGTTACAAAACCCATGAGAGGAGGAAGAAACCGGAGCAGAGCCTAATGCAAAGCGCCGCACGAAAGGGTAATGGGGCTAGAGGAACGAGAAGAGGAGCGAAGCAGCCGATCACAACAAAGCGACCTGCGAAGCTTCCCCGGTTACCCCGCCATCTCGGCGGAGAAGCGGCGTGGCTTCCACCGAGCTGCTTTAGCGAGCAGCATGCCTTGACGGCTCTGCCCGGCTATCCCGTGGATGCTATCACGGATGTCGAAAGTTGCCACCTTATGGCGCAATGGAGCAATTTAAAGGTCAAGGCGGTGTTGGCTCTGCTTATCCCACTAAACCCGACTCAACTTTTCACCGCCGGCCGATTCCGGAAGGATATGCTAAGGTGATGGTCGATGAAATAACGGAGGGATTTGAGGAGCTCGGCTTGACCACCCTACCGGTGAAGGGGAGTATCGGCTGGGTTCTGCTCAAGACTCCATGCCTATGGCGGAAGGATCTCATCAACCTTCCGAACTGGGCGCCTCCGCCTCCTCCTCCTCCTCCGGCGAGTCAGGCACTCCGCCTCCTCCACCGCCTCCTCCTCCTCCTCCCGTGAGTCGGGGCACTCCGCCTCCTCCACCGCCTCCTCCTCCGGCGAGTGACGATCGAGCACTCGGCCGGCTCCTTCTCCGGGCGTGGCGGCACTCCGTCTCCTTCTCCGCTGCACCCGGCGCGTCCGGGCAGCCAGCCTCCTCCTTCTCCGCCTCGTCGGCAAGAAGCGGAAGAGACCGCCGCCGCTCCGGCTGCTCCGTGGCGTCGTAGTCCTTCTCCTCCGCCTCGTAAGCAAGGAAAGAAGACATCCGCTCCGTCTGCTTTCTGCGGCGTCTAGCAAGACAGCCAAAGGCGGGAGGAGATCTGATTCGGTCCTTCTCTCAAGACTCCGGAGAAGTTACCGTCTGAGAGGAGCGAGGAGGAAAACGCGAAGATCGCGCAGACCGAAGTGGATGACTGGTTTCAAGGGTTGAAAGCAAAGAGACATCCACCTCCGGAGGAGAAGGTAGATCCGGTCAAAGCGAAGCGCACTCTGCTGCCCTGACAAAACCACCCAAGTCTCCGCCGAAAGGCAACTATGAGCGCATTATTGGAAAGGCATTTGCCGAGGCGGAGAGATCGGGAAGTACTGCTGCTGATCAAAGGATGAAAGAACGACGAGCTGGGAAACAAATTGCCCAGCTCGGCGAACAAGCGAAGGAATCGTGCCCCCGCTCAAGGTGCACGCTAGCGACATCGTCGATCCGAGGATGGTGCCCGGTTATGGCAATCTCAAGATTACTTGCCCGATGATGTACAATTTGATTTCTTGGAGGTGCAGATACAAAGATACGAGTACAGGAAGCCTCTCGTCAAAGATGAAAGCTCTCTAACAACGATGATGCGAAGATTGCATGATTGGTACATGAAAACCTGCAAAGAGTCTAAGGGGGGAATACTTTGTATTTGAGAGTTAAAAGGAGCATGACCTCCTTGGAATTGAGCATTGCCTATTCCATTTGAGGAGTTCTATCAGTTTTTCAATCAATTGGCCCTCGATAAAGCAACGGTCACTGCTCGTCTGTAAGTAGTCCTACTTCTGTCATTAAGTATCTCTATATAACTCAGCTCTTTCATTGCATGTATTTATAGATATCCTCACTATATTATGCAGATTGAAGATCGCAGAAATGAAGAAAAAACAAGTGGGTGATATTGGGTTCATTAACACATATTTCATCGATGCAAATGAGGTTAAATATCGTGCCAAGGAAACCGAGGCCAACTTGCTACGATCGTTGGAAATAAATGAACACAAAAATACAATACTCTTTCCTTACAACTACACGTGAGTGTTCCTGTCTTGTGGCATATTCGGTTTCCCTTATTTAGTCCAGGTTATAGAAATGTAATATTGATGAGTTATGCATGCGTGCGCAGGTTCCACTATATTCTCCTAGAGATTAAGCTTGAGCAGGAGGTAGTAACTGTCTTAGACTCGAGACGAAAAGATCCCAAGGAGTATGCGGAAATGACTGAAATGCTTGAGAAGTAAGTTAAATCGATCATTATCCACCATATCAGCAACTTTGTTCATTTCTGATATCAAGTAATTGTTTTCTTTGTATGGCAGGGCTTGGGGAAAATTCACCAAAAAGCTCCGGACTACCGAAGAAGCTGCAATTTAGACACCAAAGTAAGTACTATATAGTAGCATATTCCACGCCAAGATCTCCTAGTGATTCAAGCGCTAGTTTCATCAATACCATTTAGCATGTGCTTGCTAATTATCAGTTTGATTGACCTCTGTTTCTTGTAAAGTGGTTGTGGCAGGAACAAGGGAATGATTTACGTGGATACTACGTTTGCGAGTCCATCCGCCACCACGACCTATGAGAGGGGCTACTCCGACAAACAATTTGAAGTGCGTAAATAAAAATATTCACAATTTTATTTTATTACCATCATTTGTGTTGAGTTTCATTCATTCATATATATATATATATATATATATATATATATATATATGTATTGACTCCTTTCTTAAAATTAGATGTTTCGGCAGCGGGATGAACTCCTAGCACCAGATCGCATGCGAGCAATTCAAGAGGAATTGGCGGCATTCTTTCTTGACTATGTGATCGCTGAAGACGGGGAATACCATGTGATCGCTCTCCAAAGTTGTTTTGGAACGGAGTCCCAGATAGGATAATTCGCTTTTTGGTACAAAGTTCAGCAAAAAGGCAAATTATCCTATCCGGGACTCCATTCCAGAACAACTTTGGAGGACTTCTCCATCATGCCATGGTTACTTCCGGCTAATGATGAAGCGATGGATTTCTTCAATACTTTGACACTATAGGAACCCTCGACCACTGAAACCTTCGACCCTTGACCCCTTAATGACCCTCGACCCTCTACCCTAGTTCCCGACCCTAGACCCCTCGGCGATCCTCGACACCCTCGTTATATCGACAACGACGCAACATACATATTCATGGGAAAATAATGTTATCGGGGAGGGTATCGGTACCCCCCTCGTGTCAAAGTTTCTTCTTTCTCCTCTATTCCTTTCTTTCTTCTTCTCCTCTTCTTTTTCTTCTTATCCCTCGAGAAAGGAAAATAAGGAAAAGGAAGAAAAGAGGAAGAAGGAAGAAGGAAGAAGAAGAAGAAAAAAAAAGAAAAAAGAAGAGGAGAAGAAGAAAAGAATAGAGGAGAAGAAGAAAAAATAGAAAAAAAAGAGGAGAAGAAGAAAGGAATAGAAGAGAAGAAGAAAAAATAGAAAGAAGAAAGGAATAGAAGAGAAGAAGAAAAAATAGAATTTTTTCTATTTTTTCTTCTTCTCTTCTAGTCCTTTCTTCTTCTCCTCTTCTTTTCTTCTTTTTCCTCTTCTTATTTATTTCTCCTCTTCTTCCTCTCCTCTTCTTCTCCTTTCTTCCTCTTCTTATTTTCCTTTTTATATGAACATATCATCATATATATGAACATACATTTTCTTTGCATATGCATATGAACATACATACATACATTTTTTTCATATGAACATACATACATACATTTTCTTTGCATATGACCATACATACATTTTTCTTTGCATATGACCATTCATACATTTTCTTTGCATATGCTTTGCATATAAACATACATACATATGAACATACATACATACATATAAACATAACATACATACACAAAAAATTCTAAAAATCTGCCTAAAAATCTAAAAATCTGCCTAAAAATTATCCATCCATCCATCCATCCATATAATGAACATATATAATGAACATATAATCATATAATCATCCATCCATCCATATAAACATATAAATCATCCATCCATCCATATAATGAACATATATAAAATCTGCCTAAAAATTATGAACATATAATGAACATATAAAATCTGCCTAAAAAGCATGCATACATCATCCATATTATGAACATATAATGATATAATCATCCATCCATCCATCCATATAAACATATAAATCATATAATCATCCATCCATCCATATAAACATATAAATCATACATCCATCCATATAATGAACATATATAAAATCTGCCTAAAAATTATGAACATATAATGAACATATAAAATCTGCCTAAAAAGCATGCATACATCATCCATATTATGAACATATATACATGAACATAAATCTTCCTAAAAAAATTATATGAATTTTTTTTTATGAAGAGGACGAGGGGACAGGGAGGAAAGGGGGTCGCCGGAGTCGGACCGAACGGGAGGAGGCGGCGTCGAGGCGAGGCGGCGGTGGGGGCGAGGCGCCGGCGACGACGAGGTGAGGCGGGCAGGGCAGCGGGCGGCGGCCGCGTGGGGCGCAGGGCGCGCCATGCGTGCTCGTGGGCAGGGGCGGCGGGCGTGGGGCGCAGGGCGCGGCCGTCGTGCTCGGGACGGGCAGGGCAGGCGGCGGCGTGGGGCGCAGGGCGCGTGCGTGCTCGGCAGGGCACGGGCGGCGCGTGGGCTCGCACGGGCAGGCGGGAGACGGGGAGGCGGGATGGCGGCGGCGGCGGCGGCGACGAGGAGCCGATTTGGGCAGCCCTGGCGGCGGGGCAACTGGCTAGGAGGCGAGGAGATGTGAAAATTTCACAAGTCTTGCTTATATAGAAAGATCATTGGTCCCGGTTCAGGCACGACCCGGGACTAATGCCCCTTTAGTCCCGGTTGGAGCCACCAACCGGGACCAAAGGCCAAATTCAGCAGCCCAAAGGGCGGGAAGCGGCCTTTGGTCCCGGTTGGTGGCACCAACCGGGACTAAAGGGGGCATTAGTCTGGTCGTGGCACCAACCCACTAAACCCCTTAGTCTCGGTTGGTGCCACCAACCGGGACCAAAGGCCTGTCTGCCTCGAACCCAAATATTTAGTCCCACCTCGCTAGTTGAAGGGCGCCAGACCGGGTTTATAAGCGCTGGTGTGCGTCCCTTTCGAGCTCCTCTCTAATGCAAGGCTGCCTAATCATGCTCTTGCATGTGGGCCTATTAGACCTCTGCGGGCTGAATCCTGGCCCATGTAGGGTTTCTAGTCGTATTCGGGCCGTGGGGCCTAGTAGGTGGCAGTTTTTTTGCTTTATATTTTATTTCTTTTTGCTTTTAGTTTTAGAAAAAATATAAACTTTCTGTTTGTGCCATTAGTTTTAAAATTCAAAAACACTTTTTTTTATTTTATTTGTTGCTTTATTTATTTTATTTTGTGTCTTCTTACAACAAAATGCTTATTGTTGGTATTATTATTTTTTCAAGTTTTTTGTTTTGTTTCCTGCATTATTTATTTTCTTTTGGTTTTTTGCTTTATTTTTTAATTCTTTTTGCTTTTAGGTCAGCAAAATTATAAACTTTCTGTTAGTGCCATTTGTTTTAGAACAATTATAAACTTTCTGTTTGTGCCATTAGTTTTATAAAATTTGAATTCTTTGAAATTTGTGTGAATCACAAGTTTGTGAGCTCAACAAGGCATAGAGGGACGGGCTTATAAACCGGTGTGAGCGCCCTTCGGTTGGCGAGGTTCTCAAAGTTGGCATAGCATGTTCATGAACAACACGGACAATGGTATCATACTCGTGTGTTACAAAGTTGGCATGGTATCATCATAATAGTTGGGAGAAAGTCTTCACTTTTTCTTCGCTTGTGTCGCTTTGCTTATTGCGCCGTAACCATGGATAATCTTCATCATTTATCGTGATGCTTGGGTCAGCCTTGACTTTGAAGGGAATTTCATGAAACTTTCCATACTCTTAAGACATGTCCTCTTGCCCTCCACTCCCTGTGGATGTCCCTTTTTCCGAAAGAACTATGTGGCGCTTTGGCTCATTGTATGATGTATTCGCTTCCTTATCTTTTCTTTTCCTCGATGCAGTAGACATGTCCTTCACATAGATAACCTGTGCCACATCATTGGCTAGGACGAACGGTTCGTCGGTGTACCCAAGATTTTTCAGATCCATCGTTGTCATTCCGCATCGTGGGTCTACACTGCACTCGCCTCTGACAGATTGACCCACTTGCACTTAAACAAAGGGACCTTAAAATCTACTCCGTAGTCAAGTTCCCATATGTCTACTATGTAACCATAATATGTGTCATTTCCCTTGTCGGTTGCTGCATCAAAGCGGACACCGCTGTTTTGGTTGGTGCTCTTTTCATCTTGGTCAATCGTGTAAAATGTATTCCCATTTATCTTGTATCCTTTCCAAATCATTACAGTCGAAGATGGTCCCTGGACAACAAGTACAACTCATCACAAACAAAGGCTGTCACCTCCGAGACGTGTTTCCAACCAACCGAAAAGTCCCGATGTGTTCACATGTAATCCGATCGTCGCCGCTCCGGGTGTTTGGAGCCTTGAGGCTCTTGTGTTCATCGACATACGGGTCACCAAGGTAGAGTTCTGTAGAACTGTAGTGTGCTTGAGACCAAGAATATCCGCCCCTCGTGATATTATTGAGTCTCTTCCAAGCGTGCCTTTTCCAGTCTCCCCTCATACCGCGATTTAGGGAGACCTATCTTATTAAGGCCAGGAATGAAGTCAACACAAAACCCGATGACATCCTCTGCTTGATGGCCCATGGAGATGCTTCCTTCTGGCCTAGCACGGTTCTGAACATATTTCTTTAGGACTCCCATAAACCTCTCAAAGGGGTACATATTGTGTAGAAATACGGGCCCCGTAATGACAATCTCGTCGACTAGATGAACTAGGACGCAAGGCCATGATATTGAAGAAGGATGGTGGGAACACCAGCTCGAAACTGACAAGACATTGCGCCACATCACTCCTTACCGTTGCTACGATTTCTGGATCGATCACCTTCTGAGATATTGCATTGAGGAATGTGTTGGGGAACGTAGCAGAAATTCAAAATTTTCCTACGTGTCACCAAGATCTATCTATGGAGAAACCAGCAACGAGGGGAAGGAGAGTGCATCTACATACCCTTGTAGATCGCTAAGCGGAAGCGTTCAAGTGAACGGGGTTGATGGAGTCGTGCTCGTCGTGATTCAGATCACCGATGATCAAGTGCGAACGTCACGGCACCTCCGCGTTCAACACACGTACAGCCGGTGGCGTCTCCCATGCCTTGATCCAGCAAGGAGAGAGGGAGAGGTTGAGGAAGACTCCATCCAACAGCAGCACAACGGCGTGGTGGTGATGGAGGAGTGTGGCTATCCTGCAGGGCTTCGCCAAGCACCGAAGGAGAGGAGGAAGAAGAGATGCAGGGCTGCACCAACGAGAGGAGAAGTTCTCATGTGTTATGGGCAGCCCTGTGCCTCTATTTATATAGGGGAGAGGGAGGAGTGCGCCTCTAGGGTTCCCACCCCTAGGGGGCGGCAGCCCTAGATGGGAAGGGGAGGCGGCCAAGAGGGAGGGAGAGGGCGCCCCTTAGATGGGCCTTAGGGCCCATCTGCCCTAGGGTTTGCCCTCCCACTCTCCCATGCGCTTGGGCCCCTTGTGGGGCGCACCAGCCCTTTGGGGCTGGTTCCCTCCACACTTGGCCCACGCAACCTTCTGGGGTTGGTGGCCCCACTTGGTGGACCCCAGGACCCTCCTGGTCCCAGACATTACCGAAATTGCCCAAACTTTTCCGGTGACCAAAACAGGACTTCCCATATATAAATCTTTACCTCCGGACCATTCCGAACTCCTCGTGACGTCCGGGATCTCATCCGAGACTCGAACAACATTCGGTAACCACATACAAGCTTCCTATATAACCCTAGCGTCACCGAACCTTAAGTGTGTAGACCCTACGGGTTCGGAGACATGTAGACATGACCGAGACGTTCTCCGGTCAATAACCAACAAAGGATCTGGATACCCATGTTGGCTCCCACATGTTCCACGATGATCTCATCGGATGAACCACGATGTCAAGGACTCAATCGATCCCGTATTCAATTCCCTTTGTCTAGCGGTATTGTACTTGCCGAGATTCGATCGTCGGTATACCGATACCTTGTTCAATCTCGTTACGGCAAGTCTCTTTACTCGTTCCGTAACACATCATCCCGTGATCAACCCCTTGGTCACATTGTGCACATTATGATGATGTCCTACCGAGTGGGCCCAGAGATACCTCTCCGTTTACACGGAGTGACAAATCCGAGTCTCGATCCATGTCAACCCAATGGTCACTTTCGAGATACCGTAGTGCACCTTTATAGTCACCCAGTTACGTTGTGACGTTTGATACACCCAAAGCACTCCTACGGTATCCGGAATTGCACGATCTCATGGTCTAAGGAAGAGATACTTGACCTTGGAACAGCTTTAGCATACGAACTACCCGATCTTGGTGCTAAGCTTAGGATTGGGTCTTGTCCATCACATCTTTCTCCTAATGATGTGATCCCGTTATCAATGACATCCAATGTCCATGGTCGTGAAACCGTAACCATCTATTGATCAACGAGCTAGTCAACTAGAGGCTTACTAGGGACATGGTGTTGTCTATGTATCCACACATGTATTGCGGTTTCCGGTCGATACAATTATAGCATGAATAATAAACGATTATCATGAACAAGGAAATATAATAATAACTAATTTATTATTGCCTCTAGGGCATATTTCCAACAGTCTCCCACTTGCACTAGAGTCAATAATCTAGTTCACATCGCCATGTGATTAACATCGATAGGTCACATCGCCATGTGACCAACATCCAAAGAGTTTACTAGTGTCTTAAACTAGTTCACATCACCATGTGATTAAGTCTCAATGAGTTCTGGGGTTTGATCATGTTTTGCTTGTGAGAGAGGTCTTAGTCAACGGGTCTGTAACATTCAGATCCGTATGTATTTCGCAATTCTCTATGTCATATTGTAAATGCTGCTTTCACGCTCCACTTGGAGCTATTCCAAATGGTTGCTCCACTATACGTATCCGGTTTGCTACTCAGAGTCACTCGGATAGGTGTTAAAGCTTGCATCGATGTAACCCTTTATGCCGAACTCTTTATCACCTCCATAATCGAGAAACATGTCCTTATTTACTCCAAGGACAATTTTGACCGCTGTCCAATGATCCTCATTCCTGGATCATTCTTGTACCCTCGATCGACTCATGGCAAGGCACACTTCCGTGCGGTACACAAAGATAGCATACTATAGAGCCTATGTCCGAAGCATAGGGACGACCTTCGCCCTTTCTCTCTTTTCTCTGTCGTGGTCGAGCTTTTAACTCTTAACTTCATACCTTACAACTCGTGCAAGAACTCCTTCTTTGGGATCCATCTTGAACACTTTCAAGATTATGTCAAGGTATGTGCTCATTTGAAAGTATTATTAAACATTTTGATCTATCTTATAGATCTTGATGCTTATTGTTCAAGTAGCCTAATCCAGGTTTTCTATTGAAAAACATCTTTCAAATAACCCTATATGCTTTCCAGAAATTCTACATCATTTCGATCATCAATATGTCAACAACATATACTCATCGAAATTCTATAGTGCTCCTACTCACTTCTTTGGAAATACAAGTTTCTCATAAACTTTGTATAAACCCAAAATCTTTGATCATCTCATCAAAGCGCACATTCCAACTCCGAGATGCTTACTCCGGTCCTTAGAAAGGATCACTGGAGCTAGCATACCTTTTAGCATCCTTAGGATCGACAAAACTTTTACGATTGTATCACATACAACCTTTCCTTACGTAAACTGGTAAGGAAACTCGTTTTGACATCCATCTGCCTGATTTCATAAATGCAGCTAATGCTAACATGATTCCGACGGACTTAAGCATCGCTACGGATGAGAAAGCCTCACTGTAGTCAACTCCTTGAACTTGTCGGAAAACATCTTTAACGACAAGTCGAGCTTTCTTAATGGTGATACTTACCATCACTGTCTGTCTTCCTTTTAAAATCCATCTTTACCCAACGTCCTTACGACCATCAAGTATTGCTTCCAAAGTCATGGATCCTCTCTCGGATGTTATGGCCTTGAGCCATTCGTCGGAATCCGGGCCCACCATCGCTTCTTCATAACTCGTAGGTTCATTGTTGTCTAGCAACATGACCTTCAAGACAGGATTACTGTACCACTCGAGTAGTAATGCATCCTAGTCACCCTACGAGGTAATCAGTAGTGACTTGATCCAAAACTTCATGATCACTATCACAAGTTTCTACTTCAATTGGTGTAGGTGCCACGGAACAACTTCACGTGCCTGCTACACACTAGTTGAAGTGACGGTTCAATAACCTTATCAAGTCTCCACCATCCTCCCACTCAACTTTTCGAGACGAACTTTTCCTCGAGAAAGGACCCGATTCAAGAAACAATCCCTATTGCTTCCGGATCTGAATTAGGAGGTATACCCAACCGTTTTGGGTGTCCTATGAAGATGCATTTTGTCCGCTTTGGGTTCGAGCTTATCAACCTGAAACTTTTTCACATAAGCGTCGCAGCCCCAAACTTTAAGAAAGCGACAACTTAGGTTTCTCCAAACGGTGTCGTCTCAACGGAATTACGTGGTGCCCTATTTAAGTGAGTGTGGTTGTCTCTAATGCCTAACCCATGAATGATAGTGGTAATTCGATAAGAGACATCATGGCACGCACCATATCCAATAGGGTGCAACTATGATGTTCGGACACACCATCACACTATGGTGTTCCAGGCGGTATTAATTGTGAAACAATTTACACAATGTCTTAATTGTGTCCCAAAACTCGTAACTCAGATATTCATCTCTATGATCATATCATAGACATTCTATCCTCTTGTCACGATGATCTTCAACTTCACTCTGAAATTACTTGAACCTTTCAATAATTCAGACTTGTGTTTCATCAAGTAAATATACTCAACATCTACTCAAATCATCTCGTGAAGTAAGAACATAACGATATTCATCATGCCTCGGCACTCATTGGACTGCACACATCAAAATGTGTTACTTCCAACAAGTTGCTATCTTGTTCCATTTCTTTGAAACCGAGGCTTTTCAGGTCATCTTGCCCATGTGGTATGATTTGCATATCTCAAGTGATTCAAAATCAAGTGAGTCCAAACGATCCATCTGCATGGAGTTTCTTCATGCGTATGCACCAATAGACATGGTTCGCATGTCTCAAACTTTTCAAAACGAGTGAGTCCAAAGATCCATCAACATGGAGCTTCTTCATGCGTTTACACCAATATGACTTATATGGCGATTGCCACAAGTAAGTGGTACTATCATTATTATCTTATACATTTGGCACGGAAATGTGTATCACTACGATCGAGATTCAATAAACCATTTTTAGGTGCAAGACCATCGAAGGTATTATTCAAATAAATAGAGTAACCATTATTCTCTTTAGATGAATAACCGTATTGCGATAGACATAATCCAATCATGTCTATGCTCAACGCAAACACCAAATGATAATTATTCTGGTTTAATACTAATCTTGATGGTAGAGGGAGTGTGCGATGTTTGATCATATCAACCTTGGAAACAATTCCAACACATATCGTCACTCACCTTTAGCTAGTCTCCTTTTATTCCGTAGCTTTTATTTCGAGTTACTAACATTTAGCAACCGAACCGGTATCTAATACCACTGGTGCTACTAGGAGTACTAGTAAAGTACACATTAACATAATGTATATCAAATATACTTCTATCGACCTTGCCTGCCTTCTTATCTACCAAGTACCTAGGGTAATTCTGCTCCAGTGGTTGTTCCCCTTATTACAGAAGCACTTAGTCTCGGGTTTGGGTTCAACCTTGGGTTTCTTCACTAGAACAGCAACTAATTTGCCGTTTCATGAAGTGTCCCTTCTTGCCCTTTGCCCTTCTTGAAACTAGTGGTTTCACCAACCATCAACAATTGATGCTCCTTCTTGATTTCTACTTTTCACGGTGTCAAACATCGCGAATACCTCAAGGATCATCATATCTATCCTCGACATGTGATAGTTCATCACAAAGCTCTAGCAGCTTGGTGGCAATGACTTTGGAGAAACATCACTATCTCATCATGAAGATTATCTCCCTCTCGATTCAAGTGATCGTTGCACTCAGACAATCTGAGCACAATCTCAACGATTGAGCTTTTTCTCCTGAGTTTGCAGGCTAAGAAAATCGTCGGAGGTCTTATACCTCTTGACGTGGGCACGAGCCTGAAATCCCAATTTCAGCCCTCGAAACATCTCATATGTTCCGCGACGTTTCGAAAACGTCTTTGGTGCCTCAACTCTAAACCGTTTAACTGAACTATCATGTAGTTATCAAAACGTGTATGTCCGATGTTCGCAACATCCACAAACGACGTTTGGGGTTCAAAGACACCGAGCGGTGCATTAAGGACATAAGCTTTCTACTGTCCGCATAATCGCTACTATCAACTTTCAACTATATTTTCTCTAGGAACATATCTAAATAATGGAACTAAAACGCGAGCTCACGACATAATTTGCAAAAGGTCTTTTGACTATGTTCAGGATAATTAAGTTCATCTTATGAACTCCCACTCAGATAGACATCCCTCTGGTCATCTAAGTGATTACATGATCCGAATCAACTAGGCCGTGTCCGATCAACACGTGAGACGGACTAGTCATCATCGGTGAACATCTTCATGTTGATCGTATCTACCATACGACTCATGCTCGACCTTTCGGTCTCCGTGTTCCGAGGCCATGTCTTCACATGCTAGGCTCGTCAAGTTAACCCTAAGTGTTTCTGCGTGTGTAAATCTTGCTTACACCCGTTGTATGTGAACGTAAGAATCCATCACACCCGATTAACACGTGGTGCTTAGAAGCGACGAACTGTAGCAACGGTGCACAGTTAGGGGGGAACACTTCTTGAAATTGTTGTAAGGGATCATCTTATTTACTACCGTCGTACTAAGTAAACAAGATGCATTAACATAATAAACATCACATGCAATTATATAGTGACATGATATGGCCAATATCATTTTGCTCCTTTTGATCTCCATCTTGAGGCTCCATGATCATCATCGTCACCGGCATGACACCATGATCTCCATCATCATGATCTCCATCATCGTGTCTTCATGAAGTTGTCTCGCCAACTATTACTTCTACTACTATGGCTACCGGTTAGCAATAAAGTAAAGTAATTACATGGCGTTGTTTAATGACACGCAGGTCATACAAGAAATTAAGACAACTCCTATGGCTCCTGCCGGTTGTCATACTCATCGACATGCAAGTCGTGAATCCTATTACAAGAACATGATCAATGTCATACATCACATATCATTCATCACATTCTTCTTGGCCATATCACATCACATAGCATACCCTGCAAAAACAAGTTAGTCGTCCTATAATTGTTGTTTGCATGTTTTACGTGGCTGCTATGGGTTTCTAGCAAGAACGTTTCTTACCTACATAAAAACCACAACGTGATATGCCAATTTCTATTTACCCTTCATAAGGACCCTTTTCATCGAATCCGTTCGACTAAAGTGGGAGGCGGCACCTGCTAGCCACCTTATGCACCAAGTGCATGTCGATTCGGTGGAACTTTGTCTCACGTGGAAGATGCGTGTAAGGTCGGTCCGGGCCGCTTCATCCCACAATACCGTCGAAACAAGATTTGACTAGTAACGGTAAGCATATTGAACATCATCAACGCCCACAACTACTTTGTGTTCTACTCGTGCAAAGAATCTACGCAATAGACCTAGCTCATGATGCCATCGTTGGGGAACGTGGCGAAATTCAAAATTTTCCTACGTGTCACCAAGATCTATCTATGGAGAAACCAGCAACGAGGGAAGGAGAGTGCATCTACATACCCTTGTAGATCGCTAAGCGGAAGCGTTCAAGTGAACAGGGTTCATGGAGTCGTACTAAATCGTGATTCAGATCACCGATGATCAAGTGCGAACGTACGGCACCTCCGCGTTCAACACACGTACAGCCCGGTGACGTCTCCCATGCCTTGATCCAGCAAGGAGAGAGGGAGAGGTTGAGGAAGACTCCATCCAACAGCAGCACAACGGCGTGGTGGTGATGGAGGAGTGTGGCTATCCTGCAGGGCTTCGCCAAGCACCACATGAGAGGAGGAGGAAGAAGAGATGCAGGGCTGCACCAACGAGAGGAGAGGTTCTCATGTCTTTTGGGCTGCCCCTGGCCTATATTTATATCGGGGAGTGGGAGGAGGGTGCGCCCCCTCTTGGGTTCCCACCCCTTGGGGGGGCGGCAGCCCTAGATGGGACGGGGGAGGCGGCCAAGAGGGGAGGGAGAGGGAGGCGCCCCCTAGATGGGCCTTAGGGCCCATCTGCCCTAGGGTTTGCCCCCTCCCACTCTCCCATGCGCCTTGGGCCCCTTGTGGGGGGCGCACCAGCCCCTTTGGGGCTGGTTCCCTCCCACACTTGGCCCACGCAACCTTCTGGGGTTGGTGGCCCCACTTGGTGGACCCTCCCGGTGGTCCCGGTACATTACCGAAATTGCCCGAAACTTTTCCGGTGACCAAAACAGGACTTCCCATATATAAATCTTTACCTCCGGACCATTCCGGAACTCCTCGTGACGTCCGGGATCTCATCCGAGACTCCGAACAACATTCGGTAACCACATACAAGCTTCCTATATAACCCTAGCGTCACCGAACCTTAAGTGTGTAGACCCTACGGGTTCGGGAGACATGCGCATATGACCGAGACGTTCTCCGTCAGTAACCAACAGCGGGATCTGGATACCCATGTTGGCTCCCACATGTTCCACGATGATCTCATCGGATGAACCACGATGTCAAGGACTCAATCGATCCCGTATTCAATTCCCTTTGTCTAGCGGTATTGTACTTGCCCGAGATTCGATCGTCGGTATACCGATACCTTGTTCAATCTCGTCACCGGCAAGTCTCTTTACTCGTTCCGTAACACATCATCCCGTGATCAACCCCTTGGTCACATTGTGCACATTATGATGATGTCCTACCGAGTGGGCCCAGAGATACCTCTCCGTTTACACGGAGTGACAAATCCCAGTCTCGATCCATGTCAACCCAATGGTCACTTTCGGAGATACCTGTAGTGCACCTTTATAGTCTCCCTTTTACGTTGTGACGTTTTATTCACCAAAAGCACTCCTACGGTATCCGGAATTGCACGATCTCATGGTCTAAGGAAGAGATACTTGACATTGGAAAAGCTTTAGCATACCTGAACTACACGATCTTTGTGCTAGGCTTAGGATTGGGTCTTGTCCATCACATCATTCTCCTAATGATGTGATCCTGTTATCAATGACATCCAATGTCCATGGTCGTGAAACCGTAACCATCTATTGATCAACGAGCTAGTCAACTAGAGGCTTACTAGGGACATGGTGTTGTCTATGTATCCACACATGTATTGCAGTTTCCGGTCAATACAATTATAGCATGAATAATAAACGATTATCATGAACAAGGAAATATAATAATAACTAATTTATTATTGCCTCTAGGGCATATTTCCAACAGAATGCACATAGCTTCACAATGGCTAATCGGACGTTCTCCGGTAGAAGCCCTCTCAATGCAACCGGAAGCAGTTGCGTCATAATCACGTGGCAGTCATGAGACTTTAGGTTCTGGAACTTTTTCTCTGACATATTTATTATTCCCTTTATATTCGACGAGAAGCCGGTCGGGACCTTCATCTTGAAAGGCATTGAAAGAATATTTCTTTCTCTTCTTTCGTAAGAGCGTAGCTGGCGGGACCTTCATACCGCTTGGAGGCATGCCCTCTTTTTCGTGCAAGCGTTGCAGGTCCTCTCGCGTGCCTCGTGTATCTTTTGTCTTCCCATACACGCCCAAGAAGCCTAGCAGGTTCACGCAAAGGTTCTTCGTCACATGCATCACGTCGATCGAAGAGCGGACCTCTAGGTCTTTCCCGAGGGTAGGTCCCAAAATATAGATTTCTTCTTCCACATGGGTGCGTGATTCTCGGCGTCATTCGAACAGCTAGTCCGCCGACCCTTTCCAAAGATTACGTGTAAATCATTGACCATAGCAAGTACGTGATCACCCAGACGCATGGCGGGCTTCTTCCGGTGATCTGCCTCGCCTTTGAAATGCTTGCCTTTCTTTCGACATTGATGGTTGGTCGGAAGAAATCGACGGCGGCCAGTACACATTCTTCCTGCAGCTTCCCGGTATATACTATCGGTGTCAAGTAAAGCGGTGCGTGCATGCGTGGTATCCCTTGTTTGTCTCATCACGAAAGGTTGTTGAGAGCGGGCCAATCGTTGATTGTCACGAACAGCAACGCCTTTAGGTCAAATTCCTCCTTTTGTGCTCATCCCACGTCGTACACCGTTTCCATTCCACAGCTATAAAAGTTCCTCAACTAATGGCCTTAGGTACACATCAATGTCGTTTGCCGGGTTGCTTAGGGCCTTGGATGAGAACTGCATCATAATGAACTTCCGCTTCATGCACATCCAAGGAGGAAGGTTATACATACATAGAGTCACGGGCAGTCTTTGTGATTGCTGCTCTGCTCCTCGAAAGGATTAATGCCATCCGCGCTTAAAGCAAACCATACGTTCCTTGGGTCCTTTGCAAACTCATCCCAAGACTTTCTCTCGATTTTTCTCCACTGCGACCCGTCGTGGTGCTCTCAACTTCCCGTCTTTCTTACGGTCCTCACTGTGCCATCGCATCAACTTGGCATGCTCTCTGTTTCGAGCAGACGTTTCAACCGTGGTATTATAGGAGCATACCACATCACCTTCGCAGAACCCTCTTCCAGGAGGCTCGCCGTCAACATCACTGGGGTCATCTCGTCGATCTTATACCGCAATGCACCGCATACCGGGCATGCGTTCAGATCCTTGTAGGCACCACGGTAGAGGATGCAGTCATTAGGGCATGCATGTATCTTCTCCACCTCCAATCCTAGAGGGCATACGACCTTCTTTGCTGCGTATGTACTTGTCGGGCAATTCGTTATCCTTTGGAAGCTTCTTCTTCATTATTTTCAAGAGCTTCTCAAATCCTTTATCGAGCACGGCATTCTCTGCCTTCCACTGCAGCAATTCGAGTACGGATGCAAGGCTTTGTGTTGCCATCTTCGCAATTGGGGTACAATCCTTTTTGTGATCCTCTAACATGCGATCGAACTTCAGCTTCTCCTTTTGACTTTCGCATTGTGTCCTTGCATCGACAATGACCCGGCGGAGATCATCATCATGGGGCACATCGTCTGGTTCATCTTGATCTTCAGCGGCTTAGCGTTCTTGACATCATCGTGCACGTAAATCGTCTGGTGCAACTTGATGTTCAAGAGCATCACCGTATTCAGGGGCACAAAGTTGTCATCGTACTCTTCTTCCTCGCCGTCTTCCATCATAACCCCTATTTCTCCGTGCCTCGACCAAACATTATAGTGTGGCATGAAACCCTTGTAAAGCGAGATGGGTGTGAAGGATTTTCCGGTCGAGTAAGACTTCGTATTCCCACATATAGGGCATGGACAACACATAAAACCATTCTGCTTGTTTGCCTCAGCCACTTCGAGAAAAACATGCACGCCCTTAATGTACTCGGAGGTGTGTCTGTCACCGTACATCCATTGCCGGTTCATCTGCGTGCATTATATATAATTAAGTGTGTCAAAAATCATTACAGAACATCATGAATTGATAATTAAGTGACCAAATTAATAGAAGTTCATCATCACATAAAAACCAAAGTACATACATAGTTCTCATCTAACAACATAAAGCTGCAGAGCATCTAAATTAATTAAACCATACATTGAAACTATGTAAAACATTTCAATGTGAAAACAAATACGATCATAATCGCAACCAAGGTAACAAGCGATCCAACGGCATAATGATACCAAGCCTCGGTATGAATGGCATATTTTCTAATCTTTCTCGTCTTCAAGCGCATTGCATCCATCTTGATCTTGTGATCATCGGCGACATCCGCAACATGCAACTCCAATATCATCTTCTCCTCCTCAAGTTTTTTTATTTTTCCTTCAAGAAATTGTTTTCTTCTTCAACTAAATTTAACCTCTCAACAATAGGGTCGGTTGGAATTTCCGGTTCAACAACCTCCTAGATAAATAAAATCTATGTCACGTTGGTGGCATAATTTTCATAAACAATAAATGAACCAATAGTTATGAAAAGATAATATATACCACATCCGAATCATAGATGTGACGAGGGCCGACGGGGCGGATACCAAAACCATCGCACTATATAAGATGCAATAATAAAAGTAAGAAAATAATACAAGTAAGAATATTTTTCCTTTCGGAAAGAAGATAAGAACAAGAGGCTCACCACGGTGGAGTCTGGCGATGAGATCGGCGCGGTGATCGACGGCGGTGAAAGACGGGACGGGCGTGACGGACCGCTAAACCTAGACAAATATTGAGGAAAATGGAGGTTAGAGGTCGAGCTTGGAGAGGAGAAAGCTTAAGTAGTGTGGCTCGGGCATTCCATCGAACACCTTGTGTGCATAGGAGGTGAGCTAGAGCACCACCAAGCCCCCTCCCCTCGGGCGGAAAAAAGCAGGCGTGTGCTCTGCTCTTGTGCCGAGGGGCTATATATAGGCAAGCACTATTGGTCCCGGTTGGTGGCATGAGCCGGGACTAAAGGGAAGCCTTTGGTCCCGATTCATGCCACCAACCGGGACCAATAGTGGTGGGCCAGAGGCGAAGCCCATTGGTCCCGGTTCGTCCCACCAACCGGGACCAAAAGGTCCGGACGAACCGGGACCAATGGCCCACGTGGCCCGGCCGGCCCCCTGGGCTCACAAACCGGGATAAATGCTCACATTAGTCCCGGTTCTGGATTGAACCGGGACTAATGGGCAAAACAGGCCTCAACGATAGCCCCTTTTTCTACTAGTGACTAAGGGTGCCAACAACCGACTGGTTCGGTCCCTCCTCCTGAGGGCGACCGAATCAGTCGGTCCCTCTGGGAAGCCTGAGTTTTCTTCTTTTCTTTGCTCGAAACTCGTCCAATTCAATTCCTTTGAGTTTCTAAGCACTTTCTTGGCTTCATGTAAGCTGCCCAAAGACTAGAATTTTCACAAGTGTGCACCACACAAATCTTCTAGTCTCTCCTAGGTCAAGCTACCAATCTTAGCCCCTCTTTATAGTACGGTCAAAGAGAAAATAAAGGTCCTAAACTAATCCAAGTGTCCTCATCAACCATGACACTTAGAACTAGCTTTTCCTTAACCTTTGCGCATATCCTTTGATCCAATACATGAATTCCATTCATTCGAGGGCCAAGAAAACCATGAATGCCCATCAATGCACTAACTTCAAATTGTTTCTGCAAAACATACGTTAGTCGCATTGATTATGTCGTCGTTAATCACCAAAACAAATTGAGGGGCCTAGATGCTCTTTCACCTTCACATCTTCTGGAGGGTCGGGTGGGCGAACACCCAACAACATCTGCACCCTATCTCTCCAAGCGGCAGGATCTATCCTCCCCGTCACCGCACGACCGTCAATACGGAGCCCAAAAAGCATAGCCACATCTTGGAGTGTCACTGTGGCCTCACCAGATGGGAGGTGGAAGGTATGTGTTTCAGGACGCCACCGATCCACTAGGGCTGACAAAGCTGCATTATCCATCTTGGGCAGCCCATCCTTGATAAGCATTGCCAGTGGGAGGAAACGAGCCCGCTGAAGGTATGGGATGTAACGGTCGTCCCACTGTAGAGTCTGGTGAGTCCGGATCCTTAGAACAGACAATACCTGGACATTATCCATTGAACAACATGTCAAACAACAAATGAACGGTTGTTCGGCTACAAACAGCCTAGACTTATGACACCACTCACCTGGGTACGCTCCTCTAAAATCCTCCCGCGGTGCTTCTCATCATGGTCCATGTCGAGGAGAGGATACCGTGGGTGGGCCGGCATTTTCCTAAAAAAAATAACATGGTACTAAGCATTTGAATGACACAAACAATTAACAATTGATATGTCAAAAGCATTCACCTAAATATTATCATTCATAATACGCTACTATCATTGAAAGTACATCTCAATTAAATCCATATACTAAATTCATAATACGCTACTATCACCTAAATTAAAGAGTACATCTACTAAATTTAATTAGCAAGGTACAAAGCCTCTCATATGACATTGAACGGAAATAATAAATAGAGAGTACATCACCTAACCATAATAGTACCACTCATAGTAAGCAAGTATAATTAACATTTCTTATTTCAAATAAGAAAACCCCTCAGAAATACAAGCATTCCTAGCAATTTCAAAGCGGTCATGTGACAACCCGGACTAATTTGTTCTACCCTAATTAAACAAGCACGAGTGTATGGCCCCTACTAATTTCCTTACTAACATCCACCAAATATTCCACCTACATATCTAACAACAACCACCTATAAGCAAAAGTAGTCGAAATCGTCACATGCAAGACATTCTATACGATAGCCAGGCGTTACAAACAATACATCGAGTCATAAACATGAACCAATCAATGTGGATTCGTCCACAATCCACCATTCAAACATTCAACCCTTGGTAACCAAAGGCAAGCAAGATCCATCCAAAACAAGTAAATCCATAAAATGTGCTCGGTCCAAGTTGATGAGTTACCTTCCCGAAGTGTTTTTCAACCGATTTCTCGATAACATAAACAAAAATGAGCCTTCCATGCCAGCACTCATGGAGGTTCCACATCATTACCGCTCCTTTCACTGGTGGAAAAAAGGCCTTTGGTCGCGGTTCGCAACTGCCATTAGTCGCGGTTGGGCAACCGCGACCAAATAAGCGCGACTAATGCCCCCCACCTTTAGTCGCGGCTGCTTAAGAACCGCGACTAACGGCCCGTCCACGTGGGCGCCAGCGGTCGTCGGCGGAGGACCTTTAGTCGCGGTTCTTCGCCAACCGCGACTAAAGGCCGCCACAGGTTTAGGGTTTTAGCCCCCCCCCTAAACCTGTTTTCTGTTTAATTTGTATTGTTTTATTTCTTTTGTGATGAGATAATGTTTTATTTTTATAGAAAACCCCCTGCCACCACTGCCACTTATCCATTGCCGGCCATCACTGCCACTTATCCATTGTCGGCCTCCACCGCCGGGCACGCGCCGCCGCTTGCCGCCGGCACGCCAAGAAGCCAAGGAAGGGGTGATGCGTCATGGCGGGCGTCAAGGCCGCGTGAGCCCAAGAATGGGTCGAGGCGTTGAGAGCGCGGCATGACAGAAGTAGCCGGAGGTGGCCTTGGCGGATGCACTACCAGTTATGCCGAGGGCGGGCGAGCGAGGCGGCGCGCGATGGCGAGGGAGGCCGGCGGCGTTGAGGGCGGGCGAAGCGAGGCGGCAGACGAGGTCGCCGGCGCTGCCAAGGCTGTAGGCGAGGGCGACGGGCGGTGTCGAGGGCGAGGGCGACGGGCGGGCGGCGCCGAGGGCGAGGCGACGGCGGGCGCGCCGAGGGCGCCAAGAGACGAACAAAGAGAATCGAATCGGAGAAGACGAGAATCGAGCCTTGTATTTATAGCCCCCTTTAGTCGCGGGTCGCCTGCCCAACCGCGACTAAAGGGTTTTATGGCGGTTTTTTATGCTCATTCATTTTTAGTCGCGGTTGGTCTGCCAACCGCGACTAGTCAGCTGCAGTTTAGGGTTTTAGCCCCCAAACCTGTTTTCTGCTTAATTTGTATTGTTTTCTTTTTAATTTGTATTGTTTTCTGTTTAATTTGTATTGTTTTATTTCTTTTGTGCTTTATTTTAATTTTGAAGGAGTTTCACATATTCTACGGTACTACATACATGCATATGAATGTACAATTTCAAACAAATTTGAAATTAGAACCAAAAAGAATTCAAGAGGAATATACAATATATATTCAATATCATCGGATGACCATATACAATTTTGAACAAGTTTCCATACATAATTTAATGCATATAAAGTTCTACGTCCTTTGTATCTACATAGGGGAGGGGCTTTAGTTGCGGTTGGCCTAGCAAACCGTGACTAAAGGTGCCCGAAGGCCTTTAGTCGCGGTTGTCCTGGCAAACCGCGACTAAAGACCCTCACGCGCCACTGCCACCGAGCAGGCCCAGGGCCTTTGGTCGCGGTTCACCTCGTAATCATGACTAAAGGTCCCATTAGTCGCGGTTCCTACAGCTTCGCGACTTATGGGGCTGGACGGAAGCCTGTTTTTCCACCAGTGTTTATAGAAGCGGCACCCGTTCGAATTAACCGTTGAACGGGCAACGTCACCATTCATACGTCACCGAGATGATGTATTCACTTCCCGTACCATCGCCTTACGAGACTTCTCGAGGAGACATGACTCGAGATTCATGACTTACCGTTACTTCCCAAGCGTAGGTGCGACGTTACAGAAAGTAAAGGTTGGGTTGTGCATAAAAGTAAGTTTTGACAGAAAGTAAGTCTTTGGCAGTTAGTCAAACATATATAACATGCCACCTGTCATATCGTGATCCCGTAACCCACATAGGCTTCACGATCTATATTTTCTCCTTAGCGTTCCTAATCAATTGCGCGGCGGAAGCTAAGTTCTTTTATGAAAAAGTTGTTTAAGGTATGCTGCTTATCTCGGGAAGCACAAGTTCGGCTCTGATGCCAGCTGTGGCGGCCCTACATGTAGCACCATGAAGAAGCCATTCACGATACTACTCCTCCTCATCCCCATGAGAAGTCGGCACCCATCTGGCCGTCATGCCAGGAGGCAACTGACAAGGGAAGGTCAAACCAGCAGCAAACTCCTCGAGAGTAGTACCTGTAAAATTTGAGCCACAAGCAAGGCTGAGTATACTAATACACAACAAGACTTACCCATCGGGTGATAACTACATCACCAACACTCTAGACATGCAAGGCTTTTGGCAAGTGGGTTTGTTTGCCAAAAAGCGACTAAGCTTGATCCTTAATTTCAGGTTCAACCTACACATACTAGTAGCAACCTATCTAAGCATCCATGTGGTACAAACAATTTAGTACAAACATATATTTCCATCTTTCACATCACTTTCACTTTCTTACTCAATGCGGTACAGTGGTCAAGTAGTCTCATTAATTGCGAGAAGCGGACAGATCGATCCGAGTTTCATAACCTGCCCAGGGAAACCCACACACATGGAAAGGTCTGCTAAAAGAGCAAACACATCCCAATCCGTTCCCATTGATCCATGGGTGGTTTCCACTTCCCACTCCCTTAGGGCATAGGGCTATCCACACGCGGCCTCGCACAAATACCCACAGGAGCGACAGGGGAAAATAACTTTTCCAAGGAAAGCAGGCTAATGGTCCTTCCCGCTTGATCAGTAATTGGCTTGCGGTCCATAGATCCCAAGCATGTGTGCGGTACGTTCAAACACTTGACACAATGGTAGCCACACGTTCATCCTTAAATCACTTATTCATCACCGACGGTTCACACGAGGTGATAATGCCGTCCAACATACTTATGATTCTCAAAGGGTAGAACAAGCAACTCCTATACTCGTGAGTGAGAGAACTCACTCGACTTTTACCGTCAGTCGTAGAGCTTGGCAACTAGCGTACCTGTCATGCTAGTGTTGCAAACATAAGTACTTAAGGAAATGCAACTAGGGTTTCAATCGACTCCTTGAAACATAAATGCACAAACATAAGCATTTATGTAAGTTGCATAAGTTAGAAAACTAGGACATGCTCCGGTGCTTGCCTTCAGGAAGGTTGTTGGCTTCAAGCTTTTGAGTGGCTTGGTCAGCTACTTGGACTTCAACTTCCTCTTCCCTTGCGGAATCCTGCGACTCCGGGATGAGCGTGTACGTTCCGTCGGCAAGGTCGGTGTCTACACGACATGAGATGCAAAGAGTTCACTTTAAGCATTAGGGGTCATTTAAAAGCCGGGGTGAATATGTGGCCATATTCACCTAGATAACAAAGTAACTTAGCTTTTCTTCATAAAACAAGTGAGGGTGTGCATTTTGATTTCTTTTTCTTTTGATGGAGACTGTGTACATATATATTATCTTAATTATTTTATCTTCATTAAAGCACCTTAATTAAACCTTTCTGGACAGAAAAGAATTACTGAAAAGAATTTGTTTTTTAACTTAATTGAAAATGCAGGAAACGCATTTTTCTTTTTCTTTTCCATTTCAACATGAATTTCATCCCGAAATTAAAACAGAAGCTAGCCAACTCCAAATGACTTGAAAATTTTACAGTGGACCAGGAATGGCACAAGAACACTACTATAAAATTTTGAGATTAAAAGAGCATGTATTTTAATTACTAGAATTTCTGGAAGTAAAACTAGCTAGAAACAAGATTAAATCATATAAAATTGAAAATGCATCAACTGTCCTTGATTGATTTATCTCAGCTACTTCTAGTCACAAGAAGCTTATCTAAAAAATTATGAAGCTTAAACATGCAGAAACATTCTCTATATGGATTTATCTCTAAAAACCAACTAAAATCACTAGAGCATCAAAACAAGGTTAAAATAATCCCATCTTTTTTCTAGAGGTACTCCATAATATGTCTAAGCTAGTGCATGGATTTGAGACATAAAAGCTTTACCATTTTTCATTTAAAAACAGTAGATCATTAAAGCACATAAAGGATAAAAGCATCATAACTAGAGAAATATACAGAATTTAAGTGCAACCTTCCTACACAGTGCCTAGAATCATAAGGCACACAACATATCCAAAAATTAGACTCAGAGCATCTATAGATCTTCAGATATGAACAAAAGTGCTAAAAACTAGATGTATTGTTGTAGCTCAGGATATTGACCAAAAGTACCAACATATTTTCTAGGAAATGTGCATGTTAGTGTAAAGAACATCCACAAAAATGTTTAGAATTTTTGGAGACAATTTACTATTATTTTAGCATTTTTAACCGAGCAGCCGAAAATCATTACTGTGCATGTTACATTTTGCGTTCGGCCCCCCGGGGAAAACTTACCAGCTACCCCCAAAAGTTTAAAAGTTCGCAGATATAACCCTGGCCGGCTCCGGCCGTGGCTCTGGCGAGCGATGGGCAGCGCTGCAGCGCATGGCTCGGGAATCTAAGGGCACTAGCATGGAGAGGAGCTCACCGCGGTCGTCTGGGTGGTGGTGGTGGAGTCGGTGAAGCTCCGGAGATGGCCCGGCAGAAGTCTTGGCGGCCTTCGTCGAGCTCGTCATGAGGAGGGCTCCTGAGTAGCTCAGAGCGAGCTTGTTGGCCCTACACCTTGATGGGAGCGTGGAAAGCTGCTTGTGGTGAAGATGGGCAGCCGGGATGGCCGAGAGGCGGAGCTCGACGTTGGACCGAGCTCGGCGGCAAGAATGGCGGGTGGAGGTGGTGGCAAGCATCTTGTGAGCCACTGGCATGCCCTTTTATAGAGGGGAGGCAGGGGAGTGGAGGGGAGCTCGACAGCACTAGAGATCGAGTGGGAGAGAGAGCGATGGAGTGTACCCAGGGTGGCGTGCTGCAGCGGGGCAATGGCGGCTCGGTGGAGCTGCCGCGGCTCGGTGGGGCGCCCGCGCGGCGAAGGGACGTTGCAGGGTGGTGTGTGCGTGGCTGGAAGGTGCTGCTGGCTCGCGTGCGTGTGGGAGGCGGCTTTGCAGCATGGCGCAGCGGCGGCGGGCCCGGTATGGCCGCGGCCGTGGCGTGGAAAGCGGCTGCGAAATTTGGCGTGTCGCGCGCTTCACTGCCTGGATGGGGGCGACACAAGCGGCCAAGGGCGTGGTGGCGTGCGTGGCAGGCCGGCACATGACCGTCGAGGGCTGGTCGGGACGGAGGGGCCTCGCCGGTGGCCGGCGACCACGTGGCGCCCTCGCATTGCCCGAGCCGAGCGCCGGTCGGCCTGCTCCCGCTGCTGTTCTGCCAGCCAGATTGGCAAGCAAGGAATCTCCAAAATTTTGAACTGAGTTCAGCCAAATTTGAATACGAAAGATGCTTGACATGAAGTGGAACACACAAAGGATATGAAAACATGGAGAAAAGATGAATTTTTCAAATCCAAACAAGCTAGGTTTGAAAGGCTATTCTATGTTGTTTTTCAAGTTTTTGATCCATTTAAAATTTAAATTTGACAAAACTTTGAATACCAAAAGTATCACATTTGAGTAGTTCAACAACTTTCATGTTGGGAGATTTTCAAGTTTTGTACAAATTTTCAAAGATATTGCTCAAAAACAAAATCAGCCTTTTAGGCCAATTAAGAAGGGTGCTATCATTTCATGTGAGGCAAAAATGGTTTTCCTTTGGATTTCATTTGTCCCATTTGTTTTATCTTCTTCCCTTTCTTCATTCAAAAGGTTAATTAGCTTAATTAACACATGTTTGTTTGATAACCTAGAGCTAAGCATCAGAGATGCTACAGTGGCGGCGGCACTGGCGCGGGAGTGTGGACGGCGGCGGCGTACGGACGCAAGGCGAGGAGGTGGACGAGTGGTGGCCGGTGGGACCCACGGGGTTAACGGGCGGTTAGGTTAAAAGAGAGGAATGGCCCAGATCTGGGAGATTTGAATGAACGGCTCAGATCTGTCCGTAACCCTAACAACCGACTGGTTCGGTCGAGGGCCTGCAATGTGACCAAGATGAATCGGTCCGGTCTTGAAGCTATGGCACTCAAAGCACAACCAACCGACTGGTTTGGTCCCTCAGGAGAAGAGGCGACCGAATGAGTCAGTCCGGACCAGAGACGTGCGCAGTCGATCAAGAGGGCGACCGATTGGTTTGGTCCTTCTGCAAATGCGTCGGTCGAAAGCGTCGGTCCGCTTCTGATGAGATTTTTCAAGGAATTTTTCGCTGAAATTTCTTATCCCCAGCCCAAGGTTCCAAAGAGATGCAAATAAATATGAACTTGGACAGGGACAAGTGATCTTCTTTCAAACACTCATTTCAAAGTATTTTTCATTATTGCCCACATGGCTAACCATAGTTTTTGCAATAGAAAACCAAGCCAAAACTAAGGCATGACCTTACACATTTAAAAAGAGCTTAAGAATTTGATTATACCAAACGGAGCTCCCCCTAAATATGTGCCATGAAGCTTAGTCAAACCAAAGCGGCAAAACAACACAAATGCAAGCATGCATGCAAGATAAGTATTTAAAAACATGGAATTAAATCTACTTGTCAAGTTTGAACCTCATGCAAGCTTCTTCACAATGCGAGCATTGTTATCTTGCACAAGTTAGACAAGGGCCCTAATGCATATGAATGACATGTTACAAATGCAAGACAAGCAACATATATATACATATATCACATAAAGTTGCGGGCATGAAGCACATTCTGCTCACTTCTCAACCTACAAAGGTGCTCTTGTCAAGGGGTTTCGTGAAGATATCCGCTAATTGATCCTCCGTCCTTACACCTTCAAAAACTATATCTTTCTTTTCCACATGATCCCTAAGGAAGTGATGGTGGATATCAATGTGCTTGGATCTATTGTGAAGGACGGGATTGTTGGCAAGTTTTATAGCACTCTCATTGTCACACAACAAATGTATTTCTTTTAGAACTACACCATAGTCTAAAAGAGATTGTTTCATGTAAAGGATTTGTGCACAACAAGAACCGACTGCTATGTACTCGGCTTCGGTTGAAGAAAGGGCTACACAATTTTGTTTCTTTGAAGACCATGAAACCAAGCATTGACCTAGCAAATGGCATCCCAGGAGGTACTTTTCCTGTCAACCTTGCAACCCGCATAATCCGAATTGAAATAGCCAACGAGTTGAAAACTAGCTCCATTGGGATACCAAAGCCCTATGCATGTTGTATGTCTAAGATACCTTAGAATGCGTTTTACGGCCTTCATATGTGCTTCCTTGGGGTTTGCTTGGAAGCGAGCACACATGCAAACACTAAACATGATGTCGGGCCTAGATGCGGTAAGATAAAGCAAGGAGCCGATAACTTGACGATAAAGAGTTTGGTCTACCGGTCTACCTCCCTCATCTAGATCAAGATGACCATTTGTGGGCATAGGTGTTTCAATAGGCTTGCAATTTTCCATCTTGAAGCGCTTGAGAAGGTCCTTGGTATATTTTTCTTGACACACAAAAGTCCCTTCATCAAGTTGCTTGATTTGAAATCCAAGGAAAAATGAAAGCTCCCCAATCATGGACATCTCAAACTCCTTTGACATCATTTCACCAAATTTCTTGCAAGAATCTTTATTTGAAGAACCGAAGATGATATCATCAACATATATTTGACATACAAAGAGCTCATCATCTTCCAACTTGGTGAATAGTATTGTATCAACCTTTCCAATCTTGAAACCCTTTTCAATTAGAAAGTCCCTTATCCTCTCATACCAAGCTCTAGGAGCTTGCTTGAGTCCATAAAGTGCCTTGGACAATCTATAAACATGATTGGGATGCTTAGGGTCTTCAAAGCCCGGTGGTTGCTCAACATACACTAGCTCATTGATATAGCCATTAAGGAAAGCACTCTTCACATCCATTTAATAAAGTTTCATTTCATGGTCGGATGCATAAGCTAGTAGCATGCGAATTGCTTCAAGTCTTGCCACCAGAGCAAAGGTTTCTCCACAATCAAGTCCTTCAACTTGAGTGAACCCTTGTGCTACATGGCTTGCCTTATTTCTCACAACATTGCCTAGATCATCTTGCTTATTCCGAAACACCCACATAGTTCCAATCACTCTTGCACCTTTAGGTCTCTCTTCTAAGGTCCACACTTCATTGCGAGTGAAATTGTTGAGCTCTTCATGCATAGCATTTATCCAATTTGGATCTTGGAGGGCCTCTTCAACTTTGGTTGGTTCAATGCTTGATATGAAAGAGAATGTTTCACAAAACAAAGCCATATTCTCTTTGTTTGTCAATAGTGCCATATGCTTTGCCTTTATCAAGAGTCCTCTATGTTTATATCTTGTTTTAACACCCTTTGATGGACTCCCAATGATAAGGTCTTGTGAATGATCTCTTGATTTTGGCATACGCTTCATAGCATTGGTTCCTTGAGAAGGGTTTGGGGCATCAACATCTTGAGCTTGTTCTTCTACTTGGTGTTGGGGTACATGGACATCTTCATGTGGGAGAGGTGTGTCATCTTTTTCTTCATCATTGCTTGCTTGAGGAGCCATGGGTGTAGATGGAGGATCCACAACTTGGACTTCTTCTTCATTACCTTCATCTTTGAGCTTGATTTCACCAATTTGCATTTCCTTCACGGCTTCTCTCAAAGGTTCACCTCCCAAATCATCACAATTCTCAATTTCACCTTGTGACCCATTTGATTCATCGAATTCCACATCATAAGTTTCTTCCACAATTCCGGTGACTAGATTGAATACCCGATAAGCTTTGGACTTCCATGAATACCCAAGTAGAAATCCCTCATCACAACGCCTTTGAAACTTTTCTAGATGTTGGCGCTTCTTGTAAATATAGCATTTGCACCCAAACACTCGGAAATAAGAAATATTTGGCTTTCTCCCAACAATCAACTCATAGGGGGTCTTCTTCAAAAGGCGTGAGGAAAAGCCTATTTGATGCATAGCAAGAGGTGTTGATGGCTTCGGCCCAAAACTTCTCGTGCACATTGTATTCATCAATTATAGTTCTAGCCATAGTGATCAATGTTCTATTCTTTCTCTCAGCAACTCCATTTTGTTGGGGTGTATAGGTAGCGGAGAGCTCATGCTTAATCCCCATTTCATCACAATAGTCCTCTATCTTGGAGTTGACAAACTTGGTGCCATTGTCACTTCTAATCTTGATCAAGGGTACTTGATATTCATTTTGAGCTTTCTTGGCAAACTTCTTGAATATGTTTGATACTTCGGATTTCTCTTGCAAAAAGAATACTTATGTGTATCTAGAGAAATCATCCACTATCACAAAGCAATAAAGATTCCCTCCAATGCTAGCATAAGTTGTTGGCCCAAATAAATCCATGTGCAAGAGCTCAAGTGGCCTAGATGTTGAGACATAAGCCTTTGTAGGGTGAGTGTTGGCAACTTGCTTCCCTGCTTGACATGCACTACACAACTTGTCCTTTTCAAATTTGATATCCTTTAAGCCCACTACCAAATCTTTCTTTGCTAGCTTGTTTAGAGTGTTCATACCAATGTGTGCTAGCCTTCTATGCCACAACCAACCCTTAGAGGTCTTGGTGAATAAACAAGTATGTAAGCTTCCATCTTGAGAGTTGAAATCCACCAAGTACAAGTTGTTGTATCTAAAGCCCTTGAATATAGCTTCATCATCATCTATCTTAGATACAACCACTCCATCCTTTGTGAACACACATTTATAGCCCAAATCACACAATTGACCAACCGACAACAAATTAAAGCTTAGAGTGTCCACCAAGAGTACATTTGAAAGAGACTTGTAATTTGATATTGCAATCTTGCTCAAACCTTCAACTTTTCCTTTAGAATTGTCACCAAATGTAATCTTCTCATGCCCATGACTATCTTCTAAAGAGGTGAACATCCGGGGATCACCGGTAATATGTTGAGTGCAACCACTATCCATTACCCAATGGTGTCCTCCGGTCTTGTAGTTCACCTACACACAAGCACAATCAAGCTTGAGGCTTAGCAACCCAAACCTTGTTGGAAGTTTGAGTGCTAGATGTTGAGGAAGGTGCTATCATGGCTACATGTGGCTCTTTCAAACTTGTCACTTGGTTCTTTGGCACCCAAATTTGCTTAGGTCTAGTTGAGTCCTTAGCTCCAAAGAATCTCACTACCACCTTCCCACTTGAAGTCCTTGAGACACCATAATATGCATTGAATGCCTTTGGCCTAAGTTGATCCTTCAACTTGGTTGGAGGTGGAGTCTTGCAATCATGAGCAAAGTGACCCTCTTGTAGACACTTGGTGCAATGCTTCACTTTGGGCTTTGGTGGAGTTGTGACCTTGGTCTTGGTCTTGGCTAACTCATTTTTCTTGGTGAATGAACCAAGTCCTTGCTTGTCATATTTCATGGCCGTTGAACTCATCATACTTGCAAATTTGTCATGGCCATTGGTGAGAGTTTGTTGACGGTCATTATGACGAGTAGTGCCCATCAACATTTTGGTAAATGAGGAGGATTATACTATGTTCCATACATGATTTGCTAATAATTAACAAGTTCCACTAGTTTTGGATGATTTGTGACTGCAGGAGAACACACGAGAAAACTGAGCACATTTGGACACAGAAGGTGGCCGATTGGCCACATTGTAGCCGACCGCCCCCCTCGAGCCCAAATGCCATGTCATTGATCCACATGCAAGGAAACACACTTCTAATTGATCTACACCGTGAGTTCCAAGTCGGTTTGATCGTGTGGCCCCGAAAAGGAACACCCATGGATCAAAGGGCCCACTTGCATGTACCATGGAGTTAAAGTCACTGAAAACCATACCCAACCGGAGTCCCGAGGTGACCAAAGCGTCCATTTAGAAGGTCGGTGACAGATGGCCACCATCCATGGCCGATCGGCCACAATGGGGCCGAACGGCACACCACCGCCACGGTTCACGCTCCCCTTTCTCGTGCATGCCAAGACAAGGATCCAAGGCAGGAATGTAGCTGAGCTCATGCATTCCACCGACCCTGCAAGGCTATATAAGCTCACCTTCCCTCCACATGAAGACACACACTTGAAGGAGCTCTCTCTTTGCATTTCCACTTTGTAGTTTAGGAGTTGTAGTTGGGAGTAGGGTCGAGTCGAGCTTTGCCTCAGGGTTCCGGAGTCTTCGGAAGTTCTGGTAAAAGCTCTTGTATCTTTTCTTTTGTTTCTGAATATTATCATGAATATAAAGTTATCTTCTTTACTTATGAGCAAGCTCTACTCTTCATGTTTTCCTTCTCTAAGCTTAGTCTTAAGTTGGAGAGTAGTTAACTACAGGACTAGAGTTAGAGTTTTAGTTAGCTCTGTCGGGTTTATCTTGTGGGTCATTCTAGCCTATGTCGGAGCCGTCGAAAGCTCCGAGTTGAGGACGCTCTCTCGATAGACGTCCAAGGGAAGTCCTAACGTCAAGTGCAAATGTGGTGTCTGACTTTCCCTTAGCTAAGTTAGTGTGTTCCACCCCACGGTACTGCGGTGGTAGGCGACAGGTGGTGACAGCCATGCTGTCCTTTGTATTCCACCATGTTCGGGTGTTTTCATAACAGTAGTGCTGAGCGTGGAGGAACCCCTTCTCATCCCGCTCCGAGTTCCTCCCGCTCTATCCGTCGAAGCAAGCTCTGTCCCCAACATCTAGGTAAAGGTCTAGTCTTAGTCTGTAGTGTGTCCTTTCTCTAAGTGTAGAAGTGTCATAGGATCCTTTCTCACCTTAATCTCCCAGCTCTTCCCTTTTCTCTTTAAATGCGAGAGTCTCTCGTGTCGGGCTTTACTAAGCCTTCTATCCCACCATACCTTGGCCATTATCCCTCGCTTATATGTTATCTCCCCTAAGTTAGTGAGTTGATAATTCTGGAAAGGTTGTCATTCCATTCTTCAATACTCTAAAGCCATAATGCTTCCTTGAGGATATAAATACGATACCCTGGGTTACACCAAGGTGAAATGCTACAACGAGTTATTCTGTGCGCTTGCGGAATATCATTCTTAAGCATACAATGACTAACCAGGCGCTCCTGACGATGAGTTAAGGAATGCCAACAAGCATTTCTAGTGCCGTTGCTGGGGAAGCAATTGGCTAAAGATATTGTTGAATTGGTTGATAATACTTTTCAGTTTTGTCACCGCTAATCTTAGCGGGCTTACCACTGCTGTTTTTGTCTTTACGATGAATGTAGGGCAGTGCATGACCGGTTTCAACCTACCTTCAAACTTCAATCCTAATCCGGAACGCATTGGCAGAAACGTGAGACGTTGATACGTCCCACCATAGATATCGCTCAGCCTGGAGACTGATTCATCCTGAGAATCTTCAGAGTCATCATATTCATCAGCACCACCTTCACCTCCAGCCATGGCCACGAAGACCCTTCGTGAGTTCTTAGCTCCGTCAAGCAACAGCTTCCCGGGACTGAACAATGCTCAAGCAACTGATGCCTTTGAGTTGAAGACTGGGCTCGTGAATATGGTCCAAGCAAACCAGTTATGTGTTAAGGCATCAGAAGATGCCAACGCTCATCTTAGAAACTTTCTGGAAGTGAGCAGCACCATCAACCCCAATGGCTCTACAATGGATGCTATAAGGCTACACCTGTTTTCGTTCTCTTTGCTTGGCAAAGCAAAGGAATGGTTCTATGATAATCAAGCCTCATTCACCAACTCATGGAGGACTTGTTCAGATGCCTTTCTGACCAGTATTTTCCAGTGGGCAAAACCAATGCCCTCTGTGGCAAGATTACAAGCTTCCAAAGAGATAGATGGAGAAACTGCTCGAAGCTTGGGAGAGACTGCAAGAGTACATTGCAGCCTACCCACACCACGGCATGGCAGAATGGCTGGTTGTCCAGAGCTTCTACCATGGCCTGACTCGCCGATCGCAAGAGCACTTGGATGCAGCAGCGGGAGGAGCCTTTCTCTCATTGGATGTAGCTGGGGCTAAGGCGCTCATGGAGAAGATCGCCTCTCATCATAGTTGGATGGGAGAACGTCAGGCAACTCATTCCAAGGGAGTTCATCAAGTTGAATCCTTTGATATGTTAGTGGCAAAGATGGATCTCCTTATGAAGAAATTGGAGTCTCCTACAATGGAGATGGCTCAGATTGCAGATGCAAGGATCACATGTGAAACATGTGGTGACACCGGACACTCGTGCACTCGTTGCCCGATGACTCAAGAGGACGGCCACTTCGTCGGGAGTAACAACTCCAACAATTCGAGATTTCGTCCTCATCAAGGTTGGAATTCCAAGCCCAACCTCCCCTTCGGCCAACAGCAAGGTAACAACAACAACTTTAACAATGGTTTTCAGCCTTCAATTAAAGATTTATGGTATGGCCAAAAGAGCATAAATGATAGTATTAGTAAGAAATTTCTTGCTAATGATAAGCTTTTTGAGAGCATGGCTAACCAAATGGAAGGTTTTAACACCTCGTTAAAGAACCAGCTAACTTTAACAAAATGATAGAAACCCAAGTAGCTCAGCTAGCCGCGTCTTGTCCTAACCTTAACAAGGGGAAGCTTCCTGGGCAACGAGAGGTTCCCTCTAAAGAAAATGTTAGTGCGGTGACCACGCGTGGTGGTAAGACCGCGCGGGATCCACCTATGCCACAAGATGCAGGATCGTGGCGGAAGACCAATACCGCCAGTGGAGCCGAGCATGAAGCAGTGGAGGAGGAGGCTGAAGATCCCAACTCTGCCACCGCGAAAGAGACCGTGCACGTTCCTAGAGCCTCCAGCGACTACCATGACACCACCATCCTACCGTTTCCGGAACGGAGGAGGAAGCCAGTGACCGACGAGCAATTTGGCAAGTTTGTCGAGGTAATTAGGAAAGTTTATGTCAATATTCCGCTTCTTGATGCTATGCAGGTACCCACTTACTCAAAGTACTTCAAGGATATTTTGGGAAATTAGAGGACCTTGCCACACACTGAGATGGTACAATGACCGAAGAGTGTAGCGCAATTTATACTCAACTCTACCCTCAGAGAAGAAGAAAGATCTAGGGTGTCCCACAATTGCCTGTTCAATCGGGACCCAGACCTTCAAAAGAGCTCTTTGTGACTTGGGGGCAAGTGTCAGTGTTATGCCAAAGGCTATCTTCGAGAAGCTCAAGCATGTTCAACTGGCCCCCACTGCAATGTGTTTGCAACTAGCGGACCAGTCGGTTCGTTACCCAGCCGGGATTGCGGTAAATATTCCGGTGAGAATCCGGGATTTCCTCATTCCCATAGACTTCATCATTCTAGACATGGAAGATGACTCCAAGACGTCTCTCATCCTTGGGAGACCGTTCTTGAGTACTGCAAATGCAAGCATTGATGTTGGAGAAGGAGAGATTCAATTCAACATCAATGGGGAGACAAACCTTCCCCTTCTCACCCAAGGTGGAGAGCCGTCAACAAGTCAGCATGGTGGAAACATCAACACCACCAAAAGAGCCAGAGATTCCACTACACCCATCAGAAGCAATCGCTCAGGCATTGGAGCTACTCACTTTGCGAAAGCAAAAGAAGCTCCATGACCAGACAAACGCGTGGCGAAGGATCCAGCGTAAGCAAGTTCTTAAAAGGAATTTGTGAAAGAGGTTGAAGCAAAGGCCCCGCCTACTCGAAAGGTTTGGCGGGAGAAGAGGGGACTACCAGATTCATGTCCGAACAGTAAAGCCGCTAGAAGCTCGGAGCGTCCCGTTGAAGACAGAAAACTCAAAGCTCGTCCCGCTAAGGACGTAAAACCGAAGCCCTCACCATAAGGTATGTGGTATGTATCCATTCTTGCATAAAGCATATAGGATAGTTTTATTTCTTGCATTTCATTTTATTTTCAACTTCATGGCATGTTTAAATTTTGAATTGCACAAGTTTTAAATTTCGAAATTATATGCATCTAAAAAAATGAAATGAACTCATGCCTAAAGTGGAGGACTTTCGGCCCCATTTGGCATCCACTTGAAGTAAACCATGCACCAGCATGTGATTAACCTGCAGGGTGCTCCACCGATGAAATGAGACAGGAAATGGGCTTGGTGGGGTGCCGTTCGACCCCATAGTGGCCAGCCAGCCGCCCTCCGCCACTCCCGTCGCGTCGCCAACCACCAGAGCACGTTCTACAGCAAGCTACAAGCACTAGAGCAAGACGTGGCCACGCCGATGCCACCACAAGGCCGATCGGCCTGTAGATGGCCGGCCGGCCACCCCCTTTCGTCGCGCTATAAAAGCCGCCTCGTGCGAGCTCTCCAGGTGCACCACATCCTAGCTCAGTAAGCATTCCACTCTCCTCCTTCTCTTTTCTTTCCATTTCTAAGTGCCTAAGCAAGTTCCTTAGTGAATTAGTTAAGGTACTTAACCACCCTCGCCACTTAATCAAAAATCTTGTGAGTAATTAGCTAGTTTCTCACACCAAAAATATTTCCCACTTTTGTTTAATAAACGTGGCGTGAACGAGAATGTTTTGTGGCGGTAACCTACCCCACAAGGACGACTAACGACTAACTATAACCACTAACCCCCTCACTCCCTCGGGTATCTTGCTTTGCTAACCTTTTGCGGGGAAGATGTTGAAGAAGACGAAGAGAACAGCCAAGACCTTCATCCTAAGCTTAGTTCCAGCTCCGGCACTCGGGATCAAGCTCCTCTAGGAACCAAATGTCGGTGGATTCATCCACGCACGCCGTAACCCCAAGAGGAGGTTGAACCCGAAGTGCCGCGAACACGACTCCGCATTCGTGTGATGACATTATAGAACATATCGTGGTCTGCACTGCACACGAGCGAGAAATTCTTGACCGTCTCCGGAACCGAAGCTTTGCACATCACAAGTCCTTCGACAACATGCTGCTCATCAAGACCGGACTGGGCCAGGACATGGACCGCACCTTCAGGTATGCTGGCTGGGACGACTTCGTCAACTTCACGGAAGCAGAATTTTTGATGACCCCGAAAGAGATGAGTATTGCTCTTGGTTTTAACAAACGCTGCCTTTTGGACCCTAATGCTTTAGTGAGAGACCATGTCACACCCTAAAAATGACTTTCTGAAAAATTAGTGAATAAATCACCTTTTATTTGTTATGTGGCATAAGAAATGTAGGAAAAATAAAAACTTTTGATAAATAAAAGCAAATATAAGGTTAGGAACATGTATGTTGCATTGCATGCTGGCACATTCTTTTTGTTTGTTTGAATTCAAATTTGATTTGAATTCTATTGAGTGAGTGGTTTTGAATTTGAAAAAGAAAAAGAAAAAAAAGAAAGAGAACAAAACTTACCTCAGTCAGGCCGGCCCAGCGAACCAATCGGCCCACCAGCAGCCCACTCCACCTCACCGCGCCTCCCTCCCCTCTAGCGGCTGACGGGTGGCCCCCACCCATCATCCCCTTCCTTGTGCCGCATCGAGCCAGGCTCGGGTTCGATCTGCACCCGAGCGCCACGCCGCCCCTGCCCTAGCTTGCCCCGCACGACGAGGCGCCCCGCGCCCTATAAATAGCGCCGCCACCCTCCGCTCCCTCCTTTCGCCCGCAACCCTAGCCGCCACCAAGCCGCAGTGCGCCGCCGAACCCTAACCCGGGCCGCCATGGTCGATGTGCCACCGTGCCGCTCCTCTCTCGCGAAGGGGTCCACGCCGAGCTTGGTAAGGTCGCAAGCAAGTTTCTGGACCATCCCGTTCTCTCGCCGTCGCTTTCGTGTGCTCACGCGACCTCACCGTCGATCCGAAGTCGCCGCCGCTCGCCGCCAGGTGCTTCCGCCGCCCGAGCCTCGCCCCCGATCCCTCCTTCATGCTCCTCGCGTCACGAGCTTTCTCCAGGTGCTTGAACAAGGCCACGCCGAGCACCGCAGCGCCGATTCCGCGTTGCTCCGGCGAAGGCGCCGCCGACCGCCACCGCGTAGCCGCACCCCTCCGGCGAGCCTCCGCTCGAATCGCCTGCAGCCGTCCGATCTGTATCCGACGGCCCGGATCGGATCTGACCGGGTCAGATGTAGGTCAACCCGAGCCGCCCTTGAACTTTTGCAAAAAGGACCCTGCGCTTTTCAGAAATCAATCCGCGGTCAATGCACTAATCTTGTTACCCAGCCCTGAAGCAACGCAGACGGAGGGCGGCGCGGCGCGGCGTGGGAGGAAGTGGAGCGCGACGAGCATGCCTGCGGCGATGAACAAGAAGAGCCGAAGAGGCACTGCACCAAGGCCTCCAGGTGCCGACGGCGCCCAATGCCAAGGCGGACATGCTCAGACGCTGGTGCGGCCTGAGTTCGATTTAATCGACGAGGTAAGGAGGTAGCAGCATTCCGCCTTCAGACTAAGCACCAGCTTTTCCCCCATCCCTTCCACCGCGACGCAGGTGATTAGCTTGCTCTGTTTCTTGCTCTGTTGCTTTCTTGCTGACTGCAAATTTGATTCTTGCTCCTGGATGCAATCTCGTGGGGAGGATTTGGATCTGGAAGAATCACCCCAGCAGGTGGTCAACACAAACAGAGAGAAGATGGGAGAGCACAAGAGGATGATGCCTTGCCGAACAGAGAAGGGGGGCTGGCGCCGGCGCCGGTGTCTCTCTGCCTCTTCCCGAAAAAAAAAAAAATCCGTACACCCATTGCTCAAGTACGTCTCCTCCAGTCGTCGTCACGCACGCCTTCCGCCATCTCGCGCTGCCCATGTACCCCCAGGTTGCAGCTTTGGCTTTTCTCCCCATCCCTTGTGATTCCAAGTCTCCTGCTCCGTGGTTTCGTCGATTTCTTTTCAATTCTTCCCCTTTTTCGATCCTTTTTTCCGATTGCCTGCTTCGAATCGATCTGCAGTTTTTTATGGTTCCTGGATGGGTCCTCCTCCTTACTATGAGCTCTAAAATTAAATTGTTTGTGATTTATATACGACTCTAACTATTCCCTCGCAATTACAGGGGAAAGAAATTCAGTTGCTATTTCAAAAGGATGTACATATATGAATATATCATTCAGTCTAGCTAAAAGGTGAAAGGTCGCATGGAAATCCTTCCTTTGTCTTATTATTTTCCCTGTTTCAATTTTTTTGTTCTACGTCCCATTTAATATAGCCATACTAATTTATTCTTTTTACAATTTTATCCACTTTTGTTACTTACACCATCTCTGTTTACTGGGAATGTGCTAGAGGAAATTTATCTGTTCTGACACACTATTAATTCAAATAGTTACTAAGCCTTTTCTTCCTCACTACATGGATGCAAGCTTTTCATTTAAATAATTAGCAGTAATTAACATTGTGGTTCTTGTCATGTTTGTTGATTGCCAATCTTTTTTTTTAGCCAATTGAGATTCAAAGAATGGATGGGTTCTTGGGTTATATCTAATTCCAGTTGCATAGGTGTTGCAGTGTGCGGCACGGCAGCGGCTGAACACCTGACGGTGAGCACAGAGGAGCAGACAATTTAAGGAAGGAATACAAATAAACAGTTTAAAGTTTGATTTTTTTTAAATGCCAATGCTATGAATGATAGAGCCTTCTGTCAGGAGCATCATCCTTTAACAAGATAAAATATTCTAACACACAGATAGGAATGATTTCTTAGTTTTATGTTTTCACAAATTCTTCTAATGATTAGTTCTCCATTCCATGCTTAATAGACTGGGTATTTATTTTATCATTAACATATGTAAATCATAAATTTCATTGATTCACTTCTGCTAACTCTTTACTCATCAATGTCACTGTAGGTTTTTATCATTATGACTTATTGGAAAATCGCCAACTTTCTTTTGTCAAGGGAGCCGGCATCCATCTTTCTCCTTTTCATCACATATGGAGAAACAGGTGTAAGTTTTTTTAAATCTTATCTTACATTTCACTGCAAGCAGTTCCCTTTGTTTTGGTGTATATGGTTGCTTTTGGGTCATAACCAAACCAGTATACAAATTATTATTATTTAGTTCTACACCTGTCATTTTTATTGAATTGGTAATAATCTCCATATGTTAAAATGTTTAATTTTGTATATAAAGATCTTAGTCATTAGTCTGTTTTTTTTTCTGAGTTCTTACCTATGCACCAGCTGCTCAATATCAGATTTGCCGATAATGATGACTCTCTTTGTGCATATTTGTATTTCCAATCTCATAAAACCCACAAAAATATTGTTAAGAAATAAGAGAATTTAGATGGCAGATTGTAACGGTAACAAGCTAATAATTGCTTTATCTCTGAAGACCAGTTTGTTGAAGTGAGAGTAATGTTCCCTGTACATATCATTAACTTCTTAAGCCTGTATCATCTGTATGCTATTTTTTTCTTCTTTTTGTTATGGAGATAAAGTACTAGCCTTTTATAAGACAACCAAAGAAAGAACCTATTTAATTTATAGCTTTTCGCTGTTCTTACACACTAGATTGCCTACCTATATTATATCCTTCTGTAATTGCCAGAAAAATCACATGTATATGCAGCCATGCATATTAGCAAAAAATGTAGCCTGCATGCCACATTCTTTCTTTTAGTTTACTGTCTCCAAAACTTACCATGTTTTATTTCAGAAGGGTTACAGTTTGTATGGGAGTTAGTTGATTATGCTTATCCACACAAGTATATTATTACAATTATCTTCTAGGGGTGAAGTTACTTCAAAAAAATTGTTTTATTATCTGGCATCACATACACTTCTTTTATTTTCTCATCACACACATATACATACATGCAGATAAATGATTTATGATTCGTTGCCAACAATGTAAGTGTCATTTGCTAACTTATTCGAAATATCTATGTTAAGGGGAAATAAGACAAACCTCTGTCTCACTCTGATTGTCATCCAAACTCTTTTTTTTGGGGGTGGTCAATTTCTCCATAAGAATGTCTTAATGTTCACACTTACAGTGTTTTGAGAGTATGCTAAAAAAAGTGTTTTTGTTCGTATGGCTGCTGATAACCTTTTTTTTATGCAATTGTGGTTTGTGCAGCTACTTTAACAGGGCCCTTGAGTAGTTGAGTTGATTCAGAAAAGTGGTTGTTTCTTTGACAAACAAGGTGAAATTCTATTTGATATCATTGCTTAACACGAACACACGATGCAATATGAGTATGAAGCTTATGCCATGGATTTATAGATCTTGTGTGCCCCTGCTCTTATACATATTATTATTTTGATAATTTGGCTTCATTTAAAACAAATTGTGTCAAATTTAGAGTAACTCTACATGTTCATAAATTTTCTGCACATGCTGAGCAAATAGCTGCAGCAATAGCAATATGTCAGTTACGATTCTTTGGGCTCAGTGAGTCTTTTGTTGCCTTTTTTCTTCCATGTATTCTAATATTTGGAGCACCAAGTAATGTAGGTAGTAATATATTGCAAATATTGCTCATTTGACCACTCAAAAGAAATATATTGTGTCCATGTATGCACTCCTATTGTTGATAGGATGAATGCCAATGGCTTCTATAGTATGTCTCCATGAAATATCCCTTTAGGCTGATAACATCATATTAGAATGATCATCGTCTTCTTTCTTCAACACATTTTAAGCCTATTGAAATTGATCTAGTCTATATATCAACTTAGGTCCAGATCCTACAATTTTTTCACTATATTGAAAATATATGAAACACATTCATTCATAACTCAGAATTGTGCTTGTGGAGCTCTGCTCTATGTAACTGTATATATTATTATTGTTTCTGCTATAGGATATATTAGCATATTCCCCTAAATAAGATTTTAGGAATTAAGTTTACCCAAGTTACATGTGTATTATTCTGTCCATAATAACAATTTCAATAATTCTACATTTGCCATTTAAGTTTTAAACATGAAAATTGTCCGTGTCTAAGATTCTAAAGGTCTCATGAATAGTATGCAACATGCCAAAACTAGCAAATAAAGTTTTTGGCATCCTCATCAAAATTCAGCTCAGAATTACATCGTGTATTATTCTGTCCACAATAATAAATGTTTTTTAAGTAACTCCACAATAACAGTTCACGAATACTAAATTTTTCTATTTAAGTTTTAACATGAAAGTTATTATGTTCTTGCTACCTCGAAAAGTAGTTGTGTCCTCCTCCCTATGGTACTCAGATCAACCTACAACTCATGTATAAAACAGCTCTCTATACCATATAAATGCTTGTTCAAATGCTGTTTCATAAAACATGTGCATCAACACGTGCATGTGCGTGCGCCAACCAGATCATGTGGTTGGTAGGCAGAAGAAAACATGGAACTCTCCCGAGTTGACCTTTGTGTCACCAATTCCTGTGGTCGGTAGGCATAAGACCTCCCTTAGCACCCAGTAAGTTTTCAAGTTGTAAATAGTGTTGAATTGATAATAATATCTACAATTTTAGTGAGTTATTCTGAACCTTGCATCTATGCAGGAATCATTGTACCAGCACAGTGAAGTACATATCCAAAGAAGCGATGTGCTCAGCATATGCAGGTACCATATACGATGATTCAGGTAAAACCTTTGTCCTTTGACTTGCCCGGAGAGCCAAATCTTATTCAGGCAACTCCAGTAGGGGGTTCGATTTTGCTTTCCATATTCAGCGAACCTTGATTACATTCGGTAGCTGCAGTGTGAATTCGATCTAGAGTCCTGAGAAGAAATACTAAACTGATCAGACACCCCTTTACTCATGTCTCGCTCGCCTGTCGTATGTGCTTTCTCACATCAGAGTCGAATATTTTATTAGACACAAATATATATATATATATATATATGTATATATATATATATATTTTTTATAATGAAATGTATTGTCTTCATCGTTTAACAACTTTATTATTGACTTACCTCTTCTGTTTACAAATTTATTCTCTTCTGTTTACAAATTTATTGCGCGCATGGGCGCGCGCAAATTACTAGTTGAATAACATGAACGAAGGCACCAAACAATCAAATGAACAAAAGCACTAAACAACCGAATATATAGCGTAGCGTATGGTGTCATCACATGTGTAATTTTTTTCTTCACTGTATCACAGGGGTGATACAGGTGTAATTGAATCGTCTCGTAGTTGCGCCAGCGTTCGTGTCATGTCTAACAAGAGGGGATTTATTGGATTCCAACTGACTTAAACATGGTGATCGAAATACTAATTTCTTTCATCATTTTGCATCTATCGTAAGAAAAGGAATTTGGTGAAGGGTTTGGTGGATGAACAAGGAGTACACCATGAAGACATGCAAACTATGGGAGTGATGGTGAAGGAATATTTTGATAAAACGTTCACAAGAGAAGTTATGGTGATTGACGATGGTATTTCTCTGCTGCCGATCGGAAAGTATCAACTGAGATGAATCAATTCCTCCAGGTGCCTTTTACCACGAAGAGGTGAAAAAGGCTCTATGTAGCATTGGTGATTTGAAAGCCACGGGCCGGATGGCCTCCACGCAATCTTTTTCAAACGCTTCTTGCACCTGCTGGAAGAGGACCTTGTGGAGGAGGTGCTGGAAGCGGTTCAGAATGCAACAATACCTATGGTATGGAATGATACAACTATTGTCATGATTCCGAAAGTCGATAATCTTGATAAGGTGACTCAATTATGTCCCATCTCTTTATGTAATGTTATATACAAGATTATATCCAATATGTTATCCTTTAGATTAAAATCAGTTCTAACCGAGATTATTAGTGACCATTAGAGTGCTTTTGTTCCTGGGGAGATTGATAACAGAGACTATTTTACTAGCATATGAATGTATACACGCCATGAAGAAGAAGAAGGGGGGTAAGGGATTATGTGCAATCAAGTTGGATATGCACAAATCTTATGATAGAGCTGAGTGGGAGTTTCTCAAAAGGATTATTGTTAAACTTGGCTTTGATCAACTGTGGATAAAGTCAGTTATGGCTTGTGTGACCTCTCTCAAATATAATATTCGATTCAACAATTTTGAGACAGAAGTGTTTCAACCCTCGAGAGGGTTGCGCCAAGGTGATCCCTTATTACCATACCTTTTTTTCGATGGTTGCTGAAGGCTTGTTTTGTACGATAAAGAAAGCAGACAAAAGAGGCGAATTGAATGGAGTGAATCTTTGCAGAGGAGCTCCGGTAATTTTCCATCTCCTTTTCGCAGATGACTTGCTCATCTTAGTGCAAGCAGATAAGAAGAATGCAGAGTGTTTAGCCAATATTCAACATAATTATTGTGCAAATTCAGGCCAAAAGATTAGTAAAGCAAAATCAAGGATCTATTTTTCTGGTAATACAGAGGTCAAGATAAAAGCTGAAGTTTGTCAAATTCTGAATATTATGACACTAAGCTAAATATCTTGGACTTCCTGCCTTGGTGGGCCAATCGTAGTGACTGCTTTCATCACTTGATTGATAGGGTGGTAGCCTGGATAGATGGTTGGAAGGAGAAAGCCCTCAATATGGGAGGAAAAGAGACTCTTATTAAGTCCATCGCTCAGGCCGTCCCAATATGTACCATGATGGTGTTTAGAATTTCAAATAAAATTTGCAAAGGAATCAGCCGTCCCAATATGTACCATGATGGTGTTTAGAATTTCAAATAAAATTTCCAAAGGAATCACACTGCCATTTCACAGTACTGGTGGGGGATGAAGAGGATCATAAGAGGATCCATTGGCAAGAATGGTGGAAAATGTGTTTGGCGAAGGGCAAGGGTGGCATGGGTTTCAGGGACCTCCAGTCTTTCAATTTGGAGGTTGTTATGTGATCTAGGGTCATTATGTGCTAGAGTGCACCGAGCTCGATACTACTGAAAGGATCAAGATGCCTAAGAGGGGTGAATTAGGCTTCTACTTAAATTTCTCGCAAATTAAATCTAACCGAAAGCCATTGACCCCTTGTCCTTAGCCTATCTAGTGGAAAAACAAGTTTAGCAACCTTGTTCCAAGTCTCTAGCCTAACAAAGCAAATCTAGGAAAGTAAATGCATAAAGGAAATGTGGAAACGTAAAGAGACAAGGAGAAGACGATTTTTTCCCGAGGTATCGAGGAGTCGGCACTCCCCCTAGTCCTCGTTGGAGCACCCGCGCAAGGGTATCGCTCCTCCTTGATCTGCGCAAGGATCAAGTGCTCTCGTAGTGGTAATCCCTTCCCACTCCGGGACGGTGGATTCCAAACCGTGTACAACCTCTTGGAGCTTCACACAATCGCCTCCATGTGAGCTTCCAAGAACAACACCACTAAGCCGTCTAGGTGATGCCGATCACCAAGAGTAACAAGCCATGATCTTCACTTGACTCAAGCAAAGCCTAGAGAAAGATGGATGCACACTTGCTACTCTCCTAGCACTAAAGAAAGTCCTTAATCTTCATAAATCAAGAACTTGCAATCAATCTTTATGCCTCTCTTGCCTTGCAAATCTCAGCTAAATGCACAGGAAAAACGAGTGGCAAGAGAGCTCTCATGTGGGAGAAGAGTGGGTCTAAATAGCCCCCTCAAAAGGTACTAGCCGTTACTGCTGACGCAGAGGGACCGGACAATCCGGTCGACCCTCAAAGCAGGGACCGGATCATCCGGTCGCATAACGGATTTGAATTCCAACGGCTAGTTTGAGGTGACCGAATGATCCGGTCCTGGCATCACCCATACGACTGTATCATCCGGTCGAACTCAGAACCCAACACACATGAGTCTTCAAGTGACCGTTTGATACGGTCGATGTTCACCAACACACGACCGGACCATCCGGTCCAACACAGAGACGTGACCATCTCAATGGCCACATGGACCGTTTGATCCGGTCGCACCCACAACAGGTGGACCGTATCAACCGGTCCTACTCAGTGACTAACTCAAGTCTTCACCGTTTGATCCGGTCGTGGCATCACCTACGTTGACCGGATCATCCGGTCCGGCTCAGAGAGGGAATCAAGCAGATGGTCGCCTCGACCGTTTGATCCGGTCCTACCTGCACCAGGTGGACCGGATCATCCGGTTGTACTCAGAGCCGTGACCAAGTCACATTTCAAGTGACCGGATCATCCGGTCCAGGAATCACCCTGAGCACCGGATTGTCCGGTCCCACCCAGAATGCACTGAGTACTCCTTTTCTTCAGCAAACTCCTCCGAATCAATTTCTTTGAGTTTCTCTTCACTTCTTGGGGATCATGTGAGCTACCTAGTACTAGATTTTCACAAGTGTGCACCACACCTAGCCTCTAGTCTCACCTAGGTCAAGCTACAAATCCTAGCCCCCCTTAATAGTACGGCCAAAGAGAAAATAAGAACCTATACTACTCTGAGTGTCCCCAACATCCATGACACTTAGAACTAGCTCATCCTTAGCCTTCACGCAATCCCTTTGCACCAATACATGAAATCCATTTCAATAAGAGCTAAGATCTCCATGATATCCCATCAATGCACTAACTTAGAGAATGCCGCTGTAAAACACACGTTAGTCGCATTGATCATGTTGTCATTAATCGCCAAAATCAATTGAGGGGCCTAGATGCTCTTTCAACTACCCTAATGGTAAATTGTTAAATGCCACTTTGAAGAGTGGGAGCTCTTAGACTTGGTAAAGCATACTAATAGGGTTACAATGCTTCAAACAAGGTTATATTTGGAGAGTAGGTGATGGCACACGGATTAAAATTTGGGAACATAACTAGGTTCCGCAAAGTCATAATCTGAAAATTCAAACAACTAGGGGAAATAACTTGGTCACTACAGTTAATGAATTGATTAATGCCATAAACTCATCATGGGACGAGGAATTGTTGAGAACAATATTTTGGCCAACTGAGTTTATTGAATCATGCATATTCCTATCAGTTCTGGTAGGGAAGATGTGGTGATGTGGCATTATAATAGAAATGGTCTATTTCCCGTGAAGGCAATATATCACTATCAGTGGGAGCACATATTTGGGGCAAGAAGTATTCAAGCGTAACCATATACTGCATCAAGGAGCCAACTAGGGAAGAGTCTATGGAAACTGAAAGTTCCTGCAAAGATTAAGATCTTTGGCTAGCTGGCGCTCAAAGGTCTCTTCCCTTGCCGTGTCGTTCTAGCAAATAGCCATGTGGGTGATTCATGTGGTTGTCTAGTCTGTCAGAATGGAGTTGAGGATATTAAACATATGATCTTCACTTGTGAGCAAGCAAGGCAAGTATGGCGCTCATTGGGAGTGGAAGATAAGATACATCACATACTTATGGCTGAAAGATTGGGCTCTGCAATCTTGGAGGAAATTCTTACAAGGGAGATCAAAGTCAAGACCTTGATGTGGGATTTGTAGAACTTGTTATCACGACCGGCTGGTACATATGGTGCGAATGCTGACAAGTGGTTCATGGGGAGACTGTCCTACGACCATCAAGGTCTGCCATGGCCATTGCGGCACTAACCAATAACTATAATCTGGTGACGAAGAAAACTTCACTAGTAAGACAGGGATGGAATAAACCTCAAGAGGGAAAGGTCATGGTAAATGTTGATGCGAGCTTTGATGAGAACGACAAACATGGCAGTGCTGGTGCAGTAATAAGATATTGCTTGGGTGGTGTACTAGCAGCAAGCCATAGCTTTGTACCACACCTTGTTGATGCACCGATGGCGGAGGCATATGTGATGAAAGAGGGACTGGTGCTAGCCCAATGTATAGGGCGCAACAGATTAATCATCCAATCAGATTGCATGGAAGTAATTCAAATTATGAAGGATGGAGGTTTCATGACGAACTTGGCAGCAACCATATATGATGATTGCAATATTGTATGGAGTGGTTTTCAAGATATATCTATCGAACATTGTTGTAGGGAGGCGAACCAGGTGTCACAATATTGTATGTTTGAAGCTTCTGCCTTTGGCTCTGTTTTGTAATTCTCGAAGCTCTTGTTTGGCTTTGTTGTGTAATGTTTGAAGCTTCTGCTCCTTTGTAATGAAGTAAAGCCTTTTGTTTCATTGTGAACTAAGAGTTGATAACTTGTTGTGTAACAGGAATTATGACTTTGCTGTATGGCATTATGTACAACTTTGTTGCGTAATAAGGATTAGGACTTCACTGCTTAATATAAATTATGGCTTCATTGTGTTTTTCGAAATATTTTCGACTTTTAAGTGAAGTTGAAAGTATTGACGCATTTAAGAGTCGATAGGAGGCTTCACTTAGGATTGCCATTTGTATGGTTGTTTACTGAAGACTACGCCACCTAGACTTGCGAAGGGGTTTGTTGCTTTGGTGTGGTGTGTGCTTGTTTTAGGGGATCCTAGTTTATATTCCACAAGGGGTTTACACTGGAAGATCGCCACGTTAAAAACCTCACGCCTTCATTAGACTGAGTAAATCTCTCAAAAGTTTCCCCTATGAGGAAAAGAGTGCGAGCCCTTACAATGCTATGTAGGCAAAGTTTGAAAAGATAGAAAATTACATAGTTTCTAAACTACATCTGTGTTGGTGGTTGATATTCACCATGTTTACCACCAACATTTCCTGGATTTCATATCTCATATGTGCCTTTCGATTATAAAATATTTTATACTATTGAGTTCCACAAGTTTTGATGCATTTGTGAGAGAAGGAGCACACAGAAGAAAACTGAGCACAAGCGGGCCCAGGGCCAGGCCGATCGGCCATGTCATGGCCGGACGGCCTCCCACCTGGCCCGAATGCCACGTCATTGATCTAGGAGCCAAGAAACACATCCTCAAGTGATTGTAGCCGTGGGTCTCAAGTCGGTTTGATCCATTGACCCCGTAAGGCCTTACCTTGGATTGGGGTGCAGGATGCCCATCTCTATTGCTGAGGGAAAGTCAAGGCCGCATCATCCGGTGCAAGCTGCCAAGTTTGCATCAGAAGGTGGTATTGTTGTTAGGAGTGAAGTTCCTATCCTTACCAGTTAGAAAGTCTACAAACAAAAAAATAATCAGAGGCATTATGATGGCTTTGTGGATAGTCTATCTATAAGTGCCTGTCTACACTCCTTGTGTTTACTTTCCACTCTTATATTACCCTTGCGTTACTCTGATTTTCAACCATAATCAACAGGAGAGGATACAATTGACAAAGACAGCAGCGCAACGTCTGCTACCTGTCTCAATTTCCTCAAGAAACATGTGCGGGAGAGGCGGTATAAATTGAAGAAGAAATACTTTGCTGGTGTCCCTGCTGATCAGGTCCTTGCAACCTCTCCTGATCCCACCCTATCTGATGAACAATGGTGTTGGTTTTTTGACACGTGGTCAGCATCTAAAAACAAGTTATACTATCCCTTCACATTTCCCATTTTATAGTTGCGATGTTGATGGACAAAGATACATCTCTAGGTGTGCTTTCTAATATGTAGTAGTGATGGAGACTAAATAATACATACACCTCTATCAGTTAATCTCTAAACAGAACAAGCTAAATCGGGGTAAAGTCAAGTGTATTCAGCGGACAGGATCTCGCTCTTATGTTGCACGATTGCATTCACACATAAGTGACAACACTCAACAGTATTGTAATGTAACATTTTCATTCTTTTCTGCTTTCATTTTGAATGACTACACACATACACACTCGCACTGAATGACTACACGCACACACATTCACACCTGACTCAGTCTCTTGTAGCAAGTCCCATTCATCAACTTTGGTTCCTGCACTTGTTCAACATAGCAGTATTAGTTATTCTATCTTATCGATTGTGATGGTCGAGAGTCGTATCTCGTAGCAAGTGCCGTTCTTCAAACACTTGTTCAATAAATGACAGTATTAGTTATTTTATCTGCTTGTTTGTGATGGCCGAGAGTCAGTCTCTCATAGCAAGCACAAATCTTCAAAATTATGTTACTGCACTTGTTCAATATATGACAGTATCATTTATTCTATCTGCTTGATTGTGATGGTCGAGAGCCATCAATTCCTCGTAGTAAGTGTCATTCTTAGAATTTGGTTAATGCACTTGTTCAATATATGATAGTATTAGTTATTCTATTTGCTTGATTGTGATGGTTAAGAAGCTATATTGGTACCCACTACTTGAAACCATTTTGTAATGTTTCTCAATTGTTGTTATTGTTGTGTCTGACCACCATTTGTTGGTACACCAGTGGCAGGACAAGGCCCGGGCCCAGGTCGAGGATGCTAAAGGCCACGAACAGGCTAACGAAAAACTTGATGCAGTGGAAGCCTTTAGGGTCTGCCATACCAACAGGCAGTGTTCGCCTACACGGCCGTTTAGGTCGTTTACACGGCGTGTAAACGCTACTCGATGGCAAGCCGTGTAGGCCGATTAGCCGTATAAAGCCGTGTAAAACCGTTTCAGCCGTTTAATAGGCCGTTTAAACGGCCGTGTAGACCGACTTTTTGCTAAACGGTGGGTCACCGCCCGTTCACCGTTTAGCGTTTAGGCTAACACTGCCAACAGGCATAATGTTATTAGTGATGCGGCTAGAGAGGCACTTGTAAGTCCCTGTACATGCTTGTTCCAGAGTTTGTTCGATACAACCCTTGTTACTGTAGTCCTTCAATTCTATCCTTTGGAATTTTTAGGAGGTAATGAAAGCTCTACGGGCAAAAGCTGTTTCCATGGTCCTCTCGCACGGCGGCTCCAACGACACTTTCTTGAAGAATGCCGGTATACTTGATTGCTCCTCCAGGTCTAGTTCACGTGATGAAGATGCGCTCCATTCTCAACTTGCTACTGAAAAAGAAGGTTCAACTGTCCTCCAGGAACAAATGGAAGTACTGAAGAAGGACAGTGAGGCAACCAAGGCTGAGTTCCTGAAGCTGATGCAACAACAGGAAGAGGTCATGAAAACTGCTGTTCAGCAACCATAGTGGTAGTAGTACCTCCTCTCAGCCCTGATTCTCTATTTGTGTGTGGAACTATCATCTTGTCTGCCTTGATCCTGTGTTGACATCCCAGCAGTGATCCTGTGCTAGTGTGTGCAACATTTATCTTCTCAGCTCTGATCCTCTGTGCGTTGAGCTAATATTTTGGCGAACTCTAGTGGTGTTATCAAACTACTACTATTTGCTGTAATATAAATTGCAATGAGCTTCTGATTTAAAATCCTTTAATTCAGTTGAACGATCGATGATGAAACGTGGACCAATCGGGACAGGACACGTGGTCCAATGGAAAAACATACAGGGAACCAATGATAGTACGACACGTTACAGAAACAAAGTGCCACGCAAACCAATCCAGAGAGGACACGTGGACCAATGAAAAAGGACACGTAGACTGGCCTAAGTGCCACGTGGCCCATTCTGAAGAGGACACATGAATTGAAACCGAACATGTAGACTGACGCAAAGGACCACGTGGCCTATTCTGGAGAGGACACGTGGGCCAATGGGAACACCGACAGGTAACAAATGAGAGGACAACACGTGGGCCAATAAAAAACGGACACATGGACAGGCGCTAAGTGCCACGTGACCCATTCGAGAGAGGACATGTGGTCCAATGGGAAAACGGACAGGTAACAAATGAGAGGACAACACGTGAGCCAATTGAAACCGGACATGTAGACTGGTGCCAAGTGCCACGTGGCCCAATCCGTAGAGGACCCCTCGTCCAATGGGAAAACCAAAAGTTAACAAATGAAAAGACGACGCGTGGGCCAATTGAAAACGGACACGTGGACTGCAGCTAAGAGCCACGTGGCCTAATTTGGTGAGGACACATGGTCCAATGGAAAACGAAACCTGAACCAATGAGAGGATGACACCTGTCGGTGTACGGATCGGCGACCGTCACCAACGAGTGAGTGCGTTGCTACTTACGTCCTTGATGGTGGTGCGAAAGGATTTAAACGGGACAAGTTTTATCCTGGTTTGACCACGCAGCGACGCCGCGTCCGGCGAGAAGCGCGATGCGCCGTTTACTTTGCACCAAAGTGCTCGTAGTAGGGGTGTACAAGCATGGCGGGAGAGGGAGAGAGGCTCCCAAGTCCGTGCTAAGTGATTGAGGCTAGTGCCAATATCGTCGAAAGAAAACGGTGAAGTGTTGGAAGAGGGGGTGTGTGCGATTGTCGTGAGTTGTTCTCTGTCGTTCCTTTTCGATCGGGCGCCGGCGTCCTCCCTTTTATAGGCCAAGGGAGGCAGCCGGATTACAAAAAGCAGCGGGCCCTATAGCTACTGTGATCCATAGGTAGTTTACAGTTGAGAGTAAGGTGCAGGTCTTGTCTTTGTCCTCGCATGATTCCTGTAGTAGGCGCGGCTTTTATATCAGCGACAGTCGTTCGGCGCTTGTCGAGGGTGGCGCTTCGAAGGTGGCTTGGTGGTGGCACCGCCGTTGAGTGGGGACCCACCAGTCAGTTCGAGGGTTACCCCCGTACGGAAGTTGCTGGAACAGGGTCTTTGATTGACAATGGCGTGTACGCACAGCGCCGGCCCATACTGGGGCGGCTCGCACAGCGACCGGGGCTGGTAAAACAGAGGAAATGACCGCTGTCATTCCTCCCGCGCATCGGGGTGAGGTGAACCCGCTGCCCATACCGGGAGCAGTTGGCCAAACTCACGGCGCCAAGTCGTTGGCCGCGACTGTAAACGGCGCTCGAGGGTGCGCTGGGTCTCGATACGTAGTGATCCGAGTATCGACGGCGGCTTCCGTCTCCCTTCGAAGGTGAAGACGGCGTTATGATGACGCGGTGCGGGTCCGTGGGGCAGGCTTCGAGGGCCGCCCTCCGTACGAAAGCAGTTGGCACAGAGTCACGCGCTTGACGTCCGCGCGTCCGCACAGGGTATTCCGTACCACAGCGCCTCGAACAGGGCGCGTAGTGGTTAAAACAGGGTTGAAATGACCGCGGTCATCTCATCCGGACGGTATGGGAGGGATTCTCCCCTGGTTTTGCGCCGGTGCGGTAGAACGCTGCCATTAAGGCTCTGCCGGAGCGCCGATGATCTTATCCTTGGTTTTGTCGGCTAGGGCCTCGAGGCCTCGGCAGGTCTCGATCCGGGGTCTTGAGCGAAGCGGAGAGTTCCGCTTCGCTCGAGAGTGGCTCGTACCCTCGAGCGATGCGCGTTTCGTTCTGTGTGAAGCACAGAAGACGGGGCAGGCCGCAGATGGGCCGACGCTGGCCCGAGTGGTAGTGTTGGCCATCGAGATGATGGGCCGTCGCGATATATTTCTTGGGTTTGGGCCGAAATTAGTGCCCAGATTGGGGAGCCCCTAATCCTGGTCCCCGACAACACGTGGACCATTAGAAAAAGGACACATGGCAAGACTCTAAGTGCCACGTGGACCAATATGAAAAGGACATGTGGTCCAATGCGAAAACGAAACGTTGCCCAATAAGACGACGACACTTGGACCAGTTGAAAACGGACACGTATCCGGGCGCTGAGTGCCACGTGCACCAATCATTAGTTGACACGTGTCAGTTCCGGATGTGCCGTTTGCGACACGTGGACAGACCCGACTGGACTTGTCGACCAATCCCAGCTTGACACGTGGTGTAACGGCACGCTTACGCCGCTAACGGTCCGTTGATGCCGCCAACGGCACCCGAATGTTGGCACGTGAAATGACAGCGACGAAGCATTTTTCGTCGCTAATTTGCGATGTTTTCTGTGATTTCGTCGCTATGGACTTTTCTTGGCGCTCGATAGGCGACGAACGATTTTCGTCTAGAATTCGTCGCCAAACTTTGGGGCGACGTATTTCGCACTTTTAATGACGAAAGCAGGATGTCACGTATGTTCCAATTGCTAGTAGTGTAGATATCGTCGAGTGGTACTATTTGATCATGTACTTTGGAACTAAAGCGTTCAAGGTATGGCAATATTTATTAAACTTAAGAAATCTATGATAAACACAATTTTTCAGTTATAACCACTAAAGTCAACATTTGATGGGTTCGAAAAGTTTCTCTCAGTGCAGTTGGGAACAGGTAAAACTTTAGTACATTATTCTGTACTTCTAATGCAGTGATCTGAGATATGTATGATGTGTAACATTGCATATGTAGAGAGATGTGGAATCAGGTGTTGAGCCAGGTACTTAAGAACTATTTAAGACTACTCGCCCAAAGAGTGGGAGATGGTCAAGTGAAATGTCTGAGAGTATTTACGTGAGTAGTTTTCAACCACAACCTTGCTTCCACATTTCAACATTTTTGTTGTGTGATCATGCCCTACATCACTCTCATACATTTGTTTTCTCCCATCAGACTAATGCATCCAGGAAATTGTCTATTAATGATTCCAATGAAGAAGGAATAGAACAACGAAGCCATGACGTTAACGAAGAAAATGTTGTCCTCCAGGAAACGTACAAGGAAACAACAGGAGCAAAAACAAAAAGGCCACGTGTGCATGGTTACATGACCAAAAATAACAAGACCAAATTGCTTCAGGAGAGATTCGTAGAACAAGAACGTGAGAGTCAGCGATTAAAACAATAAATGCAGCTGCAAGCGCTTGAGAAGGAAGCAGACAAGGCAGAACTTGTTGCCTCAATTAGAGCATCGATGATGCAAGAGGTTCAAGCAATGTTTTCACAAAGCAGTAACCAAGGCACATTATCTCACGTAAGTATACATTTGTTTTGCATAATGCTTGACAATAGGACTATAAACATCTTTATTTCCTAAATATTCTTAAATTGTATAAGTAATTGGCAATACTACTGTTTTGAATCATAAATTTAAAAGTATTGTTACACAACATGCTTTTTTTGTCATGAGCGACCTGATGCCCCAGGAACCACTCTGCTCCACCTGAAACAACCAACAATACAACAGAGAATGAGAATACTCTTGCTCCACCCGAATGCAATAATACAACAGTGGATGAGCACACTAATGCATCTAAACTCAACCATACAAAAGAGAATGAGCAAACTACTGCAACTGAAACAAATCATACAACATCAGATGAAGCTAGGGGCAATGAGGAGGTGTTAGGCGCGACACCAGTGCAGAAGAGTGTTGAAAACCCAAACCGGCAACCTGAGGTATAGAAATTGAAATTGCATTCAATCATGATGGTTTTCTGATTTTACTAGCAACTAACATCATTCCATCCATTTCTTTGTGCCAGACCAAACCAAGAAGCATTCTTACAACACAAAAAGAAAATATTCCACCTACTTCCAACAACAAAAACACCAAACTTTCAAAGAGTTTGTTCAATGAGACCAATGGTAAAGCTTCACCTACCAAATACATTACTCCAAATGGGCTGCATCAGATGGCTGCTGCTGCTAAAACTCGAGACCAAAAGAAGCTGCAGATACAAAATTAGTTGTGCTTATAGAGGAAACACACAAGATGTTATTGTCTCATCTGTCTTTATAACAAACTTTTTCTTATGCAGGCTAGAGTAGCTGGGGCTGGGAAGTAAAAGTGGTGTCTTCTAGAAGAGGAGCTGAAGCATCAATTCTACCCTGAAATTTTGTTTTGTTGCATTGTGTTATGGAGAGGAGATTGTATTTACATTGGGTCGTTACTATTATTCTGGATATTTGAAAGGGCTGCAAGAGAATTATTAAATAATTTATTATGAAATGTATAATATATATACATTTTGTAATATTTTCGTTTATCAAACCTTTTGGTTGCAATATCGATTTTTATGGCGTTGTGATACCCTCCAAGTGCATTGCGACGACCCCCAAAATCGTTGCGATACCCTCCTAGCGTATCGCAACGACCTCCAACATCGTTGCGATACCCTCGGAGCATATCGCAATGACCTCCAACATTGTTGTGATACCCTCCCAAGCATAAAGCAACGACCTCCAACATCATTGTGATACCCTCCAAAGGAATAGCAACGACCTCCAATATCGTTGCGATACTCTCCAAGCGTATAGCAACGACCTCCAACATCGTTGCGATACCCACCCAAGAGTATTGCAACGATCTCCAATATCGTTGCGATACTCTCCAAGCGTATGGCAACAACCTCCAGCATAGTTGCGATACCCACCCACGCGTATGGCAAGGATGTCCAACATCGTTGCGATAGCCTCCATGCGTATAGCAACAACCTCCAACATCGTTGCGATACTCTCCAAGCGTATAGCAACGACCTCCAACATCGTTGCGATACCCACCCAAGAGTATTGCAACGACCTCCAATATCGTTGCGATACTCTCCAAGCGTATGGCAAAAACCTCTAGCATAGTTGCGATACCCACCCAGGCGTATGGCAATGACATCCAACATCGTTGCGATAGCCTCCAAGCATATAGCAACAACCTCCAACGTCGTTGCGATACCCTCCAAGCGTATAACAACGACCTCCAACATCGTTGCGATAGACGCTAGGGCTATTGCAACAGCATTGGTGTTTTTGCAACTAACATATAGCGTTGCGATATCTGGTATTGCTACCATAAAGGTGTGTTGCAATAGTCGATGATTGCAACGAGTCTCGATTGTTGCAATACCAACTATTGCAACAACACCAGTGGTTGCTAATGCCACTAAAAACAGTTGCGGCAACCATATAGGTATCACAACGCTCTTTTAAAGTGTTGTGATATGCTATCGCAACCATCGCAATAACAACGCAGGCGTAGCGTTGCCAGGCGTGGCGTTTGCTTGATATTTCAACGCAAATGGCCCTATCGCAACACTTTTGCAGCGTTGCAGAAGCCCGGCTCCCTTGTAGTGAATATGATCTTGCACAGCAGAATTGAGTAGATAAGTAGATCGGGCTAAAGCAAGTATGAACAAGATCAAGAAAATATGAAGAACAAGAGACACGAGATTTTCACTCCGAAGTTCACAAAGGAGCTATGTCTCTATTGAGGTACCCATGAAGGGTAGGGAGTATCACTACCATTTTCCTCTCTCAATTGACCACAAAGATCAAGATTGAGTGCTTCGCTATCAAATCCTCAAAAAGGAGGGTAATACAAACTTTCCCGGCCAATCCACATAAGTTGGATGCTCATGGAAGACGCCTTGCCGTCTAGGAGCAATGCTCCAAGAGTAAAAAACACGAATTATGAACCAAGAATGAATCGAATGCTTGAGAGATGAAGTCTTGCTTGTTCACTCAAGGGCAAGTCTCTTTTCTCAAATCTTCGCTCTCACTCAAGGTCACCTCCCCAAATATAGTCGTTGCGCGTATTTTGGGATTTCCGAAACTTCCAGCTCTAGCTCGGAACTTCCGAGGAAATGATGGAATTCAAACTGAGTTTGGATGGTAGGCTGAGCCTGCCGGAAGTCCTTGCCAGAACTTCTGGATTTCGGCTGAGCCTACCGGAACTTGTATCCGGAAGTTCCCGTGGGACTTGGCTTTTTGCAATAAGCTTTTCGGTGGAGGCTTTAGGTTTAGGTTTTCTCTCTCTCTTTTATATTCTCATCTCATCAGAGCAAACCACATATTCTTGAGTCATGTTTCGCTTCCCTCTTCGTAGTACGGTGTCCTATACTCAATTTCAAAATATAAAATAGAATTAAATCTCCATTTGAGTCCTTTGACACCATCTCTTCCAACATAGGATTTTCAATGAATATTCCACCTTTTTATTTCTTATAACCTGCACACATCTCACATAAAGCATGAGACTTCCAATTGTATTGTTATTAATCACCAAAATTAATTAGGGGCACTAGATGCACTTTCAATCTCCCCATTTTTAGTGATTGATGACAACACAATTGGGTTGAGATAGAAAATATAATATTCATGCATTTGTGAGTTTCATGCGTGAGCTAGCTCCCCCTTAATATGTGCATGGTCAACTTGAATAGGCTTGAAATGCCTTGACAAAACTTCCCCTTTGGCATCAAGCACCAAAAAGAGAGCTACTGTTGGCAGTCGATAACTATGACTTTTATTGCCAACATTTCTCCATATTTCATACTCATATAGTTATAATCATGCTAAATATCCTTTACACTAATGAGTTCCATGAGTATTGTGCACCAATATGTTTTGCAAGAAAATACAGGTAATATGGTGCATAAATATCAACATTGGTGAAGACATACAAGAGAAGGGTCATCTTGAGAGAAGTGACACTTGACATGGTGAAAATGTTACCCAAATCACATATTTGATAGCACCATGTCGACAGGCTCTCCGAGATGATCGAAATGGACATTTGAATCACCCAATTCGGAGTCCGGACGAGAAAGTTACGCGTCCGAGAAGATCGCCAGAAAACTCTGCCCGGCCGATCGGCCATGGACATGGCCTGTCGGCCATCAACCACCCCCAAATGGCCTCAACCTTTGCCCAATGGCCTTAGGGAGTCACCAATGGACCCTTAACCAAGGAATTGACAAGGACAAAGAAGATTATGACCGAAAGGCCTACATGCCCTCCAATGGGGTTGCCACTCGACATTGGGTCTGCATGCAAGGAAACACACCTCCAAGTCATCTCAACCAAAGATCATCAAGTGCGTGCATCCGACGGTCGAAGGGCTTTAGCCATGGATTGGAGGACCATATGCAGCGACTACACCGAACTTTCAGACCGGAACCGCCTCTCCAGACAAACATGCAACCGTCCATTGGTATGTCGGTGCAACGGAGGGACGAGAGGATCCGGCTCCTGACCGATCGGCTTTCCCCTTGGCTGATCGGCCCATACTGTCACACCCTGAAATTTGATATTTCATGATGTGATTAGAAATAATAATTAACTTAATAATTTTTTATGAATTTCTAAAATTTGTCAACATGTGTTTAATTTACTGGGTATTTAGCTTAGGAAATAATCAATTTCCAAAACCAATTAAATATGCTTTATGTTGTGTTAGTTGAATAGTTGCATTCATGCCGATTGCTTTTTGTGTTCTTGAGTGGAAAGCTTTTAAAAATATGTTTAGACGTAGATCATATCTTTCCTGAGAAATTTCCAGATTTTTTTATTGGAAACTTATTCTCTTTTCCTATATCCAAATCCATTCTTTTGAAGCCTTTAAAATCTTTTCCTTGATCTCTAAATATTTATTTGGATTTATCATGACAAACTCTTTTTCTCTTATTTTACTCTAGATTTTAGAAAATATCCATATATTTTCTGTTGATTCCAAAGCCAAAGCTTATATGGTTTCATCTCGGATTCGGCCACTAGAGTATCTTTCTTTCATGATATAAGAATTCCTAATCTTTCCTTGACATGCCAAAACTCTTTTCATCGTCAATGTCCAACAAACACTCATTCAAGATGGCGCCTCTATATGTATCCTGCTACCTTACGTCGTCACCTGTATTGGGCGAATAAGGCCATCGCCAAGCCCTGCTGTTTCCATCCTTGCTTCGGCTACCGATGTACCGCATGGTTGGGGAGCAATCACATACATATAGGAATTCTTTGTAAAGGCCTCGTAGCGTCCCTATGCAGTCACACCTCGGAAGTGTGATATGCGCCTTTGTGGTGCCGCATGGTTGGGTTTAAAGTTCTTCGGAGCTTTTACGCGAAGTGTGGTGAAAGTGTACAACCTCTGCAGAGGGTAAAACTGTTATAACAGCCGTGTTCGCGGTCATGATCGGCCCAGACCCTCACATGATTAATATATCAAAAGATGAAACTTAAATCGTGGTTCTCTGGTTACTATGATGATCAAGATGAGATACTGATGATGCCGATGGTAGGTTATGGTTAAAGTGGGTTCGTATAACTTATATCTTAGTAATTATGTTGCTTAATAAAACTTGACCAACTAAAATGCTAATTGCTTTTTAACCAAGCCTTTCCTTGGAAGCCTTGCATTTTCCCCCACTTGCTGAGCTCCAACCATATGTGTGCTCACCCTTGCTAATATTGGATCAGAAGGAGTAGAGATGTGGAGTACTTCGTCATCTACAACGGGTTTCTAGGCGTACGTGACCCCCAGTCAACTGCCTGTGGTGAAGAGTTGAAGATTCCGCTGCTAGTAAAATGGTTGTAATGTATTTATTTTATTATTTACGATGTAACCAAGTGTTATTGATATTCATGAGTCTATCATATGTGTGAAAATTGATCCTGGCACACATATGAGATGCATCCGGTTTTGTTTGTTTATAAAAACCAGGGTGTGACAAGTGGTATCAGAGCCGAGGTTGACTGTAGGACATAAGCCTAGATAGCAATGGCCGTTTTCCAAGATCTTCTTTAATACAATAATCATCCTTATCTTAACATTGACTTCTGGGATGAATATTCTCACTCATTGTCTACCTATCTTTTCCTTGATTATTCATTTGTGATATTCATTTGCATCTCCTTGTTTGCGCAAGTGCTGAAATATCAAACCTTGAAAATTTATTTAACTCCTCCTTGGTATTTTTGATAAGCCTTGATATCATTTCCTTGATGAACGATTTCACACATTCTATCAGCTCCTTGTGCTGTAAGTAATGTTGCTAAATCATTACTCCTTGATTTAACCATATCCTTGATATTCCTATCTACATCTCCTTGCAAATTAGCACCACCATAACATTGGTTTTACCTCCTCCTTGACTCTATAATTGACTGAACTCGTTCCCTTGATACTCTTTAATGTTATTACTGGATTATTTCCATTGGCCTATGTTCCAAAGTATTCTTTGATGCTCTCTCTTTTCGTTCAAATGATAGATACTTCGTACCCCTTGTCAGACTCTGCTCAAGTCAACATGAAGACTGAAGATACTAATCCATCGAAGGGTCTAGCCTGAGCAACTAAAGACTACAGAACATTCACCATCACCACGCCCAAGAAAGTCAGCTCAAAGATGCTAGTGGTCAAGAAACTGAAAGCTTGAAGATATACGCCTTACTTAGGAGGTTTACCCTTTTGCCTAATAAAATCGTTTAGCATCGCTTGTGATGATCTTGATTGCTTGTGATGCTTGTCATTATGTTCACGAGTGATTCGATTCTTTGTAATGATTTTTTTGGGTTCATCCTTCCATTTACCCTACATCCTTGTTCTTCTATCCTCCCTCTTGGAGAACATCAAAAGGAGTGGATAAAAAAAATATTTGCGAGAAGATGTCGCTGCCATTCTATCAACACAATGACAGAGAACAACCTTCAGGAGATTTGAAGATTAAGTTCCCTCTCTATCTCTTGCTACATGTGTTGTTTTTGTCTATCTTTGATTCTTTCCGGGTTCAAGTTTAATAAAGGCATTGAAGTGAAGAGCTTGCAATTATACCGACAAAGGATGGAGATAGAGAATGACAACGAAGATCTCTACACTACAAGGCGAGTGAAGATGAATATCCACACAATATTTTTGCATTCTACCTCCTTGTTTCTTTCTCTGTGAATCTCGGGACGAGATTCCTTTTAAGGGGGTAGTCTTGTCACACCCTGAAATTTGATATTTCAGGATGTGATTAGAAATAATAATTAACTTAATATTTTTTTATGAATTTCTAAATTTTGTCAACATGTGTTTAATTTACTGGGTATTTAGCTTAGGAAATAATCAATTTCCAAAACCAATTAAATATGCTTTATGTTGTGTTAGTTGAATAGTTGCATTCATGCCGATTGCTTTTTGTGTTCTTGAGTGGAAAGCTTTTAAAAATATGTTTAGACGTAGATCATATCTTTCCTGAGAAATTTCTAGATTTTTTTTATTGGAAACTTATTCTCTTTTCCTATATCCAAATCCATTCTTTTGAAGCCTTTAAAATCTTTTCCTTGATCTCTAAATATTTATTTGGATTTATCATGACAAACTCTTTTTCTCTTATTTTACTCTAGATTTTAGAAAATATCCATATATTTTCTGTTGATTCCAAAGCATATATGGTTTCATCTCGGATTCGCCCACTGGAGTATCTTTCTTTCATGATATAAGAATTCCTAATCTTTCCTTGACATGCCAAAACTCTCTTCATCGTCAATGTCCAACAAACACTCATTCAAGATGGCGCCTCTGTATGTATCCTGCTACCTTACGTCGTCACCTGTATTGAGCGAATAAGGCCATCGCCAAGCCCTGCTGTTTCCATCCTTGTAGCACCCAACTCGTGCACGCCACGAGCCTGGTTCCGTGCCCTATAAATCCAAGAGACCCGAGCCTCTTGTTGCCCTGCTACTGCGCCCTTGCCTCGCCCTATCCTGTGCAGCGCCGCCGTCCTCCAAAGCTCGCGTGAGCCAAGCCGAGAGCTGCCTTCCTCGCCGATTCGCAGTGTGCCATCCTCGATGGACCAAGCCACCACCGTCGCGAACTGCGGCGAGCCAAGCAGTGCCCGTTCTGCACGCCGTGGTCGCCGTCGTCGACGCCGCTGGTGAGGATCTCTGGAATAATGCACACACTCTTCCCTGTCCTCTCTCTAATCCGTGCTGTTTGCTGGTCATATATGCAGCAAGCGTACCATGCTTTTGTGTGTTGAACTAGCAGCCGCTGTCACCTCGAGCTTGGCTGATCGCCTGATCAATCTATCGACCAAACAGGAACATCTTGAATCATGAAGGTCGTGCTATGCATATCAGCCAATCTTCTTCATGCTCCAAACGATCAAGCCGACGTCTTTTCACTTTGGTGAGCTGATCACGCACATCCCTTCTTCTCTATTTACTTTTGCTCTCCGGCCTGCTATTTCTTTGTCTTTATTAGCAGACTAAACAGCTAGCGCAATATCTTTCATGCATGATAAGATCAGATCGTTGCATGTCCATGTGTGGTCCCTGTCGTGCGAGTCACTAACCATCACCGCCACCAGGGAAGTTTCGGCAGAGTCGTAGCAAGTCACCTACGAGCTCCAGCGATCTTGTGAAGCCCCACGGACCATGGTGAGCTGCACGTCTCTCTCATGTATGTTCTTTTCCAGTAATCACTTGAGTTTGTAGTGTGCGTCAGGCCATAGACTGAACTGACCCGCCGCTCTTGCTTCTCCGATGGCCGCCGCTGTGATATGCTGACTCTTTTCCTGTCCTTGTGGCAGAGCCGATCCGCTTGCCGATGTTGCCGCGACGCTGCTGTCCGTGGTCTCTGATCGTGCCGTATGCGCATCTTCGTCCATGTTGCCGAAGGAAGTCGTCGTCAACTCGAAGTCCTTGACCCTATCCTTAGATCACCGGATGGACATGCCTCTGCATGGCTGATCGATTGTCTTTTTCAATCTTGTTTCAACGTGAGTCCTCCCCCTCCTTGTCTAAATCTTGCATGTGTTTCCTCTGTACTTGATTGATGAGATCAGATCATTACCATGCATGGTTCCTGACGTGCGAAACATTACTTCACCAGCCTCAACGCCCAAGCTGCTATGCTAATTCTTTGCAAGCCGAGCAGACGAAACAACCTGAGCAACAAGCCACGTACATAAGCAAAACTTTGGGCCAATTACAAGAGGTGAGATCATCATGATGTCATGCCTGTGCAGTAATTAGGTCTCTTCATAGAAAGAAATAATTAGGTTTTTGCCCATATTCCATTCAATTACAGTATACACGAATTTCAGAGCCTCGCATCCTTTAATTCCTCTTATGCAACCCTTGCTGAAGCATATCCATTTATTTATTCAGTTCCTTCCTTGATTACTGTTCATGCTTGTGCAATAATTCCTGCTTACCTTTACCTCGTGTTTTATAATAAAAATCAATTTGAGTAATTATTATTGAACTAGTCTTTATAATTAAAATATGTCTAGCTTTACCGTGTTCTTTTATAATCTAATGATGTTAAATTTATTAATAATTATTTAACAAATTTTCTTGATTAAAATCTAATTAAGGCTATACATGGTTTTTCATAATAAATAGTAATATGATTAATCTCCAATTTCAATGTGCTTTTAATATATTTTAGTCCAACTCAAGGCATAAAGTTATTCGATTAGATGTACATATACAATTTTTTCTAAAAGTTAATTTTTTAATTGGTATAATTTATACATAAATATTTATAAATAAAACTAATTAAGCTTTAATCCGTGTTTTCTTATAAAAATATAACTTTAGTTAATTTTAATATTGAATATTTTTCTAAAATATTTATTACATGTCTTTTCATAATTAAAATCAATAAAATATATAGTCTTTGCTTTCTTCTATAAAATATCAAATCTCCCGATAGATGTATCTTTTCGATCGCAGCTTCTTTCTCTAGCTTTGTTTCATGATGCCATCAACTTTGCCCATGTTCTTAAAACTATGATTTTCATCTTAAATCTCACATCTTATTCAAATCAACTTCACTTTCAGTATCTTTCGTGCTTCCGCAATCCTTGTCAAGCCTTCAATCTGTTTCTATGCTTGTTCGATACTGTTGCTCATGCTTGGTGTATTGTTTATTTATTTGTGCAATTGTTTGCTTGTATGTGCTCGTGTGACGTTGGACGTTAAGTCAAGTTTGAAGAATCAAGCTTTTGAAGAGATAGAGTAAGCAAGCGTCAGACGTTTAAGAAAACTTGAGAACAATAGTTCAAAGACGAACATCAACAATTTGTTGAGAAAGGCAAGTGGATTTCCCCCTCTGCATATTATATTTGAACCTATGAAATCATCATGGTCATTCAGTTTATTTATTTATGGTTGTATTGCATAAATTGATGGGTCCTATGTTAAGGATGACTAGTTTTGTATTGACTATTCCTTGATATACCTGGGTTATTTATATTCATGTTGGGTAGCTTTGCTTAGTTGCTATACTTGGGAATGGTTCACACTAAATGTGAAGATAATAATCTTGTGCTACCATATATCATTATCCATGTTCTATGCTTCGACAATGATGTTAATGACAAGATCATATTCTTTAATTGGAACATGGAGAACCACCTGGGATTACCCGTACAACCACATTGTTACATGGCTCTGACCTTGGCCAAGTAATTAGATGAACTATATGTTGTGTTTAAACGAGACAGTTGGTGGTAAAAGTTTGTGGATCGTTCTGGGCGGGTGAAGGTTTGCTTCGGCTACCGATGTACCGCATGGTTGGGGAGCAATCACATACATACCGGAATTCTTTGTAAAGGCCTCGTAGCGTCCCTATGCAGTCACACCTCGGAAGTGTGATATGCGCCTTTGTGGTGCCGCATGGTTGGGTTTAAAGTTCCTCGGAGCTTTTACGCGAAGTGTAGTGAAAGTGTACAACCTCTGCAGAGTGTAAAACTGTTATAACAACCGTGTTCGCGGTCATGATCGGCCCAGACCCTCACATGATTAATATAAACTTAAATCGTGGTTCTCTGGTTACTATGATGATCAAGATGAGATACTGATGATGCTGATGGTAGGTTATGGTTAAAGTGGGTTCGTATAACTTATATCTTAGTAATTATGTTGCTTAATAAAACTTGACCAACTAAAATGCTAATTGCTTTTTAACCAAGCCTTTCCTTGGAAGCCTTGCATTTTCCCCCACTTGCTGAGCTCCAACCATAAGTGTGCTCACCCTTGCTAATATTGGATCAGAAGGAGTAGAGATGTGGAGTACTTCGTCATCTACAACAGGTTTCTAGGTGTACGTGACCCCCAGTCAACTGCCTGTGGTGAAGAGTTGAAGATTCCGCTGCTAGTAAAACGGTTGTAATGCATTTATTTTATTATTTACGATGTAACCAAGTGTTCTTGATATTCATGAGTCTATCATATGTGTGAAAATTGATCCTGGCACACATATGAGATGCATCCGGTTTTGTTTGTTTATAAAAACCAGGGTGTGACACATACCTATCAAGCGTGAACCGTGAAGTGGACGCCACTACAACCGTCATCGGGAGATCATCTGGAGCGTCCGCATAAGACGGTGCCGAACTGACGACATCCCGGGCCGAACGGCTCGCAACCGTGGCCGCTACGGTTCCCTTTTGGCGTGGCGGTTACTCTGGCAGTTGGCGTCACTCCCACGCCGAATTCCACTCCTGAAGTGCTATAAAAGGCGCCCTTCACCTCCACTTTCAACACACCAGCCATTAGAAGATATAGTCCACTACCTTAGTGTAGTTTAGGGAGAGTGAGAGGTGAGAGCTTGGGTGTGAGCCAAGTTGTAGCCACTTCGGAGGAATAAAGCTTCTTCGAGTAAGTTCCTCTCCTTTCTTTAGTTTCTTGCAAGTTGTATTTTTGTTTTTTATTTTTACTATCTAGATATTTTAAATTATATATCAGCGCAGGTCCATAGTGCAACTGAAAAACTATATTATATTTTATTATAGTTAATGGGTCTTTACAAGTTTGATAAAAATTAATAAAAAAGTTTTTTGAATGGAAACAACCGAATTTTGATGCTCCTCCCAAGCTCAGCCCTGTCCTGTACGGCTCGCTAATGGCGTCGGCAAAACTCTAACACTCTACATTCCAGCTTGCCCACGACTGCAGCTTGTCCCCAGCCCCACCCAGTACTTGTACCGGCAACAGGCCAGCTTCTGTGTGACCTCGCTCGCCCATGCACACGAGCAGGACAGGGATCCCATCAGGCCACCTCACCTCACCTTCGCCAACACCAGTGCCGGGCGGTGACGCGCAGTCTCATTATTCTTCGCGCTCGCCATGCCTCCGCTCGCCCGCATCTGTCATTGCCCTCTGCCTCCCCCACCCTCGTCCAAGCCCGCGCCGGCCTTCCCGATTTGGATATAGGCGCCTCCTGCCAAGCTCCTTTGCACGTCACATGCCGTCTTATTTCTCATGTTTCTTTGATTTCCCTCACTAATTTTTATGTCCCTTTTAATTGCGAGGTATATTGTCGAGGAGGATTTTATGGACGACGACTTCCACAACCGCAAGCCAGCATCATAGTCCTCACCAGCGGAGTGCAAACATAATTGATTTTGTATTCTTAGTTGTTGATGTATGTATTGATCATTCCATTAGGATTTTTAAACCCGAGCATGATGGGGTGGATTTTTGTACTTGGCCAGCATGTGTATTTGATTTCTACCTCGTGTTTTAAGATGCAACTATTTGGAATCTTTTTTCTTTTTTGTCTGAGGCCGAGCCTTTCAAGATTGGAGCGGGAAGGGAGGGAAGCCAAAGCAAAGCTAGTCGCAGTCAGGCTGCTCTCTTGTGGTACTCGAGCAAGCAAGCACGAAAAGACCTGGGGCCTGTTTAGTTAATGGGGGAAAATGAATAGCTGTTCTGGAAAACGTGTTTTTTAAGAGGGATAAATAGGAAAGTTGAGGTGAATAGAGGTGAAATAAAGGAGAATCTTCTGAAAACCGTGTTTTGTGAGAGGGATGAATAGGAACGTTGAATAAAGGTAATTCGAACTAGAGAGAACCCTGGTCACTAGTCACTCGGAGACGGATGGATGGAGAGGCTGCTCCGGTCTGGGGAAACCAAAAGATGTTGGAGGAAGCCCAAAAATCAAAACCCTCCTTACCCCTCTCTCTCTCTCTCCTCACCACACCACGCCTGCTGCAATAAAGAAGCCGCCATGCCGCTGCGTGTCACCTACCTCTTCGTCTTCTTCCTCCTCCCAAACCCCGATAAAATCACGCTTTCCCTCCTCTCCGCTTGATTCTTTCCTCCGCCCCTCTGGCTCTGTCCTCGCCTCGTCACTCTCCACGCCACACCAAAGACCAAGGAAAAGGACGGGTTTTCCCCCTAGCTGCAAGCTCACCAGCTTGCCATGGAGGAGGAGATGCCGCTGCTCTCCTCTTCCTCCATTGTCGCCGCCGAGCTCCCCGTCGCTCACTCCATTACCCTAGCGAATAAAGATAAAGCGTAGCCATGGAGGCTTTCGCCCGCGCTCTTGACCCCTCTCTTGCCCGAGGAGCACACGGACCTGTACCGCGATGAACTTCGGCGAGGACGCCGGAGGAGCAGTGGCCGGACCAGCAGCCGGCGGCTCTTGACGACGAGCTGCCGGAGCTGTTCGAGGCGCTCAGGGCCAAGGAGGTAATGGTGCTGGCGGGAGGGGCGGAGGAGTGTTGGCTTTTGATCGCTAGACCAAAACCACCCAGGAATACGTATGTGCAAGCTAGCAAGCACACATGCAAGCAGGTTGATTGATGTACAATAGCACTAGCACATGCACGTATCGCGGTAAGCTTCCGTACGTGCACCTGGCCCGGGAAGGATCGATTCGATCTACGACGAACTTGTCGACGTAACTTTAGCGAACGGAAAAAACTGATGGATAGCTACAGGCTCGTCTCGAGCCTGGTAGTACTTTGTATTGCTTTGATCGACTTTCGTTGTTCTACAAAGGTGCAGGGTAGATACATATATATACTAGGCTATACCTAGCAATACTAGTCCTACACGGTAACTATCTCCAAGCCCGTATCGGACAAGGAGTACTATGTCATGTTTAATTCTAACATTCACCCCTTAAACATGACATACTCTTTTCTGCGACACGGATCCCAAACACGATTGCTCGTATGCTTTACCTTTGGCATTGCCTTCGCCGTTTCTCGTAGCATCGAGGGATCGTCTTTCTTTGTCGTCGGCTCGTCTGTAGCTTGACGCCAACGCTCCTCCTTGATCGCGTCTTCAACCTTCACCAGTTCTTGATTGCTTGATAAACTATCATTTGGACCATCGAGGGGTCTTTTGAACCCGAGCGAGACCAATCTTTTGTCTAACTTTGAGTTCCAAGCTCGTGGCGCTTGCTTCCCGTAAAGTGCCTTCTTGAGCTTGTACACTTTTCCTTCTTCTCCTTTCTTCTCGTGGCAGCGGGGTTGTTCCACGTACACTTCTTCTTTGAGGTCTCCGTTGAGGAAAGCGGATTTGACATCCATATGATGATCCTTCCAATCCTCTTGTGCTGCCAAAGCTAGGAGCACTCTCACCGTCTCGATTCGAGCAACCGTGCAAACACCTCCTCATAGTCAACTCCTTGGCGTTGTAATGTAGCCCTTTGCAACGAAGTCTTTCCTTGTGCTTCACAATGGCACCCTTCGTGTCCTTCTTCAACTTGTAAACCCACTTCAAACCTATGGCCTTTTTGGTTCGGAGGTCGGGTTACCAAAGTCCACGTGCCATTGCTCTCAATCGCCTTCATCTCCTCATCCATGGCGTGCATCCAACTTGAACTTTTGCTCGCCTCTCTGAAGTTCGCCCGGCTCCTCAACTCCGAGTAAGCACAAATCGGAGTACTCGAGTGTAACTGGCTTTGCGTACTTGTAGACTTTCTTGAGGGGCTTGTAGCGACGAGTCCCGGAAGAATCCGTCGTGGCTTGCGAAGGGGGCGACACAAATTGTGTCGGTGTCGATGCACTTGAGGAAGATGGCCGAGTCTCGGGCGTGGTAGATGCCGGGTCGTTGGCATCCGCATCGTTGACACCCACGTCGTTGGCGTAGTCGTCGTGACCGTGACCATCATCTTGATTGTCGTCGTCACTATGCGCCTCATTGTCGATGTCGTCGCCGAGATCTCCGCTGCGTGTCGTGGCGTCGTTGTCGCTATCACCTTGCGACCCATGCGCGGCCGTCGTCGGTGTCGGCACCATGGTGATCACTACCATTGCGGTCACCTTGGTTGTGCGTCTTGCCAACCACCGGGCGTCTTCCTTGCATCATCATCACCGAAATTCAACCGTGAATATGTTACCATTTGGAGCATCATCGGCTGCTGTGCTCCAATTCCACGCTTGGTTTTCTTCAAACACAACGTCGCGTGAAATCCGTAGACGCTTGGTTTGTGGATCGTAGAAGCGGTATGCCTTGGTGCCCGAACTCCTCTCGTATCCGATGAACACCATCTTGGTGCTTCGATCAGCAAGCTTTGAGAGATGCGGCTCCGCCGTCTTCACATGCGCCACGCACCCGAACGTCCTTAGATGAGACACATTCGGCTTACGTCCGTAAATTGCTTCATACGGAGTCTTGCCGATCACCGCCTTCGTTGGAGCCCGATTGAGAAGATAGACCGCCGTCGAGACAGCTTCTCCCCAAAATGTCCCCGGCAAGTTCTTGCTCTTGAGTAAACTTCTCGCCATGTCAACGACGGTTCGATTAAGCCTTTCAACAACCCCGTTCTGCTGTGGCGTATAAGGTGCCGTGAGGAACCTTTTATGCCAATCTTCTCGCGATGAGTCGTTGAACTTCGTTTGACGTAAACTCTCCGCCGCGATCTGTCCGTGAGAGCACGAACCTTCAGCTTGTGTTCCATCTCCGTTGCAGCCTTGACTTCTTGAACGCTTCAAACGCCTCATCTTTAGATCGTGGGAGAACGACCCACATGTATCTCGAGTAGTCATCTACCACAAGGAAGAAGTACTTCTTTCCTCCGTGAGTTCTTTGGGGTGATAGGGCCACATAGATCACCATGGAGCAGCTCGAGTGCATCACTTGCACGATAGGTAGATCGAGCGGGGAATGGCCTGCGGTGCTGTTTTCAACCAAGCACCCGTCACATACTCGATCAACATGGTCGATAAACGGCATCCCGGATACCATCTCCATCTTCGACATCTTCTTCAAGGCGTAGAAGTTAACGTGTCCAAATCTAGCATGCCATAACCACGAATCATCATCACTCTTGGCGAGCCAACACTCCGGTTGAGATTGATCAAGGTTGAGAATATAGAGCCTGTTCGCGTGCGATTCACATGCGCTTAGCACGTTTGGAGGTTGTCGAAGATCGTCATCACTCCGTTCTCGATATTCACCTTGCATCCATTCTCATCAAGTTTCCCGACAGAGATGATGTTGTTGCGAAGCCGTGGGATGTAGTACACTCCGGTGAGTATGCGATGTTCTCTGTGAGACCCTCGAAGAGGACAGAACCTTGCCGCAAATCTCCACATTTGAACCATCACCGAACTTGACCGAGCCTTGAACATCATATTCTAGCTCGAGGAACTTCTCCTTGCACCCCGTCATGTGGTTACTAGCACCCGTGTCTAGATACCACGACACGTTCAACTTCCGGATAACTTTGGTGTTACTTTTTCTCATGAAGTAGCACCTTCCGGTTTGGTTTTGCAACCATCGTTTGGACGAGATCACAAACTTCGCCATCGAGAAGACACAGACGTTCGTCTTCCCGCTTCGCCAAATTTGCCTTGATCTCCCGCTTGTTAGGCTCCACGAGATCACAAACTTGACCATCGGAAGACACGGACGTTTCGTCTTCTGCCCGTAAATTTGCCTTGATCTCCCTCTTGTTAGGCTCCGGACAATCCTTCGCAGTGACCCATCTCGTTGCGGTTATAGCACTTGATCTCGGACATATCCAAGTTCCGTGGCTTCCGCTCTTTAGATCGGTCCGCCTTACCACGACCTTGTGGCTTGCCTTTTCCTTTGCCTTCTTTGGTTTGTCCGCGCGCTGCGCGTTGCTTGAGCCTTTCGCCAACGCGTTGCGCCTTCCTTTGCTACTTGGGGACTCCCAATCTGCAGCGTGAGTACATGAGTTGGTCATCACCTCCTCCTTTGCCTTTCCGACAACCACGAGCATTCTCTTCCCATGTCCATAGCGTCCGATCGCCTCCGTTATGGTCATGTCGTCGATGTCGTAAAGCTGCTTTCGAGCGTGCCGATGATGTACGTGAATTTATCGATCACCGAACTGAAAAACTTCTCCACAATCTCGGTCTCCTCGAGCTTTGCACCAAGCGCCGCCGGATCTCTCCCACCAATGTAGTCGACGCATGGCATAGTCGTTCACCGATTCAGTTTCCTCCATCGCAACTTGTGAAATTGGCGCTTGACACTTGTGCCCGAGCCTTGGTGACGCGATCTTCTCCGATCCTCATCTCTTTGAGTGCGTTCCATGCCTCTCTTGCTGTCTCGAACTCCGCCAATGTCATCGGACGGAATCCGGCCTGAGGCGGGCTATGGCGGCCATGGCACCTTCGTCGCACTCCTCGTCGAGTAAATGCGTCCGTGATGGCCTCCCACACTCGAAGGGTCCGGAGAATGATCTTCATCTTCACCGCCCACACACCGTAGTTGGCTTCGGTGGGCATCGGGTACTGGATGGGGATGTTGCGATGCGCCTGTATGTTGGTGCCGCCTGTTCCGCCACCACTCGTTGCTGACTTGCCGCCCTTCTTCACCTTGTCGCCGTTCTTGTTCGCCTTGGAACCGCCGTTGCCGGACTTGACCGACTCAGCGTCGTTGTCCGTCATCGTAGATCGTAGATCGTCGAGGCTCTAGATACCAAATGTTGGCTTTTGATCGTTGCTAGATCAAAAATCACCCAGGAGCTCACTACGGCGGCGGGCCGGAGGCCGCGGTCGGCTGGGCGTGCAGCGCTGGCGGCTAAACTCTCTCGGCGCTCACGGCCGCTTCGCCGCCGCCTACCTCGACCGGCCGCTTCCTCGCCGTGGCGCGCTCCTGCTGGCGACCAACCACGGATGGCGCGCCTCGCCGCCATCGCGTCGTCGCGCTTCGCCGCCAAGGTCGAGGAGGCAGCGTGCAGCTGCTCCTCGACCTCCAGCTCTGCGCCGCCCGACCCAGCGGACGCTGCGTGTTCGAGGCCAAGGCGGTGAGCCGGATGGAGCTGCTCGTGCTCTCCGCGCTTCCGGATGGCGGATGCACCCGTCACGCCCTTCTCCTACCTCCAGCCCGTCCTCGCCGGCGCGCGATGCGCTGCACAACTGCGAGGCGTCCTGCCGCCGTCATTGCGGTGCGTTGTTCCAGCCTAATGACATTTGCGCGACAAATTAAAGATCCCATCTTTACTGCATTTCCGTGCCCCCCAAAGACTTGGTTTTTACACTTGCGAAATGTGGCAGATTGGAGATGGCCGCGGTACCGGCCCTCGGCGTGGGCCGCCGCGCGTTGGTCGCCACCGCCCGGCAACAGCGGCGATGACTCGGAGCTCCTTGCGCTCATCAATGCCCCCGAGGTCAGCGCAGCGCAATGCCCTTGCATAAGTTGCTCCCTTGTCGTTTGTGAGCCTGTACCAACCGTTGAGCAGCGTCGCAGGATGAGGCCGGAGTGCGCCAAGATCATCTCCGAGGTGGCGGGCATGAGCTTCCTCGCCGGGAATAAGCGGAAGCACGGGCGGCGCGGATGTACTTCGCCGCCGCTGAGCCCGAAGCGGCGTGATCGGCGCGCTGTCCTGCCGGTGAGGAGAGCTCGTCGTCGCCACCGCCACCTCCACGTCGGCTGCGATGCCGCGTGGGGACCCTCGTCGTGTCGTCCTCCCGGAGCCCATGGGCCGGGCCCCCAAGCGGCGGCGGTCCCACATCCGCTTCCCCGGACGAGGAGAGCCATGACGCCTGGCCGCCCACCTGCGCCAGCGTGGCCGACCGCTGGAGCCGCGGTGCCTATGGCGAGACCTGTGGCGGAGGAAGGAAGGAGGAACCATTTTGCTCATTGACATGAGAGGAGGGGCCAACAAGATAAGAAATGTGTAATCTTTCGCTTGCTATGGCAGCATATTTTGCAATGATGCTTCTCGTCGTTGTAATCGGAATGTTGAGAACTGAGCTGGAGGTAGAAGAAGGTGATTAGAGCATATAATTATCCGTCGAGACCGACGGCTATTTAAGATCAGTGGCAATTGTAGCGATGATGGTATGCTTATTGCCATGTTCTACATTTCTTGATGCTTGCTTCGTTTGTTCATTGCTCAAGCTTTGCCTTGGACAAGGTAGCGCGCAACCACTGCTGCAGCAGCACTGTTCTCATCCTGTGGCTGCGCGCACGCGCTCTCTCTCTCTCTCTCTCTCATGGCCCTCTCTTTCTCATGGCCCCAACTTCAGAGGATCTCGTTCCCCATCTTGATTTTCCTCCTCTCCCCTCCCTAGACTTTTCTTCCATCAATGCAAATGCAGCGGCTCGCCAGCCCCCCCCATGAACACTGCCACGCAACACTTGGAAGATGAGCCTCCATTAATGTCCACACCTCTACAAGCGACGTGACAAATGAATTTTATTTGTAGAGATGATGAATAATGTGACAATAGTACTTGAAATGCTGGATCATGTGTAGCATTGATTGATATTGCTGGGAATGTATGTCTGATGGGCGCATGTGCTGGTCTATTGATGAGCAAGGAGGGAAATTAAAATTGTGACACGAGCGAGGGAAATTCTTCGTTTGTCATTAGTGCTTGCAAATCTGATTGCAACACATGATCCACTGTGGTTCCATGAATGTACTAGGAGCGCCATCAATTCATAATGTACTAGTCGACAAGGCGAAATATAAATTATTTACCGGCAAATCATAAGGATATACAATGATATTTAAAGAAAACATAACTTAATATCAAGTAGTATATTTGATTAATGTTTTAATAATAGAAAATAGTAGCAATGGCAGAAAGAAGAGTGCAGAAAAAGTTAATGAGTCATCAGGCTTGTTGCACACCTGGCATGCGAGGTGAGGTGGCGTGCAATGTGGACTTTTGACGTGTAACCAGCATCTACTTTTCGGCGACTTCGCCACCCTTTTCTTTTTTGCTTGCAAGTTGATCAAGGACGTCTTACATTCGAGTGACTTGGTTTGCTGGTAAGTATTTATCGAGTAATCTTTGAGCTTTAGCTTTTGGGCGTATCGCTGTTGCTTCGTTCAAAGTTATTCACAATTTATCGAGTAGATCTAGATTTTGGCTTCCGGGCGTATCGCTGTTGTTAGGTTTAGATTTATTCACAACCTATCAGGCTCGAGATACACTAGATCGGCTATTTACCCTGTTCTTACACGCAAATCTACATACAGCCGATTTAGATCTATTTCGAGTCTTCACGGCACTGTTTAGGTTACTTTAGTAGCTTACACACTGTTTCACACGTGATCTGGCAGTCTTTGCCGATTACATACTAGAATCGGCAGCCTGTGCCGATTTACACGCCTGGTGGGAGATATTGGGAAACCCAGCCAATACACTCCCGAATTTGACGTTTGTACTGTTTTCCTTGTCAATTAACAGGTCAAATTGACTGGTACGCCTTTGGTTTCGAAGGGGTTTGTGGCGGCCCTACCGCGCAATTAATCCAACTTAAGTACACCAAGGATCACCCAAGTGATCGTGCACTTAAATAGGATTAACCTCGAAGTAGTCGTCGAGTCTTTGCTCGATATACCACGCTTTACCACGGATCAAATCATGTGCCCGCACGATGGCGGTTTACCCAAGATTATAGCATTCCACAAATTAAGATACATAAAAGGTCTTGAATTTAAAGTTATTACAGACCAAGTTCAAATGATAACCAAGTACTTGCAATGAAAGGAAACTAAGAGAGTTCTTGAAAGAGGTCATGATAAAGTTCATTTCTTAAAAACATAACTTGCGACGAAACTAACGACGATACATGAAGCACCATGAAGAAGCCATTCATGATACTACTCCTCCTCATCCCCATGAGGAGTCGGCACCCATCTGGCCGTCATGCCAGGCGGCAGTTGATAAGGAAATGTCAAACTAGCGACATACTCTTCAAGATCCATACACGAAAAATTGAGCCACAAGCAAATTTGAGTATACTAATACTCAACAAGACTTACCCGTCGGGTGATAACTACATCACCAACACTCTAGACATGCAAGGCTTTTGGCTAGTGGGTTCGTTTTGCCAAAATCAACTAAGCTTATCCTTAATTTCAGGTTCAACCTACACATACTAGTAGCAACCTATCTAAGCATCCATGTAGTACAAACAATTTAATACAAACATAGATTTCCATCCTTCACATCACTTTCACTTTCTTACTCAATGCGATGCAATGGTCAAGTAGTCTCATTAACTTAGCGAGAAGCGGACAGATCGATCCGAGTTTCATAACTGGCGAGGCGAACCCACACACGGGAAAGTCCGCTAAGCAGAGCAAACACATCCCAATCCGTTCCCATCGATCCACAGTTTGGAGCAGGTCCTACTCCCTTAGGCGAAAGGCTATCCACACGCGGCCTCGCGCATATACCCACAAGTGATCAACAGGGGAAAATAATTTTCCAAGGAAGCAGGCTATTGGTCCTCCCTACTTCAATCATGTAATTGGCTTACCGGTCCATAGAGCCCAAGCATGTGTGCGGTACGTTCAAACACTTGACACAATGGTAGCCACACGTTCATCCTTAAATCACTTATTCATCACCGACGTTTCACACGAAGTGATAGTGCCGTCCAACTTACTTCTGATTCCAAAAGGGTAGAACATGCAACTCCTATACTCGCGAGCGAGAGAACTCACTCGACTTTTACCGTGGGTCCTAGAGCTTGGCGACTAAGCGTACTGTCATGCTAGTGCTGCAAACATAGGTACTTAAGGAAAATGCAACTAGGGTTTCAATCAACTCCTTGAAACATAAATACACAAACATAAGCATTTAAGTAAGTTGCATAAGTTAGAAAACTAGGACATGCTCCGGTGCTTGCCTTCGGGAAGGATGTTGACTTCGGGTGCTTGCTCGACTACTTGGATCGCACCTTCTTCTTCTCCCGACGGTGTTTTCCGAGTCCGGGACGAGCGAGTACGTTCCGTCAGCGAGAGTGGTTTCTACACGACATGAGATGCAACAGTGTACTTCAAGCATTAGGGGTCATGTAAAAGCTGAGGTGAATATGTGGCCATATTCACCTAGACAACAAAAGTAACTTAGCTTTTCTTGATAAAACAAGTGAGGGTGTGTATTTTGATCTCTTTTCTTTTGATGGAGACTGTGTACATATATATTAACTTAATTATTTTATCTTCATTAAAGAACCTTATTTAAACCTTTTGAAAAGTAAGGAATTACAGAAAAGAATTTGTTTTTCACTTAACTAAAAATACAAGAAAAGCATTTTTCTTTTTCTTTTTCCATCTAAACATGAAATTCATCCCGCATTAAAGACAGAAGATAACAACTCCAAATGACTTGACAAAAAGGTCTAGGGGACTAGGAATGACATAAGAAGACTACCATAAAATTTTTAGATTAAAAGAGCATATATTTTATTTACTAGAATTTTTGGAAGCAAAATTAACTAAAAACAAGATTAAATCCTATAAAAGTGAAAATGCATCCAATGCTCTAGATTGATTTATCTCAGCTACTCCTAGTCATAAAAAGCTTATCTAAGAAAAATTCATGAAGCTTATACATGCATAAACATAGCCTATATGAATTTATTTCTAAAAACAAACTAAAATAGCTAGAGCATTAAAACAAGGTCAAAATAATCTCATCCTTTAGCTAGAGCTATTCCATGACATGCTTAGACTACTGCATAAGTTTGAATCACAAAAGTTTTACCATTTTTCATTTAAAATTAGTAGACCATTAAAGCACATAAAAGAATAAAAGCACTATAAATGGAGAAACATCAAGAATTAACTTGAACCCTTTCTACACAGAGCTAGGCATAACTAGGAGAACAACATATCCAAAAATTAGCCAAATCCCATGTACAGATTTTGAACTATGACGAAAAGTGCTCAAACTTGATTTGAATTTTTAATTCAAAAACTATAGCTCAAAAGTATATACATGCTTTCTAGGAAATGTAGATCTAGGTACCAGGAGACTACACAAATTTTCTCAGAATTTTTCGAGTGGATTTACTATTTTTCTAGCATTTTTCTACACTCAGCCGAATTAAAAAGCCATGTATAAACTCTTTTTCAAGAAAAACCCCAGGAAACTTGCGTTGCGGCCCCTGAGAAACTCTAGAATAGCAAACCAGGCCAGCGCTCAACTGCGGGAGGGTTCTTAATTGAAAAGAGAGAGAGCCAGGGGGTTATGGGGAAAAAGATCATCTTCTTCCCCTGATTTGAATCGGGCCGAGCCGCGGCGGCTCGCCGGCGGTGGGAGCTGTGCTCGCCGACATTTCGGAGGCACCCGCGGCCGGGGAAAAGGCTGGGGTGGGGGAGAAGCTTACGGGAAGATCACTGGCGGCGTTGGCGTTGACAGAGGAGCACGGTGGCGGGCTCGCGACGGCGGCCGGCGGCGAAGCTCGGTGGAGCTAGCCGCGGAGCGGCTCCGAGCTGTTCGCGGTGAGCTAAAGGGCTTGAGAGCTTCGGTGGAGCTCAAGGAAGCTAGAGGAGGTGTCAGTTTGGACGGGGGAGGCCGGAAGATGGGTGCTCGGCGTGGAGCTCGGGCGGCGGCGGCAAAGCGATCGGCGGGAGGTGAAAGGCGCGCGCGAGGGCTGGGAGCTCTCCCCTTTTATAGAGGAGCTCTAGGGGTGCCTAAGGAGTGTACTGAGTGATTCAATTGAAGGGGAGGCGCTGTGGTGGCTCGGGTACGCGTGGAGGCGGTCGCCGGCGGCTCGGGTGGCGCGCGGGCGATGACTGGGGCGTGGAGCGGCGACGGGACTGCACAGGGTGGCGTGGGGAAGTGCTCAGGCACTCGATGGCCTGACCCATGCGGCAGTTGCGGCTTTGGCGCTTGCTTTCGCGCGCGGGGCTCCGGCGGCCAGTGGTGGCGCTCGGCCGGCGCGGCAGACGCGGCGCGGCGCGCGAGGCACGGCTCGGTCAGGCAACAATGTGACCGGACGATGGCATGGAGGCGTGCGTGAGGCTGCGGGACACGCTTCGCCAGCTGTTGGCGAGCTTGCGCGGCCTGCAGGAGGGTGACGCCGCGTGGCTGCCACTGGTGGCGCTCGGGGAGTGCCCTGACAGGCTTGGTCGGCCAGCCGTGAGCGACTGAAGTTGGCAAGCTTTGATTTTGAAAATTTTGAACTACACTGAGAAAAATTTGAATACTAACTATGTTTGTCAACAAATGGGACATACAAAGGTCATGAAAACGTGGTGAAAAGTTGAATTTTTCAAATTCAAACAGGCTAGGTTTGAAAAGCATTTCTGTGCTGTTTTTCAAGCTTTTGCCCTATTTAAAATTTGAATTTGGCAAACCTTTGAATACCAAAAGAGTCACATTTGGGTAGCTTAACAACTTTCATATTGGGAGATTTTCAAGTTTTGTTCAAATTTTCAAAGTTAAAGCCTAAAAACCAATTCAGCCTTTTTAGGCCAATTTAGAAAGGTTTTATCATTTCATGTGTGCTGATTTGGTTTTTCTTTTCTATTTCATTTTTGTTTTCTCTTCCCTTTCTTCATCTCAAAAGTTAAATTACCATTAACTAACATGTTTGTGTGTGATGTCTATGTATTAAGCATCGAGATGCTACAGAGATTCTGATCAGGGCTTGGTCGGCCGGGATCCCTCGGGCTTGTGTGTTGATTTTCGGCATCAACAGAAGGATATGGCAAGAATGCATTTTCAGGGCCCCTTGGACCTTTGAACCATCTGTGCTAATGTATCTTGCTAGGTTGGCTGCATATCCATCTAGAAACTTGACACCCTTGAGGAACTTACAAAATGTAATTTGTTGTGCCGATGTCAATACATATTTTGCTTGTGGCATTTTAACGATGTTACCATCTTGGATACACCACAATTCCTTTCTTATATTCATATCAGCCAAATCTAGCCTAGCATTCAATGTGTCCTTTGTCTTCTCCAGTTTTGACAATGTGCAAAGGAAATAGTCACATATGTTTTTCTCAATGTGCGTTAGTAAACTATGTATGGAACATGGCATGATCTTCCTCATTTACCGCAATGATGACAGGTACTACATGATTATAATGACCGTCAACACACCCCAAGCTAAAACTTTTGCTGGTCCTCGAGCAAAGCTAAGATCGGTGGATCTGGAGTTGCATCAATGTTTATACCCTGCAGATACCCGATGTACAAACTGCTACTCTAACATTAGTAGATTGAATGAGTTGGCATATGGTAGCATTCATACCTTTGTTACCTACGGGGCTTGTTCGCATACACTCGTTCATCTTAGGCGGTTGAGAGCATGAACGGACATCTCTAGAATATCCCTGTAGCTGTTTAGGTTCCATCTTGGGGGATATTTTTCAAAAGTCATGGTTAAGTTGTTCCCCCAAGATGGCGACGCGAGACCCGCCCGAGGAGGCGGCGACGCGAGACCCATCCGCGGTGGCCGTTGCTTGCCGGCGGCCGGAACCTGCGGATCGGCCGGCGAGCCGTGTTGGGGGACGGTTACGGTACTTGCGTACTCAGATGACGAGGACAACGACGACGAGGATCTGGCGGGGGGATCGACGACGGTCTACTCGCCATCGCCTTCAAGTGTGATCTGCGAGGCCTTCGCACCTGGATACTCGGAGGATGATGTTGCCGCTGGTCGACGAATTTGTGCCGCAACGATCTGGCGATCGCGGATCGGCTACGGATGAAGATCGAGTCGAAGTGGTTCGCGGTTAATACACCGGAGAACGGCGGCGTCGGCCGATCCGCCCGTGGAAGGGTCCTCTACCTAAGGTAAGTATCCAGCCGATTACTCGCCGAATTTTTCCCACAAAATGATTGGAATCTAGTGCGAAGAAGAAGAAGCGAGGGAGGCCGAACTGCGCCACGGGCGACGGTGATCCGTCTGGCGGCCGAGATCCGGCGGCGAGAGGATCGTTTGAATTTCCTTCGGGCGGGATGGTGTTGTGGACAAGTGGGCGGTGGTGAGACCCCACATGGGCATGAGGCCCATCATGGGGTGTTCACGTTGGCCGAGCTGAGCCCGCTGCGATTGGGTATGTGGCCCAGAGCGCCGAGAGTCGATCGCCGAGCCTGTCGTGCACAGAACGGACGAGGCTGTTTCTCGACCCGATGCGTCTGAGGAAGATCGCAGCTTCGGGTTCGGCGGCCGCCGGGTCCTAGGGTTCGTAAGGTGGAACGAGGGGCTTCCTGCTGTGGATCACAACGCCCGGAGAGTTAGGCCGCTACCGGACATGGCTGGCCGGGGGGATGCGCCGCCACCAGCCAAGAGGCCTTCCTCGGGTGTAGCGGGGCGGGATGGTGTGGTTCCTCCACCCGCGACGGCTGCCGGACGCGGTGCTCAGGTGAACGGACATCGGTTGCCGGCGGTGGGGACTGTCGCGACCGCGGCGTCTGGCCGTGGCGCTCCTGCGCTAGGTGCGCGGCCTCCGGGTCAGATGACTATGCAGCAGGCGGCTGGGAGAGGTGGCATTAGGCCGCCGACGCCGGGCGCGGCTCCATTAGCCTCGCCGGGACGGGTGGCTTGAGACCACCGGCCCGGCCGCCACGACCCCGTGCTACGGGACGTGGAGGCCCTCGGCCTCCGGCGCCAGGTGCAAATACTGAGAACCCGGTTGCCCGTGGCGGAGGACTGAGGCCTGTTGGCGGGGCGCCGGTCACCACTGGCAAACCACCGCCCCAGTATGTTGCTCGGCCAGCGCAAAACCGTTCCGGGCAGCAGCAGTAATAACAATGAGCCCAATGTTCCGCCCAGGGCGGTGGGGAGATGATGGGTATGATGCGTGCGGTGAAGGACAGCACCGGAGATCCTCTTCTCTGGAGGAGGAGGACGTGGCTACGCCTGGCAGAGCGACGGGTCAGCTGAGCGACCGTTTCTTGGCCCGGCAGGCGGTTTTGTTGAGGGAGCCTCCGGTCCAGATCACCGTAAAAGGGGAAGCTTTCATGGCCATCGTGGTGGTCGGGGTAGGGGCCGTGGGAGATTTCGCCGCCCGCCCCCGCCTCGGGTTGCTGTTCTTACTAATGCTACTTAGGAGGCTCAGCTTACTTCCCAGCTTCCTCCACAGCGATGGAGGTGGTGAAGGAGTTGGCCAATGTTGAGGTTTACGTGGCTAGGGCGGTGGATGAGGTCAGGCTGTGTCTCGATGCAGAGAGGGCGCCCAAGTATGCCCGTAAGAAGGAGAGGGATGATTTGCTATCGTTGTGGTGACAAGGGCCACTTCATTCTTTGAGTGTGTGGCCCAGTGTGTGAGTCATGTGGCAAGCTTGCACATGAGTCGAGAGAGTGCCCGATTTTGCGTGACTTACCTCCGACTCTGAACATCTATGGAGTCTCTTGCCGAGCTCATGTTTTTGAGTCCCCGAGGCGCAGAGAGGTCCCGGAGGATAACCAGAGTTCGACTCTCGGGATTGTGAGAGCGACCAGGCAGGTGGTGAGGCCTGATTGTGAGGAGGTTGCAGGAGTTAGCTCCGGTGATTTTGTTTGGGAGTTGGTGCTCATCGAGGACAGAGTTTTCAAGGTTGATTTCCCATCTGTCGATGACTTGCGAGATTGTTGAGTTTTGGCTTGTGTAAAGTTCCGGTACTAAGTGTATCCTGGAGTTTAACGAGTGGAAACAGGTTGAGCCTAAAGGAAAACCGCTTACATGTATGGCTGCGGTTTTGGGGGCTCCATCTAAGCCCTCTGCAGATGCTCGCGTTGTGGCCAGCTTTGGGCATCTTGGTTGGAAAAAGCTGAAAAGTAGACATGGCTTTCACCCGTGCCATGGGATTGCCGGATTCTTGTAAGCATTCTGGATATTGAGTATGTGCACGATAAGGTCAATCGACTTATAAGGGCGAGGTGTTCCGCTTAGATATTGAGTTCGAGGACACCGACTTATTTGATGATGCGTTAACGGCAATGATGTTGACATGCACGACCGGGAGGGTGGTGCGGGGACTAAGGGGGCACCGCCGATGAGACCATGCGAGAGGGATCCAATGGTTCTCGTGCTCGGTCGGCCGAATGGATCGGAGGTCGAGCCCAGCCTCACCGGCGGTACCCATGACTACTCTGCGTTTTGGGTCTTTCGAGCCAGCCTCGGCACCTCCCAGGCTTTGGAGTGATAGGGTGGAGTCGGGTGATGATCTCGAGCGCACGCTTCCTTCACTGGAGTTTGTGAGGGGGATTGATGTGTATGTTGCTCGTCAGGCGAGTTCTTTGGGAGGCGATGCGGCGTGGAGGCACGGTGATGGTTCTCCTAGACTGCAGACTCCCGCGGGCGCGACTTCGGTGTCGGTGATCACGGGGGCGATGGGGTGTGGGGGAGGGGGTTCGGGACATGGAGTCCTCTCTCCCCCCGTCCCGAGGCCGATGCAGGTGTCATCGGTGGCGTCGGCCCCGAGGGGGTCGGCGGCCTCGACTCCTTCTGCGGCAGTGGTGGCAACCACTGTGGGCTGCTGCTTCTTGAGGGAGGGGCGCCAGGCAGGAGGCCCGGTCCCCACCCTCTACTCCGATGGTCAGGAGGACCACCTCACCGATGGTTTTCCCGTCTGAGCTGCCGGTTGGGGCGGGAGGAGACCGCGGGCAGGAGGCTCCTGTCTTACACTCCTCCCCGCTGCCTGGTGTGGGGCACTCGTCCAAGGGGATCGGGAGCCCGCAGACGCCTTCTCTAGTGACTTGGCACCGCTTTGCCGAGTTTCGGTGCGAGGTTATACTAGGGAGGAGGTGATCGCGTTTGGTGGGATCCGGACCCTATCTCCGAGGGGAGACGGATGAGTGCTCGCATCCTCGGCGTCCGGAGGTGGGCGATATCTGGCCAATGATGCGCTATGAGGGCGGCCAAGCTTCAGGAGGTTGCTTTTTCTTCTGGTATGTCCGTCAACTTGTCTAATTCCCTATTGCATTTTTCTAATGAGGATATTATATTATAAATAATGCAAACCAATTAGGAGTTTCACTAGGTGCTACGGATAGTGAAATTACCAATTCAGTGAATGATATATTAGATCTGGAGGCGGAACGTGCTTTAGAGACTATTCGTAATCTTGCAGCAGTTAAACCAATGAATGATGATGACATAAATGCATTAGGAGTTAGAGTGCTTGATAGCACATGTGAGGATCTAGCACCCACTAACCATGACGCTTCAGGAAGATGATGTGCCCCTACGTAATGAAGCTAGCAATATTTGTGAACCCGGTCATAAGGAACGGGTGGTGAGCTTAATAAACCTAAGCGTAAGTGGAAGCGGAAGATTTATCCCGATTCCGCAGTTCAGAGAGTGCTAGGATTGAACCACAAAAAATTCCATGATGAAATATGAGAGGAATTTTTTGGAATAGCGAAGGTCTTAAGGACTTGGCTAAAAGAAGATTCTGGTCGAGACAGCTCTAGAGCGAAGCTAGATTTTGTTGCTCTATCGAAGCGGGTAGAGATAACTTTGCACATGATTTCTCTCCTCACTAGTTGGTGGTATTGATTTCGATTGGCATTGCTTACCTCCGCGAGGAAGATCGGGGGGGGGGGGGTATATTACTAGGTTTTAGATGTTAAACAATTTAATTCCGTAGTGTAGTTATGGGTGACTTCGCGGTAAATTTTAGAGTTAGGTCTAAGACGGATGGCTTTAATCGGGCTTTGGTAGCGGTATATGGTGCCGCGCAGCCCGAGTTTAAAGCGGAGTTTCTAGCAGACCTCGTTCGAATTTGTGGGTCAGAACAACTACCGATTTTAGTTGGAGGTGATTTCAATATCATCCGGAGGCGAGAGGAGAAGAACAATGATAACTTTGACGGCAGATGGTTCTTCATGTTCAACACTATTATTGAAAGCTTGGATCTGAGAGAGATAGAGCTCTCGGGCCGAAAGTTTACATGGGCCAACGCTCTGCCAAACCCAACCTCTGAAAAACTTGATCGGGTTCTTGCAAGCGTGGAGTGGGAACAAAATTCCCGTTGGTTACGGTGCAAGCTCTTTCGAGGGGAATATCTGATCATACCCCATTGTTCGTGGACTCGGGGGGCGAACCACGTGGGTAATAAGAACACCTTCTCATTTGAGACGTCATGGTTCGAACGTCAGGGGTTCTTAGATTTGATAGCCAGGGAATGGGTTAAAGATGTTCGAGGCAAAACTCCCATTGAGCGATGGCATAATAAGATTAGGAATTTGAGAAGCTTCTTGCGGGGTTGGGCTAAGCACCTTAGCGGTGTGTATAAGATTGAAAAGGATAGACTCCTTTCTCTTATACACGACCTGGACATAAAAGCCGAGTCCAATATTTTATTACCCGCAGAGTTTTAGGTTAAAAATGAGGCGGAGAAGCGGTTAAAAGAACTACTCCGCGAAGAAGAACTGAAGTGGGCTTTACGTGCTAAAGTACGTAGAGTGGTCCAGGGGGACGCGAATACTTAGTTCTTTCATTTAATTGCTAATGGCAAGCACAGAAAGAAGCGAATCTTTCACTTGAGCGGGGCGAGGTGCGATTTTAGGTCAGGATAACCTAAAACATACATCACCGACTATTATAAGCGATTATTTGGTCCACCGGAGGATAACACGGTGTCCCTAGATGAGTCCAGAATCGAGGATGTACCTCGACTTTTGGCTGATAATGAGCTTCGTTGCCCCGTTCTTGGAGAAGGAGGTTTTTGATGCCATTGCACAAATGAAAAAAATAAGGCTCCCGGACCGGATGGTTTCCCGGCCGAGTTCTATAAGAAGTGCTGGCACATTATTAAGGGGGATTTATTACCCATGTTTCATGATCTATTCTCTGGACAGATTCAATTATTCCACTTGAATTTTGGGACTATCACACTCTTGCCTAAGAAGGCGGATGCGGTCGAGAATTGAGCAATTCAGGCCGATCTGTCTCCTTAATGTTAGTTTCAAAATCTTCACCAAGGTCGGGACCAACGAGGCTCACAGATTGCGCGTTACGTGGTGCAACAGTCCCAAACCGCTTTCATGCCAGACAGAAACATCCTAGAAGGGGTGGTAGTCCTGCATGAAACGCTCCATGAAATCCACTCCAAAAAATTAGATGGAGTGATTTTTAAAGTGGATTTCGAGAAAGCGTATGATAAGGTAAAGTGGCCATTTCTCCAATAATCTTTGCGTATGAAAGGGTTTGATGAAGCTGGCCTTGAGCAGTCTGATCATTTACGCAAAAGGTAGTGTGGGAATTAAAGTTAATGACGACATAGGTCATTACTTCCGGACACATAAAGGCCTACGACAAGGAGACCCGATGTCCCCTATCTTGTTTAACATTGTGGTAGATATGTTGGCAGTTACGATAGGAAGGGCTAAGGAAAATGGTCAAGTAGGTGGATTGGTGCCTCATCTTGTTGATGGAGGTATCTCTATCCTACAATACTGATGATACAATCATCTTTATGGAGCATGACTTGGCTAAGGCAAGAAATATGAAGCTGGTTTTATGCCTATTTGAACAATTGACCGGGTTAAAGATAAACTTTCATAAGAGCGAAGCTGTTACATTTGGTAGGGCCAAAGATGAACAAGATGCTTATAGGCAATTGTTTGGATGCGAGTTGGGAGAGCTACCTTTCTCATACTTGGGGATTCCTATCCACCATCGAAGGCTAACAAACAGAGAATGGAAGTGCATTGAGGACCGATTTGAGAAGAAAGCGAGGCTGCTGGAAGGGCAAGCTCATGTCATATGGAGGCCGGTTAATCCTAATTAACTCGGTACTCACGAGTTTGCCGATGTTTCTTCTTTCGTTCTTTGAGGTACCAGTTGGTGTTAGGAAGAGACTAGACTTCTATAGATCGCGGTTCTTCTGGCAGGGTGATGAGCTTAAAAGAAAATATAGGCTTGCTAAGTGGGACATCATTTGTAGACCGAAGGACCAAGGGGGTCTAGGTATTGAGAATCTCGAAATTAAGAATAAATGCCTTCTTAGCAAGTGGTACATGGAAGCTTTAAATCGGGAGGCCCGATCTTGTGTGGGCACAGATCCTTCGCGGCAACTACCTCCAGTCAAAAACTTTGTCACAGGTCTCTGTAAGGCCGACTAACTCGCCTTTCTGGAAGGGTCTCATGAAGGTCAAGCATGCATTCTTTAATAGGACATAGTTTGTTGTTGGAAACGACACAAGTACACGTTTCTGGGAGGATACTTGGCTCGGTGACACACCCTTGGCTATCCAATATCCCTTGTTGTATCGCATTGTTCAACGCAAGGAGGTGGTCGTTGCTTCGGTCTTCCAATCTACCCCTTAATATTCAGTTCAGACGAGTGCTAGCGGGCAATCGTTGGGAAGAATGGCTCCATCTAGTTAGAGAGGCGATGGACATCCAGCTCTCTCAACAACCCGATGAATTATTTGGAAGTTGACTAAGTCTCGAGTATTCACGGTTAAATCAATGTATATTGATGTTATTAATTCAACTCCATTCCTACGTCCAAACATGTTTGGGATGTCAAAGTTCCTTTGAAAATAAAAGTGTTTATGTGGTTTGTTCATAAACAAGTAATTTTAACTAAGGATAACTTGATGAAGCGTAATTGGACAGTACCTACTAGGTGTAGTTTCTGCGATCGGGATGAAACTATTAAACACCTCTTTTTTGACTGCTTGGCCAAGGTACTCAGCGGACGGTCCACATTGCTTTCAACATCAAACCACCGAATTACATTAATGCTTTATTTGGGACATGGCTTAATGGGTTTGAGCCTAACTTAGCGAGACATATTCGGGTTGGGGTTTGTGCTTTCTTGTGGACTATCTAGAATTGCGTAAACGATTTGGTCTTTAACGTAATATCATGTATACATTTTTGCAGGTTTTATTCCGGACTACGGCTCGATCCGTTAAGTGGTCGCTACTCACCCGCACGGAGGCGAGGAGCATTTGGTTACTTGGGTCTATCCGTTGGGAGATGGTAGGCTCGATATCTTCAACCGGTTTGGATGGCGGTCATGTAATAGGATAGGCATTTAGTATTCCTACCTAGTTTACCCAGCCGGTTGTGGCATCTTGATGTGGCTACTTGATGTATCTAGCTTCTTTGGGCTCTGTGTGAGCTTGTTTTTTTTCACTTTTGAGGACCTTTGGAACCATGTTGGCACTATTTTATTTTGTTAATAAGAGGTAGTATCGTCGTCTTGATCACGGAGGCAGGTATCCTTTTCGAAAAAAAAGTTGTTCCCCGATTGTACTCTCAAATCGCTCGAATGTGTGTAGATATACCTCACCATAATGCTTCTAATCTATGGCTGATATATGGAGCTTGTAGGAAGGATGAGATTTGCATACCTTAGTTACCTTTATTGTCGAGTCGAAGAACGGTCCACCAGAGTTGGTACTCATCAAATTCCGTTCTTTGGAATTCATAATGTTCAGGGGATAGGGAGAGAATGGACTCACGCATAAAAATCTTTGGTCTTTTGTACTCCTTATTTTCACTCCCTTTCTTTATGAGTGTGGATCTCTCTCTCTCTCTCTCTTTTTAAGTAAGAAGATATAGGAGACGAGACTCGTCCACACTCTTTGTGCTAACAGGTGGAGGATTTTTTTCTGGAGTATTTCATGAAGACATTGGAAGTGGATAGGACCCGACGTGCGCGGTGGCGTGCTTGGTCCCTGAAGATGAGTACTGGGGGAGGGTTGAATCCCTCGTGAAAGAGGTGGAGGTCAACCTCTCCCAACCCAGGCCGTTTACACTGGAGTTGTTGGCGCCTGAGGTAATTCCTGTCTGTTTTGTGTTCTTCTGTTGATCTTGGCGTGTAGATATGTTGGTCTTGAAGCTCGCCTTTTCTGCTTGATAGGGGCGCGCGGCATTGTACTGGAGCCCGGCCCCTGTTCACGAGGAGCAGGGGCGCGCGGCGAGCAAGTTGGCCCTTGAGGGCGAGACGGTGGCGTCGACGCCTCCGTCGGCTGCGGGAACGCAGCAGGAACCTGGCACCGGTCAGGCGGCACCGGGCCTCGTGACCTCGTCATCCAGGGGGAGGAGGACGAGGTGATTGAGGATGAGGAGCCGCTGCTGCAGCGGCGGAAGCGCGTTCCGACGCGCAAGGTGCGCACACCGAGCATCGGCGCGCAGGAGAGCGCCGCGACCGTCCGCGCCGAGCAGGAGGCGTGGAAGCGCCAAAGGGAGCCGTTGGAGGCTGATGCGGCACAGGAGGGCACCGGTGGCGGGTCGTTCGGCTAGGTCAGGCAGAGCGCGCCTGAAGCCGGCTCGGGGCGCAGTTTAGGCTCCAGCGCTGTGCCGCCGGCGAGCGCGTTCGTGGCGTGCACGATCGGGCTGTTCAAGCGTTGGAAGCTTCCGACCCCGCCGCCATCCACGCAAGCTGTTGTCCCTTTGCCTTGTTCTTGCTGTTGTCGAATGCTTCATTTTTCCTTACCTGTGTTGAATTTGGGGGGTCCTATTTGCTTGTGCAGACTGAAGCCGGTAGACCTGGCGGTTGGGGCGATCGAAGAGAGGGCGGCGCCATCGTCGCAGTCTGCTCCTATGGAGGAGCGCGAGGAGTCCATGTCAGACCCGGTGGCTGGGACGCCTGGGGTTTCTACTGCTGCCGGTGCGGCCGCAGACGCTGCTGCTGGCGCCGAGGAGGCGCCGTCCACCGCGCCGACCACCAGTACCGAGGAGGTGCTCCGGAGCGCTCCTACCTCTGGCGCGGCTGACTCTTCGATGCCGTGACCTGACGCGCCGGTCTCGCCATGACGTGAGCTGGAGGCCGCGCCGGATGCCACCGTGGCCCATGGCTCGGGTATGGTTGTGGTGACGGCGGAGTCAAGTAGGCGTGCGGCGCTTGTGGCTGGCGCTGAGGCGGCTCAGAGCGACGCTCGCCTGTTAAAGGAGATCGCAGAGGTTCGGATCCTTTGCTGTGTGTTTGTTTTTTATGTGGAGTCGCCATTTTGTATTGACGGCATGACCGTTGTCTGATATTGCAGAGGGTGGTCAGCCATTTGGTGTCAGGCTCTGATGCACTGGTGGCGGCCGAGCGAGCTCAGCAGGAGGCTGGCGATCTGTGCTCATCGTTGGCGACTGCGCAGCAGGAGGTTGAGGCTCTCCGGAAGCAGCTGGCGGACTCGGAGGACGCCAGGCAGAACCTCAACACGCTTCTGACCTGTAAGTTTTTCTCCTTACCTTTACTAGTTGATGCGATGGGTGCACATCCTCAAGTGTTCCTTTCGTGTTCAGCATCGAGGCGGGCGAAGGAGCGTGCTGAGCGAGAGCTCAAGGAGGCCGAGGATGTACAAGAGGATGCAGGACATCCACGACGCCGCCGTTGCCCGTGAGTATAATACTTCAAGAAAGTTACAATACGAGGCCGAGGCATGGCGACTCCTAGAGGCCGACCTTGAGGATGCAGAAGCCGGGCTGGAAAGTAACCGTCAGCTGATTGCAGGTCTTCAGGAGGAGCTGTGTGAGGTGAAAGAGGCCACTGAGGCGCTTCTGGACACCCTCATACCGGACTTCGAGACGGACGGCCGGAGCCAGCCTGACTAGCGATCGCTGCTAGAGCGCCTCCGTGCTGCACCGGCGGAGTTTGGTCAAGCGATGCAGAGGCTCGCGGAGGCCTGCGTCTGACGTGTGCTGACAATGCTGAAGCTGCACCATCCTCAGCTCGTGGCGGAGTGTGTCGTTGCCGGCCTGCCTGAGGGGCGTGCGGAGGAGGAGCTGGAGGCCGTGGAGAATGCAATGGCTCCGCTGGCAATGCAGGTCATCGACGACATCCTTGTGCCCCTGCCATAGAATCAAAAAACATTCATAGTATTCTGTATGGTGTAAGAAACAATGGCATCTGTTGATGCCGAAGTATTTTGACTTATGGTATCTGTGGCTTTTGCAATTTTCGGCTGTGCGGTGTTTTTCCTTAGTTGAACTGTCATGCAGTTGCACTTTATCAGACTTTGTAGCTCGGGACCTATTAGTTGCGCCTCGCCCTTATGTGCCATTGCTCGCGGAGAGGCTTACAGGGCGTGCCCAGGACTATAGTGCTCGGGGCGGGCCGGAGGACACTGATGGTGGGCATAGAGAGGGCGAGGGACCTTCGTAGCTCTAAAGCGTAGGTCGGACTCAGTGTTCTATTATGGCAATTCAATTCGGAAGAAGTGCTCGAGCTCGGAGGTCGGCTCGTGTGTAAATAATTGACAAAAGAAGGCACATGTATTAAGCCTTCGAGCAAAGTTCGGAAGGCAGGCGGTAGGTCGCCTTTAAGACTTTTTATTTAAACTAACACAAGTAGTACAAGATACATAGCTGTTTTGACTTCTAGGGGTAGAACTTGATGAGGTGCTGGATGTTCCAGACGTTCGGGACGCCTTGTCCGTCTGCCCACTGAAGTTTGTACGATCCAGGCTGGACGACCTCTGTAACTATGAAATGTCCCTCCCAGGGGGAAGACAACTTGTGTCCGCCTTTGGGGTATTGGATACGCCTGAGGGCCATATCGCCGACGTTGAGGCTGCGCTCCTTGACGTTGCGGTTGTGATACCGCTTCATCTGGTGCTCGTGGCTGGCATTCCTCAGGTCGGCGGCGATGCGGAGCTCTTCGAGGAGGTTGATCTCTAGCCGCTGCTTGTCTTCGTTGTCCTTGGGGTCGTAGTTTGCGATGCGCGGAGCTTGAAATAGCACGTCGTGCGGAACGACGGCCTCCGACCCGTAGACGAGGAAGAAAGGAGAGTAGCTGGCGGCTCGGCTTTTTTGCGTGCGCAGGCTCCAGACGACCTTGGGAACTTCGTCGATCCATCGCCTGAACCTGTCGTTGAGTGGATCGTAAAGCCTTGTTTGGAGTGCATGTAGGATCATGCCGTTCGCACGTTCGACCTGCCCGTTGCACTGCGGGTGTGCAACGGATGAGTAGTAGACCTGTATCAAGTGCTGAGTGCAGAACGTCCAGAACTTGTTCGAGGTCAACTATCCTCCGAGGTCAGTGATGATGCGGTTGAGCACCCATAGCGATGCACAGTGTCTTGCATGAAGAGGACGGCGGCCTTAGCGGTTGTTCCCTTGCATATTCTATACTCAATCCACTTGGTGAACTTGTCGATGGCGACAAGTATGTGGGTGTAACCGCTTGGAGCCGTTCGGAATGGTCCGATGGTATCGAGGCTCCATACTGCGAAGGGCCAGATGGTGGTATTGTGCGCAGGACTTGCACCGCACATGTGGCTGCCTCTGGAAGAACCGCATCCATGGTAGTGCCGGACGATTTCCTTCAGCGTCGGCTAAGGTGGTAGGCCAATAGAACCCAGATCGGAAAGCCTTGCCGACCATGGTACTGGCTCCTGTGTGACTTCCACACGAGCCTGCGTGGATCTTGTGGAGAAGCTCAACGCCTTTATCCCGGGGGATGCATTTCTTGTAGATGTCACCGGAGGCGGACTGCCGGTAGAGCGCGTTGTCTATGACTTTATGGCGGCTGCTCGGTGGACGAGCTTTTCGTGCTGCTTTTGTTGGGTGATGACTTACGCTCGAGGATGAACGCCGGTATGGAAGTGCGCTTGATGCGCCTTCAATGATGATGAGCTCGTTCTGCTGGATGTAAACTGGGTTGGCTGGAACAGAGATAGAGCTGTTGACCTCCTCGATTATCTTGATGGAGGGTTTGCGGAGATCCTGGACGAACACGCCGGCCGGGACCATGGCGCATTTGGATCCGACCTTGGAGCGGACGTCGGTGGCGACGTTTCGCTCTCGTGGGACGAATCGGATCTCAAGGCCGTAAAATTGACCCTCGAAGTTTTCATACCTCCGCGCAATATGCGTCCATAGTTTCTTTCTTGTGTCCCATTCTTTGTTGACCTGGTGTACGGCGACACTTGAGTTGCCATAGCACATCGGTGTCGTATGCCCAGTGAAATCGCGATCCGGAGACCGTGAATGAGCGCTTCATACTCCGCACCGTTGTTGCTGGACTTGTAATGGATTTGGAGCACGTATTTCAGGTGGTCGCCCTTTGGTGAGATGAGCAGAACACTGCACTGCGCCTTCAAGGTTGAGGGCACCATCGAAGTACATGACCCGGCGCTCGGGTTTTGCCACATGGGTGGGTACTGAATCTCCGCCCACTCGGCGAGGAAGTCGGCGAGGACCTCGTGGACTTGATGGCGTTACGTCTTGCCCACGTGATGTGGAACTTCGCCGAGCTCGACAGACACTTGACAACCCGACCATTGATGTCGCGGTTGTGTAGGATTTCTCCCAGAGGGAAATTGGAGACAATTGTTATACGCTTCTCCTAAAAGTAGTGGCGCAGCTTGCGAGATGTGATCAGTATTGCATAGAGCAATTTCTGCATATGGGAGTATTAGATCTTGGATTCGCTCAAGACTTCGCTTATGTAGTACACCGCCTCTGGACATTGTGAGCGTGCGGGCTTGGTACGCTCGACGACGATCACCGTGCTGACGACCAGGGTCGTTGCAGCTATGTAGAGCAGGAGTGGTTCCTCGCGCTCTGGTCCCGTTAGAACAGGAGATGTGCTGAGGTAAGTCTTAAGGTCGCTGAGCGCCTTGCTAGCTTCTGGCGTCCAGTTAAAGTCATCGGCTTTTTTCAGCAGCTTGAAGAAGGGCAGGCCTTTTTCTCCGAGCTTACTGATAAAACGGCTGAGGGCGGCCATCATCCCGGTGAGCTTCTAGACATCCTTTTTGGATTTGGGCTCGGTGAGGTTTGTGATCGCCGCTATCTTTGTGGGGTTCGCCTCAATCCGACGATGGCTGACTAGGAAGCCTAGCAACTTGCCGGATGGCACGCCGAATACGCACTTGGCTGGGTTTAACTTCCAGCGGAATCTACGCAAGTTGTGGAATGTCTCCATGAGGTCGGCGATGAGGTCGTCGGGCTGCCGTGTTTTGACGATGATGTCATCCACATAGGCCTCAATGTTGCGCCCGATCTGCTTTTCAAGGCATAACAGGATTGCCCTTTGGTAAGTTGCGCCGGCGTTTTTAAGTCCAAACGCCAAGCTTTTGTAGCGAAGAGGGTGTCTGACGGGGTTATGAACGCCTTTTTCCTCGCCCTCGGCTTTCAGAGAGATCTGATATTAGCCGGAATAGCAATTGAGGAAGCAAAGGAGGGTCGCACCAGCCGTGGACTCCACGACCTGGTCGATCCTGGGGAGGGGGAAGGAGTCCTTAGGGCAGTGCTTATTGAGATCGGTGTAATCGATACACATTCTCCATTCACCAGTTTTCTTTCTTACAAGCACCGGATTGGCGAGCCAATCGGGGTGTTTACATTCACGAATGAATCCAGTGGCTAGGAGTTTATTCAATTCTACCCTAATGGTCTCCTTGCGATCCTGGGCGAAGCGCCGTAGTTTCTGCTTCACGGGTCGGGCCGTTTCGTCGAGTTCCAAGGAGTGCTCAGCTACCTCCCTCGGGACACCTGGCATGTCAGATGGCTGCCATGCAAAGATGTCCTAGTTGTCCCGGAGGAAGGAAGTGAGCGCGCTTTCCTATTTGGGGTCGAGGTCGACCGCTATCACCACCGTCTTGGCCGGGTCGGCGAGACCGAGGGAGATCTGCTTCGTCTTGGCATTTGGCGTCAAGGCCGTGGCGGTGGGTTCCTGCTCGGGCACCGCGTTGTCCAAGGCAGGCAGCTTCCTGGCGTCTTCTAGCAGGAGGACCTGCTCTCGCTTTCGCTCAGAAGCGACGACGAGTTTGATGGAGTCATTGTCACAGGCGAAGGCAGCCTGGACGTCGCCATAGACGGAGAGGACGCCGTGTGGCGTTGGCATCTTCATCACCAGATAGGTGTGGTTTGGGATTGCCATGAACTTGGCGAGCATGGGTCTGCCCAAGATGGCATGGTAGCTGGAGTTGAAGTCAGCGACCTCGAAGGTGAGATACTCCGTGCGGAAGTTATCCGGCTTGCCAAACGTGACAGGGAAAGTAACCCTGCCAATGGGGTAGGACGCTGATCCGGGGATCATTCCATAGAAAGGGTCGTCGCATGGGACGAGCTTGCTAAGGTCGCAGCCCATGTCTCGCAGCGTGTTGGTGAAGATGATGTTCAACGCTGCACCGTCATCGACGAGGACCTTGGTGCGTTTCACCTTGTTGACGGTGGGCGCGACGACGAGTGGGTAAGAACCCGGGTCAGGTAGATGGACCCAGTGGTCGTCTCGTGAGAATGAGATCGGGGTCTCGGACCATCGAAGGAATTCCACCGGCTTGGTGTAGACAGCATGGACCTTGCGGGAGATCACCTTCTTCTCGCATCGAGATCGGAAGGCGTTGGGCCCACCGATGATGATGTTGACCTCGCGGTCGACCTGCTGGTAGCCGTCCGGGAGGTCGCGCGGAGGTGGTGGCAGTGCCTGCGCCTCATCGTCGTCACGCCGACGCCGATCGTTGTCGCCATGGCCTTGGCGGTCGCCTTGTCTGTCGTCGTCTTGACGACGGTTGTCGTTGCGACGGTCGTTGTCGTGGTTGTCGTCGCGGCGTCGGTACTCCTGTCGTCGGTTATCACCATTGCGCCGTTGGTAGTTGCCGCGTCTACCATTATTTCTTGGTTGATCCGCCGCTCTTGGTTTCTTTGCGGCTGGTGCAGCCCCAAACGCCTTCATGAGTTCGCGGCATTCGCCGTTGGTGTGCTTCGCGTCCTTGTGGATGTTGCAGGTCTGCGAAAGAAAATCGTCCAGTATGGCCTGGGATTTTCGTGTTCGACAACGAATGCCTCGGGCCACGCTTATGCGCGGTCGGTTCTCGTTTACGGAAATCACGCCGAGGACGGTCGTGAAACCAGTCGTCTTCCTTGTCGCCCGTGGAAGTGTGCGGCGCTCAGCTTCATCGGTGGCGGCCTGAAGTGTTGGCATGGGGTGAATATACATGTGTACCTTGCCACTATATGCAACTTTATGTTACTTTGAGTCTTGTCGAATAGTGAGTCCGCTTGAGAAGGTACTTGTCATCTACCGGTCTTTTCTCCTTCACGTACCCATTGTTTGCTAGCCTCGAAAAAAATTGTTCGAAAAGTCGATTACCCACTCCGGGAATCAACTTCCACGTTCACCAAACAAACTCCACCATACAGCCCAAAATCTCCACTACGTACCTATTCACCTCCAAGGTCTTCATGAAATACTCCACAAAAATCCTCCACCTGTCATTACAAAGAGTGTGGATGAGTCTCATATCTTCTTCACTTAAAAAAAGAGAAGAAGAAGAGAAAGAGAGATCCACACTCCCAAAAACGAAAAGGAGTGAAAGCAAGGATTACAAAAAGACCAAAGATTTCCACGTGTGAGTCCATTCTCTCCCTCTTCCCTGAAAATTATGAATTCCAAAGAATGGAATTTGATGAGTACCAACTCTGGCGAACCACCCTTCAGCTCGACAAGAATGGTAGCTAAGGTATGCAATTCTCATCCTTCCTACAAGCTCCATATATCAGCCTTAGATTAGGAAGAAAAAGGTGAGGTATTGAAACACACTTGAGCGATTTAAGAGTACCATCTGGGAATGATATACCATACCTTTTTAAAAATATTTTCCCGAGATGGAGCCTGAACAGCTGTAGGGATATTCTGGAGACGACCGTTTAGGCTCTCAACCGCTTAAGATGAACGAGTGTATGCGAACAAGCCCCGCAGGTAGCAAAGGTATGAACCACCGTATGTCAACTTGTTCAATCTACTAATGATTAAAGTGGTAGATTGTACATCGGGTATCTGCAGGGTATAAATATCGATGCAACTCCTGATCCACCGAACCTAAGATCTTAGCTTTGCTCGAGGATGAGCAAAAGTTTAAGCTTGGGGGTGTGTTGATGGTCATTTTGACGAGTAGTGCCCGTCAACATTTCGGTAATTGAGGAGGATTATACTATGTTCCATACATGATTTGCTAATAATTAACGAGTTCCACTAGTTTTGGATGATTTGTGACTGCAAGAGAACACACGAGAAATTGAGCACATTTGGACACAGAAGGTGGCCGATCGGCCACATTGTGGACGACCGCACCATGTCATTAGCTAATGATGAGTACTCGTCAAAATATATATATTATTCGGTCGCGGAGGACCTATACCCGAATATTGATAGAAATCCCAAAAATAGATATTTTTAATATTGATAAGGTATTATCAATCATATGGGCAGGGAAGACCCCTTGTAAAAAAACAAAAATGAATAAGCAATATTGAATATTTAAGCAAGTTAAATTAAAAATAAATGAAGCAATGCTGAAGCAACCTTGGCATGTATGTACGCATACACCGCACAAGGATTCTTGAAGGCGTAAGAAGCTCAAGGCTAATCGCATGAAGATCTGTATGGTCAAGAGCGAAGATTGGTACACAGAGGCCAGTCAATTATTCATCAAGAGACAATGCCACGTGAAGAAAGCAAAGATTCCTGAAGATTGAAGGTTGTCGGTACCCTCTGTCGCACTTTTCTATATTATTAGAAGGGCACACATGTACCCTAGTAGGATTTTTCTACATTATTAGAAGGACACGCATGTACCCTAGTAGGACACGCGTGCATACTACCGTGTGTAAAATAAGTGAAGAAAGACTCCTGAAGGCCTCCTTGGCAGCCACCCCTCGCGGCTATAAAAGGAGACGCTGGGCTCAAGAACACAACACAAGACTAGAGAGCACGAAGCACTCGTGAGCATCAAGACTCTCCACCAGAGCAGCATTCCCTTCGTAGTTTAGCCACCACCACTTCTAGTAGAATAGCCAAGAAGGCGCCTGATCGCCAAGAGTTTGAAGGTAATTTCCTAGTTGTGTGTAATCCTTCGGGCCTCCGAAAGGAAAACTATATGTAAATTATGTTGTGGAAATGATGTAGTTTCTTGGTCTCACTTAGTATTTTTATTTATGAATTTATGGGATGAGTTCTTATGCTAGGGATCCTATAGGAGAAACCTCTGCGTGTGTAGTTCTCTGTGTAGCCCAGAGTGGCGTTTGAATGAGAACCTTGTGGCCGTAGAGAAGTGTTCCCTTCGGGTGGAACTGTCTGGGAAGACGATAGGAATGTACCCCATAAATTTGCAATTAAAACTACTAAGTGAACATAACTAGCTACATCTGATACAACATAACAAAAAAATATGGTGAGTACTGACTAGGATTTTACAACTTTGCGCACATCGTCGCATTTAATTGTTGGCCTCGCCAATTTCTAAATAGATCCTGCATTAAGATATAAGCTGCTTAGTGAATACAGAACGAGCATATAATACCAAAGATTTAAATATTGTTGTGAATAGTGTAATACTATTCCAAATAGTGACGGAGTGAAATTGAAGTGTATTTGCCGGGAAGATGGACAGAAGCTGTTGGCTGAGATACACGGAGGCATATGTAGTCACCACATTGGCGCAAGAGCCCTTGCCGCAAAGCTTCCCAAGAAGGTTTCTTCCGCCGAAGCCCTCCAGATGCAACTTCACAAGTAACCAAGTGTGAAGCGTGCTGGCCCATTCAAAACAGATACACCAGCCAGCTCAAGCTCTCCAGACGATCCCTTTATCCTGGCCCTTCTCGGTGCAGGGCTCGACATCCTCGGCCCCTTCCCCGAGCTGTCGGGGCTTTGAATACTTGTACGCCGTAATCGACAAGTTCACAAAGTGGCCGGAAGTGGAACCAGTGAGGAAGGTGATAGAGACGTCACCGTCAAGTTCTTTCAGTCAATTGTTTGCCGCTTTGGGATTCCTAACCGGATCATCACCGACAACGGCACACAGTTCACGAAGTCGCACCTTCATGCAAGACGCCCAAGATCTTGGTGCCAAGATCTGCTTTGCTTCCGCTGCTCATCCGAGAAGCAACGGTCAAGCGTAGAGAGCAAATGCTGAAGTGCTGCGAGGACTCAAGACCAGAACTTTCGACAGGCTGCACAAGTGCGGAAGGAACCGGATCGAGGAGCTGCCGCGGTTCTTTGGTCGATCAGACGACGCCAAATCGAGCCATCGCCGTACACCCTTTGCTCGATCTACGGAGCGCAGGCGCTTCTCCCACGGAACTCAGATACGGGTCACCTCGAAAGTGCTCGCTATGATGAGCTTGAGCAAGAGCAGCTGCGGCAAGATGACGCTACCGCCTCGAGAAAGATCGCCTTCAGTGCTGCACGAGCTACTCGTTACCAAAGAAGCTTTATGCCGCTACCATAGCCGCAGTTAATGCCGTAGCTTCGAGGAAGGCGACCTTGTTCTTCTCGGTGCGCTCAATCCGCCAAGAATTCCAACAAGTTGACGCCCGAAGTGGAAGGCCCTTATCGGGTAAAACGAGTCACTAGGCCCCGGCGCTGTCCGCCTTTGAGACCGAAGACGGCTTTCCGGTGAGCAATTCCTCGAACATAGAGCATCTTCGCAAGTTTTACCCATGAGGCGCGCGGTTGCCGGAACCTGCTCAAGAACCACCCTTTGTACAAGTCTTGCCGCTGTTGCATGTAATCCTTTGTACAAAGCCGGGCGCAGACTTGCAGCATCAGTAAAGCCTATGGTTGCGCACATTTTTGTTAATACATGCCTTCTTAATAAAGTATGCATGTGTTTACTAACATCTTGTGCAGCACCCACACCCGGTAAGCGATAGTGAGCTATTAGGCTCCATAACTTTCTTTTTCTCTTCTTTCTTCTCAAACAAGAAGAAGGTTCATCCACCCACAAGTTAACCGGGGGGAGGAGGAGATAATGGTGTGGGCATCGCTCGAGGAACTGTCGCTTTGCCGGAAGACGGACAACAGAAAAGCTTAGTTGCTAAGTTTAACCGACCAGTTTTAAAATTTTAAGTTATCTTCCTCGAACGATAGTACTTTGTATGGAAAACCTGTGCGCGGAGGAACCAAATCGTGACTGGTCGCGCCCTTATTTTGTTTCGAGTCCGCTCAACGACCTAAGTGAGCTGCGACTAGTCCGCGACGAGGTTGCTTGTCGGTAGCGACCTTCACAAAGAAGCTGAAGTTCCGCACTTTTCGGCGCCATGCAAGGGTGCTCGCACCGCAAGTTTCCCTAAAAGCGTAAGGTGAAAACATACAAGGGAAGAAATCGAGTAAAGGAAATAACGTTGCATTCGATGGCCTAAGATAGTGTATATTACATGATAACTTGTCGCAGATCTAATAGCTTTTTTCGCCTAAACTTGATCTACAGCAACAAGAGAAAGATAGACTTGGCGGCTTAGTCCACGCGGTCGCCCTCGAGCCTCTTGACTCCGCTCACCCTGTCCACAATGGGTGCGACAAGGGTCTTGAGCGCTTCCACATCGGCGGATGAAGGAAGGGACTTGAGGGCCTTGGAGAAGTCGACGCCTGGGTTGCGGAAGGCCACCTTCATCAACACCTTCTGGAGAGCCTCGGCACAGACTTGGCGTGATTCCTCCGCCAGTTGCTTCGGGACCTCATCCCGGAGCCGCCGGATACCCGCCAACACGCCCTTGAAGAAAAGGCTGAGCTTGACGCTGGGTTGGAGGTTCTCGTCGGTGGAATATCCAAGATCTGTCATCCCCAACTCTATCAGCTCATTATGGATACCGGCGGCGGTGTCCACAAGGCCTTCCGTCCAATGCATTATGCTGTCCCGAAGATTATTCTGGGCGGTCACGGCATTCGACAGCAACTCCTCGGTGGCCTTGATTTTCTCCAGAAGGCCCGTCTCCCGCTCCCTGACGCCGTTCAGCGTCTCCGTCAAGGTGGTCAACTTCAGCTCCAGATCTGCCTTGACGACCTTGGCGGCATCGATCTCCTTGATTTTTTCAGCCAAACGGCCTTGCAGCTCGCCGAGGGTGTAAGCGTCCTTCTCACGCTCGCGCTTCAGCCCGGCGACCTCCTCGGCACTCTTCTGGAGGGTGGACTCCAGCTGAGCCACCCTCATCTCCAATTCCCCTTTGGCGGCCTCGGCAGCCATGGCAAGATCCTTTGCCTCCCTGGCGGTCTCCGATCATTTGCTTTCACAAGCGAGATCTTCCTCAAAGCTGTCGAGGTTGATCTTCCGCTACGCCAGCTCACCTTCTCTAGCAGAGAGCTTATCACCGGCAAGCCTCTGCTGCTCCTCAACCTCGCCTTTCTCCAAGATAAAGGCCGTGCGCTCCTCGGCAAGCTGCTCCCGAGCCTCTGCTATGTCCCGGAGAGTCTCCTTGTTGGCGTGTTGGAGCTCTTCCGCACGTTTCTCCAAGTCAGCTCCCGCCCTCGCGACAAGCGCCTCCCTGGACTCTAGTTTGGCTTGTCGGGTGCGGTAGAGCGACAACAACCTCCTTAGCAGCTGCTCCTCCTCAGGTTCACCACTGCTGCTGCTTGGGGCATCAACCAGCGACAGCCCGGCGGAGGCGAGCAGCTCCGCATCAAAGGTCTCCTTCTACTGGCGCGCCTGAGCTCGATGCCCATGGGAGCTTGATGAAGACGCCTCACCGGCTTTCGAGATAGGCGCCGGCCGGGCTCCTCGGAGTCCGGTGCGGCATCGCGGGCGGGGATCGGCGGTCGGCCTTTGCTGGCGCTCCTCAAGGCCTCCGGGCCATCGCGATCGCTGGTTCCTCCTCAGCCTTTGCACCAGCCTCGGCAGCCTCCTCGGCCAAGGCTTGTCGGCACCAGCTTCCTCCTCCTCCATGTTGGCGGCGTCGGCATTGTCGCCGCCGGGCGCCTTTCCTCGCCAAAGAGCCTCGGTTTCCATCGGATCTCCGGCAGATGGGTCTGATGATCAGAAGGGGGAAGCACAAAAATCAAACAGACATTCGAAAGAGAGAGGCGGAAGAACAGAACCCAAGGGAAACTATCAAGGCAAGAAGGTTACCTGCAGTAGGGCATGTGGCCGCGGCCTCCACCACCGGAGGATCGTTGGCGCCAGTCCTTGTCGGGGAAGCTCCCCTCGTCGGAGAGGCTTCCCTTGCCGGAGAGCGTTCCCTTGGCGGAGAATCCTCCCTTGGTGGCGTAGTTGAAGCAAGCGTAATTTCTGAGCGGCCTCCGGGCCTCCCGATGAGGCCGACCTCGGGGTAGCCTCCTGCTCCATGATGTGGCTGCTCGCTTCCTACAAAATCCAAGCAAACCAGATATAAGTAACGAAAAGCACCCAAGCCGCTTAACCACGGGAGCATACCGGATACTTACGCTGGGGCTGTCTGGGCTGCTCATGAAGGGTTGCCGGGTCCGCAAAGGAGTCTCGGACGCGTCTCCCTGTTGCTGTGGAGTCGTCTGGAGACGCACGCACCACCGCCTTGGCTCTCTTCTACGCCTCCGAGCCGACGCCTCAAGAAGAAAGTTCAGAGTGGAACCAACGATATAAAATAAAGCAATAAGTTGGAAGACTACAAATAGCAGCGGCAAGATCTTACTCTTCCTCTTCTTCCTCGGAGCTGAGAGCGGATAGATCAAACTCTGCTCCAGCGCGACGGATTGGGGGAGAAGACTCCCTCTGGCGCTTAGCGGGTGCAGGGGCCACGACTCCGTATGGCCCCGAGCCCGTCAGCGGGCGTGAACGAGACGCCTCGCGGCAACAAGATTTCTGCCGCTGTGGAGCGCTGCCGGGCGGCGTAGGCGGTTGTCGGACCATATGCTCCCCGCCATTTCTCCGTCCTCCGAAGACGCCTCCTTGGCGGGCGGCGAAGCTCCTCCCGCTGCAAGCTACTTGACGGGCGGAGGAGAGGCGCCCGGCAGCTCACTTGGGTCGTTGTCGGGCTCGGCCCCGCTTCCTCACCGATGAACTCCTCTTGGTCGGCAAGGCTTGCCGCCTCGGCCCTCTCCGCCTCGACCGTGAAACTAAACGCGCCGTGCGGCAGCCTCTGCAGCCTCCTCCACCCTTGTGGCGCGCGCGCGCCATCTCCCGAGCAAGCAGGTGTCGCGGTGAGCCGTCTCTTCTCGCCGGGCGTGGACCGCACTTCGCATAAGTCGTCAAGAACTGCTGCACTATGTCATCGGCGGGTTCCTGCCAAGTTGGAACGATCCCATGGGAATCGCACAACGGCATTATCGCGCGAATGCGATCAAGCACCGAGTTGTTGCACAAGGGCACAACTCCCCTCGGCAACATGCACCATCCAGGTTGTCCGGCTCGAGCTTGAACAGCTCCCGCAGCATGCCGCCAAGCTCCAGTGGTGGTGAAGTTCCACTTAGGCCCGGACGCAGCCTCATGATATCCGCCATGCTCGAATTCTCAAGCGAGGTCTCCTTTCTCCTGCAAGGGTGCAATGCGACGGCGAAGGAAGTCCGCGCCAATCGCCCCCACGGTGAGCCCTCGCTGTCGGAGGCGGAAAATCCCTAGTCGTGGCAATCTTCAACTTGTCGCCCTCCGCGCCAAGTTGCTCCAATCGCTGCCGCCAACTATGGGGGGTTTTGGCGCAGGGCGGTAAAAGGTCGTGGCTCCTCCTCTAAGATCCTGCACCAGTCAGCCTCCACTCCTCCCACTTGTCGCAACTCTCCGTCAAGGCACGCTTCCTTCTTGCCGATCCTAGAGGTCCATGCAATTCCTCCGGCAAGCGGCTCTCCTCTCTCTACGCGGGGTGAGAATTAATGGCGGAAGAGGGCGACATTTGGGTGGACCCCGACAAAGTTCTCGCAGAGATGTGCGAAAACAGCCAAGGTGAGAACGGTGTTGGGGGTGAAGTCAAGAAGGCGGAGGCCATAGGTGTTCATGACATCACGTAAAATTAGAAAAGCAGGGCAGAGCCCGCACTGTAAGAAAATCGCGAAGAAGGGTACCGAAGGAGACCTTGGCAGATGTGGCGGAGATGACCCTCGTCGCGGATGCGCCCGGGTCACCGTCGACTGTAAGAGGTAGTACCCATCCCGCAGCTCCTTCCTGCCGAAAGGGGTCAAGAGAGCCCGCTCTTTTCAGCAGCGCCACATGAGCCGCTGCCTCGGATTTCACGCCCTTCCCCTTATCGGCCTTCGGAGCCATAGGGAGTCGTGGCGGAGGAAGCTGACAGCGTGGGTGGCACCGGTAGCAGTGGAGGGGGCGGAGCGTCGCTCTCTATGGGCTTGAGAAGGAAGGAGAAAGCGACGGGGGTTTTCCGATGTGACGGCAAGGGCAAGTGGGCGCCCCGCCCGGTTTCCCGCTTATAAAGGGAGAGGGGCAGGCGCTCGATTTTTCCATTAAAGAAAGCCCCACGATCTCCCCACGACGCCCACGCCCGACGTCGCGGCTGCCTCGTGGAGACGTGCAGGGTCCAAGGCGAGTAACGGCGTAATCAAGACCACGCACGCCTGCAGGCATCGCTTTGGGCCTGCCCAACAGAGCTTACGCCGTGGTGTGGCCCAGTTCGGGCTCCTCGTCGGCAGATTAGAGTAGGGGTACCCTAGTACCCGAACTCGCGGCATGACGCAGCGCATACGGCCGGGCCGGCTTGATGGCCGCCAAGATCCTCAGCGGCTCCTTTGGAGCCATTCAAGAACGAAGCAGTCAAGACCCCGGCAAGAGGAGCTTGCCGGGAAGGCCACTCAAGGCGCAAAGGAAACGAGGCCCCGGCAAGAGGAGCTTGCCGGGAAGGCTTGGCGGGCGCTAAACCCCCAAGCGCGACAAGGTTCTCACCGCGGCAAGGCGCTTGCCGGGGCGGGTGACCTCTCTTCCTCTCCGCTCCAGCTCACCCGCCAACGTGTCACCACGGGGCTCCCCCAAGTACGCGTGTCGGTGGGCTGTGCAGCCAGCGGGGAGTAGCGACAAACAGCGCTGACAACCCACCATCGTGGCGGACGGAGGCGCACTTAACGGTCCCTGTTACACTGTTCGGGCGACTGAGACAGGCATTGATGACCCTTATCCCTTGCCGTCAGAGTTAGGTATAGATTACTGTACACTGTACAAAGCGGTGTACCTACCTAAGTTTTTACCATTGTAACCTTATCTATTTGCCACATGTGGTAACCCCTTGTGCCAATAAAAGGAGGTCCAAGGGCAACGTAGGGGAGGTTCGGCTGGTTTTCGGTCCAGCTCCAGCTTAGTTCATCACATCCAGGCTAGGTTTTGTAGCCCGCATTGCTCTAGCAAGAACACCGGATAATCCACAAAGCAGCAGTAGGAGTATTATCTCTCCGGAGAGCTCAAGCCGGGTAAATCCTCTCGTGCGCATCGCCTCGACCCGCTCTTTGTGCAGTCTCCGCCCCCCTCCGAACCACAAAGGGACCCAGGTCCCGTAGGTGCTCGTGGGGCACGATCAGCTCTTCCCCCCGACACTACTGTGAATGTTGATCCGGAGAAGACTCCAGAGCATCATGGTGAAAATCCCGAAGTTGCTAAAGACAACTCTGCTGGGGTTAATCAAGATGCCAATGCTAATCCGCCAGAGGTTGAACCGGAGGTCCAAGTTGAGACGTCACATCCTCCCGCTTCCACCGAGTCCTCGCAGCAGAACAACGGGACTCAACTGCTGATCCGCCAAGCCCGGGTATGAAAGCGCCAAGCCTAGGTGAAAATGCCAATCCGGCCAGCCTGACCAAAGATGATGATGTCGTAGTTACGGGCACCGCATATACCGCCCCTGGCAATCCGGTTGCTCTATCAAAGCACAACGCCAAGGAAGAATTTATTGCCATGAGCAAAGGGAAGGAAAAAACGGATCTGTCAGCTTTTGACAATTTCTCTGCCCAAGATCTTCACTCTGGCTTCCTGAACCGGCTCTACACAAGCCGTGATTTCAAGCTTGGTCCGGTAAATCTTATGAAGGAGCGCTATGAGGTAAACAGTTATGCCTTTCTCTTTGTACCTTCATTGCATAGTAGCCCCCAAGGGCGTGTTTGTAATCTTCTTTCAAGCCGCATTACTTGATATAGAACTCAATACTTTCGTAGTCCATCGTTGTAGCTCCCCAAGGGCCAGTTCAACTTAGTGTAGTTAAACCGGGACTTAACATAAAACTCAATGCTTCGTAATTCACCGATGTAGCCCCCAAGGGCAGTTCAACTTAGTATAGTTAAACCGGATCGTGATTTATATCGCCGCAGTTAGAACATGTTCGAGCAAATAGCCATTAGCCCCCAAGTGCCAAGTTGAATACCTGTATTGAGCTTGGGACTTTGTGATTTTATTGGCGATGAAGATCAAATATGCATTAGCCCCCAAGTGCCAAGTGTATGACCTGGTTATGCGCTTGGGACTTGTAATGAAAATACTAACATGCTCCCTTTTTGTTGTTGCAGTGATATACGCCAACAAACCTCACAAATCAATGATCTTCAAGAAAATCTGAAATCTCAACAAGCAGAAACCTCCAAGGCCAAGGATGAGCTGAAAACCGCCTTGACTACTATGGAGCAGCTCAAGGAGTGGTTTAAGTCCGAGCGGGTGTGACGCCCTCGATTCAATCGTACACTAATCATACACGCAAATGTGTACGATCAAGATCAAGGACTCACGGGAAGATATCACAACACAACTCTAGACACAAATTAAAATAATACAAGCTTTATATTACAAGCCATGGGCCTCGAGGGCTCGAATACATAAGCTCGAAAACACAAGAGTCAGCGGAAGCAACAATATCTGAGTACATACATGAGTTGGACAAGTTTGCCTTAAGAAGGCTAGCACAAAAGCAACTACGATCGAAAAGGCAAGACCTCCTCGCCTGAGCCTCCTAACTACTCCTGGTCGTCGACGGTCTCCACGTAGTAGTAAGCATCGGCGGTGGCATCTGACTTCTGGCTCCAACATCTGGTTGCATCAACCAGAAAGAAGAAGAAAGGGGGAAAAGGAGGAGCAAAGCAACCGTGAGTACTCATCCAAAGTACTCGCAAGCAAGCATCTACACTACATATGCAACATTATCAAAGGAAGGCTGTATATGTGGACTGGGCTGAAGTGCTGTAATAGAGAGAAGGCCTAGTCCTATCGAAGACTAGCATCTTCGAAACCACCATCTTGCAGCAAACAAGAGGGAGTAGAGTAGTAAAACTTAAAGTAGCGAAGTGTTATCAACCTCGGCGAGATCCTTTCTCGACTCCCTGCGAGAAAGGCATCCCAGAGCCATACTATCCAGCTTATCATCACAATCCAATTCTCATCGCAATCCATTGCTCATATCCATGTCTCATCTCAAGTATCCTGTTCTAGTTGTATCGACCGGATACAACTCCAAGTGTCCGCTATCAGAGGACGTGCTATCGATAGATGTTTTCTTCCCTGCGAGGGTGCACCAACTTACCCACCACGCCGCTTAACTCCGGCCGACACACTTTCCAAGGTCATGCCCGGCCTCGGCCAAACAATACGCGCCAACCCGACCTAGGCTTAATAGAGAGGCCAAGACGCCGGACTAAACCTATGCCCTGTGGGTCATGGGCCATCTCCCCGAACTCCACACGCGTTGCGACGCTGGCCGAAGCGCAGACCCTAGCCCATCAGGCGTTCCAGTCCAATCCGGCTACACCGCCCGTCACGACGTCTAATAAGCTTCGGTGATGTATACGACGCTGAACGCCCATACTTAGCCCACGTGATGGTTAGTGCTATCAGCCAAAGGCCCCTCGGATCAAATATCCAAATCGTAGTGGATTAGGAACGCAGCGGTAACAAGCGAGACTCACGAAAGATGTGACCCCGCTGCCTGCCTCGAGGACTTGCGGCAAGGGCTAGGAATGCCCGCCACGCCTCGTAATTATCTCGCGGCACCCTCCGTGTCAACCCGCTCCACATCACTCGCAATTAACGCAGCTGGTACCCTCGTAATTCGACCCGTCTTTCCAAGTAACAGTGGTAAAGTCCAAGTAACCGTGTGTCCAAACATCAAGGGGAAAAGCCGAGGAATCACCCCAATGAATTCCACTAGATGTAATCATCAAGGTGAACGTAAGAGGAATCACCCCGAGGTTCACACTTGAGGGGTTGCGCCGACAGTAGTCGTATCGGAAGTGGTTAAGGAGGAAATCACCCTCGATGACCACGACCGGATAGCTATACTCTGTGGTTAATATCGGAAGTCAGAGGTTTCACCCTCGGTACTCGATAGTAACCCAAGAGTGTCGAGCAACTAAGGGGAAGTGATGTGCGGTGTCGGGGCACAGTCTTCGATCCCGCTGATCGGGTCTTCAATGATGAAGCGAGGCAACAAGGACAAGGTGAGGGGGTCACCGATGGGTCTCTAACCAACCTATACTAAGCAGTTTAGGATAAGCGAGGTAAGGTACAACAAATAGAGATACAAAGCAGGCTATGCATCGTAATAGGTGCAAACAATAATAGATGTAAAATCTAATGCAAGCATGAGAGAATGGAATGGGCGATATCGGGATGCTCAAAGGGGGCTTGCCTGTTGCTCGGGCAAGAGAGAGGGTCACAACACCGTAGTCGAACCGCCGCCAGCAGTTAGCGTCGGTCTCGTAGTCTACCGGAGAGAAGAGGGGGAAGAAACAATGAATACCAAGTAAACAGATGCATATCGATGCATGACATGCCAAGAAGCGATGCTAGGCGTGCCCTAACGTGGTATGAGGGGGGTACTGGTTAAGGGGGAAACATCCGGGAAGTTTTCCCGGTTCCGGACGTCTGTCAGACAGATGAACCGGAGAGGAAAGTTTGCAGGTTCGATAGGTTAGAGGCGTGTGGTGGACGAACGGACTGCGTATCCGGATTCGTCACGCTGCTCGAGCAACTTTCATGTTGGAAATATTTTAATCCGGATTACGGATTAAAAGATATGATTTTAAAAGATTTTATTAATTTCGGAAATTTAATTAATTATTTAATTAATTTCGAAAATGCATTTATGACATCAAAGATGATGTCAAGCTGACATCATCGATCAACAGGGTTGACTTAGTCAACCCCGGTGTGGGTCCCGCATGTCATTCTCTAATAACTAATTAACCTAATCAAGGTTAATTAACATTAGTTAATTAAGTTAATTAATGATTAGGGTTAATTAATCAGAATTAATTAGATTAAATAATTGATTAATTAATTAATTAATTAATTAATTAGTTAATTAGTTTTAATTTACTTTCATCCTATTTTTATTTCTGTTTTAATAAAAACCGTTCCTTTTTTGGGGGTGGGGCCCCATGTCATTGGCCCCGAGGGGCACCGGCAAGCCAGTGGCGGGCAGGTATGGGTTCAACCCGAGGCCATCGGGGCCGGGCGCCTGAGGCCAAGACGGCGTCTGGGGTCAGCCACGGCGCGACCAAGCCGAGGCGACGCGCGGTGGTGGTGGGGTTTCTGCCCCGACGGGGTGGGGAATTGCCACGGGCCCGGGCCGAGCGACGGGCGCGAGAGGGGCGTGAGCCGGGCGACGGGAGGCCCCGGGCGTTGGAAGGCCGGGGTTTGGCCGTGGGGGGGAGGGCGCCGGCGAGGTGGGCGTCCGGCGGCCGGAGGCGTCGTCGACGGGCGGGAAGAAGAGAGGGAACGGGGGGGTTCAAGGAGGCCATGTCAAGCTGACAGGATGGCTCCGGGCGACGGTCTGGGCCACACAGACGGAGAGAGGAGAGGGGGCGAGGGAAGGCGGCAGTGGCAGTGGCGAGCCGTCGTCGCCGACGGGGAGGGGGAAGAGAGGGAACCGGGGTTCAGGCGAGTGTGCGGCGGCCGGCAAGCCGGCGACAGCCGGGCGACTCTGGCGTCAGACGGGAGAGGAGAGGGGGGCGAGGAAGGGAAGGCGTGCGGTGGTCATGGTGGCCTGAGGCCGTCACGGGAGGAGGGGAAGAGGGGGGAACCGGGGGGTCGGCGAGCTCACCGAGCCAGGTCTAAGCGAGCTGGCTCGGTGGAGGGCGGTGACGACCGGCGAGGAGGCGGTTGGGGCGAAGTTCGGCCGGCCGGGAGGCGGAGGGGTCGGGATCGACCAAGGGCGGGAGCTCGTGCTTGGGGGCAACGGAGGTCTCGGTCGAGTCTCCGATCCAGATCGGGCGAGGGAGAGGGTGGGGCGGTGGGGGGAGGCGGGCGGCTAGGGTTTGCCGCGGGGGTATGTGGCCGGGCTGGGCCGATGGGCCGCCCGGGGAAGTTGGGCCAGCCAGGGGTTTGGGCCAAGGGGTTTTCTTCCACACTTTTGTTTTAAATTTTGAAAAACTTTTATTTCTTTGCCTATGTTTTCAATATGAAGTTGAACCGGTTTTGAATCAACGAGAGTTTAGTCACAGTAACCGAGGTGACGTGGCATGATTAGCGTGGGATTACTGTAGCGTGATTATCCGGGCGTCACAATTCTCCTCCACTACAAGAAATCTCGTCCCGAGATTTAAGAGGGGAGTAAGGGGGAAAGGTCTGGTTACGAAATCCTAACGAATCTTCTCAGTCTTGGTTGATCTTCTTGAAGGGGTCGATCCATTACCTTGTCATCTTCATTTCTCTCACATGAGGTCATCATGGTGATGCCGCCCTTTTCTCGGTAACTCCAACGCATTTCACGAATAGGTAAGGGGTTATTCCGTGAAACGAACCTCCGCAAGGTTGACTATCCGTAGCTAACATCGAGGAAGGTGGCGGATAGTAACTCTCGGCCGGAACTTAAGAAAACATCGAGAGAAAAGTAAGAAGGTACCATGAGAAGTTTCAAGCGGGTAGGCAATCATCCGATGCTCAAACAGGTGCAAAAGGGTTCAGAGCAACGGGAATAAGTATTGCGTCCGATACCGTAATAGATCAACAGCAAGTGGCCCGTGAATTGCATACAAAGTCAAGCGTGAGGAGTAACTTCGCAACATGGGGGTGTACAGAGAGTCAGGTTTCGATCCTGGACCTGTGGGTTATGGGCCCACCATGTGGTTAAAAGTAGAAAGGTTGGTGACATCTTGCACGCATCATGTAAGCAAGGCATGTCGAGGAGAGTCCGAGGGTCATGTCGGCAACAACATAGGTACCCAGGGCGAGGGACGGAGAGAACCATTTTCCCGCTCGTTGAACGAGGCGGACCAATAGGCAAGGTCCCCGTCCATCGGTGGTTACCGAAATGTCACCAACAATAGTAACAGGGTCTTACTGGCAGTGTTGTAACACGAGGTGCTTGCACAAGCAGTGGATTATTACTGCTTATCTCATGTAGATCATAGAAAAGGTTTAAACAAACCAATGGATGGAAAATATGATCATCAGATTAAATAGAACAATGGAAAGGAAAATATGTTTAAACACATAATTCAAGGGTATATCCTTCCCAAGGACAAGCAGAGCAAGATATCCACGACAGAGATAATGTAGAGAACCCTTTAGGTAAGGGGAGAGAAATTTCATGACATTACCCATACAACGGTGTTTGATAATTGAGCAAGAAACATTTAGCATTGGGCTTCAATGTTCTTGTTGAAAACCGTAGTATCACAGACATGCTTCGAGATAGCATTGGCATGGTCTTCGTGTGAAGATCGGACTTTGGAATCACGGCGATCCATCAGAATAACTTGTAGAAACAGTATTACAATTCCTCATGGATGAAAGAATAACCCTGCTGAAAAGGAATCTATAATGATAGGTCCTCCAAATCCGGGGGTGCTAGGCATGACATCATGTTATCACGTCAACAAAGGATCAACGCTATAACTCTTGGAAATTGTCCCAACCATCATATCTGGCCGAGATTCAGATCCGATTGGTGTCAGGATACCTCAGACTTAGGATACCTGAGAAGACAAGGTGCAACGCAAATTGACAAGATGACAATGTAAGATTCTCGGGGGAAAGGAACTATGAAGTGATTTCCGCTAACAAGAGTCCATCATTAACCCAAGGAGAGGGCAAGGAGGTGTCTGGTGAACTCAACGGCAATTTACCGAGATTCCCAAAAGATGGATTTCCGCAATTAAGTGAACAAGGAGATAACATTTATCAGATCAAATGATATAAGGAAGTATGCTCGAGGAAAACATACACAAGTAAACACTGTTGAAAGGTGCGCCCAAATATGGGCCGGGTTGCACGACCAACGTTGGAATGGTGATTCAATAATCAATAGTCTAAGAATTTCACTTCAAAGCAAGAGGCTTGCTAGAAGTTTTGAATTCACACGACATAGCTCAATTGTCGGTAATCCGGTTGAAAACAATACGGGGGCCAAGGAATGAACGAAGATGGCAAGAAGTATTATGATATCAAGAATCCTTAAGAGGTGGTGAAATTCTCACCACATCCTCGACAAAAGGAGATGGTAATACTTAGAGGTAAGGAAGATCAACTGCTGGGTAGCGGGGATCTCAAGGTTTACACAAAACACGAACAAGTTGTGTTGAACGGAAGGCAATAAAGTGGTCGATGAGAACAGGAATCATCGAGGGCAAGGAAAGGTATTACCCACCATGAATTCAATTGAATTCTGGAAGAGCTCATAAGGTTGATGATGATCACGACACAATTGTCGAGAGATTTCATGCAGATGTAATCGAGCAAATGACGACAACAAGTCAAAGTAATGATGAAGTGAAAGGTTATTGGAACCAAGGGTACGCCACAAACTCGAAACCAAGCTTGTTGTTCAAGGCGAAATGATATGACGATGAGGATCGACGTAAAGGTTAGTTCATCGTCGAAAATTGTGCTCCGAGAAGAAGGACCGGTAGCACAGCTTAAAATCATCACCACAATGATATAGCCAACAGGCTAGGAATGGCGTGGTCGGTACACACTGCATTTATAGAAGCTTCTTGAAGAGTTGTTGGACCGTGAAAAGCGGGCTCGGTTCAGCTTATCGGTGTCTTTGAGTGTTTAATAACTCAGAGCCCGTGAAGAATTGGAATCGCTGGGAAGGTAGCACTTGATGAAGAACTCATAAGAAGTTATGCGGTTCCATGATAATCTCGAGATACCAGGGGTAATACTCGACACAAGATCAAAGTAAAGGTTGGACTGGTGTATTGATCCATAGGAGACAATTGATTTAACTTGCACAGACATGATATTTAAAAGAGAACATGGTCGGAACCACGATTGCAAAAGGCCAGATCTCGGATATAAGATGAGCTTATACCAAAGGAAAAATTAATTTAAGAGAAGCTTTAATGATAAGATCTGCATCGTGTCCATGGGCATGAACACAAAGTTCAAGGTCGCCTCCCACTTCTCCAATGCACAACCTTTCATTCACTTCTCACGCTCAATGAAGTTGCAGTGTTGAAAATTTTATCCGCGAAGCACCTAAGAGTATGATTCGTGAAAACTTTCGGGTTCACACGGTTTAGTGAAGGCATATGTCCTACCCATAGGGGCTTCTTGGAATCATATACCGGAATCGTTAGAAATAATTATCTCAAGCTCAAAGGCAGAGCATGGTTGAGAAAGCAGAGGATACAATTTATCAAAGGCATTATGTATGAGAGGAAAGGCTCACAGGGTTATTGGATATGAAGGGCGTTGTCGATAAAATCCAACAAAGGATCCGTGGTCCACAAGGGATCCGACGTGAGCATCAAGACTCAACTAGAGGAAGAAGAATGCAAGGAGGTCAAACTATAGAAACAACTGACTAACTCAATTGTCAAATGCAAAAGAATTATGATTCCCAATCAAGGGGTCAAGCAATGCTCGATTAGGGATGGATAAGTTGAATAGCCTTAGGGTACAATCAATCTACACTTGGACCGGTCGAGAACCAATTCCAGTTAAAGAATGGCAGCTCAGCCGTAAATGTAATTTATAAGGATCAATGATGATTGCGGGTGTTCGCAAACATATTGAATTAACAGACTCAAAATGATAATGACAAGGAATGTCAATATGACTACGAGACTTATGGGATTAACCATAATGCAAGCAAGCAAGAATTTCAAGAGCCAAAGGCTCCGGAGGGTTTCCTAAGATCGAATAATATTTTGAAGACTTCAGGAACACATGAACAAGCTGGGTTGAGCGGATACTCGACAAGTGCGAGGGTTTATTAGAAGGGGTATTCATGTAGCAAAGAACTGCTAGGCAAGAGGCACAAAGTATTCTCGAACAATAGAAAACTTCGGTATCTTGTAATAACAAGATCAATGGGGGATGATCGTATGAATGGCAAGTGTAAGTAGTTATCCATACGGATTTATCGGTGGTCGAATAGCAAAAGTGATGAGCACAAAGTCTCGAGAGAACATCGAGAGTATCTTCGAATCTTCCGATTTGCGACGATCATCTGAAGTGAGGCTCTCCGGGAGAAAGTACTTGCGAGAACCTAAAGTTAGTTTTGTTTTTAGCAAATTCATTTAACCCGAATAGAAGAGAGTTCAGAGTCCCGCAGTAAAGGTCGAGGAGTAAAGATCCTAATACCACCCAATGGCGGCGTGGGCCCGTAAGGCACACAGCCAAGTTAGTAAAAGTTTTTGCAATGTCTAGACTCGACTTCGCCAAGGAGTTGGAAGGGGATTCCCTACAGCGATGTCGGCTCGATACCAACTTGTGACGCCTCGATTCAATCGCAGACACTAATCATACACGCAAATGTGTACGATCAAGATCAAGGACTCACGGGAAGATATCACAACACAACTCTAGACACAAATTAAAATAATACAAGCTTTATATTACAAGCCGAGGCCTCGAGGGCTCGAATACATAAGCTCGAAAACACAAGAGTCGTGGAAGCAACAATATCTGAGTACGTACATGAGTTAGACAAGTTTGCCTTAAGAAGGCTAGCACAAAAGCAACTACGATCGAAAAGGCAAGGCCTCCTGCTGGAGCCTCCTAACCACTCCCGGTCGCCGACGGTCTCCACGTAGTAGTAAGCATCGGCGGTGGCATCGACTTCAGGCTCCAACATCTGGTTGCATCAACCGGAAAGAAGAAGAAAGGGGAAAAGGAGGAGCAAAGCAACCGTGAGTACTCATCCAAAGTACTCAAAGCAAGGATCTACACTACATATGCAACATTATCAAAGGGAAGGTCAGATATGTGGACTGGCTGCGAAGTGCGAGAATAGAGAGAAGGCCTAGTCCTATCGAAGACTAGCATCTTACGGAAACCACCATCTTGCAGCAAACAAGAGGGAGTAGAGTAGTAAAACTTAAAGTAGCGTAAAGTGTTATCAACCTCGGCGTAGATCCTTTCTCGACTCCCTGCGAGAAAGGCATCCCTGAGCCATACTATCCAGCTTATCATCACAATCCAATTCTCATCGCAATCCATTGCTCATATCCATGTCTCATCTCAAGTATCCGATTCTAGTTGTATCGACCGATACAACTCCAAGTGTCCGTTACCGTAGGACATGCTATCGATAGATGTTTTCTTCCCTGAGGGTGCACCAACTTACCCACCACGCCGCTTAACTCCGCCGGACACACTTTCCAAGGTCATGCCCGCCTCGGCCAAACAATACGCCGCAACCCGACCTAGGCTTAATAGAGAGGCCAGCACGCCGGACTAAACCTATGCCCCCGTGGGTCATGGGCCATCTCCCGGGAACTCCTCGCGTTATGACGCCGTCGGAAGCGCACCTAGCCCATCAGCGTTCCAGCCCAATCCGGCTACGCCGCCGTCACGACGCCTAATAAGCTTCTACTGATGTATACGACGCAGAACGCCCATACTTAGCCCACGTGATGGTTAGTGCTATCAGCCAAAGGCCCCTCGGATCAAATATCCAAATCGTAGTGGATTAGGAACGCAGCGGTAACAAGCGAGACTCACGAAGATGTGACCCCGTTGCCCGTCTCGAGGACTTGCGGCAAGGGCTAGGAATGCCGGCCACGCCTCGTAATTATCTCGCGGGCACCCTCCGTGTCAACCCGCCTCCACATCACTGCAATTAAGCACGCTGGTACCCTCGTGGTCGACCCGCCTTTCCAAGTAACAGTGGTAAAGTCCAAGTAACCGTGTGTCCAAACATCAAGGGGAAAAGCGAGAATCACCCCGATGAATTCCACTAGATGTAATCATCAAGGTGAACGTAAGAGGAATCACCCCGAGGTTCACACTTGAGGGGTTGCGACGTAGTCGTGACGGAAGTGGTTAAGGAGGAAATCACCCTCGATGACCACGATCGGATAGCTATACTACAGGTTAATATCGGAAGTCTGTAGAGGTTTCACCCTCGGTACTCGATAGTAACCCAAAGAGTGTCGAGCAACTAAGGGAAGTGATGTGCGGTGTCGGGGCTGGTCTTCGATCCCGTTGATCGGGTCTTCAATGATGAAGCAGGGCAACAAGGACAAGGTGAGGGGGGTCACCGATGGGTCTCTAACCAACCTATACTAAGCAGTTTAGGATAAGCGGTGTAAGGTACAACAATGAGATACAAAAGCAGGCTATGCATCAGAATAGGTGCAAACAATAACAGTAGCAAAATCTAATGCAAGCATGAGAGAATGGAATGGGCGATATCGGGATGCTCAAAGGGGGGGCTTGCCTGGTTGCTCTGGCAAGAGAGAGGGGTCGTCAACACCGTAGTCGAACTGGCCAGCAGCAGCGTCGGTCTCGTAGTCTACCGGAGAGAAGAGGGGGAAGAAACAATGAATACCAAGTAAACAGATGCATATCGATGCATGACATGCCAAGAAGCGATGCTAGGCGTGCCCTAACGTGGTATGAGGGGGTACCGTTAAGGGGAAACATCCGGAAGTTTTCCGATTCGACGTCTGTCGTACGATGATGAACCGGAGAGGAAAGTTTGCGTGTTCGATAGGTTAGAGGCGTGTGGTGGACGAACGGATCACGTATCCGGATTAAATCACGTCGTTCGAGCAACTTTCATGTTGGAAATATTTTAATCCGGATTACGATTAAAAGATATGATTTTTAAAAGATTTTATTAATTTCGAAATTTAATTAATTATTTAATTAATTTCAAAATGCATTTATGACATCAAGATGATGTCAAGTCGACATCATCGATCAACAGGTTGACTTAGTCAACCCGACGTGTGGGTCCCGCATGTCATTCTCTAATAACTAATTAACCTAATCAAGGTTAATTAACATTAGTTAATTAAGTTAATTAATGATTAGGGTTAATTAATCATAGATTAAATAATTGATTAAATAATTAATTAATTAATTAATTAGTTAATTAGTTTTAATTTACTTTCATCCTATTTTTATTTCTGTTTTAATAAAAACCGTTCCTTTTGGGGGTGGGGCCCCATGTCATTGGCCCCGAGGGGCACCTGCAAGGCAATGCAATGGGCAGGGTATGGGCTCAACCCGAGGCCATCGGGGCCGGGCGCCGAGGCCAAGACGGCGGTCGGGGTCAGCCACGGCGCTGACCGCCGGCTGGCGGCGGCGCCACAGGCGAGCACGGTGGCGGGGTTTCTGCCCCGACGTGGGGGAATTACACGGGGTCTGGGCCGAGCGACGGGCGCGAGGGGGGGGCGTGGAGCCGCGACGGGAGGCCCCGGAGCGCCGGAAGGGGCCGGGTTTCGCGGCCGTGTGTGAGGGCGCCAGAGGGTGGCGTCTGGGCGGCCGAGGCGCTGCCGACGGAGGGAAGAAGAGAGGGAACGGGGGGGTTCGGGCGAGCTGCTGGCGGCCGGCCGGGCGATGAAGCCGGGCGACGGGCCACGGCCGTGACGGGAGAGGAGAGGGGGCGAGGGGGGAAGGCGGTGCAGTGGCTGGTGGCCGGAGGCTGCCGACGGGGAGGGGGAAGAGAGGGAACCGGGGTTCAAGGGCGAGTCAAGCGGCCAAGCCGGGCGACGAAGCCGGGCGACGGGCTACGGCACAGACGGGAGAGGAGAGGGGGGCGAGGGGAAGGCGGTGGGTGGCCTGGTGGCCGGAGCCGTCTGCCGACGGGGAGGGGGAAGAGAGGGAACCGTGTGGGGGGGCGAGCTCACCGAGCCACTGGGGTCTAAGCGAGCTGGCTCGGTGGAGGGCGGTGACGACCCGCGAGGAGGCGGTTGGGGCGAGTTCACGGCTGTGGAGGCGGCGGGGGCCGGGATCGACCCGCGGCGGCGGGAGCTCGTGCTTGGGGGGGCGACGGAGGTCTCGGTCGGGGTCTCCGCCCCCGATCCAGATCGGGCGAGGGAGAGGGGTGGGGGCGCGTGGGGGGGGGGGAGTGCGGGGCGGCTAGGGTTTGCCGCTGGGGGTATGTGGTCGGCGGGCCGATGGGCCGCCCAGTGTGGGAAGTTGGGCCAGGCCAGGGGTTTGGGCCAAGGGTTTCTCTTCCACACTTTTTGTTTTAAAATTTTGAAAAACTTTTATTTCTATGCCTATGTTTTCAATATGAAGTTGAACCGGTTTGAATCAACGAGTTTAGTCACGAAGAATCGAGGTGACGTGGCATGATTAGCGTGGGATTATCAGTGGCGTGATTATCCCAAGGCGTCCTGGCGGGCCAACTAGGATATCAAGCAGCTATTAAACCGGTGACGGAAGAGCTCACCGGATTAAAGCACCAAATCAATGCCATGACCTTCGCCATATTCGGTAAGCAATGCTTCACCAATGTTGTGATGAATATTTCGTTTTGAAATTTCCTCCGGTTTAACCTGAACTTTATTAAACCGGTATAGGTAAACACATTGCTCATCTGGGCTCTGACAACGGAAGAAACTCAAGGCCGCGTATACACTAATTAAACAGCTGTATACCGGCACCCATCGAGTTATTTGCGCCACTTCTTACGATAATGCAGCTCCGACATTGATCAAGGACACACGGACCGCCTATCTATGATACCAAAGACAGATAGAAGAATTGAAACGATCCGCTGCCGGGCTGGCACCTTATTGGCACTAACTCGCGCCAAAGCATGGATAGCGACCTTGATCCGGTGACATAGCCAAAGGCTTCCCAGTGCTCAAGAAAATGGCGAAGCATTTGATAATGATGCTCTCAAACGGGTAACAAGGAGATGCGTCCTCTGGCGAAGTCAATCGGCGAAGAGGCCAACCTGACGGTTCACCGCTTCCTTCTACGACGCCGAACAACATGTGACGGGTTGAAGCTGTTATTCGGAAGTGCGTAACCTTGTTCCACCAACCCGTAAGCACACTTATGCCCCTGACGTTGATCCGGCTGAGCTTATAAGTGAAGAGGCTGTCTTTCAGGCTTTAACCCGGATTGACTGGACCACCAATGACTTCCGGCCATTGGATGGTGAGGAGGAAGAAGTTGAACCGATGCCAGACGACCCATCTTCTTCACGTCAACCTGACAATGAAGCTTAATCCGTCAAGCCGGTAGATGCATCAGAAGCTGCCTGTCATGACACCATTCCAAATTTTGGGCCTCTGCCTTGTAATAAGATAGCCATCACTTTTGTTTTTAATATGCCTTCGTGCAATGGTGCTGACTCCTTTGATTGAATGATCGAAACCTTCAATTTAGATTGCCTGCAGTCACCAAATCTTAAACTGCCACAATGATGCATGCCGCTTGACCCGGTTTGTGACATTCATATATATATGAAATGAAATATTGAGGTATATAATCAAAATTTGTGATACAAAATACCTGCCATCGCTGGGCATGAAGTTGGCTTAGCCAATCTTGAAGTGGAGGTTGTATAAACCATTACCGTCAAAGGAGAAAACAACTCCTGTGTTCATAATGCCGGTTTACCATGTAAACCGTGCCGGGTCATGACAAGCCCCCTGTTACTCCATGATGGGATGTTAACAGAAAAAGTCAAACCGAAAGAATTATCCCCGGATTAAAAATGGACCGAATTCCGTCAATTGACAGCTTGAACCGGTTTAAAAAACGTTATCGGTTTAAGAAACGCAACAAAGTCAAATAATAGTTATGAAAAAACATGGAAGCAAAAACCGTTTGCAAAAAGAGGCTTTACTGAGCCGATCAGATGGTGTTACCATGGTCGGACACGACCAAGCTCCCAATAGGGTATAGTCATGGTTCAAGTCAGCCAGGTCCCCAACTGAAACCGTGGCATTATGCCGATCAAGTGGCGTGGCAATGGTTCGGGTTCGACCAAGCCCCCAAGTGACTCTATGGCCTTAGGCCGATCAAGAGGCGTGACTGGTTCAGACTTGACCGTGTCCCCAAGTGATCTGGTGGCTCTCGCCTATCAAAAGGTGTTGCATTGGTTCGGACACGACCAAGCCCCCAAGTGATATCATAAAGCTTTTGAAAAGCAAACTCAGGGGGTAAACCAGAGGCTGCTTTAAAACAGAACAACTCCACGTAACCACGCATGATGTAACAGAACAGATACCCCGCTTTAGCTGAGGCTCCGGTTTATTACTTTATTCATAATATATACAGTCATAATATGTACATAAGTAGAGCCGATGGCTCAGGTATAATAAGGTCGAAGATGAGCTATGTTCCACGACCTGTTGGTCTCCTCCTCCGGCGTCGTGAGTCTTTATGCTCTCGAACATCGATCGAGATAGTACGACCCGTTGTGCAGATTCTTCTTGACCACGAAGGCCCCTCCCAAGGCGGGATAGCTTGTGCATATCGATGCGGTCTTGGATGAGTCGAAGCACCAAATCTCCCTCTTGAAAAGTTCTGGTTCTGACCCGGTGACTATGATAACGACGAAGATCCTGTTGGTAAATCGCCGAGCGGGCAGCTGCTATGTCACGCTCTTCATCCAGCGGATCCAAAGCGTCCTGTCGTGCTGTCTCGTTATCCACTTCAACATAAGCTGCCACACGAGGTGAGTCATGACGGATATCACTGGGGAGAACCGCCTCCGCTCCATAAACCATAAAGTACGGTGTGTATCCCGTGGATCTGTTAGGTGTAGTATTTATACTCCTTAACACAGACGGTAGCTCTTCTACCCAACAACCCGGTGTCCTCGCAAAGGGACCATAAGTCGGGCTTGATGCCTCTCAAGATCTCTTGATTGGCTCTTTCCGCTTGACCATTGGACTGTGGGTGAGCTACTGAAGAAACATCAAGCCGGATGTGCTCACATTCGCAGAACTCCTTCATGGCACCTTTGGAGAAATTGGTACCATTATCTGTGATGATACTGTGGAAAACCAAACCGGAAAATCACTTTTTGATGAATCGAACACCGTGGCTGCATCACACTTGCTAACAAGTTCTGCCTCTACCCACTTTGTAAATTTGTCGACCGCCACCGGCAGTGGGTCTTCTTGTCCTTGGACCTTTTGAAAGGCCCAACCATATCCAGCCCCCAAGTCGCAAATGGCCAAGTAATTGGAATCATCCTCAATTCTTGGGCTGGTACACGAGCACGTCTGGAAAACTTTTGGCAATCATCACATCGTCTGACCAGATCTTCCGCATCAGCATGGGCAGTTAACCAATAGAAACCGTGGCGGAACGCTTTAGCCACCAAGGATTTTGAACCGACGTGGTGACCACAATCTCCTTCGTGGATCTCACGCAATATTTCACAGCCTTCCTCAGGGGACACACAGCGTTGAAACGCCCCTGACACACTGCAATGATGCAACTCGCCACTAACAATGGTCATAGACTTAGATCACCGAATTATCTGCCGGGCCAACGTCTCATCTTCTGGTAACTCGCCCCGGTTCATGTACGCCAGATAAGGAAGCGTCCAATCCGGAATGACGTGCAGAGCTGCCACCAATTGAGCCTCCGGATCAGGAATAGCCAAATCCGCTTCACCAGGGAGTTTGACTGATGGGTTGCGCAGTACGTCAAGAAAAACATTGGGCGGGACCGGTTTGCGTTGAGAGCCCAACCGGCTTAAAGTGTCCTCCGCTTCATTCTTTCGACGGTCCACGTGGTCCACCTAGTAGCCCTTGTAATGACCTGCGACAACATCCACCTCACGACGATATGCAGCCATGAGTGGGTCCTTTGAATCCCAAGTGCCAGACACCTGTTGAGCAACTAAGTCCGAGTCACTGAAGCACTTAACCCGGCTTAGATTCATCTCCTTAACCATCCGAAGACCATGGAGCAAGGCTTCATACTCAGCTGCATTGTTAGTACAAGGGAACATTAAGTGGAGAACGTAACAAAACTTGTCACCTCGTGGGGAAGTTAATACGACTCCGACCCCGAGCCCTCAAGCTGCTCGGATCCGTCAAAATGGATGGTCCAATATGTATGATCCGCCTTTCTTCAGGCTCTTGCAACTCCGTCCAATCATTAATGAAATCCACAAGTGCTTGAGACTTCACCGCCGTCCGAGGCACGTACTTCAAACCGTATGCCCAAGCTCTATAGCCCACTTTGCAATCCGGCCAGTCGCTTCCCGGTTCTGTATGATATCACCTAAGGGAGCGGAACTGACCACCGTGATGGGGTGCCCTTGGAAATACTGCTTCAGTTTCCGGCTTGCCATAAAAACTCCATACACCAGCTTCTGCCAATGCGGATACCTTTGCTTAGATTCAATAAGCACCTCGCTGATATAATAAACCGGACGTTGAACCGGATGCTCCTTTCCTGCCTCCTTCCGCTCTACCACAATTGCTACACCGACCGCCCGGGCGTTAGCAAAGAACATATATCGGCGGCTCCTTGTCGATGGGAGCAGCGAGTACAAGCGGTTGGCCAATTGCCGCTTAAGTCCTCCAACGCTTTATCGGGCCGGACTCGAACAAACCGATCTGTCTTCTTCAGCATCTGGTACAAAGGGATGGCCTTCTCTCCGAGGCGGCTGATAAACCGGCTCAGCGCGGCAATCCGGCCCGCCAAACGCTGGACATCATTAATACACTTTGGTTTAGCCAGGGAGGTGATAGCCGTAATCTTCTCCGGATTAGCTTCAATCCCCCTGTTGGACACGAGGAAACCCAATAACTTGCCTGCCGGAACACTAAAAACACATTTGGCCGGGTTGAGCATCATCTTGTAAACCCGCAGGTTGTCAAAGGTTTCTTTCAAATCATCAATCAGTGTTTCCTTCTTCCTTGACTTAACCACAATATCATCCACATAGGCATGCACATTACGGCCGATCTGTTTATGCAAGCAATTACATACAACGCCGATAAGTTGCTTGGGCTCTTGAGCCCGAAAGGCATAGACACATAGCGTAAGGCTCCAAAGGGAGTGATAAACGATGTCTTCTCCTGGTCCTTAATCGCCATCTTGATCCGATGATATCCGAATACGCATCCAAAAAGCTCAAACGCTCACAACCCGCAGCGGCATCAATAATCTGGTCAATGCGGGAGGGCAAAAGGATTTGCCGCAAGCTTTGTTAAGATCTCGTAATCCACACACATGCGCCAAGTGCCGTTTTTCTTAAGAACCAACACCGGATTGGCAAGCCACTCTGGATGGAAAACTTCAACGATAAAGCCAGCCGCTAAGAGCCTGGCCACCTCCTCTCCAATGGCCTTACGCCTTTCTTCGTTAAACCGGCGGAGGAACTGTTTCACTGGTTTGTACTTGGGATCAACATTAAGAGTGTGCTCAGCGAGTTCCCTCGGTACACCTGGCATGTCAGAAGGCTTCCATGCAAAAATGTCCCGGTTCTCACGGATGAACTCGATGAGCGCGCTTTCCTATTTCGGATCCAAGTTGGCACTGATTGTCACATCCCAGATAGACCATGCATTAGGGTGTGCATCATGTTTAAATTTCATTTGAATTTGAAATGGGGAAGGCAGGAAACCCCAGAACACCCCCCCTTTTTAAACAACTAGGGTTTACTAAAAAATATTTCAATGAACCTGAAATGCCCTTCAAAATGTTCACCCTCTTTGCTTTGGTTCAGAACCCATGTCAAAGGAGGTGTACCATTTTCTAGGTCATCTAAGGGTTCTAGAATTAATCCACAAGTTTTTGAAATGAGCATTTTAAATTATATAAAATATTTTAAATGTTCAAAAATTACCAAACCAAAATGTTTCATGTTGGGATTATTCTAACAAGTGACCAGGAGCATTTTGGTGATTTTTAAAATAGTTTTGGTATTTTTAAAAACCCCACAAAGTTGCAGGAAATTAGAAAAGACTTAAAATGGAAAACACTTACTCGACGCCTCGCCTGCCCACCGCCTGCCCAGCCCAAAGCAGCCAAGAGCTGCTTGGCTCGGCCAGCAGTAGCTCGGTGTCGCCGGCGAGCGCAGGCGCGCGCCACGCAGCTGGCCGCCTGCTTCACCTCCTCGCCGCCACGCCTGGATGGCCTCCACGTCGCCGCCCGAACCCCTGGACACGCCATTCGCCCCCTGCCTCTCTCCCTCGCTTCCCTCGCCATGGCCGACGCCATCGCCGACGCGCCACTGCCGACGCCGTGCTCCCCGCCGCCCATGCTCCTCCCCACCATGTCCAGCAGCTCGCCGCACCCCACTACCCCTAGCTAGCCGAGTCCCGCCGCTCTAAGCACCCCGGCCTCTACACCGACTCGACCGAAGCTCAAGCCGCCGGAGATCCCCATCGCCGCCGCCGCATCAGACCGCCCCCGACCCAGCGAGGCTCTCTCACGGGTTCACTGTGAGCTGGCTACTCCCCGTCCTCTCCGCTCTCTTCCTCTTGCACCACAACGAAGCGCACGTTGATCACCCGAACGCGATCGCCGCGGAGCTCGTCACGACGGCTCCGGCCACCCAACGGCCACGCCACCTTGTCCATCGCACTCACCGAGTTGCGCTGAGCCTAACTATGCACTTCCAGCGCCTCGCCGAGCCTCTAACACCACACCCGACATCACCCGAGCCCCGCCCGCCTTCGATTGCCGGGCGCCACTCCGCCACCCCTAACCCAATCGACCCCACCAAACACCGCTGCTCACTTCCAGCTCCACGTAGATGCTCCCAGCCCATTTGGTGCCCAGAAAGTGCAAAAGCACTTTGCTCACACTGCCTCAGCCTCGCGGCTAGACGCCGCGAAGTTGACCATCGACTTCGACCAGGCCCTGTTGACTGTTTCAGTCAATGACGGTGGACCCCCCCCGGTTAACTAATTAGGATTAGTTCTAATTAATTTAATTAGTTAAACTAACCCTGACATGCGGGTCCCACTGGTCAGTTTGACCTGGACGACCCCGTTGACCCCTGACGTCACGCTGACCTCATGCTGACGCAATAAATGAATTTCTGGATTTATTCTAATATAGCAAATTCCAGAATATAATTCAAATTTCAAATGCTTATAACTTTTATTCTATAACTCCAAATGCAAAGATTTATATATGAAAAATTATCAGAAAAATCCACTCTATCCATTGGTACAGGTTTCATGCATGTTAAAACAAGTTAACTATGCTGAATAACCAGAATAAGATATTGCACCATTAGGTCTAACTCAAATGAGCTATCATTTGAATCTTGATTCAAATGAGTTCATCCCCTGTTCTTCAGCTTGCATTAGACCAACACACATCCATATTGCCATGTCATAGCATGCATCATATTGTTGCATATCATCATGTGTGTTTACTTTCGGTGTGCTTTCATGATAGGTTCTCGCTCAAGATAACCTCGACTATTCATCTGAAGGGCAGTTCTCTATCCCAGTTCCATCAGGCAAGCAAAACCCCCCTTGTTCATTCCGATATAATCCCACTCTCTCGCTCCTGCTCTATTTTATTGCATTAGGACAACATCGATTCAACTGTTACTTGCTGCGGTAGCTGAACCCCTTGATCCTTTGCATGACCTGTCATTCCACAAGAATTAGATGAAACCCACTAGCATGAGTAGGAATTGTTTGAGCCATGTGGTGCCTACTCATTTATGCTTGTTGTCATGCCTGCCATCGCTTAGAGTGGAGTCAGTGTCCATTCATCGGGGATGAATCGGAGGTGTGTGAACATGTCCTCTCTGCGTGTGTAAGCTAAGTGTGTGAACACGATTTGGTAAAGGTAGCGGTGAGAGGCCATGTAGGAGTACATGGTGGGTTGTCTCATTGCAGCCGTCCTCGAGGCCGAGATCTGTGTTTGTGATCCATGAAAAGCAGTTACTACCACGCATTGGGCCCGAAACCAATGGACCCTCTCGGCTTCTTAACCACCCTTGTCCTCGGTCCGGGAGTTGCAAGTAGTTTACGGTGTTTGTAGTATCTTTGGGGACGCATAGCGCTGACCATAGGGGTGGGTTGTGTTGCGGTAGGCACCGTATTGATGTACCGAAGTGCCCGTTTGGTATCTCGGGAACCCTGCACACATCGTTCGGGCTGTATGGGAAACCTCGGCCGACTCCCTGGATGGAACCCGAATAGGCGATCAACTGGACTTGGGACTTGTGTGTTTAGGTAGGCTGTGGCCGACACCCACGTTGGGCTTCCGCTTGAAGGTTGCCGAGTACATGTCGTGTAAACGGCGGTAAGTGGTGAGCGTGTGTGAAGAAGTACACCCCTGCAGGGTTTAATATGATCTATTCGAATAGCCGTGTCCACGGAGAAGGACTTCTGGGTTACCTATATCAGTTCATAGACAAGTGAAAGTGGATACTCTAAAATGCGCAAGATAAGCGTGAGTGCTATGGATGGCGTTCTCGTAGGGAGACGGGAGCGGGTCCATAGTGGTGTATTGATATGGTGAATATGTGGACTCGTGCGCCACCTCAAAAGAGTTACCTGCGTGTAGTTCAGATAGTTACCGGGTCAAAGCTGGCTTGCTGCAGTCAAACTCCACCACCCCCTTTGATAATGATGCATATGTAGTTAGTTACGATGTAAGTCTTGCTTGAGTACAATTGTACTCACGTTTGCTTATTTTATGTTTTGCGTAGAGACGCTGGTCTCGCTAAGTAGTTCCACGTGGACTTGACGTTTAGCTTGTTACCTCAGCTACGATCTTGTGCCCTCGGCAGATCTGGTAGATAGTCGGGCTTCTCGGCCTTTCTCATTTATAGTTGTGCATACTGCAGACATGTTTAGCTTCCGCTTGTGCTTTGACTTGTATGCTCGAGTGTTGGGTCATGAGACCCATGTTTGTAATATCTCGCTCTTGGAGCCTAATGAATAATATATTTGAGTCGTAGAGTTATGTTGTGATGCCATGTTGTATCTACGCATATCGAGCATAATGTGTGTATGTAAAATGCTTGATATGTGTGGGATCCGACAAACTAGTTGTTTATCCTTGGCAGCCTCTCATATGGGGAAATGTAGTCTCGTGCTTACGAGCGATAGTAGTCCGCTACAGCCCGGTTCACCGAGTCTCGCTAGCCCAAAGACTACCGCTTGGACACTTGACTGGCGGCATGTGTTTCATTTCGTTCCTATGTCTGTCCCCTCGGGAAATGTCACGCGGTGTTATTCGAGTCCTGCCTAGCCTGCTACAGCCCGGATACCGGAGTCCTGTTAGCCCAAAGGCTACAGCCGAATATATACGTTGATGACCGACATGCTCGATGTGATTCATGTATGCCTGTCCCCATAGGTTAGTGCCGCTTTGGGTTCACGACTAGCCATGTCGGCCCGGTTCTTTGTCATATGGATGCTAGCGACACTATCATATACGTGAGCCAAAAGACGCATAAACGGTCCGGGGACATGGTAAGGCGACACCTGGGAATACCGTGCGTGAGGCCGCAAAGTGATATGATGGGTTACATGCTAGATCGGTGTGACTTAGGATCGGGTCCCGATAGCGTTGGTATCGAGCCCGATTGTCAGAGGATTACCAAGCCAAACTGGTCAAGTTGTGTCTAGAAATGCTTTAGTTATATAAGGGAATTGATTGTGGAAGGAACGTAAGGCTCTTTTTACTCCTTATACCTCATGGCCTTCGATCCGAGTCATCCTCTTCTCTTCTACGGGTTTAAGAACTAGGCTTCTCATCTATCTATCGTGATGACGTGTTACTAATCCATAGACTTATAAGATTGTTGGTTTTAATCCCGCTCAGTTCCTACTATTCTCGTATGATAACCGTTGATCTCGTAATCTTGTTATGATGTTGTTGAGTGGTTATGCCACCATTTTTGCATGATGTCTCAAATCTTTTTGAGCATTTACAGCCGTTATGCTGTCCGAGTCATCCCAGGTCTCTAAATAGTCTGATGCATTTGCAAATCCTTTCCTAACGTTCCAATGTCCTTTTTGGTCAGAATAAGCACACTAATCGGTAAGTTGAGGTACTTTGTTGCCTCGACATACATGTTGGAACTACTATTATGACCCTAGGTGTTTAGGAAGTCACCTAGCAATTTAGCAATGCTTTTGTATCCCGGTGTGATGATTACGGCCAAGATTCTTGAAAGCATCCCGTGATGCCGTTTAGTAGTAGGTATTCTACTCACGAGTTTACGAATCCGAGATTCATCCTACTTCATGTTGTTAGTATTTGCTAGTGCCTTTAGGATATTAGTAACCTTTGCGATAATCCTCGAAGTCCGTGGTATTCTCCTTCTTCCAAATACCATGAACTAATTATGGCGTAAGTTCTTTTGAACCAAAACATCACGATAAGAGTGCTCTTGAGGAGTACTCCATTCATATTGTGACTCTGCCAATTCTACCTTTTCTGCATGGATTATCCGGAAGAAATGTTGAGCTCGCTCGACATACTAATCTGTGCATCCACAACTCGGAAAGTTATATGTTCCTCTGAGTTGCTCTCTTCAGTTGCATTCTGACCTTCATCTATCAATTGATAGCCAAGGGTATGTGTGCATTTGTGTTCATCGATGCATTTTGTCCTTGTGGTCCGCCAAGCCATTCTATTTCGAATGACTAGGAGAAACAAACTCGATACCTCATCCATTTCTAGGATTAGGTCAAAGTAGTTGTATTCCGCAGATCAAATGCCAATTCAGCTTTTGATTCTGTTCCACCTGGAGTGTTACCATCTTTATGTCAATAATGTCATAAGAATTGCACCTTCTCTTATGAATTCTTGATGTAGTGATACTCGCTATCATTATTCATTCCTCGGTTCCGTGTTGTTGTAACCGGAATGCCGGCAAGTGAATTGTGATGTGCGAAATCAATACTCGAGCCACTCGTTGCTTGGTGGTAAATGGACAATATTCTCATTCTTAGCGTGTTGGTTATTAAACCATCATTCTAAGATTGATCGTGCTACCTAGTCCTTATTTTCGTGCACTCTTCGATCCATGAGTTAGGATCTTGTCAAGTCCTCACTCCCTTAATCATATCATCTTGCCTTGAAAAGCAAGAATGTTCTCGAGCTTAGTAACATACCGGTGGTTCGTGACTTTCCAAATATCTTCTTGGAAGTGTTACCGGTTGTCCCCTGACCGTTATGTTGAGCCCGTGATCAAGTCGGTTTCTTGTGAACCACCCTTTCTCCAAGAATCATGTTGGATACCCCGAGCTAGTTGGTTAAGCTAAACAACAACTTGGAGAGTTGGAAGATAAAAGCTTGCCTAACTTAGCTCGATCCAAAGGATATTCTTGTGAAGTGTGTGTTGAAGAAAGATGATATCTTCATCGATTGGTCCTCGTGATCGGTTGTTGGATCTATCGTCCTACCAATTCTTTGATTTGAGTATGGGCCATTGTCAAGTCAAATCGTAACCAACGATATTCGTAATGTTGTCTTACTTGTGGTTGATCCCTCGGGCATACACCATTATATCTTTTGGTTCCACCAATGCTATCACCGTGTTCACATGATGGTGGAAGTCCAAAGGATATGGAAATTCCGATGAGTTGCTGTTGAGCCCATCAGTAGCATTTCGTCTCCCCCATGAGTCGTGTTGAACATCAACCTAGTGTTGGAAAATTGTGTAAGCATTCCTTCGTGTGCCGTTCATGAAGCCTATGCTTGAATGGAAGAAGTGACTTCCTCTAGTTCATGTGCATCTGATGTAAGTTGCCGCCATGAACTTGAGAAAGGTTTGTTTTGTTTCCTTGGAATCGTCCCAAGTCAGTCATGCACGTGCGAAGTATTCTATGGCAGGATAGACTGATCATCTTCATTTCATATGAATTCCATAGCACACCAAGCCACTGATTGACTTGTTCTAGGAAAAGAGTTAAGTGCTAATCCATGGTAATGCACAAGACTTCATCATCCTCGTGCTTTGGCTCCACCTGAACTTCGGTAGTGTTTTATTATAAGACTACCATGTGGTCATGCTTGTCTAGGACAACGTGTTCACATGTTTGTAGCAAAACCAGCTCATGTTTTGGAGCTTGCTATCGTAGTTCATATCCCGAGAATCTCGCAACGCCATCTCGTCGAATTGTGTTGCAACCCTTCCTTTTCGGACATGATGAGTCTGAAATATCCTAACACCAACCAGATCTGAATCTCGAGGCAGATATGATGGTTGGAACATTCAACAGTTGTATCTCGCTCCCAGCTTGCACCCCATTGTGCCAATTTCCATGGGCTGCCCTCTCATTAATTGATGTCTAGGATCATCCTCAAAAGTGGACTTACCATGGGTCCCTCCACCTCCGACGACAAGCAAAAATCATCCATTATGCGTTGTCTTCAACAAGGTAGTCCACATCATCCACTCTAGTCCGGTGTACCATTCCTTTGCACTCCGTCAAACGATCGTTATGAATTGCCTTAGGCTGGTATAAAGAGTTCCAATGATCTATGGATCAAAAGTAATTCTTTTGCCACTTAAGGGAATAGTTCTTGTGTCACCTTTCTCGAGGTGTCCTGTTACGGGATCATGATAAATATTTCCTCGCCACCTTGACACCATCCACTATCTCCCTAAGCGTGGAATTGTTACCACCAATCAAATCCCATTGTTGTTCTTCCATCCCCTCGATGTATTTTGTGTCTCAACTCGAGATGTGTCACCGTCTCGGTCCGTGAGTTGATCATGTTTACCGATCTTCATGAAGATCGAGTCATGTAGGATTTCCCCTTCTCTCGTTGTCGTGTCGGCGAAGATCTTGAAAGCAAGACGTCAAGACTAAGATGATGGAATGAATCAACGTCTTCGAGAAAGGCAATTGGATCATGAAGATTGTGATAGTTCGTGACTTCCCTTTTTCCTCCTACCTCACGTCCTAAATCTCGGGACGAGATTCTTTTGAGTGGGGGTGAGTTGTCACATCCCAGATAGACCATGCATTAGGGTGTGCATCATGTTTAAATTTCATTTGAATTTGAAATGGGGAAGGCAGGAAACCCCAGAACACCCCCCCTTTTTAAACAACTAGGGTTTACTAAAAATTATTTCAATGAACTCGAAATGCCCTTCAAAATGTTCATCCTCTTTGCTTTGGTTCGTAACTCATGTCAAAGGAGGTGTACCATTTTCTAGGTCATCTAAGGGTTCTAGAATTAATCCACAAGTTTTTGAAATGAGCATTTTAAATTATATAAAATATTTTAAATGTTCAAAAATTACCAAACCAAAATGTTTCATGTTGGGATTATTCTAACAAGTGACAGGAGCATTTTGGTGATTTTTAAAATAGTTTTAGTATTTTAAAAACCCCACAAAGTTGCAGGAAATTAGAAAAGACTTAAAATGGAAAACACTTACGACGCCTCGCTCGCCCACTGCCGGCCCAGCCCAGCAAGGCCAGCTGTTGGCTTCGGCTTGACGAGCAACTAGCCGGGCCGAGCCAAGGCGCGCCACGCAGCTGGCCGCCGCCCTGCTTCACCTCCTCGCCGCTTCGCTGCCTGGATGGCCTCCACGTCGCCGCCCGAACCCCCTGGACACGCCATTCGCCCCCCTGCCTCTCTCCCTCGCTCCCCCCTCGCCATGGCCGACGCCATCGCCGTCGCGCCACCGGCGCCGCCGGGCGCCCCGCCCTCCAAGCGCCTCCCCACCAAGTCCAGCAGCTCCAGCACCCCACTACCCCTAGCTAGCCGAGTCCCGCCGCTCTAAGCACCAAGCCTCTACACCGACCTCGGACCGAGCTCGAAGCCGGAGATCCCCATCGCCGTCGCCGCATCATCGAACCGCCCCGACCCGACGAGGCTCTCTGGAGTTCACTGTGAGCTCAAGCTACTCCCGTCCTCTCCGCTCTCTTCCTCTTGCACCACAACGAAGCGACGTCGATCACCCGAACGCACCGCCATGAGCTCGTCGCCGACGAAGCTCCGGCCACCCAACGGCCACGCCACCTTGTCCATCGCACTCACCGAGTTGCGCTGGGCCTAGCTATGCACTTCCCGCGCCTCGCCGAGCCCTCTAACACCACACCCGACATCACCCGAGCCCCGCCCACGCCTCGACTCGTCATGGCGCCCACTCCGCCACCCCTAACCACTGACCCCACCAAACACCGCTGCTCACTTCCAGCTCCACGTAGATGCTCCTCAGCGCTCCATTTGGTGCCCAGAAAGTGCAAAAGCACTTTGCTCACGCCTTTGGCCTCGCCGGCTGACTAGACGCCGAAGTTGACCATCGACCCCTGATCAGGCCCCTGTTGATCGCTCGAGTCAATGACGGTGGACCCCCGGTTAACTAATTAGGATTAGTTCTAATTAATTTAATTAGTTAAACTAACCTCGACATGCGGGTCCCACTGGTCAGCTTTGACCGACGACCCGTTGACCCCTCGACGTCACGCCGACCTCATGTCGACGCAATAAATGAATTTCTGGATTTATTCTAATATAGCAAATTCCGAATATAATTCAAATTTCAAATGCTTATAACTTTTATTCTATAACTCCAAATGCAAAGATTTATATATGAAAAATTATCAGAAAAATCCACTCTATCCATTGGTACAGGTTTCATGCATGTTAAAACAAGTTAACTATGCTGAATAACCAGAATAAGATATTGCACCATTAGGTCTAACTCAAATGAGCTATCATTTGAATCTTGATTCAAATGAGTTCATCCCCCTGTTCTTCAGCTTGCATTAGACCAACACACATCCATATTGCCATGTCATAGCATGCATCATATTGTTGCATATCATCATGTGTGTTTACTTTGGTGTGCTTTCATGATAGGTTCTCACCAAGATAACCTCGACTACCCATCTGAAGGGCAGTTCTCTACCCCAGTTCCATCAGGCAAGCAAAACCCCCTTGTTCATTCCGATACAATCCCACTCTCTCGCTCCTGCTCTATTTTATTGCATTAGGACAACATCGATTCAACTGTTAATTGCTGCGGTAGTTGAACCCCTTGATCCTTTGCATGACCTGTCATTCCACAAAGAATTAGATGAAACCCACTAGCATGAGTAGGAATTGTTTGAGCCATGTGGTGCCTACTCATTTATGCTTGTTGTCATGCCTGCTACTTCTTAGAGTTGAGTCAGGTCTGATTCATCGGGGATGAATCGGAGGTGTGTGAACATGTCCTACTGCGTGTGTAAGCTAAGTGTGCGAACACGATTTGGTAAAGGTAGCGGTGAGAGGCCATGTAGGAGTACATGGTGGGTTGTCTCATTGCAGCCGTCCTCGAGAACCGAGATCTGTGTTTGTGATCCATGAAACAGTTACTACCACGCATTGGGCCCGAAACCAATGGACCCTCTCGGCTTCTTAACCACCCTTGTCCTCGGTCAGGGAGTTGCAAGTAGTTTCGTGTTTGTAGTATGTCGGGGCCATACGCAACGCCGACCATAGGGGTGGGTTGTGTTGCGGTAGGCACCGTTGATGTACCGAGTGCCCGTTTGGTGTCTCGGGAACCCTGCACACATCGTTCGGGGCTGTATGGGAAACCTCGGCCGGACTCCCTGCGGATGGAACCCGAATAGGCGATCAACCTGGACTTGGGACTTGTGTGTTTAGGTAGGCTGTGGCCGACACCCACGTTGGGCTTCCGCTTGAAGGTTGCCGAGTACATGTCGTGTAAACGGCGGTAAGTGGTGAGAGCGTGTGTGAAGAAGTACACCCCTGCAGGGTTTAATATGATCTATTCGAATAGCCGTGTCCACGGAGAAGGACTTCTGGGTTACCTATATCAGTTCATAGACAAGTGAAAGTGGATACTCTAAAATGCGCAAGATAAGCGTGAGTGCTATGGATGGCGTTCTCGTAGGGAGGCGGGAGCGGGTCCATAGTGGTGTATTGATATGGTGAATATGTGGACTCGTGTGCGCCACCTCAAAAGAGTTACCTGCGATGTAGTTCGGGATAGCCACGGGTCAAAGCTGGCTTCTGCGGTCAAACTCCACCACCCCCCTTTGATCTTGATGCATATGTAGTTAGTTACGATGTAAGTCTTGCTGAGTACAATTGTACTCACGTTTGCTTATTTTATGTTTTGCGAGAGACGTCGGTCTCGCTAGTAGTTCCACGTGGACTTGACGTTTAGCTTGTTACCTCAGCCACGATCTTGTGCCCTCGGCAGATCTGGTAGATAGTCGAGCTTCTCGGCCTTTCTCATTTATAGTTATGCGTACTCGAGACATGTTTAGCTTCCGCTTGTGCTTTGACTTGTATGCTCTGAGTGTTGGGTCATGAGACCCATGTTTGTAATATCTCGCTCTTCGGAGCCTAATGAATAATATATTTGAGTCGTAGAGTTATGTTGTGATGCCATGTTGTATCTACGCATATCGAGCATAATGTGTGTATGTCTGAAATGCTTGATATGTGTGGGATCCGACAAACTAGTTGTTTATCCTTGGCAGCCTCTCATATGGGGAAATGTAGTATCGTGCTTCCGGCGATAGTAGTCCGCTTCTGACCGGTTCACCGGAGTCCTGCTAGCCCAAAGACTACCGCTTGGACACTTGACTGGCCGGCATGTGTTTCATTTCGTTCCTATGTCTCCCCTCGGGAAATGTCACGCGGTGTTATTCGAGTCCTGCCTAGCCTGCTACAGCCCGGGATACCGGAGTCTGTTAGCCCAGTGCTACAGCCCGAATATATACGTTGATGACCGACATGCTCGATGTGATTCATGTATGCTGTCCCCATAGGTTAGTGCCGCTTTGGGTTCACGACTAGCCATGTCGGCCCGGGTTCTTTGTCATATGGATGCTAGCGACACTATCATATCCGTGAGCCAAAAGACGCAAACGGTCCCGGGACATGGTAAGGCGACACCCGTGGGAATACCGTGCGTGAGGCCGCAAAGTGATATGATGGGTTACATGCTAGATCGGTGTGACTTAGGATCGGGGTCCTGACACTGATGCTGAACTGCTTGGACGAATCGCCAGGCACAAAGTCAACAAGCTTAGTCTCAGCTGCCGATTTGAATTTCAGGGCCGGATCATGCTCTGTAGTTGGCTTCTTCAATGGAGTCATATCCGCTGGATCGACATTGTCCTTATAATACTTCAGCTCCTCGGTGGCACAAACCGAATCTGCGTAAGACGCATCACCTTCTTCACACTCCAAAGCGATCTTGCGGCTCCCGTGAACCGTTATTGTCCCCTTGTGACCCGGCATCTTGAGCTGCAAGTAGATATAACAAGGTCGTGCCATGAATTTGGCATAAGCCGGCCGCCCAAACAGGGCGTGATATGGACTTTGGATTTTCACCACTTCAAACGTCAATGTTTCTGATCTGGAACCATATTCATCTCCGAAGGCCACCTCCAGAGCTATCTTACCAACCGGATATGCTGACTTGCCAGGTACCACACCATGGAACACTGTATTGGATGGTTTGAGATGTTTATCTGTTAACCCCATACGACGGAAGGTCTCATAGTACAGGATGTTGATGCTGCTCCCTCCATCCATAAGCACCTTGGTGAACTTATAACCTCCCACCTGAGGTGCCACCACCAGGGCTAGCTGACCCGGATTGTCAACCCGGGGAGGATGATCCTCTCTACTCCATATAATGGGCTGCTCTGACCAGCGTAGGTAATGAGGCATGGCCGGTTCAACAGCGTTGACTGCCCGCTTCTGAAGCTTCCGGTCTCGCTTGTCTAAGCTAGTGGTGAAGACGTGGTACTGCCCATTATTCAACTGCTTTGGGTTGCTCTGATACCCCGACTGCTGCTGCTGATTGTAACCACCTTGGTTATTCTGATTAGTCTGATTGTTCGGATTACCATTAAATCCTGAATCGGAATTTCCTCCACCGTAACCCGGCCCGGATCCTGAACCACCACCGGAGCCTTGATCATACCGGAAAGCATTAGAACTTTTGAACTCCTGCATAATGTAACAATCCTTCCAGAGGTGATTTACTGGCGCCTCCTTCGTCCCATGCTTCGGACAGGGTTGATTCAATGATAGTTCAAGCGGTCCGGATTAGGATTAGGTGCACCACCTCGATTTGGTTGTTTACCTCTGCGCCACGACCCTTGTCCTGCGCATTGGTGTTGGCTACGAAATCCATGTTGCCATTCACTTTACGCTTGCCTCCACCATTACCTCGGGTGATGTTGTTGGCCCTTGAGTTGCTGTTCTTCTTTCCCTTCCCCTGTCTCGTCATCATCGGACTCGGGATCCTTGGTACTATCGTAATCAGCATATTTCACTAAAGCGCCCATGAGAGTGCCCATGTCATTACAAAAACCGCTTCATACGCCCCAACTTCAACTTCAAAGGCTTAAACCGCAATTACCCTCCGTGGTCAAGATCGCAGAGTCGGCGTTGATCCGGTCCGACGAGTGCAAGATTTCAAACGCTGCACACCCAATGGGTTGTTGACTCCTTCACCTTGGACACAAGCCGCCAAGTCCACTACGGACATGGGCTGCTTACAGTATCTTTGAAATTCTGGATAAACCGAGTCCACAACCGGGCCCATGAACCGATAGAATTCGTGGTAAGCTCTTCAACCAGTGCAGGCCGTGCCTTCGAGCATCATGGTGAAGTACTTTGCACACGCAACCTCATCCACATCCAGCATCTCCACGGCCATCTCATAACTTTCTATCCATGCTTCTGGAGCCAAATCGGCGGTGTAATTTGGCACCTTGCGCGGACCCTTGAAATCCTTGGGCAAGCGTACATTGCGTAACGCGGGTACGAGACAAGGCACCCCCAAAGAGCTAGAGGTAACCCCAGGCTCAAAGATGGTCGAACGAACCGGCGTAAGCTGATAATCCGGATGCTGCGCTGCTAACTCGGCCTCCCTGCGTGCCCGGGCCCAGTCCACCACCTCCTGAGCGTTGTCGAAACCACCTACCCGGTTGTTGCCATGCTTTGCGCACCTGCAGTGCATTACTTGATACGGCCGGTTCATCCACGTGCCTGCTATAGCATCGGCTTGGGCGGGGGGTAGAGTGGATCCGGTCGCGGCTGTACGAATACGCTTCCTGTTGGACCAAAGCTGTCCTAAGGAGCTCCTTGACCCGGCGCATCTCTACTGCCTGTGGTGAATCGCCTTCAATTGGAATTGCCTCCAGTCGTGCCGCAGCTGCGACAAGGTTATCCATCGGGTTGGAGTAGTGTCCTGGAGGCGTTTGTGAAGGAAATATGCCCTAGAGGCAATAATAAAGTTATTATTTATTTCCTTATATCATGATAAATGTTTATTATTCATGCTAGAATTGTATTAACCGGAAACATAATACATGTGTGAATACATAGACAAACAGAGTGTCACTAGTATGCCTCTACTTGACTAGCTCATTAATCAAAGATGGTTATGTTTCCTAACCATAGACATGAGTTGTCATTTGATTAACGGGATCACATCATTACGAGAATGATCTGATTGGCATGACCCATTCCGTTAGCCTAGCACTTGATCGTTTAGTATGTTGCTATTGCTTTCTTCATGACTTATACATGTTCCAATAACTATGAGATTATGCAACTCCTGCTTACGGAGGAACACTTTGGGTACTACCAAACGTCACAACATAATCGGGTGATTATAAAGGAGTACTACAGGTGTCTCCAAAGGTACTTGTTGGGTTGGCGTATTTCGAGATTAGGTTTTGTCACTCCGATTGTCGGAGAGGTATCTCTGGCCTTCTCGGTAATACACATCACATAAGCCTTGCAAGCATTACAACTAATGAGTTAGTTGTGAGATGATGTATTACGGAACGAGTAAAGAGACTTGCCGATGCAGATTGAACTAGGTATTGGATACCGACGATCGAATCTCGGGTAAGTAACATACCGATGACAAAGGGAACAACGTATGTTGTTATGCGGTCTGACCGATAAAGATCTTCGTAGAATATGTAGGAACCAATATGGGCATCCAGGTCCCGCTATTGGTTATTGACCGGAGATGTGTCTCGGTCATGTCTACATTGTTCTCGAACCGTAGGGTCCGCACGCTTAAGGTTTCGATGGCGGTTATATTATGAGTTTGTGTATTTTGATGTACCGAAGGTTGTTCGGAGTCCCGGATATGATCACGGACATGACGAGGAGTCTCGAAATGGTCAAGACATAAAGATTGATATATTGGACGGATACATTTGGACACCGGAAAGGTTCCGGAGAAGTTTGGAGCTCCGGGAGGTTACCGGAACCCCCCGGGAGGTATATGGGCCTTATTGGGCCCATGTAGGAGGAAGGGAGAAGGAACAAGGGAGGGCGCCCCCAAGCCCAATCCGACTGGGGAGGGGGCCGCCCCTTTCCTTTTCCTTCCCCTCTTCCTATTCCTACTACTAGTACTTATTCCTAATACTAGTACTCCTTCCTTCCCTCCAAATAAGATAAGGAAAGAGAGGAAACCTACTTGGAGTAGGTTTCCTCCCTGGTGCGCCTCCCCTTGGGCGGCCACCTCCTCCCTCCCTCCTTTATATCACGGGAGGGGGCACCTAGTACACACAAGTTGATCCTTGAGATCGTTCCTTAGCCGTGTGCGGTGCCCCCTCCACCATATTCCACCTCGGTCATATCGTGGCGGTGCTTAGGGCGAAGCCTGCGTCGGTGAAACATCAAGATCGTCACCATGCCGTCGTCTTGATGGAACTCCTTCTCCCGAAGCTTTGCTGGATCGGAGCCCGTGGAGCGTCATCGAGCTGAGCGTGTGCCAAGAACTTCGGAGGCGCCGGAGTAACGGCGCTTAGGATCGGCTGGATCGTGAGGAGAACGTGACTACTTCCTCTACGTCATCATCGACTCGGAGGTGCCGGAGTAACGGCGCTGGGATCGGCAGATCGCGAGGAGAACGCGTCGACTACTTCCTCTACGTTGTGATCGCTTCCGCCACGGTCTATGAGGGTGCGTAGACAACACTCTCCCTTCTCGTTGCTATGCCATCACCATGGTCCTGTGTGTGCGTAGGGAAATTTTTGAAATTACTACGTTCCCCAACAGTGGCATCCGAGCCTGGTTTTATGCGTTGATGTCATATGCACGAGTAGAACACAAGTGAGTTGTGGGCGATACAAGTCATACTACCTACCAGCATGTCATACTTTGGTTCAGCGGTATTGTGAGATGAAGCGGCCCGGACCGACATTACGCGTGACGCTTACGAGACTGGTTTCACCGTTCACGAGCATTCGTGCTTAAAGGTGGCTGGCGGGTGTCTGTCTCTCTCGGTTTAGTTGAACTGAAAGGCTACGCCTCGTCCTTGAGAAGGTTAAAACGAGTCTATTTGACGAAGTATCGTTGTGGTTTTGATGCGTAGGTAAGAACGGTTCTTGCTCAGCCCGTAGCAGCCACGTAAAACTTGCAACAACAAAGTAGAGGACGTCTAACTTGTTTTTGCAGGGCATGTTGTGATGTGATATGGTCAAGACGTGATGCTATATTTTATTGTATGAGATGATCATGTTTTGTAACCGAAGTTATCGGCAATCGGCAGGAGCCATATGGTTGTCGCTTTATTGTATGAAATGCAACGCATGTAATTGCTTTACTTTATCACTAAGCGGTAGCGATAGTCGTAGAAGCAATAGATGGCGTAAACGACAACGATGCTACGATGGAGATCAAGGTGTCGCTACCGATGGCGATGGTGATCATGACGGTGCTTCGGAGATGGAGATCACAAGCACAAGATGATGATGGCCATATCATATCACTTATATTGATTGCATGTGATGTTTATCCTTTATGCATCTTATTTTGCTTTGATTGACGGTAGCATTTTAAGATGATCTCTCACTAAAATTATCAAGTAGTGTTCTCCCGAGTATGCACCGTTGCCAAAGTTAAATCGTGCGAGACACCACGTGATGATCGGGTGTGATAAGCTCTACGTCCATCTACAACGGGTGCAAGCCAGTTTTGCACACGCAGAATACTCGAGTTATACTTGACGAGCCTAGCATATGCAGATATGGCCTCGGAACACGGAGACCGAAGGTCGAGCGTGAATCATATAGTAGATATGATCAACATAAGATGTTCACCATTGAAAACTACTCCATCTCACGTGATGATCGGTTATGGTTTAGTTGATTTGGATCACGTGATCACTTAGATGACTAGAGAGATGTCTGTCTAAGTGGGAGTTCTCAAGTAATATGATTAATTGAACTTAAATTTATCATGAACTTAGTACCTGATAGTATTTTGCTTGTCTATGTCTGTTTGTAGATAGATGGATCGTCTTTGTTGTTCCGTGAATTTTAATGCGTTCCTTGAGAAAGCAAAGTTGAAAGATGATGGTAGCAATTACACGGACTGGGTCCGTAACCGAGGATTATCCTCATTGCTGCACGTAAGAGTTACGTCCTGGATGCACCGCTAGGTGCCAGACTCTTCTTGATGCAGTAACCGGCGTTAAGAGAACGTCTGGCAGAAAGCAAAGCCGATGACTACTCTATAGTTCGATGTGCCATGCTTTACGGCTTAGAACCGGGTCTTCAACGGCGTTTTGAAAGTCGTGGAGCATATGAGATGTTCCAAGAGTTGAAGTTGATATTTCAACAGAATGCCCGGATTGAGAGATATGAAGTCTCCAATAAGTTCTATAGCTGCAAGATGGAGGAGAATGGGTGCATCGGTGAGCACATACTCGTAATGTCCGGGTATTACAATCACTTGACTCAACTGGAGTTGATCTTCCGGATGATTGTGTCATTGATGTAATTCTTCAATCAACGCCACCAAGCTACAAAGGCTTCGTGATGAACTATAATATGCAAGGGTTAGTAAAGACTATGCCCGAGCTCTTCGCAATGCTGAAAGCTGCGGAGGTAGAAATCAAGAAGGAGCATCAAGTGTTGATGGTCAATAAGACCACTAGTTTCAAGAAGAAAGGCAAAGGGAAGAAGAAGGGGAACTTCAAGAAGAACAGCAAACAAGTTGCCGCTCAAGGGAAGAAACCCAAGTCTGGACCTAAACCTGAAATCGAGTGCTTCTCTGCAGCGGTAGTCATCGGAAGCGGAACTGCCCCAAGTATTTGGCGGATAAGAAGGATGGCAAGGTGAACAAAGGTATATGTGATATACATGTTATTGATGTGTACCTTACTAGAGCTCGCAGTAGCACAGGTATTTGATAATGGTTACATTGCTAATATTTGCAACTCGAAACAGGGACTACAAATTAGCGAACAACGGCAAAGGACGAGGTGACGATGCGGCGTGGGAAATGGTTCCAAAGTCGATGTGATCGCGGTCGGCACGCTACCTCTACATCTACCTTCGGGATTAGTTTTAGACCTAAATAATTGTTATTTGGTGCCGCGTTAAGCATGAACATTATATCTGGATCTTGTTTGATGCGTAGACGGTTATTCATTTAAATCGGAGAATAAAGGTTGTTCTATTTATATGAATAATATCTTTTATGGTCATGCACCCTTGAAGAGTGGTCTATTTTAATGAATCTCGATAGTAGTGATACACATATTCATAATGTTGAAACCAAAAGATGCAGAGTTGATAATGATAGTGCGACTTATTTGTGGCATTGCCGTTTAGGTCATATCGGTATAAAGCGCATGAAGAAACTCCATCTTGATGGACTTTTGGAGTCACTTGATTATGAATCACTTGGCACTTATAACCGTGCCTCATGGGCAAGATGACTAAAACCCCGCTTCTCCGGTACTATGGAGAGAGCAACAGATTTGTTGGAAATCATACATACGATGTATGTGGTCCAATGAATGTTGAGGCTCGTATGGCGGATATCGTTATTTTCTCACCTTCACAGATGATTTAAGCGAGATATGGGTATATCTTCTTAATGAAACATAAGTCTGAAACATTTGAAAAGTTCAAAGAATTTCAGAGTGAAGTTGAAAATCATCGTAATAAGAAAATAAAGTTTCTACGATCTGATCGTGGAGGCGAATATTTGAGTTACGAAGTTTGGTCTACATTTGAAACAATGCGGAATAGTTTAGCAACTCACGCCACCGGAACACCACAACGCAATGGTGTGTCCGAACGTCGTAATGTCGCACTTTACTTGATATGGTGCGATCTATGATGTCTCTTACAGATTTACCGCTATCGCTTTGGGGTTATGCTCTTGAGACGGCCGCATTCACGCTGAATAGAACACCGTCAAAATCCGTTGAGGCGACACCTTATGAACTGTGGTTTAGCAAGAAACCAAAGTTGTCGTTTCTTAAAGTTTGGGGATGCGATGCTTATGTGAAAAAGCTTCAACCCGATAAGCTCGAACCTAAATCGGAGAAATGTGTCTTCATAGGATACCCAAAGGAGACAGTTGGGTACACCTTCTATCACAGATCCGAAGGCAAGACATTTGTTGCTAAGAATGGATCCTTTCTAGAGAAGGAGTTTCTCTCGAAAGAAGTGAGTGGGAGGAAAGTAGAACTTGATGAGGTAATCGTACCTTCTCCCTTATTTGAAAGTAGTTTATCCACGTAAACCAGTTTCTGCGACATCTACACCAAATAGTGAGGAAGTTGATGATGTTGATCATGAAACTTCAGATCAAGTTACTACAGAACCTCGTAGATCAACCAGAATAAAATCCGCACTGAGTGGTACGGCAATCCTGTTCTCGGAAGTCATGCTACTAGATCATGATGAACCTCACGAACTATGAAGAAGCGATGGTGAGCCCAGATTCCATAAAATGGCTTGAGGCCATGAAATCCGAGATGGGATCCATGTATGAAAACAAAGTGTGGACTTTGGTTGACTTGCCCGAGGGTCGGCAAGCAATAGAAAACAAGTGGATCTTCAAGAAGAAGACCGACGACGGCGGTAATATTGCTGTCTACAAAGCTCGACTTGTCGCAAAAGGTTTTCGACAAGTTCAAGGGGTTGACTACGATGAGACCTTCTCACCCATGGCGATGCTTAAGTCTGTCCGAATCATGTTAGAAATTGCCGCATTTTATAATTATGAAATCTGGCAAATGGATGTAAAGACCGCATTCTGAATGGGTTTTGGAAGAAGAGTTGTATATGATGCAACCGGAAGGTTTTATCAATCCAAAGGGAGCTAACAAAGTGTGCAAGCTCCAATGATCCATTTATGGACTGGTGCAAGCATCTCGGAGTTGGAATAAACGCTTTGATAGTGTGATCAAAGCATTTGGGTTTATCTGAGACTTATGGAGAAGCCTGTATTTACAAGAAAGTGAGTGGGAGCTCAGTAGCATTTACGATATTATATGTAGATGACATATTACTGATCGGAAATGATATAGAATTTCTGGATAGCATAAAGGGATACTTGAACAAGAGTTTTTCAATGAAAGACCTTGGTGAAGCTGCTTACATATTGGGCATCAAGATCTATAGAGATAGATCAAGGCGGCTTAATTGGACTTTCACAAAGCACATACCTTGATAAAGTTTTGAAGAAGTTCAAAATGGATCGTGCAAAGAAAGGTTTTTACCTGTACATAAGGTGTGAAATTGAGTCGACTCAATGCCCGACCACGCAGAAGATAGAGAGAAAATGAAAGATGTTCCCTATGCTTCAGCCATAGGCTCTATCATGTATGCAATGCTGTGTACCAGACTGGCGTATGCTTAGCTGTAAGCTTGGCAGGAAGGTACCAAAGTAATCCAGGAGTGGATCCTTTGGACAGCGGTCAAGAACATCCTGAAATACGAAAAGGACTAAAGATATGTTTCTCGTATATGGAGGTGACAAAGAGCTAGTCGTAAATGGTTACGTCGATGCAAGCTTTGACACCGATCCGGACAATTCTAAATTGCAAACCGGATCGTGTTTTTGTTAAGCGGTGGAGCTGTCGGTTGGTGCAGTTCTAAACAAAGCGTCGTGGCGGGATCTACATGTGAAGCGGAGTACATAGCTGCTTCGAAGCAGCAAATGAAGGAGTCTGGATGAAAGAGTTCATTTCCGATCTAGGTGTTATACCTTGTGCATCGGGACCAATGAAGATCTTCTGTGACAATCTTGGTGCAATTGCCTTGGCAAAGGAATCCAGATTTCACAAGAGGACCAAGCATATCAAGAGACGCTTCAATTCCATTCGGGACCAAGTCCAAGTGGGAGACATAGAGATTTGCAAAGTACATACGGATCTGAACATTGCAGACCCGTTGACTAAGCCTCTTCCACGAGCAAAACATGATCGGCACCAAGACTCCATGGGTGTTAGAATCATTCTTGAGTGAACTAGATTATTGACTCTAGTGCAAGTGGGAGGCTGAAGGAAATATGCCCTAGAGGCAATAATAAAGTTATTATTTATTTCCTTATATCATGATAAATGTCTATTATTCATGCTAGAATTGTATTAACCGGAAACATAATACATGTGTGAATACATAGACAAGCAGTGTCACTAGTATGCCTCTACTTGACTAGCTCATTAATCAAAGATGGTTATGTTTCCTAACCATAGACATGAGTTGTCATTTGATTAACGGGATCACATCATTAGGAGAATGATCTGATTGACATGACCCATTCCGTTAGCCTAGCACTTGATCGTTTAGTATGTTGCTATTGCTTTCTTCATGACTTATACATGTTCCTATAACTATGAGATTATGCAACTCCCGTTTCTGGGAGGAACACTTTGGGTACTACCAAACGTCACAACGTAATCGGGTGATTATAAAGGAGTACTACAGGTGTCTCCAAAGGTACTTGTTGGGTTGGCGTATTTCGAGATTAGGTTTTGTCACTCCGATTGTCGGAGAGGTATCTCTGGGCCTTCTCGGTAATACACATCACATAAGCCTTGCAAGCATTACAACTAATGAGTTAGTTGTGAGATGATGTATTACGGAACGAGTAAAGAGACTTGCCAAGAATGTAGATTGAACTAGGTATTGGATACCGACGATCGAATCTCGGGTAAGTAACATACCGATGACAAAGGGAACAACGTATGTTGTTATGCGGTCTGACCGATAAAGATCTTAAGTAGAATATGTAGGAACCAATATGGGCATCCAGGTCCCGCTATTGGTTATTGACCGGAGATGTGTCTCGGTCATGTCTACATTGTTCTTGAACCGTAGGGTCCGCATGCTTAAGGTTTCGATGACGGTTATATTATGAGTTTGTGTATTTTGATGTACCGAAGGTTGTTCGAGTCCGGATATGATCACGGACATGACGAGGAGTCTCGAAATGGTCAAGACATAAAGATTGATATATTGGACGGATACATTTGGACACCGGAAAGGTTCCGGAGAAGTTTGGAGCTCCGGAGGTTACGGAACCCCGGGAGGTATATGGGCCTTATTGGGCCCATGTAGGAGGAAGGAGAAGGAACAAGGGAGGGGCGCCCCCAAGCCCAATCCGACTGGGGAGGGGGCCGGCCCCCTTTCCTTTTTCCTTCCCCTCTTCCTATTCCTACTACTAGTACTTATTCCTAATACTAGTACTCCTTCCTTCCCCCTCCAAATAAGATAAGGAAAGAGAGGAAACCTACTTGGAGTAGGTTTCCCCTCCCTGGTGCGCCTCCCCTTGGGCCGCCACCTCCTCCCTCCCTCCTTTATATCTGGGAGGGGGCACCCTAGTACACACAAGTTGATCCTTGAGATCGTTCCTTAGCCGTGTCTGGTGCCCCTCCACCATATTCCACCTCGGTCATATCGTAGCGGTGCTTAGGCGAAGCCTGCGTCGGTGAAACATCAAGATCGTCACCACGCCGTCGTCTTGACAGAACTCCTTCTCCCCGGAGCTTTCTTGGATCGGAGCCCGTGGGCGTCATCGAGCTGAGCGTGTGCCAAGAACTCGGAGGCGCCGGAGTAACGGCGCTAGGATCGGCTGGATCGTGAGGAGAACGTCTGACTACTTCCTCTACGTCATCATCGACTCGGAGGTGCCGAAATGCTTGGCGCTGGGATCTGCGGGATCGCGAGGAGAGCGTCTGACTACTTCCTCTACGTTGTGATCGCTTCCGCTTATGGTCTACGAGGGTACGTAGACAACACTCTCCCCTCTCGTTGCTATGCCATCACCATGGTCCTGTGTGTGCGTAGGAGTTTTTTTGAAATTACTACGTTCCCCAACAGTTTGCACAGCCTAAGGCATGCTGGCATTATGGCGAGGTAGATCTATTATGCGGGGCTGAACCGGCGCACCCGTCCCAGGTGCTTCCGCCCGGTTTACCACCGGCGGATTACTGGTCCCCGCTCCTGGGGTGTTGAAGAGATCTCTTCCCTCAAAGACTGAAGGCAAACGGGATATGTATTTCCTCTTCATGACTTCATGTGACGCGCTCTGATCCAGCATGAGCCTATAAGCCTGCGCATCCAAAGCGGCCCGCTCTGCCGCCATCCTGGCGTCTGCGGCTGCGAGATCCGCTTTAGCTCGAGTGATTTGTTCCTTCACCTTCGCAATCTCCAGCGTTATGAGCGTCCTGGTCCGCTGGTTAACCTCGCCATGAGCACAACCAACGCATTGAATAGTTACGATAAAACTTGAGCCGACGGGCGCCAGGCCTCTGCCCGCTGCCGTTGCGGCTGTTGAACCGGCAACCATTGTCGCAGCGGTCGAAGAGTGAAGTATTGCTTGTGTACCGCCATGAATATTCCAACCCGGTTGGGCAGATCGAGAGGGTCCGGAATCATCACCGTCGGAACAGCCCCCAATCCGGCCATCTTGTAGCTGATATAGAGACTCATTTTCTCCGGTCGACGACTCGTCATCAGAGTAGACGACGGTTTCGCCACCAGATTCTGATCCGTCCTGATAACTTCCTCCGTGGATGACTCCCACGAAGGCACGCTTTACGGCCAGTTTAGCCTGGGCAGGTCTCGCACGTTGAGCCGTCTCGACGAGGTCGGTGCAGATGTCCGGCTCAAGCCCTGGCTCACCGATCTTGCCGATGAAAACGTGTATGCCACCAAAGGGGACCCGGTATCCGTACTCAATCGAGTCGGCCTCGGGGCCCCAGCCTGCATCGTCGATGTAGAGCTTGCCGCGACGACTCTTGGTCATACGGCCCATAGCGTAGCCTTCGAGTCCTTCGAGCTTGCCCTCCAAGATCATCAAACCATCGTGCGATAGCCCCACAGTGGGCGCCGACTGTCGTGGTTTTGTCACGGCAGATGTCCTCATGAAAGGACTTAGTCGTGGGGCCATCACTACGGGTTAACTTGAAAGGGGTTAAAGCGGACGCGAAGACACAAGAGTTATACTAGTTCGGCCCCTTCGATGAAGGTAAAAGCCTACGTCTAGTTTGTTATGGGATTGATGTGGTCTCGATGACTAGGGAGCAAATAAGCTTCGCCTAGGCCTCGAGTTGTTGTTGTCTGTCCCCCTTGAACCGCCCCGGGTCGTCCCCTTATATACACGGGTGGCGCCCATCGGTTCAGAGAGTCCCAATCTCCGGTTCATACTCGTATCCGGGTTGGTCTCTCTCTATTCCTAACTTACAGTACAAGTTTACATATCAGGCCGGTCTACGGCTACAGGTTCTAAACCGGCTACGGGCCTTGGGCCCTTACTTTCATGCTTGTGCTTTTACACCGTTGAACTACTGATGAAGTTAACCCGGCCCGGATAGGCCGGTTTATGCCCAGTAGTAATATCCCCAACAACGCCGCTACAAAAAACAACTTCCTAATGCGTGTGTGGTACATGTACTTGATGCATGACTTGCCGGCGTATGCGCTATTCGTTGGCTGGTGTGTGCATGGAAGGTTCCCGTGCTCCACATGCAAGGCAGCTCTTGAGTTTCGGCTTACGCAGACAGTGGCAAGTTTTCTTGCTTCGACATGCATAGACAGTTCTGGATCCTCACCATAAGTTCGAGAAAAGACAAGAAGAACTTCATCAAAGGTAGAGATGTCAAAAACTCTGCACCACCTGCATTGACAGGCCAACAGACCCTGGATCAGTTAAACGCTCTCGAGCCGGATCCAGAGCGTCCAGGGTATTTCAAGGGGTATAATACGGAACACGCCTGGACCCACAAGATATGCTTGTGGGATCTGCCATTTCAAAGACCTCCTTTGCCCACACAACATCGACGTGATGCACACTGAAAAGAATGTCGACGAGGCCCTCTTTGGTACATTGTTCGCCTAGAGGGGAAAACGAAGGATAATCCTAAGGCCGAGTCGATCGAGGCTCTATGTGATAGACCGCTACAAAACATGAAACAACCAAAAGGAAAGAAGAATGGGCGAAGCCAAAGGCATGGTTCAATCTTGGAAGGCGGTTATGAGGGAAATACTCCTGTGGGTGAAAAAGGAGTTGATGTTCCCGATGGGTATGCATCGAATCTAAAGAGGGAGCGAGCCTTGAAAAATTGAAAATGCTTGGTCTCAAGAGTCATGATTGGCACATATGGCTTGAGCGGGTAATGCCGGTGATGTTGCGTGGCTTTATCCACGAGGATGAATGGCTAATCTTGTGGCAGAGCTGAGCTATTTCTTCCGTGTTCTATGTGCGAAAGAATTATCGCTGGCTTGCTAGAAGAAATGGAAGAGTTGGCGCGGAGTTGATCTCGCAAGTTGGAGAAGATCTTTCCACCTGGCTTCTTTAATCCAATGCATCATTTGATTTTGCATCTCCGACCGAGGCATGATTGGGGCGTGCAGAATCGTTGGTGCTACATGGCGAGAGGATGCTAGAAGATGCTTGAGCAAAATGTAAAAATAAGCGTCAATTGAAGCATCGATGGCTGAGGCATTCATTACCGAGGAGGCGGCAAACTTCATGACAACACACTACGAAGCCAGAAAACGTCATTTGCATAATCTGAAGCCTCGGTACAATGCTGACAAACCTAAAAAGGGTGAGTCCAACCTCAGCCTATTCAAAGGAAGCTCGCACCAGCCGGTGCTTATACTCCCTTATTGTTGGATAACGATTAATGGCGGACCATTACGTTGTATATCTTGAACAATCTAATGAAGTGCGGCCGTACATCGAGTAAGTTCTCGGTACATTGTTTACAACCTCTACTTCATTTGAACTGCTCTTATTCACGGATATTTGATACGATCGATCGTCGCCAAATTCTCGTATGGAGCGGTTATCCAAAAGGATTCTGTCGAAGAGTATGAGCTTCTGGCAATGCATGGAGGCGGCTATCCTGGTTTCATCTCTTGGTTCAAACAAACGGTAATTTCCATTAGACCATTTCATTTCTTCTTCTAATTTCTGGCTAATGCAACAATCCTTTTCAGTATTAAACTTGTAGGCTAGTTCGTAGTCTATGGGCCTGAATTGAGACAAGTCGCTAATGGTTTTGACTATAAGGTCCATTCATTTGACAAATACGACATAAACGGGTATTGCTTTCGTACCTATGGCAAAGAGCTATCTAGGCCGACCGAAAGTCTACAAATTGTTGTGTCTCTGCTATCGGCGAAGGAGATACCGAGTATTATGGAAGAGTTGAAGCAATTTATGGACTTCTATTCTATGGTGCAAACCCACCGAACGTCGTAGTCTTCAAATGTCATTGGTTCCAGCCGAAAGAGACTAGAAGGACTCATGAACATCTAGGGCTAGTCGAAATCAAACAAAGCACCCATCTGGATGTTCCCGATGTCTATATTACGGCTCAACAGGCAACCCAAGTTTTCTATCTACCGTGGGCACCAAAGAGATCCAAATCTCGAAGGTTGGGATGTCGTTTATGAAGTGCCGCCACGTGTTAGACCACCTCCCCCCAATGAAGAGGATTATGAACCTCACGTTAATCCAGACACATATGAAGGAGAATTGTTCCAAGAAACACGTCTTTCCAAAAAACATTTCAAGAACCGCTCACCTCATAACATTCAAGTAGACAATGGCGGTGAATCCGAGCTGGCGGGGAACAATAAGAGCCAGAACAAGAAGAGGTTACTGCTGCAGATGACCTGTCAATGCTTGACCGATTACATGCAGGAGGCCTTCCAGATGTTGATGAATTTATTGATGATGATGATGATGAGCACGTCATTACTGATAGTGATGAGGATGATGCATTTATTGACCCCGAAGCATATCTGCATTTACGATGATGCATTTATTAATGATGACGATGAAGATTAATATTATAGTTCATGTCGTATTCCATTATTATTATATACATATATATTATTAATTAGTTCAAGTTTTAACCTAGCTAGCTCTAAAATGAGCTATACTTAGCATTTGTTCCTCCAAAATGAATTTGTATGCTTAGCTAGCTCAAAAATGACATAACAACCTTAATTAGCTCAAAAAATGACTTTAACCTAGGATAGCTCTAAAATGAGCTATACTTAGCATTTATTCCTCTAAAATGAATTTATATACATATTATTATTCATGTCGGTATTCATTTTTTATGTTGTACTAATTTCGTTTTACTCTTTGTCATTCCAGTGTTGACAGATGGTGGGCGCGGGTCGAGGCGCTCAGGGCTCCTACCTCGGCACGTGGTGGGAGGGTAGTTCCATTCCCCCATAGCCTCCGGAGAGCGCATGCTCACAGTTTGCAGAGTCCAGCAACGGTCGCTTCTTCTTCGGCCGGGAGAGGTTGGGGGGGGGGGTAAGAAGAAGGAGAAGGCTGCTAGAGGTGGACGTGGCGTCGGGAGAGGTAGGAAGGCTGCTACGCCTTCCTCGCCGCCACCCCCAGCCGAGTCACCCGACCACAGGGCTGCTCCGTCTGAGATCGAGCCATCTGAGGTGGACCCGTCTATGGCAGACGCGCCTACGGCCAACGAGCCTCGGGCCGCCGAGCCTCGGGCTGCCGAGCCTTCGCCCCACGAGACTCTGGAGCTCAGAAGGGTCACGCTGAGTCGGAGCCGAGCCCATGGGAGGACTGGACGGAGTCGAGTGCACATGGTTGTGTTCAGGGTGGAGACTATAGTCCTGATAGCTATAGCGAGGGTGAGTGGGTTGAGGGGCACAAAGTCTACCAGCGTGGTCGTAAAAGCTCCGCCCACCCAGCGACCCCGACCGGAGGTGGTTGATTGCGCCTAACGGGAGAAGTAAGTGCATTTACTCTTTTTTTAACCTTTTGCCTTGACGTTTCTTCGAATATCTAATGCGTTGGCCTTGTCATACTGCAGTTCTTGGACACACGAAGATGGTGTCCGCAGGCCCAACACTGTCCTTAGTGTGATTTGTCGTTAGTGCTTCCCGGGGTGGGTCACGTTGCCCGGTGAGGGCCGGGTTCCAGAGCTAGGAATGACCTGGGAGCACTACTTGGCTGCCCCGGCCCCGCCGGAGCATAGGGTCGGCGATGTCGAGTGCGACACGGTGGCCGACATTGTGATCGCCACGTTTTGGGTAATTTCTCCTTTGCCATTTACGTTGTGTTTTCTTCTTTGATTGCATACCTTCTACATGTGTTTTCTTGTTTGATTGCAGACCTTCTAATCCGTGTTTTCTTGTTTGATTGCAGACCTTCTACAGTGTGTCTTTGAGGGACATGAGGAGGCCGCGGCTCGGGTTATCGACGCCGAGTGCAGCGCCTACTTGAAACTTTCGGTAGCGAGGCTCGGACGCAGGCTGTTCGAGACTACTTAGCACAGACCGGTATTAGGAGGAGAAAAGAGAAGTGCCGGACAAGTATCTGAGTAAGGAGAAGTACATGAAGGTACTTACCTATTCTTCAGGCCTTGTACTTAGTGTCCTTGATTTGATTCGTAGGCGTAGCGCTCAAATTTCTCTTGCTTAACTTAGGTGCCTCCGAGATGGTGTGCGGACAAGATGGACTGCTAGGAGGTGTTGGTGGATGAGTGGTGCTCTCCCCAATGGCGCGTCGCCCACAACATAGCAAAGGAGAAGCGTTTCAAAATGAAAGGTGTGCCACACCATCTAGGCAGCGTCGACCTACATGGGTATGGGAAAAATTGGGTATGTGTGGTTTGCTTCATGATTCATGCAAATTCATTCTTTGTGCTAGCTTGAGTCCTTAACTAATACTCTGTTCCTCTCTTTTAGTCAAAACACAACAAGGCTCCAGTGCCAGAGCTGTTCGACCTCTATGGCATGTCCAATATTGCACCGTACAAGAAGGCCAAGGCATTCTCTGAGTCGACCTCGAAAATGCAAAGAACTTCAAAGAACGAGGCCTCCCACCACAAGATGGTGCGATATGTTAAGCGAGGGAAGGCGAGGAAAGGGCGGACTTTAACCCGAGCGGCCTCTTGATCCAGAGCTGGTGATGATATCTGGTGGCGGGAGGTCCCATGGCTCGTTAGCCATTGGTAATGGACGATACGTTGTAGTAGCACTCTCCCGCAGATCAAGCGCGCCAGACCAGCTCTGATCCTGAGATACCACCTCGTTTACGACTAGTGGAAATCGAATTCCAGGTTTGTTAATTATACGGACTCAGTAGCCTTTCCTCCATTACATTGTGTTTGCGGCCGTCGATGATTACAATGCTAACGAGTGGTGTTGCAGGCTGCTATTGAGGCAGAGAGTGAAGACCAGGCTGCTTTTGAGGAGAGGGACGACAGTTGGCGGAGAGGGACGGCGGTGGCGGAGAGGGACAGGGAGAATGGGGAGAGGACGGCTAGGCTGTTGGAGGAGGAGAGGAACCGGAACGACTTGGCTAACGGGCCATGTACGAAGCTCTTCATGGTAAGTTTCTTACGCATATTAGCTAAATCATGCACGCAATGTTCCTTTCATTAGTAACTAATATGACCGACTCATCAAAACCAAATGTGCAGTCCATGTGCGAGAAGAACGGCCGAGACCCTCCGCCGATGCGATCATTGCTCCGGCGGCACGGTGAGTTTCATTTGAACGGTCATTAGTTACTAGTCTTCACATTTGAGTTGCATCATGCTAACGATACATTGGAAATAATCTTTGGTGCAGTGTAACTCCCGACAAGCATCGACCGATCCTTCTCCGTCTGCCACTGGCGCGACCGGTCCTACACCTACACCTACACCTACACCTCCGTTATGACGGTAAGTGTCCCAAGTGTTTTGCTTAATAGAGTTTTATTGTGATGCCATGTTGTATCTACACATATCGTGCATAATGTGTGTATGTTTGAAATGCATTATATGTGTGGGATTCGACACCTAGTCGTGTGCCTTTGGTAGCCTTCCATACAGGGAAATGCCTCCTAGTGCTTCCACTGAGCCATGGTAGTTCGCTACTGCTCCGGAACACATGGATTGACCGGCATGTGTCCTTCTTTGCTCCTGTGTCTGTCCCTACGGGGAAATATCACGCGGTGTATCACCGACGTCCTTGTAGCTTCCTACGACTTGGTTGCACTCGCTGATGACCGACACGTGCATTGCTGGGTCATGTATGCCTGTCCCTGTACGTTTGTGCCACCTTGGTTCTATGACTAGTCATGTCGGCCCGGGTTCTCTGCCATATGGATACTAGCGACATAATCATATACTTAGCATTTTTTCCTCCAAATACCAATGCAGCAACGTCAGCAATCACTAACCTGCAACTCTCAAAAACCAACAAAATGACATTTTTGAGATGTGAACCAATGGATAATAGTATAGCAATAGAATAAATGAAAAGTCAAAAGAATGAAAATTTATTCCATCAGGAACAATGAATGTGTCCACTTTAACTTTCAATATACGATGGTCAAGACCCTCGACCTGAAAAAGATGATGATCATTAAGTAAGCATCATAAATACTACATGGAGGTGCTAGGTAAGGAGTTGATGGCAAGATTCATATCGAGAATGGTATTCTAAAGCCCATTGTGTGTCTCCTCAGATGCCCATTAATTTATGAGTTTGTAATGGCTATTTCAAGCTGCGGCACTCACCTCAAATGTTATTGGAGAAAGATGGAACATATATAACCTGACCTGAAACCACAGTCAGGCCCCGTTTGATAACAAAGTATTTTTAAAGTATTCTCAAAATACTACAGTTTTTTGTATTATTGTAGTTTTATTTACATAGGGCTGTTTGGTTGTCTCTAAAAACCATGATTTTAATACTGCAGTTTTTGCCAAACCACAGTATTTTCTCTGTATAAAAAAAGGAACCTCATACCTCTTTTTAAAAAACAGAGCAGCCCAAAAGAAGGGTCGGACGGAGCTTAGGCAGTAGGCAGGGTGCAAGTACAAACTGTCTGAGTTGAGGTCTTTTAGTTGTTCCTTACCTGCGGCTGCTTGCAGTACTTGAACACTCTGCTTCTTTCCTCAGCGTTGGCAAAAAACTGACATGGGAATTTTTCACTCTTCCCTGTTGTCTATATGGTGATTCAGAGATGTTTTCATCACATTTTACTAGGTGGTGACATCTGTTTGATTTTCATAGAACAACTGTGTGTGGCGCTTATATTACACAGAAGAATGTTTGAGCCAAAATCTATATGTTCGATTCATGTGCCTTCTCCTTGCAAATGTCTGGTATGAAGATTTTCAAGTATCTATTGCTCAGACGTCATCTGCTAATTACTCCACCGGCGTCGCTGTCGCTAATCATCATTAGTCTAGCCGATCTATATATTCTAGTACTATGGCTAGCTAGCTTCAAATGCATGCACGGCTAAAAGCTAGCCAGGAAATTTTACAGCGTTTTGTGACGTAGCCAAACAGGTCCTCTGTATCGTGAATACCACAAAAAAATGATGTTCTATTAAAACCATGGTATTTGTACCTACATGTTAAATTACTGTAGTTTTTGATACTTTGGGTTTTATAATACTTTGCTATCAAACAGGGCCTCAAGTGTAAATCGAAAGTTATTTATACTGGGTTGTAACTACCTACATAAAAGATACTATGATGGAATTACAAAAGAAACGTTTGTTTTAAATTGTCAAGGAACAAAATAACATGACCTGGTTTTGAATTGTCAAGGCAAAATAGACCCTGCTGACAGTGGCCCTCTGTACAGCTGACCGCACCCCTGTTCCCAAATCGTTGTCCCCTATTCCCAGCAACTATTTTGACCAAATTGGACAGGATTTCTGCTGTTTTATAAATCCGTTTTGGCAAAAAAATCCCAGCAACTATTTTGACCAAATTGGACAGCATTTCTGCTGTTTTATTAAGATTTTGGCCAAGATTTGTAATATAGCAGACTTGCAACAAGGATCTAGCACGGACAAATTGACCTTAAGTGAACAGGAACAGACCATAATTGAAACTAGACAATTCCCCGCGCGTTGCTGCGGGAGATGTTTAGCTATACATATAAATGTATCAAGAAGATATTAAAAGGAGACATAATACGATCAATAGTTGGATGGTCAAACATATCATCCTAAAATGTATTGAAAGACTTCATTTTTCGGTGTAAACAATGAACAATGTATATAAAAATTTAAGCACAATAACATTCTGCTGGTATTCTGGGTGCTTATACTTAGAATTCACCAAAACAACTAATTAGATCTGCACATATTCACACACTGTACACATGGCAGATTGTTTGTTATAGGACAATTTGATCTTACAACATTTTATAAACATGCAATGATGGCTGTCCTCCTCCTTTGTACTATCTGTATAATCTGGATAGGAGTCATGAGGCTGCTAATTTTTCTCAAGTATGAAGTGAAAATTCTTGCAGGAAAAAAACATCAGCTGAAAAAAAATTAGCAGCAACAATGACAAGCCGAGATGACCCGTATGAGAAGCTTAATAGCAGCTTGAACGGAAATAGGCCAGAAATTTTCATTTAGTGCCGAACTGATCACCTTCAAAAGATTTTATATACTCCCCTAAATTAAACTTTTGTATACTAAACACACATATATATGCACCATAATATAGGAGTGTGCCGGTCTGATGGTTGCCTACTTGCCTTTCAGCATGGTCTGTTGGTGTTAGACTCAAGCATTGGATTCACCGCCGTAACTTTTTGATGGCAACACCATGTGGCAAAGGTTGCAGCAGCGTTAAGGCTAGAAGGCAGAAGGCTATAGTGTGGTTACCGTAAGAGCTCTGTGAAGCCTGTGGAAGCATACGAGACTGGCAGTACTAATGATGGCGATTCTGGAAGGAGCGCACATCTGTGGAAATTGCAGAATTGAGGCAGATTTTTATAGTGCAGATGACTGCTCACCTATCAATGTCCTCGACTGTTGCAATTCCTTCAGTTTTTTGTGCAACGATGGTGGAGAAATAGTGGGTGCCATTGAAGAATTGGAACGTAACAGCCGTGGGAAAGAGTGATTCGCGATAGCATGTGGGCTAGCATTAAGTAATCGTTGATCTAGCTTTGGCGATCGATATGTGGGGCTAGCTCACAACAAAACATGCGATGGTAGATGTTCTCATGCAGCACACCCAGTGGAGTTTGGGAGTTGGGATCAACAGTTTGTGGTCGAGGGACATGAAGACAGTGAAAGGACCCGTCAGTTACAGCGGAGGTGAGTGGTGGATTTTTTTGCGCGAGTGGAATCAGACGTGGCGTTAGAGTATTTCTTTTTCTTGTACGTAGTGCTGACGTGGCCGCACGAGAATGGCCGCTGATGTGGATAGCTTGCATGTCAAGAGAAATAGGTTAGTGGGGATGAACTATTTAGGTATTATAGATGACATATTTGGCACTAACATAAGTAGTTTCTTAATCGTACGAACCAAACTCTGTGTGGCATGATGTTCTGCAACAGGTGAAGCCAATGTATCAATGTTTAAGTATAATTTGAAGATTAGAGGGGAAAATATATATAAGCAAAGGATGGTACAGCAATTATGCTTGGATTGTCATATTCTTCTTCAATAGTTGTTTCCTCAGTTCTTGTTTGATTAACATGATTGTGGTAGCCCTTCTTGTCATGGTCAGCAGCTCCACAAACAGAACAATGCATGGTCACACCATGTTTGCTCAATTTTTCACCCCAGTCTTGTCTTTCTTCTCTTCTGGATCTTTTTTCCTGTTCTTCTTAGGCCTGCCCATTACTTTTGTGTACAGGGGTGGGTGAACAGCAATGCCATGCATTTTTACAGATATAAGGTGCATCATAATAATCTTCACAGTTTAGTTGCATCATAATAATCTTCTTCTTCTAGTCTTCTTCTTCTAACTTTCTTCTTTCCCATTTTACAGATTTTCTTAAGATCACGGAAGCTTGGGTTGATGGAGTGCTTGTATTTAGTTTTTGTTTTGACCTTGTGAAACTTGCTACCTATGGATGAAACTGTGTAATATTGATGAATTGTGAAACTTGCTACCTATGGATGAAACTGTGTAATATTGATGAAACTATGTATATGTATGGATGAAACTTGCTACTATTGGTAACATGTGTTGGATACATATGTGTTCATGAAAATTGGTAATATGTGTTGAATATGCTATATTGGTCATATAAATATATTTGTGTTTCATTTCTGTGAAAATGAATTGATATAAGAAAAAACAAAATTAAATGGGGCAATATAGTCACTTTGCCATCTATTTGGCAGATGGCAAAAGCTTTGCCATCGGTGGCGGATGGCAAAGAGGCCTATTTGGCTGGCTTATCTGGGCTCTTTGCCATCTGTTTGGCAGACGGCAAAGCATGCAACCTTGCCATCGGTGGCGACGGCAAAGCATTCAGCCTTTGCCATCTGGTTGGCGGCAAAGCATGCAGCCTTGCCATTAGTCGGCAGACGGCAAAGCATTCAGCCTTTGCCATCTGGCGGCGACGGCAAAGAGTTTACGACCTTTGCCATCTGGCGCAGATGGCAAAGTATGCCGTTAGCCTTCTAACGGTGCTAACCCCGTTAAGAGGCTTTGCCATCACCGCCAGATGGCAAAGTTATTAGTCTTTGCCATCAGCCAGCAGATGGCAAAGAAACCTTTACCGACAGGGTTTCAGACGAACTGTTTGCCATCTGCTGGCAGATGGCAAAGCCTTTGCCATCCGCCGAACATGCCTTTGCCATCTGCCATGGCAGATGGCAAAGTGCCAGATTCCAGTAGTGTAGCTAGTAGCTAGATGGCTTATTCTCTCTCTTTGATTCTCAATACCATGTTCTCCTCAATGTTCTTGGAGATCTATCTGATGTAATCTTCTTTTGCGGTGTGTTTGTCGAGGTCCGATGAATTGTGGATTTATGATCAGCTTACCTATGAATATTATTTGAATCTTCTCTGAATTCTTTTATGCATGATTTGTTATCTTTGTAATTATCTTCGAACTATCGTTTTAGTTTGGCCAACTAGATTGGTTTTTCTTGCAATGGGAGAAGTGCTTAGCTTTGGGTTCAATCTTGTGGTGTCCTCACCCAGTGACAGTAGGGGTAGCGAGGCACGTTTTGTATTGTTGCCATCAAGGATAAAAAGATGGGGTTTACATCATACTGCATGAGTTTATTCCTCTACATCATGTCATCTTACATAAAGTGTTACTCCGTTCTTCATGAACTTAATACTCTAGATGCAGGCAGGAGTCGTTCGATGTGTGGAGTAATAGTAGTAGATCCAGGCAGGAGTCGGTCTACTTGACACGGACGTGATGCCTATATTCATAATCATTGCCTTAGATATCATCGTAACTTTGCGCTTTTGTATCAATTGCTCGACAGTAATTTGTTCACCCACCGTATTATTTGCCATCTTGAGAGAAGCCTCTAGTGAAACCTATGGCCCCCGGGTCTATTTTCCATCATATAAGTTTCCGATCTACTATTTTGCAATCTTTTACTTTCTGATCTATAAACCAAAAAACCCCAAAATATTTACTTTATCTTTTGTTTAATTTTACCTATCTGTATCAGATCTTACTTTTGCAAGTGACCGTGAAGGGATTGACAACCCCTTTTATCGCGTTGGGTGCAAGTGTTTGATTGTTTGTGCAGATATTGGTGATTTGTGCGTTGTCTCTTACTGGATTGATACGTTGGTTCTCTAACTGAGGGAAATACTTATCTCTATTTTGCTGCATCACCCTTTCCTCTTCAAGGGAAAAACCAACGCAAGCTCAAGAAGTAGCAGTAACTGCATCATGGCGCCGCGCCCGGCGCAACCGCATGCACAGAATGTGCGTGATCATGCGCCGGCCGCAAACACTAGCAGCGTGCGCGGAGGGACGAGCGAGGGAAAAGTGCCCGGAGGGACGCGAGAGCAGAGCATGCGCGGTGGGACGCGAGCAGAGTGCGTCGCGGTAGCCTCAACGCGAGCAAACACACGCATAGAGCAGTTGAATACACAGGGAATGGTCGTCGACAAGCCGGTCGGCAGCTGCGTCGCTGCGTAGAGAGCAGCCGTGTGCTACTACCTCCGTCTTGGTCTATTAGTCCCCTTTATATTCTGTGCCATATTTTGACCTTAAATTTAACCAACCAAATGTTAATGCATGTTATAAAAATTATATAACTGGAAACTATGTTCAAATACGAATCCGTCGATATAATCTCTGGCGACATGCATTCATATTTTATTAGTTAAATCTCAAATCAAAATTTGGCACAAAAATACATAGACGACTTATAAACCAGGCCGGAGGTAGTAGGTAATTTAATTGCAAACATTTTTTAATTAACCGCATGTGTATGTGTCCTTTCGTTCTCCTCTCGCATGTCTTGTCACCCCGTTGCCGTAGACGGCTTCGAGCGCAACCGCGTAGGTTCCCGCGCAAGCTTCTCATCCGACTCGGTGAAATCCCCCAAAATCCCAATGCTTACTGGCCTGCTATATAAACCCTCACGGGCTGCGAGTCCTGCGTGGCATTTTTCGCTCCCTCCCTATAGTTTATCTCGTCTGCTTCTCCCACAATTGCCAATGGCATTGGTTCGTCGTTGTCGCTCAGCCACTCCACCGTCATTAGAGGACAGCTCCAGCTGGGAGGCTACACCGCGGCGGCGGCGCAGTCCCTGGCATAGTGCAGTGCACGTGGCGTACCTGTTGGGTGTTTGCGAAACACCCACCACACGCTCCGCCGTCGCTGCCCGTCGGCAGCTGTTGCCGGCCGCCGTTGCCACCACCCCACCGTCTGCCGCCATGACCACCACACCACTGTCCAAAGCCAGGGCCATCGCCTGCTCCGCCGCCGAGGCCCGAAGGCGAGAGGTGGCCGTCGTGGCCGCCACCCCACTACCGGCCACTATGGCCATCACCTGCTCCGCCACTGCGGCCCGAAGGCGGGAGGTGGTGGTCGTGAACGCCACCCCATCGTTGGCCGCCGTGGCTGCTAGCCCACCATCGACCGCCGGGGTCATGACCCGCCTGCCACCACCGCCCAAAGGCGGGAGGCGGAGGTGGAGGACCGCACATGCGTCAGCGACCTTGCGCGCTACATCGAGTTCCTGCGGGAGGAGGAGGAGCGCCTTGTCGAGCACGCAAAGAGCCTTACCGCTGTCGTGGCCGCAGCACACGCTGCCGCAGAGGCGAGGAATCAGGAGATCTACAAGGAGAACAACCGCTTTGAGAGGGGTCATCTGGAGCGACAAAGGGCGTTCGAGGTGAGCGTCACTGAAGGTGCAGCAGCGGCAGACACCGTATTGTAGTTGTCCAGCTCATCGGTAGGCTCCTCCTCTTCTGCCTCTTACTGAGCGCGCTCGACAGAGGCAAGGCTGGCAGAAGTAGTACAAAGCCTCTCCGTAGTAGTATTTAGGGTCTATTTTGTTCAGTTCATCTGACTATAGATGTGGTGAAATTGTACAACGTACTTAAAATAAGCTAGTATATATAGTTGAACTAGCTATTTCAGTACGTGGTTGGCAACAATTGGGGAAAAGTTTGATTGGTTCAGCTGTCGAGTTGAACTGTTCGTATAAAGAACGACTGCTTAATCTATGAATTAAATCTATGCTTAATTACTGAATTTTAGTTGCAAAAATTAGATAGTGCTAGTGATTTTTATCTACATATTTTGACAATTGGCAGTGTTACAAGGTTGATGAATGGAAATGTTACTAGATCAACAAATGTCAATCTTTCCAGTTTGACAAATGGCAATATACCCAATATGACAGATGCAAATCTTACCAAATTGTCTGTACGTGGTTGCACACGAGTCATCCAAAACAACCGTTTGCGTTGAAGGGATGTACAAATCCTGCTCGGCACATTTTCTCTTGGCTTAGCTCCGAAGTCTGGCTTTGCATACCGTATTCAATCTGAACCGTTTGCATTGAAGAGATGCACAAATCCTGCGCTGTAGATTTTCCCTTGGCTTACTGGGGAAGACCATAGCTCTCACTTTGCATACGAGTGTTCTATCTAAAATGTTTGCGATGAAGAGCTGCACAAATCCTGCTCGACACATTTCCCTCGGTTTACTGGGAAGCTCTCGGTATACATACGTGTGTTTTGTCTAAAACGTTTGCGATCAAGAGCTGCACAAATCCTGCTCGACACATTTTCCGTTGGCTTCTTGGGGAAACTGTCGGTTTGCATAGGGGTGTTCTAACTAAAACGTTTGCGATGAGTGTTTTATATTTAAAAACCATCGACCTTTTTTTAAAGAAAATCGTTCGATAAGTCTATACATTAAGAGAGAAAAACACAAGTTCGTTCAAACTATATCTCTCATTCCGTCACAATGCGAATTTATATTCATATGATCGAGATACAATACTAAACCAAAAAACTATTTCCAGTGGCGGCGAAGGCGGCGTGTCGCGCTAGCGTTGTCGTCCTCTGGGACACCGTTGTTGAAGTCTTGAAGGCAACACAAAATGTTCTTCACTTGGAAATCAAACATCATGTCGTCACGCGATCGACGGGCCGGGCACGGGAGGACGACAACTCGCGGCGCTGGGTAGTAGCGGTCAACAGCGGCGTCCCATGCCACTGAGGGAGGCGCTACAGACGGCACGGGCGCCGGGCGGGTGCAGTAAACGGAACGAGGACCGGCGCCGGTGGGTGCAGGGCGCGACGGGCGCTGCCGGTGCATGTACACGAGCTCGCGCGGGTCCGCGGAGACCCCGCTGACGCCCGCGGCTTCTAGCTCTGTGATAGTGCTCGGCGACTAGCCCGTTAATGCTACGGGGATGGTCGCTGGTGCGGGCGCGGGGATGGGAGCTGGGACGGGCGCGGGGGTAGCAACCGCCGCGGCCAGCTCGTTCAGGGCCATGTCCATGAGGCCCCATTCCTCCTTATTTTCTATCTCCTCCGGCTCAGAGTCAACTTCACCAAACTAGAAGACTAGTGGCAGATGATCCTTCTGCGCCATGGCATTGGTGGAGGTCTGCGAGAGGGAGGGGAATGGGAGGCGAACAGTAAGGCCGCCCGTATTAAACAGCGGCTCGGGCACCATTAATGGAGAGGATGTGAGCAAGGCGGGTGGCCATGGAAGTCAAAGGGCTCGCTTCCCAATGAGCTTGTGCAGCCTACATGTCACACGCTTCTTGGTGAGCCTGTGCTACCTCTTGAGCATTCGTTGGTTTTTCCCTTGAAGAGGAAAGGGTGGTGCAGCAAAGTAGCACAAGTATTTCCCTTAGTTTTTGAGAACCAAGGTATCAATCCAGTAGGAGGTTACACACAAGTCGCCTTATACCTGCACAAACAAATAAGAACCTTGCAACCAACGCGATAAAGGGGTTGTCAATCCCTTCACGGCCACTTGCAAAAGTGAGATCTGATAGAGATAATAAGATAAATATTTTTGGTATTTTTATGATATAGATTGAAAGTAAAGATTGCAAAGTAAAAATAGATTGGAAACTTATATGATGGAAAATCGACCCCGGGGCCATAGGTTTTACTAGTGGCTTCTCTCAAAATAGCATAAGTATTACGGTGGGTGAACAAATTACTGTCGAGCAATTGATAGAAAAGTGCATAATTATGAAAATATCTAGGCATGATCATATATATATATAGGCATCACATCCACGACAAGTAGACCAAAATGATTCTGCATCTACTACTATTACTCCACACATCGACCGCTATCCAGCATGCATCTAGAGTATTAAGTTCATAAGAACAGAGTAATGCATTAGGCAGGATGACATGATGTAGAGGGATAAACTCAAGCAATATGATATAAACCCCATCTTTTTATCCTCGATGGCAACAATACAATACGTGCCTTGCTGCCCTGTCATCCTTGGAAAGGACATCACAAGATTGAACCCAAAGCCAAGCACTTCTCCCATTGCAAGAAAGATCAATCTAGTAGGCCAAACCAAACTGATAATTCGAAGAGACTTGCAAAGATAACAAATCATACATAAAAGAATTCATAGGAGATTCAAATATTGTTCATAGATAGTCTTGATCATAAACCCACAATTCATCGGATCTCGACAAACACACCGCTTTTCTATCGTTTGCTTCCCAGTAAAGTGACACTTCCTCGAGCGACGCTTGGCGGCCCACACCATTATCTTCTCCTTCCCCCCGGCTAACTTGTGGGTGAAGGAACCTTCCTTTCTTTGAGAAAGAGAAAGAAGAGAAAATAAAGTTATGGAGCCTTGTGGCTCGTTATCGCTTACCGGGTGTGGATGCTGCACAAAATGTCAGATAACACATGCAAAATGATGATGAAATCATGAAATTGACAAGTTGTGCGCAACACATGAGCTTTACTTATGCACGGGGTCTGCGCCCGGCTTTGTACAAAGGATTACATGCAACACCGGCAAGACTTGTACAAAAGGTGGTTGCCGGAACAGGTTCCAGCAACCGCGCCCTATGGGTAAAACTTACGAAGATGTTCAATGTTCCAGGAGTTGCTCACCGGAATGCCATCTTCGGTCTCAAGGCGGACAGCGCCAGGCCTAGTGACTCGTTTCACCCGATAAGGGCCTTCCCACTTTGGCGTCAACTTGTTGGAATTCTTGGCGGACTGAACGCGCCGAAGAACAAGGTCGCCTTCCTCGAGACTTCTGGCGTTAACTTTGCGGCTATGGTAGCGGCGCAAAGCTTGCTGGTAACGAGCAGCTCGTACAGCAGCCTGAAGACGGTCCTCCTCAAGGAGCAGCGCGTCATCTTGTCGCAGCTGCTCTTGCTCAAGCTCATCATAAGTGAGCACTCGAGGTGATCCGAATACGAGTTCCGTGGGGAGAACTGCCTCTGCTCCATAGACTAGAGCGAAAGGTGCCTCGCCGCTGGCTCGATTTGGCGTCGTCCTGATCGACCAAAGAACCACCGGCAGCTCCTCGATCCAGTTTCTTCCGCACTTGTGCAGCCTGTCGAAAGTCCTGGTCTTGAGCCCACGCAGCACTTCAGCATTTGCTCTCTCCGCTTGACCGTTGCTTCTCGGATGAGCAATGAAGCGCAGACCTTGGCGCCAAGATCTTGGACGTACTGCATGAAGGTGCGGCTCGTGAATTGTGTGCCATTGTTGGTGATGATCCTGTTAGGAATCCCAAAACGGCAAACAATCAACCTGAAGAACTTGACCGTTGACTGTGCTGTCACCTTCCTCACTGCTTCCACTTTCGGCCACTTTGTGAACTTGTCGATTGCGACGTACAAGTACTCAAAGCCCCCGACAGCTCGGGGAAAGGGGATGAGAATGTCGAGCCCCCAGACCGAAAATGGCCAAGATAAAGGGATCGTCTGGAGAGCTTGAGCTGGCTGGTGTATCTGCTTGGAATGGAACTGGCACGCTTCACACTTGGTTACTTGTGCAGTTGCATCCTGGAGGGCTGTCGGCCAAAGAAACCTTGCCGAAAGCTTTGCGGCAAGTGCTCTTTGCGCCAATGTGGTGACCACATATGCCTCCATGTATCTCGCCAACAGCTTCATCCATCTTCCCGGTGAATACACTTCAATTTCACACCGTTGAGTCTTCTTCTCGCATGCATGTTGTCGACAAACTGGTACATACTTGACTGCCGGGCTACTCTTTCCGCTTCTTCTTGCTCTTCGGGAAGTTCTCCTGTCTGAAGGAAATGGACAATCTGCTGCGCCCATGTTGGAGCTTGCGGCTCGACAACAAGGACTAAAGGCACATCTGCTGCTGCGGGAGCATCCGCTTCTACGGCAAGAACCTGTGGCTCGGCCGGAGCTTGATGTTCCCCGGCAAGCTTGCCGGAGCAAAACTTGTCGGGAGCGTCTGCTTCAACGAAACAAACCCTAGGGCTTGTCGGAGCAGACTGCTCCTCAGCTCTCTCGGTGTTGATCCTGGGGACCTTTTTGGTGGCGGTTTCGGGAAGCTCTGCCGGAAAATAGTCACCAGAAATCAACTTCCTTTTCTTGTTCTGTCCAGTTGATGGAGTTACAGTCGGCTGAGTCAGCTTGAGCACAAAAATCCCTGGTTCCACAGGTAACTTGAGTGCGGTGCACTTTGACAGGCCATCAACAATGTCATTCTGAGCTCTTGGAACATGTTCCATTTGCAGGCCGTCAAAATGCTCTTCTAGCTTTCTCACTTCATCAACGTAGGCTTCCATCAACGGACTCTGATAATCTTTGTTTACTTGGTGGACGACAAGCTGCGAGTCACCCCTGACAATGAGCTTCTTGATCCCAAGGTCCACTGCTATCCTGAGACCGGCAAGCAAACCTTCATACTCTGCAGTATTGTTTGTTGCTTGCTCTTTGGGAAAGTGCATTTGGACTATGTACTTGAGGTGTTCTCCGGTGGGTGCGACAAGCAGCACGCCGGCACCGGCGCCTTGCAGTGGGAACTGACAAAGTAAACTGGGCGCTGCACCATCCTTTTCTGCATCTTCTCGCAATCCTGCGCGGATCCGTCCTTGTCGGGACCAGAGCTTGTCGGTGAAGCCCCCTGCTTGTCGCTGGATGCATCTGCCTCGGTTGCAGGCTCATCGTCTGCCTCCCTTTCCGCTACTAACGCAGCACTAACCACTTGATTGGTTGCCGCTATATATAGCAGCAACTTCTCTTGTGGCCTAGGTGCGACAAGTATTGGAGTGGAGGACAGGTACCTCTTTAAGTCCTGTAGCGCAGCCTCCGCTTCGGGAGTCCATTTCATTGGACCTGCCTTTTTCAAAATCTTGAAAAATGGCGGTATGCGCCAGCAGAACCTAGAGATAAACTCATCGAGAGGAGCCACGCAACCGGCAAGTCTTCGTACATCCTTGACGCGCTTTGGTGCTTCAATCTTCTCAATGGCCTTGATCTTGTCGGGATTGGCTTCAATTCCCCGCTGAGAAACGAAGAACCCGAGAAGCTTGCCAGAAGGGACTCCAAACACGCACTTCTCGGGGTTGAGCTTGAGGTTGATCTTGCGCAGATTTGCAAAGGTCTCATCCAAATCTTGAACCAGAGTTGCCCTGTCCTTGCTTTTGACCACTATGTCATCCATGTAAGCTTCTACATTTCTGTGCATTTGGGCCTCAAAAGCGTCATGGACTACTCTTGCAAACGTTGAACCAGCATTCTTTAGCCCAAAAGGCATCCGTACAAAACAGTATGTGCCACATGGGGTGATGAATGCGGTTTTCTCCTCATCCTCTTACGCCATGAAGATCTGATGATATCTCGAGTATGCATCAAGAAATGAAAGCAAATCACATCCAGCCGTGGAGTCAACAATCCGTCGATGCGCCGCAAGGGAAATGGGTCTTTGGGACAAGCTTTATTAACATCTCGTGAAGTCGATACAAAGTCTCCATTTCCCATTTGCCTTGGCGATACAACTACAGGATTGGCCAACCACGTAGGATGGAGCACTCCTCCGACAAGGCCCGCTGCTTCCAATTTCTTGATCTCTTCGCAATGAATTCTTGGCGCCCACCGCTCGCTTCCGACTTTCGCTGACGGCGCGCGATGAGGACAGACAGCTAAGTGATGCTCAATTACTTTCCTGGGAACACCGGGGATGTCAGACGGTTGCCATGCAAACATGTCGACGTTCGCCCGCAGGAAAGCAACGAGCGCGCCTTCCTATTTAGGGTCGAGAGTGGCACTGATGGTGAAGGTACCACCAGTGATGTCCTCCTTGGTGGGCACCTTCTTGGTCTTCGGTGGAGCTGCCATCATCTTCTTACACTTGCCGGTGGAGCTCGATGGTGCGTCCTCGACGGTAGCGCAGCACTCCGAGGAGGTGCGCTTGCCGGAGTGGGCATCAAAGCTCTTGCCGGACTTGGTCTTCTTCTTCCCCCCGGGAGCTTCAGCGGCAAGTGTTTTGCTATCTGTTGCAGCTGTTGCCTCCCGGTAGATCTTGTCGGCGCAGATAAGAGCATCCTTCTTGTCACCATGGACAGAAATGACACTTATCGGGTCGGGCATCTTGAGCAAGTTGTATGCATAATGAGAGGCTGCCATGAACTTGGCGAGTGCTGGACGGCCAAGTATTCCATTGTAAGGCAATGGAAAATCAGCAACGTCGAACGTGACCCTCTCAGTCCTGAAGTTTAGCTCGCTGCCAAATGTTACCGGCAACGTGATCTTCCCCTTCGGCTTGCTCCTTCCTCGATTGATTCCTTGAATGTGCCGCCTCTTCGAGCTCATTGTCGTGGATCCAAGCTTCGGAGCACCGCGGAGGAAATCAGGTTTAAGCCGCCCCGCCGCCAACTAGCATCTTGGTCACCTTGAGGTTGCGGATAGTTGGTGAGACCAACATCGGCAAGCACCCGACCGCAGCTTATGCGATCGTGGTGGTCCTCAATATCAAAGATGATAGGCGTGCTGGACCATTTCAGAGGCTTGCGTGACTCTATGGATGGTTCTGCTGCATTAACTTCCCGCATCCACTGCTTGAGTTGGCGATGTGAAGTATGCAGAGAAGCACCGCCGTCAACGCAGAGGATCTCTGTGGCTTTCTGAAATTCCTGCTCATCGGTCTCGTCATCTTCCATATCTTCATCGTCGTCGTTGTCTTCATCCTTGTCGCGGCCACGGGGAGGTCTGTCTCCTTGCCGCTGCTTGGCCTTGTGCCGCGTCCTCCCGGCCGGTCGCTTCTTGCTAACTCCCCAAAGCACCTTCCTGGCCTTCTCCTTGTCGCTACCGCCGTACTCAGCCTTCTGCTGCTCAACAAGCTGCTCGACCTTCTTGCAGCTCTGGAGGTCATGGCCCTTGGTGCGGTGGATCTTGCAGTACTGTTTGTTGGAGCTGTCCTGCTTGTCGGCGGTTGCCACAGCTTGGCGGTCGGTGTCAGCGGCAACCTCCTTGCCGGAGCCACCAACTTTGGCTTTCTTGGCGGCACCACCGTTGCCGGACTGCTCGACAACTAGTACCACTTTGCCTTTCTTCTTTCTTTGTTTCCGTCGCCGGCTCTTCTTCGCCGGGGCGGTCTCCTCACTATCAGATCCTGCTTCTGTATTCTCTCCTGGGAGTCTCCTCCCTTCCTCAGCGCGTGCACACTTGTCGGCCAGGGCATACAGCTCACTGACGTCCTTGACTTTGCACATCGCCATTTCCTCCCTCATCTTGCGGTTCCGTACGTTTCGATGAAACGCGCCGATCACCGGCAGGTGGACATCCGGATGTTGTAGTGCACACGGCTGAATCTCTGAATGAACTTGCGCAGGACTCTCCTTCCTTCCGGGCGGCGTATGAAGGTCGCTTTCTTGGCCATGAGGCTTGTGGCCGCCTGTGAAGGCGCCGACAAACTGATGGCATAGATCTGCCCAAGAGGATATGGATCCGTCCGGCAAGTGCATGAGCCAGGATCTGACATTGGGCTTGAGTACCAGTGGGAAGTAGTTGGCAAGGATCTTGTCATCTCGCCCCCGCAGCTTGCACCGCGATGGTGTAGATCTTTGAGGAACTCCGATGGATGCGTCCTGCCATCGTACTTCTCTGGCACATCTGGTTTGAAATTCTTCCTGCTGGGCCACTGGACTTGCCGCAGCTCACGAGTGAACGCAGGGCAACCTCCCGCGTACGGCAAGTCGCCTGGTTCCCCTGGCGCATGCATATCGACAAAGGGCCCAGCGCATTGGTCGGATTGACGTCATGCTTCTCTTCGGCGCTCGATGCGAGTTCGAGCGTCTTCTTGTTGCCGTTCTTGAAGAACTTGGCGCTGATCACGGCGAGCTCGTGGATCCGGCGATGCGGTGGAGTCATTGCCGAGGTGGATCCGACGAGTTGGTGATCTTGGCCTTCGGTGGAGAGTGCATGGTGGTAGCACCCCCACAGGTTTTCGCCGCCACCGCTCGTGCCTTTGTCGCCTTGCCGCCGGCAGCGATGTAGTTGGTTGCCGCGGAGCGCCGCCGCTGGCAAAGCCGATGAGACTCGGATGTTGGCCTCCATTCGCCGACCTTGTCGGCTGTTGGAGGGTAGTCTAGGAGCAGCTTGAGCCTCGCCAAGGCTTCCGCCGGAGAGGTGGGTGGCAATGGCGAACGGTGCGAGGAGCGGATACGCCGGACTTCTAACTATGTTAGAAGGAGCAGCATCCCGCCCAGCGACTCAGCTTCGCCGCGCCAAAGATGTCAGGCGTGCACGCTGGTCTTGAGGGCCTCGTGATCCTCCAGCTCGGTCTTGATCCAACGAGCGTATGGTACTATGAATACCATGACGCTGTCGGTCCCGCGCCTCCTGAGATGGGCGCGGTGCGTGTACGGACGCCGAGGTCTGCGCAGCCTTGTCTTTGGACTTGGCGGCGTCATGAGCTCCCTCGTCGACGCCCGTTCTTCCGCCAGCGTCTACCCCGCCATCCGTTTGCTCCGGTGGTGGCGGGATCGACGTGGACGGCTCCGCTGCCGCCGAAGCCTTCTTCTTCGGTGGCATATTGATGAAGATGATGAAGATGTTGCTCGTGTGAACACCGGATCAGGTTCACACAGCCTCGACGCCCCCCTACCTGGCGCGCCAAAGATGTCGGGGAAGATGATCGTAACCCACGAACACCTATGGGACCGGCGGACCGAGTCCCTTTCGGTTCGGTGGGGGGCGGAGATTGCACGAAGAGCAGATCGAGGCAAAACACACGGCGCTTACCCAGCTTCGAGCTCTCCGGAGAGATAATACTCCTACTGCTGCTTATCTGATTGTATTGTGTTCTTGCTAGGGAGCACAGAGAGCTACAAAACCTAGCGTGAGTGTCTCTAGTTTCGAATGAGTCGAACCTCCTCTACGTTGCGTGTGGGCCTCCTTTTATAGGCTCAAGGGGTCACCAACAGGTGGCAACGTAGATAAGGGCAAAATGGGAAAATGAGTTGCGGTTGGTACAGCTACTTTGTACAGTGTATTCTACCTAACTCTGACGGCAAGGGACAAAAACATTAAATGCCCGTCCATGTCGCCTAAACAGTGCAGAAAGGGACCGTCAGGGGCGCCACCGCTTGCCACGATGGCACTACTGTCAGCGCCGCTTACCGCTGTTCTCCGCTGGCTGCACAGCCTCTTGACACGCACGCCTGGAATGGTCCTATGGCGACACGTTGGTGGATGAGCTGGAGCAGAGATGAAGAGTGGTTGCCTGCCGCGGCAAGCGCCTTGGTCACTCACCGAGCCTTCCCGGCAAGCTCCTCTTGCCGGGGTCTTGTCTTCTGCGTGCCTTGAGTGGCCTTCCCGGCAAGCTCCTCTTGCCGGGGCCTTGTCTTCTTGGCTTAAATACTTTGTTCTTGAATGGCTCCAAAGGAACTATGGAGGACCTTGGCGGTCACCAGGCAAGCCCTGCCGCGGGGTGCTGCAACTGCCCGTGCACGAGTTCGGGATACTAGGGTACCCCTACTCTAGTACACTGACAACATGATCATGCAAGGCAATATGACAATGATGAAACGTGTCATGATAAACGGAACGGTGGAAAGTTGCATGGTAATATACCTCGGAATGGCTATGGAAATGCCATAATAGGTAGGTATGGTGGCTGTTTTGAGGAAGATATAAGGAGGTTTATGTGTGATAGAGCGTATCGTATCACGGGTTTGGATGCATCATGGAGTTTGCACCAACTCTCAAGGTGAGAAAGGGCAATGCACGGCATCAAGAGGCTAGCAATGATGGAAGGGTGAGAGTGCGTATAATCCAGGGACTCAACATTAGTCATAAAGAACTCACATACTTATTGCAAAAATCTACAAGTCATAAAAGACCAAGCACTACGAGCATGCTCCTAGGGGGATAGATTGGTAGGAAAAAACCATTGCTCGTCCCCGACCGCCACTCATAAGGTGGACAATCAAAGAACACCTCATGTTTCAAATTTGTTACACAACGTTTACCATATGTGCATGCTACAGGACTTGCAAACTTCAACACAAGTATTTCTCAAATTCACAACTACTAAACTAGCACAACTTTAATATCACTACCTCCATATCTCAAAACAATCATCAAGCATCAAACTTTTCTTAGTATTCAACGCACTTATAAGAAAGTTTTTACTAATCTTGGATGGCTATCATATTAGGACTAATTTCTCAATTTAAGAAAATTACCATGCTGTTTTGTAGGACTCTCAAAATGATATTAGTGAAGCATGAGAGAACAATAGTTTCTATAGAACAAAACCACCACCGTGCTCTAAAAGATATAAGTGAAGCACTAGAGCAAAAACTATATAGCTCAAAAGATATAAGTGAAGTACATAGAGTATTCTAATAAATTCCGAATCATGTGTGTCTCTCTCAAAAGGTGTGTACAGCAAGGATGATTGTGGTAAACTAAAAAACAAAGACACAAATCATACAAGACGCTCCAAGCAAAACACATATCATGTGGTGAATAAAAATATAGCTCCAAGTAAAGTTACCAATGGACGAAGACGAAAGAGGGGATGCCTTCCGGGGCATCCCCAAGCTTTGGATTTTTGGTGTCCTTAGATTTACCTTGGGGTGCCTTGGGCATCCCCAAGATTAGGCTCTTGCCACTCCTTGTTCCATAATCCATTAAATCTTTACCCAAAACTTGAAAACTTCACAACACAAAACTTAACAGAAAATCTCGTGAGCTCCGTTAGAGAAAGAAAACAAAACACCACTTCAAGGTACTGTAATGAACTCATTGTTTATTTATATTGGTGTTAAACCTACTATTCCAACTTCTCTATGTTTTATAAACTATTTTACTAGCCATAGATTCATCAAAATAAGCAAACAACACACGAAAAACAGAATCTGTCAAAAACAGAACAGTCTGTAGTAATCTGTAACTAACGCAAATTTCTGGAACTCGGAAAAATCTACAAAAATAGGAAGACCTAGATAATTTGTTTATTGATCTACTGCAATTGGAATCAGTATTTTATTAACATTTATTAACAATTATATTCGTGAACAGAAAGTTTCTGGAATTTTCAGCAAGATCAAATAACTATCATATGAGAAGATCCTATAGGTTTAACTTGGCACAAACGCTAATTAAAACATAAAAACAAATCTAACAAGATCTCATGGACAGCATCAAGAGGCTGCAGAAATATGACTCTCAAGTTGAGAAGACTAAGCGCTACCTCACAGAAGGAAGGCCCTCGTTCTTCACTGTTAAAGATGATGACACCTTGTTCTTTAAAGGTCTCCTAGTGGTTCCTTCAAAAGACAATCTAGATATGACTGCCCAAGATGAGCATAAATCTTATTTCCTCCGTGAACTAGTGAACCTGGCTAAGGATAACCCGTACCCAATGCTTATTGGAGGGGATTTTAATATCCTTAGGTACCAGGAAGAAAAACAGTAATGACCGCTTCGACACTCATTGGCCTTTCCTTTTCAATGCTGTGATTGACAGTTTGGATCTTCGGGAGGCCTGTATGTCGGGGCGGCAGTTCACTTGGGCTAATAACCATTCTGTGCCGACGTATGAGAAGCTCGATAGGGTACTAATGGATACCGAATGGGAGCTTAAATTTCCTATGGTAACCGTGCGAGCCCTAGAGCGTATCGAGGCATTATCGGATCATGCACCAATCATTCTTGATTCTAATTCTACGAGTCATTCTGCCCGTTGCCCTTTCAAATTTGAATTGGCATGGTTGCATAGGGATGGTTTTGTAGACTTAATAAAGAGTGTTTGGGACAGGCCCGCTGTTGGTCGTGACACCGATTCGTAGATGGAATTATAAAATAAGGGCCATGAGGCAACACCTCTCCGGATGGGCTAAACACACCATTGGATTGTACAAAAAGAAAAGCAAGCGCCTCTGTACCATCATTGATGACCTCGACAAAATTGCGTAGACACGCACCTTATCTCAACAAGAGATTGAATTAAAAATCAATCTAATGAGAAGGTTGCCCGCCTATTGCGCCAAGAGGAGATCAAGTACTACCAGAGGTCCAAAGTGACTTCATCCTAATGGGAGATAGTAATACAAAATACTTCCAATTGGTCGCCAATGGTCGACATAGGAAGAAATGTATTCATAGTCTCCAACAGGATGAGGCGGATCAAGGTCGGGGAGGAGCTCAAAAGGTATATCACCGGCTACTACAATCTCTTTTTGGGGCGCCAGATGAAGGGAATGTCACCCTTGACGAGGCCCTAATAGATGATATTTCACAAGTCACGGTGGAAGAGAACAATATCCTCACGGCACCTTTCTCGGAAGAGGAGGTGAGAGCGGCGGTGTTCCAAATGGAACACAACAAAGCTCCGTGCCGATGGTTTTCCGTAGAATTTTATCAGAATTTCTGGGATATCATTAAGGCTGACCTTCTGGAGTTGTTTAAGTGTCTTCATGCCGATCAACTTGACCTATTTAGGCTAAATTTTGGTGAGATTGTTTTGTTGCCGAAAATTAAGGAGGCCGAACGGATCCAACAGTTCAGACCCATATGCCTCCTTAATGTCAGCTTCAAGATTTTCACCAAAGTAGCTACGAATAGGTTAAACTCAATAGCTGACCATGTTGTCCGGCCATCTCAAACGGCCTTCATGCAAGGAAGGAATATACTAGATGGTGTAGTTATCCTTCATGAGACCGTCCATGAGATGCAATCAAAAAACATGAGTGGAGTGGTATTCAAAATTGACTTTGAAAAAGCCTATGATAAGGTCAAGTGGTCTTTTTCTCCAACAGGCCCTAAGGATGAAAGGTTTCTCCGATAAATGGTGCAAGTGGATCCAAAATTTTGTAATCGGAGGTAGTGTGGCCATCAAAGTCAATGATGATGTAGGTCATTACTTTCGGACAAAAAAGGACTACGACAGGGTGACCCCATGTCCCCAATGTTATTTAACATTGTTGCCGACATGTTGGCTATTCTGATTGAGCGCCAAGGTGATGGACAGATTATGGAGTAGTGCCACACCTTGTGGATGGTGGCCTCTCTATTTTGCAATATGCCGATGACACGATTCTTTTTATGGAACATGACCTAGACAAAGCTCGAAATCTGAAGCTATTGCTTTCAGCGTTTGAGCAAATGTCGGGCCTCAAAATTAACTTTCATAAAAGTGAATTGTTCTGCTTTGGAGAAGCCGTTGAGGCGGCAGCCGATTATGCTGACCTGTTTGGTTGCGCACTTGGCCAATTCCCGATTAAATATCTGGGAATACCGGTATATTATCGGCGGCTCACCATTGCGGAGTGGAAGCATGTGGAGGAGTGTCTAGAGAAACGGTTGAGCGGTTGGAAAGGAAAACTACTCTCAGTTGGTGGTCGGCTGATTTTGATCAACTCCGTCCTCACAAATATGGTTCTCTATATGCTTTCTTTCTTCCAACTCCCAAAGGGTCCTGCAAAGACCGGACTACTTTAGATCCAGATTCTTTTGGCAAGGAGATGGTGAAAAGAAAAATACAGGCTGGCCAAATGGAGCGTGGTTTGTAGGCCTAAAGACCAAGGTGGTTTTGGAATTCATGACCGCAGTCAAGAATGAGGCCCTTCTCAAGAAATGGTTATTTAAACTTCTTACCGAGGATGGTGTTTGGAAAACCATGTTGCGCAACAAGTATCTAGGCCAAAAGGCGGTATCCCAGGCATATTGGAAACCTGGCGACTCGCACTTTTGGGCTGGCCTAATGGAGGCAAAGAAACATCTCTTTTGCTTTGGGTCTTTCGCGATAAAGGATGGGTCGGAGATTCGCTTCGGGAAGACATCCGCTAGGCAATGCCGCCTCGAGAACAATATCCAGCCTTATATAACATCGCCGCGATAAGAATAATACTATTAAGACGTGCTCGGTTCTTCCCCGCCAATATTTCGCTCAGCGGATTTGATTGGTTTCTGCTTGTGTCATGGCATAATCTTTTATCCCGGCTGGATTCGATTAACCTGACACAAGGTCGGGATGTGTTTCGCTGGAACCTTACTACATCAGGGTCTTTCACAGTGGTCTCTATGTACCGTGCTCACGCATTCTGAGGTACCAACGAGTAATAATAAGAAAATTTGGAAGTCTAAAATTCCACTAAAAGTGAAAATCTTCATGTGGTATCTCCGTAGGGGAGTTGTGTTAACCAAAGACAACCTCGCACGGCAAGAATCGGCGAGGGAGTAAGAAGTGTTCCTTTTGTACTCATGACGAAACAATCAAACACCTCTTTTTCCAATGCAAGTTTGCATGTTCTACGTGGCCAGTCATCCAAATAGCGTCAAATTTGTATCTGCCCACAAGTGTTGCCAATATTTTTGGTCATTGGTTGGACGGTATTACAAATAGGTTCAAAACGCTAATAAGGGTGGGAGCGTATGCCTTAATTTGGTCGCTTTGGCTATGTAGAAATGATTTGGTTTTTAATGACAAAAATGCTTCTCCTCTACAGGTTATTTTCCGGTGTACGCACTCGCTACGTACGTGGTCTATACTACAACGGCCGGAGTACCAACCGCTGTTCATGGCGGTGTGTACGCCCAGTTTGTGATCCTCAACGACGTTTGAACCCTAAAATGAAAGAAGTGGTAAGAAAGGAAATACTCAAGCTTCTGGAGGCAGGTATAATTTATCCCGTTGCTGATAGTCAGTGGGTAAGTCCTGTCCACTGTGTCCCTAAGAAGGGAGGTATTACTGTTGTCCCTAATGATAAAGATGAATTGATTCCGCAAGAATTATTACAGGTTATAGGATGGTAATTGATTTCCGCAAATTAAATAAAGCTACTAAGAAAGATCATTACCCTTACCTTTTATTGATCAAATGCTAGAAAGATTATGCAAACATACACATTATTGCTTTCTAGATGGTTATTCTGGTTTCTCTCAAATACCGTGGTCGGCTAAAGATCAATCAAAGACTACTTTTACATGCCCTTTTGGTACTTTTGCTTATAGACGTATGCCTTTTGGTTTATGTAATGCACCTGCTACCTTTCAAAGATGCATGATGGCTATATTCTCGACTTTTGTGAAAAGATTTGTGAGGTTTTCATGGATGACTTTTCTGTCTATGGTTCCTCTTTTGATGACTGCTTGAGCAATCTTGATTGAGTTTTGCAGAGATGTGAAGAAACTAATCTTGTCTTGAATTGGGAAAAGTGCCACTTTATGGTTAATGAAGGTATTGTCTTGGGATGCAAAGTTTCTGAAAGAGGTATTGAAGTTGAGAAAGCCAAGGTTGATGCTATTGAAAAGATGCCATGTCCCAAGGACATCAAAGGTATAAGAAGTTTCCTTGGTCACGCCGGGTTTTATAGGAGGTTCATTAAGGACTTCTCAAAAATCTCTCGGCCTCTGACTAATTTATTACAAAAAGATGTATCATTTGTCTTTGATGATGATTGTGTAGAAGCATTTGAAATACTTAAGAAAGCATTAGTCTCTGCACCTATTGTTCAGCCACCTGATTGGAATTTACCCTTTGTAATTATGTGTGATGCTAGTGATTATGCTGCAGGTGCCGTTCTAGGGCAAAGAGTTGATAAGAAATTAAATGTTATCCATTATGCTAGTAAGACTCTAGACAATGCTCAAAGAAATTATGCTACTACCGAAAAGGAACTTTTAGCAGTTGTGCTTGCTTGTGATAAATTCAGACCCTGTATTGTTGATTCTAAAGTAGCTATTCACATTGATCATGCTGCTATTAAATACCTTATGGAAAGGAAAGATGCTAAACCTAGACTTATTAGACGGGTTCTCTTGTCGCAAGAATTTGATTTGCATATTGTTGATAGAAAAGGAGCTGAGAACCCCGTTGCAGACAACTTATCTAGGTTAGAGAATGTTCTTGATGACCCACTACCTATTGATGATAGCTTTCCTGATGAACAATTAAATGTCGTAAGCACTTCTCGTAGCACTCCATGGTATGCTGATTATGCTAATTATATTGTTGCTAAATTTATACCTCCTAGCTTCACATACCAACAAAAGAAAAATTTCTTTTACGATTTGTGACATTACTTTTGGGATGACCCACATCTTTATAAAGAAGGAGTAGATGGTGTTATTAGACGTTGTGTGCCTGAGCATGAACAGGAACAGATCCTACGCAAGTGTCACTCCGAAGCTTATGGAGGACACCACGCTGGAGATATAACTGCACATAAGGTATTGCAATCTGGTTTTTATTGGCCTACTCTCTTCAAAGATGCCCGTAAGTTTGTTTTGTCTTGTGATGAATGTCAAAGAATTGGTAATATTAGTAGACGTCAAGAAATGCCTATGAATTATTCACTTGTTATTGAACCATTTGATGTTTGGGGCTTTGATTATATGGGACCTTTTCCTGCCTCTAATGGATATACACATATTTTAGTTCTTTGTTGATTACGTTATTAAGTGGGTAGAAGCTATTCTAACTAGTAGTGCTGATCATAACACTTCTATTAAAATGCTTAAGGAAGTTATTTTTCCGAGGTTTGGAGTCCCTAGATATTTAATGACTGATGGTGGTTCACATTTTATTCATGGTGCTTTCCGTAAAATGCTTGCTAAATATGACGTTAATCATAGAATTGCATCTCCATATCACCCGCAGTCTAGTGGTCAAGTAGAATTGAGTAGTAGAGAGCTCAAATTAATTTTGCAAAAGACTGTTGATAGGTCTAGAAAGAATTGGTCCAAGAAACTTGATGATGCACTATGGGCCTATAGAACTGCATATAAGAATCCTATGGGTATGTCTCCGTATAGAATGGTTTATGGAAAAGCATGTCACTTACCTCTCGAACTAGAACATAAGGCATATTGGGCTATTAAAGAGCTCAACTATGATTTCAGACTTGCCGGTGAGAAGAGGTTATTTGATATTAGCTCACTTGATGAATGGAGAACCCAAGCCTATGAAAATGCCAAGTTGTTTAAAGAAAAAGTTAAATGATGGCATGACAAAAGGATACAAAAGCGTGAGTTTAATGTAGGTGATTATGTATTGGTATACAACTCTCGTTTAAGATTTTTTGCAGGAAAACTTCTCTTCAAATGGGAAGGTCCCTACATTATCGAGGAGGTCTACCGTTCTGGTGCCATAAAAATCAACAACTTCGAAGGCACAAATCCGAAGGTGGTAAATGGTCAAAGGATCAAACACTATATCTCTGGTAATCCTATAAATGTTGAAACTAATATTATTGAAACCGTAACCCCGGAGGAATACATAAGGGACACCTTCCGTAACGTTCTGCACTCCAAAAAGGAATAGGTATGTGTTACGGTAAGTAAACCGACTCCAAAACAAATTCTAAGGCAATATCTCTCCGTTTTGGAATATTTAGAAAAATAGAAAAATAAGTAGCAGTCTGGGGAGGACACGAGCCCTCCACGAGGGTGGAGGGCGCGCCCTACCCCCTGGGCGCGCCCCCTACCTCGTGAGCACATCGTGTTCCCTCCGGACTCCGTTTTCTTGCACGATACGTATTTTATTTCGGTCGGTAAAAAATCATTATATATTCCCCCGAAGGTTTTGACGACCGTATCACGCAATTATCCTATGTTTTCGTTTCGAGCTATTCCCATTGCAGATTTGAGGATTCCGGAGACTCGATCATCCTTCTATGAGGGTGAGCCTATGCCATGGAAGGTGGACGACAAGCTTGCATCATCAACAACACCTCCACCGCCAACAACAAAGAAGGAGACATAATCACATGGGTATGGGCACTCCCCTTGGCAACCGCCAAGCTTGGGGAGGTGCCCGCATCGCATCACCATCACAACTCCTATCTTTACCGTTTTTCTTAGTTCGATCCTATTAGTAGTATCTTGATATAGTAGAATAAAGTCATGACATGATCTAGTTTTGAAGTTTTGCTTTATGATCCCTCTATGCAATCGAGTCCGTGAGCTATATATAATAAAAATTAGTGTTGAGTCAAGGGCTTGATTATTTTGCCATGATCTTGAGTGATTAAAAGAAAAAGAATAAAAAGAAACAAAGAGTTCATATTGATCTTATTGAAAGTAATGACTTCACATAGAAAGAGTATGATGATTAAAAGTTGTTGGGAGTTGGCAAATATAGTTTTGGTCATCATTGCAATTAATAGGAAGTAATAAGGAAAGAGAGGTTTCACATATAGATATATTATCATTGACATCTTTTATGATTGGGAGCACTCATTAAAATATGACATGCTGAAGAGTTGATGTTGGACAAGGAAGATAACATAATGAGTTATGTTTTCTTATCTGAGATAAAGTATGTTGTCATGGTTCCTCTAACATGTTGAGCTTGCCTTTCCCCCTCATGCTAGCCAAATTCTCAGCACCAAGTAGAGATACTACTTGTTCGTCCAAATACCCTTAAACCAGTTTAGCCATGAGAGTCCACCATATCTACCTATGGATTGAGTAAGATCCTTCAAGTAAGTTGTCATCGGTGCAAGCAATAAAAATTGCTCACTAAATATGCATGACTTATTAGTGCAGAGAAATAAGCTTCGTACGAACTTGTTGTGAACGCAATAAAAGCGACGGACTGCATAATAAAGGTTCACATATAAGGGGCAATATAAAGTGATGTTCTTTTGCATTAAGATTTTGTGCATCCAACCATAAAAGCGCATGGAAACCTCTGCTTCCCTCTGCGAAGGGCCTATCGTTTATTATTATCCTCTACCTTATGCAAGAGTCACGGTGATCTTCACCTTTCCTTTTTAATTTTATCCTTTGGCAAGCCCAGCATGTTGGGAAGAACATGATATATATATATCTAATTGGATGTGGGGGAGCATGAATTATTATTGTTGACATTACCCTTGAGGTAAAAGGTTGTGGGGCAAAACTATAAGCCCCTATCTTTCTGTGTGTCCGATTAAAACTCCGTAACCACAAGTATTGCGTGAGTGCTAGCAATTATGAAGGACTAAGTGGTAGTTGAGTATGTGGACTTGCTTTTAAGCTCTGACATAGACTCTTTCCGATGTTATGATAAATTGCAATTGCTTCAATGACTGAGGGTATAATTTGTTGGTGCTCAATAAGGTTTCTGATTCATACTTTGGCTTTGTGAAAAGATCATCACTTGAACATAAGTAATCATATGACAAATCAATATATGTTGATGTTATGAGAATAATCATGATGCCTTCATGTTCGTATTTTATTTTTATTGACGCCTCTACCTCTAAACATGTGGACATATTTATTGTTATCGGCTTTTCGCTTGAGGACAAGCGAGGTCTAAGCTTGGGGGAGTTGATACGTCCATTTTGCATCGCATTATGGGCTGTTATTTCACGTTATGTCACAATACTTATGGCTATTCTCTCTTATTTTACAAGGTTTACATGAAGAGGGAGAATGCCGGCAGCTGGAATTCTGGCTGGAAAAGGGGCAAATATTGAAGGACTATTCTGCGCAACTCCAAAAGTCCTGAAACTCCACGGAATACCTTAAAATAAATAAAGAAAAATCGTCGCCAAAGATGAATGCCAGGGGGCCCACACCCTGCTCACGAGGGTGGGGGGCGCGCCTCCCCGGGCGCGCCCTACCTCGTGGGCCCCCTGGTGGCTCTCCGACGCCCATCTTCTCCTATATGAAGTCTTTCGGTGAGAAAAATCATAAGCAACCTTTCAGACGAGACTCACCGCCACGAGGCGGAACCTTGGCGGAACCAATCTAGGGCTCCGGCAGAGTCAGGTCTTGGGGACACTTCCCTCCGTGAGGGGGAAATCATCGCCATCATCATCACCAACGCTCCTCTCATCGGGAGAGGGCAATCTCCATCAACATCTTCACCAGCACCATCTCATCTCCAAACCCTAGTTCATCTCTTGTATCCAATTCTTGTCTCCAAGTCCGGATTGGTGCTAGTAGGTTGCTAGTAGTGTTGATTACTCCTTGTAGTTGATGCTAGTTGGTTTACTTGGTGGAAGATCATATGTTCAGATCCTTTATGCATATTATTACCCCTCGATTATGAACATGAATATGCTTTGTGAGTAGTTACGTTTGTTCCTGAGGACATGGGAGAAGTCTTGCTATGAGTAGTCATGTGAATTTGGTATTCGTTCGATATTTTGATGAGATGTATGTTGTCTAACCTCTAACGGTGTTATGTGAACGTCGACTACATAACACTTCACGATTATTTGGGCCTAGAGGAAGGCATTGGGAAGTAATAAGTAGATGATGGGTTGCTAGAGTGACAGAAGCTTGAACCCTAGTTTATGTGTTGCTTCGTAAGGAGCTGATTTGGATCCATATGTTTCATGCTATGGTTAGGTTTACCTTAATACTTTTGTTGTAGTTGCCGATGCTTGCAATAGAGGTTAATCATAAGTGGGATGCTTGTTCAAGTAAGAGCAGCACCCAAGCACCGGTCCACCCACATATCAAATTATCAAAGTACCGAACGCGAATCATATGAACGTGATGAAAACTAGCTTGACGATATTCCCATGTGTCCTCGGGAGCGTTTTTCCTATTATAAGAGTTTGTTCCGGCTTGTCCTTTGCTACCAAAAGGATTGGGCCACCTTGCTGCACCTTATTTACTTTTGTTACTTGTTGCTCGTTACAATTTATCTTATCACAAAACTATCTGTTACCACTTATTTCAGTACTTGTAGAGAATACCTTGCTGAAAACCCCTTATCACTTCCTTCTGCTCCTCGTTGGGTTCGACACTCTTACTTATCGAAAGGACTACGATAGATCCCCTATAATTGTGGGTCATCAGAAAACAATCCTTTGAGGGGTTTGTTCGGGGTATCTTCACCTTGTCCGGAACCACAATTAGTTACCCCTCAACCTACTGCACCTACTGAAAATATTGAATATGAAATTCCTTCGGGTATGATAGAACAATTGCTAGCTCATCCTTATACAGGAGATGGAACCGAACATCCTGATATGCACTTGATATATGTAGAACAAATTTGTGGATTGTTCAAGCTTGCAGGTTTACCCGGAGATCAAGTTATGAAGAAGATTTTCCCTTTATCTTTGAAGGGAAAATCATTGGCATGGTATAGGCTATGCGATGATATTGGATCTTGGAATTGGAATCGATTGAAATTGGAGTTCCACCAAAAATCTTATCCTATGCATCTAGTTCATCGTGATCGGAATTATATATAATTTTTGGCCTCGTGAAGCAGAAAGTATCACTATAGCTTGGGGGAGGCTTAAGTCAATGTTATATTCATGCCCCAATCATGAAATCTCAAGAGAAATTATTATCCAGAATTTTTATGCTCGGCTTTCTCGTAATGATCAAACCATGCTTGACACTTGTGCTGGTTCTTTTATGTAGAAGACTACTGAATTCCGGTGGGATCTTTTGGAAAGACTTAAATGCAACTCTGTAGATTGGGAACTCGACGAAGGTAAAGCGTCAGGTATTAAAATTAAATATGATTGTGTTAAATCTTTTACGGATACCGATGCTTTTCAAAAATTTAGCACTAAATATGGACTTCACTCTGAGATAGTAGCCTCCTTTTGTGAATCATTTGCTACTCAAGTTGAACTCCCTAAGGAGAAGTGGTTTAAATATCACCCACCCATTAAAGAAGAAATTAAAGAACCGGTACCAATTAAAGAAGAAACTATACTTCATAATGTTGATCCAGTTGTTCCTTCTGCTTATATTGAGAAACCACCTTTGCCTGTTAGATAAAGGAAAATGCTAAAGTTTCAACTGTGGTTAACAAAAGCTATATTAGAACACCTAAACCCGATGAACAAATCAAAGTAGAACCTAGCATTGCTATGGTTAAAGATATCTTAGAAGAAGATATGGATGGTCATGTTATTTACTTTCGTGAAGAAGCTGCTAGAATTGCCAAACCTGATAAAAAGGATAAACATAGACCTGTTGTTGGCATACCTGTCATCTCAGTTAAAATAGGAGATCACAGTTATCATGGTTTATGTGACATAGGTGCTACTGTGAGTGCTATTCCTTACACTTTATATCAAGAAATTATGAATGACATATCACCTGCAGATATAGAAGACATAGATGTTACTATTAAACTTGCTAATAGAGACACCATATCGCCAATTGGGATTGTTAGAGATGTTGAAGTCTTGTGTGGGGAAATAAAATACCCTACTGGTTTTCTTGTTCTTGGTTCCCCACAAGATGACTTTTGTCCCATTATCTTTGGTAGACCTTTGTTGAACACCGTTAATGCTAAGATAGATTGTGAGAAACAAACTGTCGGTGTTAGTTTTGGTGATGACTCTCATGAGTTTAATTTTTCCAAGTTTAGTAGAAAGCTTCATGAAAAATAATTGCCTAGTAAGGATGAATTAATTGGTCTTGTTTCTATTGTTGTTCCACCTACTGATTGATACGTCTCCAATGTATCTATAATTTTTGATTGCTCCATGCTATATTATCTTCTGTTTTGGAAATTATTGGGCTTTATTATACACTTTTATATTTTTTTTGGTACTAACCTATTAACCGGAGGCCCAACCCAGAATTGTTGTTTTTTGCCTATTTCAGAGTTTCGCAAAAAAAAGAATATCAAATGGAGTCCAAACGGAATGAAATCTTCGGAATGTGATTTTCGAAACGAACATGATCCAGAGGACTTGGACCCTACATCAAGAAAGCTACCAGGAAGCCAGGAGGTAGGGGGCGCGCCTACCCCCCCCCCTGGGCGCGCCCTCCACCCTCGTGGACCCCACGTTGCTCCACCGACGTACTCCTTCCTCCTATATATACCTACGCACTTCAAACTACCAGATACGGAGCCAAAAACCTAATTCCACTGCCGCAACCTTCTGTACCCGTGAGATCCCATCTTGGGGCCTGTTTCGAAGCTCCGCCGGAGGGGGCATCGATCATGGAGGGCTTCTACATCAACACCATAGCCTCTCCGATGATGTGTGAGTAGTTTACTTCAGACCTTCGGGTCCATAGTTATTAGCTAGACGGCTTCTTCTCTCTTTTTGGATCTCAATACAATGTTCCTCCCCTCTCCCGTGGAGATCTATTTGATGTAATCTTCTTTTGCGGTGTGTTTGTTGAGACCAATGAATTGTGGGTTTATGATCAAGTCTATCTATGAACAATATTTGAATCTTCTGAATTCTTTTATGTATGATTGGTTATCTTTGCAAGTCTCTTCGAATTATCACTTTGGTTTGGCCTACTAGATTGATCTTTCTTGCAATGGGAGAAGTGATTAGCTTTGGGTTCAATCTTGCGGTGTCCTTTCCCAAAGGATGAGGGGCAGCAAGGCACGATTGTATTGTTGCCATCGAGGATAACAAGATGGGGTTTATATCATATTGCATGAGTTTATCCCTCTACATCATGTCATCTTGCTTAATGTGTTACTATGTTCTTATGAACTTAATACTCTAGATGCATGCTGGATAGCGGTCGATGTGTGGAGTAATAGTAGTAGATGTAGGCAGGAGACGGTCTACTTGTCTTGGACGTGATGCCTATATACATGATCATACCTAGATATGCTCATAAGTATGCTCAATTCTGTCAATTGCTCAACAGTAATTTGTTCACCCACTGTAAATACTTATGCTCTCGAGAGAAGCCACTAGTGAAACCTATGGCCCCCGGGTCTATTTTCCATCATATTAATCTTCCAACACATAGCTATTTCCACTGCCTTTTATTTTTCTTTTATTTTACTTTGCATCTTTTTCATAAAAATACCAAAAATATTATCCTATCATATCTATCAGATCTCACTCTCGTAAGTGACCGTGTAGGGATTGAAACCCCTTATCGCGTTGGTTGCGAGGATTTATTTGTTTGTGTAGGTGCGAGGGACTCGTGCGTAGCCTCCTACTGGATTGATACCTTGGTTCTCAAAAACTGAGGGAAATACTTACGCTACTTTGCTGCATCACCCTTTCCTCTTCAAGGGAAAACCAACACAGTGCTCAAGAGGTAGCACTGATCCTTTAGAACAATATCTGCTAGACCATGAAAATTAGTTACATATGCATGAAAGAAATGAAATCTATAAAATTTACTTTGAACAACGTCCTCTGCTTAAACACAACTTACCTATTGAAACTCTAGGAGGTCCTCCTCCACCTAAAGGTGATCCTATGTTTGAATTAAAACAATTGCCAGACACTTTGAAATATGCTTATCTTGATGAAAAGAAGATATATCCTGTTATTATTAGTGCTAACCTTTCAGAACATGAAGAAGAATGATTATTGAAAGTTCTAAGGAAGCACCGGGCTGCTATTGGATATACTCTTAATTATTTAAAGGGCATTAGTCCCACTCTATGTCAGCACAAAATAAATATGGAACCTAATGCTAAACCCGTGGTTGATCACCAACGTTGGTTAGATCCAAACATGAAGGAAGTGGTAACAACAGAAATCTTAAAACTTCTGGAAGCAGGTATAATCTATCTTATAACAGATAGTAGATGGGCAAGCCCTGTTCATTGTATTCCTAAGAAAGGAGGTATTACTGTTGTTCCTAATGTTAAGAATGAACTTATTCCACAAAGAATTGTTACAGGCTATTGAATGGTAATTGATTTTAGAAAATTAAACAAAGCAACTAGAAACTATCATTACCCTTTGCCTTTTATTGATTAAATGCTTGAAAGATTATCTAAGCACACACACTTTTGCTTCCTTGATGAATATTCTGGTTTTTCACAAATACATGTTTCTCAACCTGATCAAGAAAATACCACTTTTACTTGTCCCTTTGGAACCTATGCTTGTAGACGTGTGCCTTCTGGTTTATGTAATGCACCTGCTACCTTTCAAAGATGTATGATTGCTATATTCTCTGACTTCTCTGAAAAGATTGTTGAGGTTTTCATGGATGACTTTTCAGTTTATGGGAAGCCTTTTGATGATTATTTAAGCAATCTTGACCGAGTTTTGCAGAGACGTGAAGAAACAAATCTTGTCTTGAATTGGGAGAAGTGCCACTTTATGGTTAATGAAGGCATTGTCTTGGGTCATAAAATTTCCGAAAGAGGTATTGAAGTGGACCAAGCTAAGGTTGATGCAATTGAGAAAATGCCATGTCCTAAAGATATAAAAGGTATTCGTAGTTTCCTAGGTCATGCTGGTTTCTATAGGAGATTTATCAAAAACTTTTCTAAAATTTCTAGGCCTCTCACTAGTCTCTTGCAAAAGGATATTCCCTTTGTTATTGATGATGATTGTTTAGAAGCCTTTGAAACACTCAAGAAAGCCTTAATTTCTGCACCTATTGTTCAACCACCTGATTGGAACTTGCCTTTTGTAATTATGTGTGATGCTAGTGATTATGCTGTTGGTGCTATTCTAGGACAAAGAGTTGATAAGAAACTTAATGTTATTCATTATGCTGGTAAAACTCTAGAAACTGCTCAAAGGAATTATGCTACTACTAATTCTTAGCAGTGGTGTTTGCTTGTGATAAATTTAGACCTTATATTTTTGATTCAAAATTAACTGTTCACACAAACCATGCTGCTATTAAATATCTTATGGAAAAGAAAGATGCCAACCCTAGACTTATTCGATGGATTCTCTTGTTACAAGAATTTGATTTACATATCATTGATAGAAAAGGAGCTGAGAACCCAGTAGCTGATAATTTTTCTAGGCTTGAAAATGTTCTTGATGACCCACTACCTATTGATGATAGTTTTCCCGATGAGCAGTTAGCTGCAATAAATGTTTCTCATAGTACTCCTTGGTATGCTGATTATGCTAATTACATTGTTGCTAAATATTTACCACCTAGCTTTACATACCAACAAAAGAAAAAATTCTTCTATGATTTAAGACATTACTTTTGGGTTGACCCACATCTTTATAAAGAAGAAGTAGATGGTATTATTAGACGTTGTGTACCTGAGCATGAACAAGGACAAATCCTACGGAAATGTCACTCCGAAGCTTATGGAGGGCATCATGCTGGAGATAGAACTGCTCATAAGGTATTGCAGTCTGGATTTTATTGGCCTACTCTCTTCATGGATGCACGTAAGTTCGTCTTATCTTGTGATGAATGTCAAAGAATAGGTAATATCGGTAAGCCTCAAGAAATGCCTATGAATTATTCACTTGATGTTGAACCATTTGATTTTTGGGGATTTGATTACATGGGACCTTTTCCTTCCTCTAATGGGTATACACATATTTTGGTTGCTGTTGATTATGGTACTAAATGGGAGAAGCTATTCCAACCAGTAGTGCTGATCACAACACCTCTATTAAAATGCATAAGGAAGTTATTTTCCCAAGGTTTGGAGTCCCTAGATATTTAATGACTGATGGTGGTTCACACTTTATTCATGGTGCTTTCCGTAAGATGCTTGCCAAGTATGATGTTAACCATAGAATTGTGTCACCCTATCATCCTCAATCTAGTGGTCAAGTTGAACTTAGCAATAGAGAAATAAAATTAATTTTGCAAAAGACTGTCAATAGGTCTAGGAAGAATTGGTCTAATAAATTAGATGATGCACTTTGGGCTTATAGAACATCATATAAAAATCTTATGGGTATGTGTCCATATAAAATGGTTTATGGAAAAGCTTGTCATTTGCCTCTTGAGTTAGAGCATAAACCATTTGGGGTAGTCAAAGAACTCAACTATGATTTCAAACTTGCTGGTGAAAACAAGTTATTTGATATTAGCTCTCTAGATGAATGGAGAACCCAAGCTTATGAAAATGCAAAATTATTTAAAGAAAAAGTCAAAAGATGGCATGACAAAAGAATCCAAAAGCGTGAGTTTAAAGTTGGAGAATATGTTCTTTTGTACAACTCTCGTTTCAGATTCTTTGCAGGGAAGCTCCTCTCAAAATGGGAAGGCCCATATGTCATCAAGGAGGTTTACCGGTCTGGAGCCATCAAAATAAATAATCCTGAAGGTACTGACCCAAAGGTTGTCAATGGGAAACCAATAAAGCATTATATCTCAGGTACGCCTATTAATGTTGAAAGTAATATTATCCAAACTTTGACACCGGGAGAACACATAAAAGAGTCCTTTCGGAAAACTCCAGAATCGTGAAAATAAGGAGGTACGTGATACGGTAAGTAAACGGACTCCGAAAAATCTGCAAAAATATTTTTTATCAGTTTTGGAATATTTAATTTTTTTGTAAATAAAGAAACTTCCAGGAAGCGTCCCCTGGTGGGCACAAGACACCAGGGCGCGCCAGGTGCCCACCTGGGACACCTTCCGGACTCCGTTTTTCTTCTGTATGCTTGTCCTCCAAGATAAAAAAATCTATATATACTTCTCGAACCTGTTGATCACCGTATCACGGAGAAATCCTTTGTTCTCTTTTCTTGCTGTTTCTGGTCAGATTTATCAAGCCAGGCATCATGTCTTCTTGCTCCTCCAACAACATGGAAGAAGATGATTGGCTGATGAAGATCGAGACAAAGCGGGAGGAGCCTACGAACGCCATCAAGGGAGACAAGGACAAGAAAGCTACCTTAGATCCATCCCCGGTGGCAGCACAAGCACTGCTGGCCGAGGAAGAGGATATCCTTAAGCCCTACCTTACTCACCTTACTCCTGCTGAGATTGAAGCTTTTCGCGTCATTGAAATAGTTTGCATACAAAATAAGTATCTCACTCGCGAAAATATTCTGCATCAAGAGCATATCATCCATCTCCGGAGCGTCATCCGTCGGTTGGAGAATCTCTTGATCCTTAAGGATAGGATAGCTTCATCACCACCATCATCTTCTTCACCACCAAAGGAGAACTGAGTATCGGGTATGGGCACTCCCCTTGGCTTCCGCCAAGCTTGGGGGAGGTGCCCCAGTATCGTATCATCCCACTATCTTATTGTTTCTACTAATTTTCGTTCGATATTTTGCATTAGATGAATAAAAGTTTAGTTTGATCCTTTCTTCTTTGAGAGTTGGCTTAGTTATTTATCCTTGTAATCATGCGCAAGTTATGTAATAAAGTTTAGTGTGAGTTTTTGCTTTCTTTACTTTTATGTTGCAGATAAAAGAAAGAAAAAGAGAAAGGAAATAAATAAACTGAAAGAGATAAATCAATAAGATTATATACTAATCCTATGGTAGGTGATGGCACCACATAAGGAAAAGTATAAGTAGAAAAATTTATTAGAGATTGACAAACACAGCATTAGTCAATGATGCAACTCATGAAAGAATTAATAAGGGAAGAGAAGATTCACATATAAATATAGTATCCTAGAAATCTTTTGTGATTGTGAGCCCTCACCAAAATATTATATGCCAATTTTTTTGACGTTGGACAAGGAAGACAACTTAATGGTTTATGTTTGTTTATATTCACATAGAAGTCATATTGTCATAGATCCTTTAACATGTGATGCTTGACCCCTATCTTTGCTAGTCAAAAATTCTGCACTAAGTAGAGATACTACTTGTGCATCCAAAAACCCTTAAACCCAAATCTTATTTTCAAGTGTCCACTATTCCTGCATAGGGATTGAGCAAGATCCCTCAAGTAAGTTGTCATCGGTGCAAAAAGGCAATAAAAATTGCTTCTAAAAGTGTGAGATCATTTAGTGTAAGAGAAAATTGAGCGTTGTACGAACTTGGATGGCAAAGAATAAAAGCGACAGACTGCATAATAAAGGTTGTCATCTTAAGGGGCAATACAACTTGACGTTCTTTTGCACTAAGGAATTGAGCATACAAACAAATAAGCGCATGGAAACCTCTGCTTCCCTCTGCGAAGGGCCTATCTTTTACTTTTATGTATTTACTTTTATGCAAAGAGTCAAAGTTTTCCTTCTATTCCTTTTATTTTCTCCTTTGGCAAGCATCATGTGGCGAGGAATGATCTAGGCACATATCTCCAGTTGAATATAGATAACATGAATTATTATTGTTGACATCACCCTTGAGGTGAATATCTTGGGAGGCGAAACTATAAGCCCCTATCTTTCTATGTGTCCGGTTGAAACGTTTTGCTCATGGGTACGCGGTGTGCAATCATAGAGGACTATATGATGGTTGAGTATGTGGACTTGCCTAAAAGCTCCGATATGTGACCCTTCCTGAAAAGATGATTAATTGTAGTTGCAAAGTTGACTGAGAACATAGTTTGTTGGTTTTTAATAAAGTTTTTGCTTTATACTTTGATTGTGTGATGAACTATTACTTATTCATGAGAAGTATATGATAAAAGTTCTATGATAAAAGTCCTATGTTTACTTTTGTTGCTGTTATAATAATCAACATGATGCTTCCATGTCCATATTTTGTTTTTATCGGCACCTCTCTCTCTCAAAGCATGTGGACATGTTTTTCGATTTCGGTTTTCGCTTGAGGACAAGCGAGGTCTAAGCTTGGGGAGTTGATACGTCCATTTTGCATCATGTTTTCTTACTGTTATTTATAATGTTTTTATCCGTAATAATGCTTTTTGGAGTAATTCGAATGCCTTTTCTCTCATAATATGCAAGGTATACACAAAGAGGGAGAATTTCGGCAGCTGGAAATCTGTACCTGAAAAAGCTACGTCATGCTACCTATTATACATAACTCCAAAAGAGCTGAAACTTCGCAGGGATTTTTTATGGAATATATAATAATTATTGGAGAAAATAACTACCAGAGGGGGCCCACCAGGTGGGCACAACCCACCTGGGCGCGCCCTGGTGGGTTGTACCCTCCTCCGCCCACCTCCCGTGCCCATCTTCTAGTATATAGGTCATTTTGACCTAGAAAAAAAATAAAGAGAGGACTTTAGGGATAGAGCGCCGCCATCTCGAGGCGGAACTTGGGCAGGAGCATTTTTGCCCTCCCATGAGCGATTCCACGGGGAACTTCTCCTGAGGGGGAAATCATCGTCATCATCATCACCAACAACTCTCCCATCTTGGGGAGGGCAATATCCATCAACATCTTCAACAACACCATCTAATCTCAAACCCTAGTTTATCTCTTGTGTTCAATCTTGTTACCGGAACTATAGATTGGTGCTTGTGGGTGACTAGTAGTGTTGATTACATCTTGTAGTTGATTACTATATGGTTTATTTTGTGGAACATTATATCTTCAGATCCAATATGGTTTTTAATACTCCTATGATCATGAGCATGTTTATTATTTGTGAGTAGTTACTTTCGTTCTTGAGGTCACGGGAGAAATCATGTTGCAAGTAATCATGTGAACTTGATATGTGTTTGATATTTTGATAGTATGTATGTTGTGATTCCCTTAGTGGTGTCATGTGAACGTCGACTACATGACAATTCACCATATTTGGGACTAAGGGAATGCATTGTGGATTAGCAATTAGATGATGGGTTGCGAGAGTGACAGAAGCTTAAACCCCAGTTTATGCGCTATTCCGTAAGGGACCGATTGGATCCAAAATTTTAATGCCATGGTTAGAATTTATTCTTAATACTTTTTCGTAGTTGCGGATGCTTGCAGGAGGGTTAATCATAAGTAGGAGGTTTGTTCAAGTAAGAACATCACCTAAGCACTGGTCCACCCACATATCAAATTATTAAAGTAGCGAACACAAATCGAACAAACATGATGAAAGTGACTAGATGAAATTCCCGTGTACCCTCAAGAACGCTTTGCTTATCATAGGAGACCGTTTTGGCCTCTCCTTTGACTCAAAAGGATTGGGCTACCTTGCTGCAATTTTGCTACTACTGTCATTACTTGCTCGTTACAAATTATCTTGCTATCAAACTACTCCGCTACATACAATTTCAGCACTTGCAGACATTACCTTGCTGAAAACCACTTGTCATTTCCTTCTGCTCCTCGTTGGGTTCGACACTCTTACTTATCAAAAAGAGCTACAATTGATCCCCTATACTTGTGGGTCATGATGGGTCCCAGCAGTCAGGGGGTGAATCATTTTTTTGCCCGTAATATGGATGCACTTCCTTGCGTGCGAAGATGTAGCTGGTGGGTCCCAGCAGTCAACGGGGAAACATTTCACGAAATACGGTGGCCCGTCCGGTGGGTCCCTGCTATTAAGTGCAGGAATCATTATTTTGGGCATAATAAGGAGGCACTTCCTTGCTGCGGCCATGGACCCGGCTGTCAGCCTCTCCATGTACAGTACTCTTCTGATGGAAGTCGTTCGTTGACCACATTGACCATGCTGCACCGAGAGCACCAAGGTGGTGGACGACGGCGAGGCCTAGGAAGGGGACGACGCGGAGCCGGGGAAGACGCGGCAGTTGATGCCCACGCCGGAGAGGAGTACGAGGTTCACTTGGTTCGATGCGGTGTGAGGCTGCCGCCGCAGAATAACAGGGGGTGTGGGTGAGTAGAGGGATGGCCTGGCCAGCGGTGGGAGTAGTAGGGGCGGTGAGGCCTCCGCGGCAGCACAGCGGGCCACGGGAGGCATGAGCAGGCGGCACGACTGGCGCTACTTTGGGCGGCTGAAGCAAGAAGACCAGAGGTTGAAGAAGCACTACGGCCGTTGGATGGACATCGTACGGTCACTGGAGCTAGAATCGTTCATATTGACTATGTTGACAAAGCCCTCCGTCCGCGTCAACTTAGTAGGCCCACAACTCAGCCTCCCATATGGTGGGTCCCAGCTAGCAGGGGGAGTATTCATTTTTTTGTGCGTAATAAGGAAGCACTTCCTTGCGTGCGAAGATATAGCTGGTGGGTCTGAGCTGTCAGTGGCGGGAATGTTTTTTGCACGAAATACAGAGGCCCTTCCGGTGGGTCCTAGATGTCAGGTGGAGGAATCATTATTTTGTGCGTAATAAGGAGGCATTTCCTTATGTGCGGCCGTGGACCCAACTGTCAGCCTCTCCATGTACAGGCCACTTCCGATGGATGTCGTTCGTTGACCATGTTGACCACGCCGCGCCGAGAGCACCAGGGCGATGGACGACAGCGAGGCCTACGAAGGGAACGACACAGAGCCGGGAAAGACATGTCAGTGGTTGTCCACGTGGTGGGGAGTACGAGGGTTGACTGGTTCGGCTGCCGTCACCGGAAAATAACAGGAGGTGTGGGTGAGTAGAGGGATAGACAGGCCAGGGATGCGAGTATGATGGGGCTGTGAGGCCTGCCCGGCAACATTAGCTTGGCCACGGAGGCGGGAGCGGCGGTTCATGGCGCTGGTTTGGGCGGCTGGAGCAGGAAGATCAGAGACTGAAGAAACACGATTGCCGTTAGATTGACATTTAACGGTCTGATTCTGGTAGAGTCGATTGTTGACTAAGTTTCTTTTTTTGAGTAACCTTGTGTACGCATGAACTTAGTAGGCCCACAAGTCAGCCTCCAAATCTGTGGCAGACAACATAGATCCCATTTGCTATTTTTTTAATAATTTGCAGCCCATTTGCTAATTCTTAAGTAATTTATTACAACCCATTTTCTGCCCAGGACCACGGTCAAAAAGTTCAACCTTATTTTGCATATTTCGGTGGGGGTCCGAACTGTTGTAATCCTGAAATGATAACATTTTTAAGAACTTATTGATTTGCCAAAAAAATCATTTTGTTTTTGTAAGCAAACAAGAGGTGGGACAATTGAGTTGGTTTAAGGGAAAACCGGTGGTAAAAATCAATACCGAGGGAAAAAACAACAAAAAAAAGGATGTAAATATGAAAAGGGAACTTTATGTATTTTCAATATAATGATACGTGTATTTGAAGTAGTAAAATTATAGGTAGAGATTAGAAAACGGAAGTAGGACATGGCGTTTCAAGAGGAAAATAGAACTGGGTTGTGTGTTTGATTCAGTAAACGAACTACCTGCGGATGTTGTAAGACAAAATATAACTAACACTGGCGGTCCAGAGGCCAGTAGATACCTGCTGGATCTTTGTGCCCCGTTGTCGTCATGGACTGGGCCTGTTAAAAACAAAACCAAGCCTGAGCAGTCTACAGCCTAGTTGAAACTTGCTCGACCTGAAAAAACAATATACCTGCTCAATAAACAAGAGAATTCTGCAAGTACAGACTAATAACTGGGATGCAGCAGGTATATTGTTTTTTCATCGTGATAATAAGTGCATGCACTTGTTTCAAAAAAATTGGAGAACTGGGAATTCGAACTTCTGGTGCTTATGCTACCCATCAAATAAAAATCAGATGCCTGAAAATTTGTTTCAAAACAGATGATTCAGCTTTATATCCACGTCGACCCTCGGCATGATGGTTCGAAGCAAATGCCAAGTTCATACCAAAAGATCGTTAACAACAATACCAACTTGCGGACGACAAGGTAGTACAAGTACCAATACCAAACTAACTTATAATCTTTTTAGTCCTGGCCCTAGTGTTCGTCTGGTAGAAAATCTTTCAGAGGACCAGCTCCCGTTCCTTCTCTTGCTCCAGGTCCCTGAGGTGGTACCGATGCATCACCCAGTTGGTCCTCTGCTGGTCGAAGTTCTTGTTGGTGTCCAGCACCAGAACCTTTTTGCTGCTCGTCTGCCGGCCATTGACCATCACCAGCAAGGTATTGCCGGCTTGTGCCACATCGCGTGCATGCCGCACTCCGACTATATCTTGCGACGCGTCCACGTGCCCCTTTTGAACGCCCTGGAATTGCGCTGGAAGAAATGCTTGCTTAGGCCACTCAGTGTGATACCTGCAGTATTGTCAAATACAGGTTTTAGTGTACGTAGTTGGCATTTTCATAACATCTTTGGCATGTTGCATTCACTTGTTTCACTTTTTATTAACTGTCAAATTGTAATTGCTTCACTAGGTCTGCGTCTAAAAAGAAAAATAGAGCTATAAACAAAGGAATATGTTTGTGCAAGTAGACGGCCGATCGGTGTCTTACCTGTAAGTTTCTCAGGATGGGTGTAACATATGCCGTGCTCGCCGTTGATGGTTGGTATGAACAAATCGATGAGAGGGTGAGATCTCACGCTGTCAGCACTCACTTTGGCCTCAAGGTGCTCGATCAGCTCCTAATCCGTGGGATCAAACTTGATGCCAGCCAGCAGCACCGGCCAATCCTTCTTGGAGTTGTATCGGTTAATTCCAGTTATATGGTACTCAATGTATGATCAATCGACTGTTTTAAGTGAATGATGAAAGATTTTGACAGATAAGTGGTAGTACTCCAAATCTGAAGTCCACAACACCCGAACACGCCTCACGCACAGCGTGTTGTCACGTCAATTCAATGTGAGGACATGATGAATAATTTGACTGACGTATACTAGTACTGCTACTGTACTACTTACTAGTCTTATTTAGTGTCACATTGTAACCATAGGTTTAACTAACAAAATGTCAATGCATGTCACCGAAAATTATTCCATTGGAAACTATGTTCAAATACGAATAAAACGATATAATTTTTTGTGACATGCATTAACATTTAGTTAGTGAAATTTATGCTTAAAATTTGACACAAATTACGAAGGGGGCCAATAAACCTGGAGGGAGGTAGTAGTACGAGTAGCGCAATATACGGTATCGAGGACTAGTAGAAATTTAGAAATGGAGTAAGAAGTTATAAGGCTGTGCGACAGACTTTGTAGGCTACATGAGTAATACAAAATATAATTCCCATTGGACAACACTTTCACCAACAAGTACGCACTTGAAGCCTAATTGATATATATAGGGTGGGTCTATTCTAATAACACGCCTTAAGACCTTATTCTACTAACACTAGGCTTATCTTGCTAACACAAAACAATGGCAGCAAAAACCCATCCGAACCGCATGCACACACACGCCCAGCCCACCTTATCCATTCATCAGATCCACACCCACCCCACGCTCTCGTCTTCTACCTCACACCACCAAGCCCCCCATCCCACGACCTTCTCCCCGAGCAACTCCCCGACCTACCTCCTTCCATCGCTGCTCGCCCCGCGGCGCCCATCCTTCTCCTCCGCAGAGCCCCACCGCCTTCCCACCGCGCCGCCCTCTCCTGCTGCCAACCTCCTGCGAAGTGCCAGACCGAGCAGGCGCATCTCATGATGGTGCTGGAGGCTACACGACTGGTCATCCCTGCCGACATCTCTCCCCGGCGCGCCCCCCTTCCCTCCTGACCGGCGCCCCCTCCTCCCCTCCCCTCCCAACCGGCGCCCTCCAGTCCCTCCCAACCGACGCTGCCCTCCAGCTTCTGGCCGCACTAGTGCCGCTGTGCTAGATTACCGACGGCTCACCTACCTCTGCTGTGAAGGTCGGATCCGGGCTTGGAGTGAATGGGAAATCCCTACTCCCGCTGGGAGTGGTGGCCAGCGGCTCCACCCGGCGCCCAGCCGTGCCGCCCCAACCCACGCTCCTCGTTCCGGTGACCCCGGCCACGAATTCATGGATACCGCATCAGATCCGAGCTCTTCTCGACACCCATGTTCAAATCACGACGGCCATTCGCCATGGTTCAAGGTCCACCCCTACCGTCTGGTGCTTCTCGACGCATCTTGCGAGCTCCCAGCAGGAGTTGACATGATCCCCTACCTCCCGTGCTCACCTCCTCCACACGGTGAGCTCCCAGCGAGGTATGCTCTCCTTGCTCCCATCCCCCATGCCACCAGGCCCTCCCCTACACAGCCACCTCCGCCACGGCAACCCACTCTGTGCCACCATGCCACCCCATCTGACGCGCCAATCGATCTACAGGGTGTTCGACGGCCACCCAGCCATGCGCAACGACAACCTTGTTAGAGCATGGCGACGACGAGTCCATGGGTTCACACCATCCAGCTCTCTCCCTTTTGTAGTGCACACCGGTTGTACTGCAGTACATCTCTACACCTACGATTCGCCCGGGTCTTTGGTGCGGTCTTTGGCGTCTTGATCTTTGGCAGATCTGGCGTCTGATCGCCCGGACACTTGGTTTGGCGTTGTGCTGTTCGCACCTCATCTTGCACGTGCATGCACTTCTTTTCTGCCTCTAGGGAACTGCACATGAGAACACATGCGTCTACACGTTGCAATTTTTTTTGAAGTTCAGTTTTGATGGTTTTGCAGCAGATGGAAAAACATCTCAAAAGAACAAGTGAACTGAGACCCGGAATGAAATTCTATTGCTTGCTACAGTTCACTTGGGTGTTCATCGGAGTCTTGTGACGATGCAATCTGCTTCTGTCACTGCGGTTCCCGAGCGTAGTGGTGCTAATAGTTTCCTTCTGTAGTTTGCATGCTTATTTCTGTGTTTTCAGAGGTTCAATACTGCTACTGTTGTCAGTTCCTTTTATTTTTACACAGCCACACACACATATAGTCTTGTGATGCAGCCCACTTGTTTCGTCGCCACAGTGATCATCTCTCTCCCAGCAGTTCAGTTCACTCTGTTGCCAACTATAGAAAAAAGGAAACGCTTGATTTTTTATGCAGCTCACTATGTCTCCAGGTGTAAAACTATCAGTTAGATGTGTATGCTTTGAAGCTCACTTTAATGTCTCACGCATTTCGTCTAGTCCTCATTTCCAGTTTGGCTGGTGAAAGTGTTGATTTTGTCTATATGTATGTGTGTGTGGCTGTGTAAAAATAATGAATAGATATATATGTTTTGAAGCTCACTTTGTTCTCTCACGTGGTTCTCTATAAAACTCCTTCGTGGTTCACTATATCAAATGTAACATTTGCAGTGTGTTTGATCCTTAGATGTGGTTCACTTTTCAGAGTGATGTTGTTCATTTGCGCCCAACATAAAAGTGCAAACAAATTAGCGAAACGACAAGATAGTAGTGCGGTTCATTTTGATATATGTCGTGGTTCACTTCCCCTCGTCTGTGGGGTCCACTCTTGTATATAAAAAAAGTTGAGAAAAAAACAACAAAAACTCGTATGAGAAAATTTACATCCGACAAAAGAAATTATGCAGCTCGCTTGCCCGTCCGGTGCAGTGCGGTTTTCATTCTAAAGCAGTGCGGTTGGCCGTATGATGTTGTTCATACCGTAAGTGCAAAAATATTGTTACGAGAGCAGAAAAAAGTAATGTGGTTCACTTCTTGATAGTGTTGTGGTTCATTTACACCCGATGTGAAGTGCACTCTACTTTTCGTCCTTGAAAAAAATTACGTTTGAATAAAAGAAACCATGTAGTTATCTTACCCGTCTGATGCAGTGCGGTTTTTCGTCCGATGCAGTGCGGTTTTCAGTCGGATGAAGTACCCACGTCGATTTTGGTGTCGCAAAAAACAGAGTGTCCGCATTTTGATAAATTCGAAATTCCTCTTAAACCGTAAAGTATTAGAGAGAGTGTTCTACATGAAGAAGTTGCGCCTCGTCGATATCTTTCCAATGGTATATTACACGCCTCATTTCGAGAAACAGTTAAAAAACTGGAGCGATAACAGTACCAAAAATTTGAAAAACAGAATTCCGCAATTTAGTACATTTGAAACTTCTCTTAAACCTTATTGTGTCGGCGTTCTGGGAATGGGGGTACCCAAACTTGCCTGCCTGCGGCCTGCGGCGTGGCTCAAGGGGTGGCCCAGTACGACCCATCTTCATCAGCACAAGCTCAAGACCCTCGCGAGGCCAAGCCTCATGGGCGGGACAGGAAGCTTCCTCAGCACGGCCTCGCCAGCTGGCTCATGAGGAGGCGGAGAGATCAAGGCGGGTACCTCACGAGGTGCCCATGACGCAAGCCATGACGACCAAGGGCACCGGTGGGCGCCCAGCCCGCACAGTGTCCTCGTTCCTCTTTGGTGCAAAGGGGCAAGCAAGCGCAGCGAGCATCAAGCAAAGGCACCCATTTCAAAGGCAACAAGACCAAGACCGTCGCAATGGCGGGAAGGAAGTCATCGTGGAGCCCAAGCCGGCGTCACCACCAGAGCCTTTGACAGGCGAGGACCAACTTTAGTCAAGATAAGTGTACTAGATGTTCCCCTTCAAAATGGCCAATTGTTGGCGCCCTTCCCGCTCAATATTGGGGAAGAGGCCCAGGGCCTCCGCCTATAAATAGGACTAGCCACCCACAGGGTAGGAGGATCGAGGATCCGGAATCGGGAACAAAGCTAGAGATCAAGCAATCTAGAGAGAGAGAGAGAGAGTGACTGAACTCCCCCTAGCAGTTCATCGCACCGGCCAAGAACACCTCACCCTCGCGAGGTTGTTCTTCCTTGTATTGTTCATCATCAGCCCAAGAGGTAATCCACCACACCACACACTGGAGTAGGGTGTTACACCACAATGGTGGACCGAACCAATATAAACCTTGTGTCTCTTGTGTTGTTCCTTTGGTAGTTTAGATCCTAGCGAGGCGACGAGGTGCAGGTAGGTAGGGGGCGAGATCTCCGCGCGCACCCCAGAGTTCGAACCTAGAGGGTCTGCCGGAACCCGAAATCCGACATAACGAATTAGAGAAAAAATTAGATATGAAAAAGATGCGCCTCAACGATATCTATCCAATGGTGTATCATTTACTTCATTCCGACGAGCGGGTTAGAAAAAACGCAAAAAAACGCTCGCTGCCACTCGTTATGGGCCGCACCATTTTCAAAACTGCTCTTAAACCGCGAGGAATCTCGAAAAGTGTTCAGCATGGCAAAGTTGCGCCTAATCCATAGCTTTTGAACGGTATATTACACACGTTGTTTTGACAAACGGTTAAAAAACTAGAGCGAAAACAGTACCAATAAAACACTGTGTGCAGTTTTTTTCGACGGGAAGTTCACTCGCGTGAGTACTGCAGCACACTTGGTTCAACCAATGACGTGCACTGTGTACTAGCTCAATGGTCCATATTTTAATTGAATGGACAATCTAAGTTTCGAGTTGGAGACACTAATTTTCAAAACTTGCACTTTTTTTGCATGCAAAACAAATAAATTCTTGGCCATGATATGATAGTCGGCCGTATAAGAGCAGAACACTTATAATTTCAGGCGCCAAAAGCTTTCAAACTTCCCGCTCACATTGAAATATCTCGTGCCCGAAAGTTTAGCCCTGTGATAATCCTGTTTTACCCCTGCCACATGAACAGAAAGGGCTGCTTTGGTAACTCCATTGTTTTCCCCTCTTTGCCCCCAACATTCTTCCCTAGAGCCCTCCTTCCCTCCTGCACCCCAACCACAAGAAGTCAGCCGAATCTAGTCCTGCGCCGCAGCGGTGGACCTCACCCCCCGCCGGATCTACCTTCCGCACCTTGGAACCCCCAACTGCCAACTCACCATTTCATCGAAGCCGCTTTAGCGACTGGCTTGTCCACCGCTCCAGATCTCCTTGACCGCCATCATGGTCCATTGCACCGGATATGCTTAACCGGCGTCCTCATCCACCACAGTGTAGGCCCTTCACTGACTCCCTCGACCACCCCATCGTTGGCCCTTCATACAAGCCCTCGTCCACCGCAACAGATCCGCCTCACCGAAAGCACTGTACACCGCGCCTACCGAAGCCTTCGTCCACTGCACCGGACCCGTTCCACGGACGCCATATTCAACTCCACCGGTCCTGCTTTACTGACACCACAACCTCATCAGGTTATTTTGATTTGTACTCCTTCGGTTTCTCTCTTCTTTATCGTGCAACTGTTCACTTACCACAGATGAGCTTTCTTGTATGTCGACAGGCGCCGCAACCGAAGCACCGGAGCCGCTTCAGCGACGGCGACAGCCGGCCCAAACTCAACCGCAACACGAGCACCATCGACGATCCTTAGCTATCAAGTATGACAATGATACCCATACGCCACCGAGAATCAGGTACTATTATCCAACGGCCGGCGCCTACGTTCACTTTCTTAGCATAAGCACCGCACCATTGAATTTCTTTAGGGCATCATTCAATTTTTCATGAGATGCGTTGTTCTGCTTGCACTTGTAGGGCCATACTTACGGCAAAGGAACATGTTACACGTGCTAAATTACATACCAAAGGCACATATAGTTAATATGCTTTAGTTTTGTCCTAAGTATTACTGTACTTCCTAGATATCACTGACTATTATTTTACTTCTTGCATGCTATATTTATGATAATGGTGTTGTTCTGATGCCACCTGTTGGTTCCATCAGACTAATTCATGTTCTCTATGCTTAATTACACATCAGCAAACTAGCATGTGGTTCTGTTGCTTTTTGTTCATTTTACCCTACATTTTCTGATGCTAGCTATTACATTACTGCTCTGAGCCTCTATTCATTACTTTCTGTGTGTTCTTGATCTTCCCAAGTTGCATGACTAATTTGATGCTTCTATTAATTATGGAGCTGCCAACCCCATCAAGCAAAATATTTGTTCTTTTGGGGCTGGCACCTCGAACAAGCATAAAAATAGAGTGAAGCAGATATATTGTCGTGTAAGCACACACCCTTCTTTCATTAGTTTATATGAACCATTGACGATCAATTCGAACCAGTGCATGCGATTAAAATTAATTTTACCTAAATAGAGGGTGCAGAATAAACTACAACAACTAGATTTGCAACCATGGGATGTTGATGATATCTTCAAAGAACATTGCAACAGCAGCGAGGCTTCACAGCAACATATGGTAAGCCAGTGTGTTTTAGTACATGTGAAATGTAATGCGTGTGGGCTGCTTTCTTGGCTTGTGCCCTCAACCTATAATCCTACAGAATTACAAATAGTTCAGTTGTCTGCTTTGCTATATTGCTTGATTCGAATGGTTGTTTGTTACTTGTTAGGCTATACCTGAGTTGGCCAATATGTCAGCAGTGCTTGTTGTACTATCGTAAAGAAATGCCTGCCTAGTTCATTTGAGTCCTTAACTTTTCCTTTGAACTTCATCACAAGACTGTCTTCGTAGTTTATATGAGGCTACACTGTTAAGTGCTTTCTCAGATTATTTCAACTGTTTAGATGCCTTGGCAACTTAAACATAGCGGTGGTACACTCCCTTTCAACTAGGGATGTCAACTGGGTCCCGTTTAATCCCGATTAAAGTCCACTAGTGGTATGATAGTTCAAAAGAGTTTTTGTTTTTGAGGAAAATGAACTAGGGAGCTAGCAAAAACTAACTAGATGGGACTGGCGGATGTCGTTTATTTGCTACTTACATCCCTAGTTTCATCTTACCATTTTAATTTCTTTTCGGCTGATGATGCTTCGAACCATTTAAATATAGCTTGCCATGCTTGGCAATAATTTGTATGTCGATTACCATGTAAGCTTACTGCCTGGATCATGTGATAACTATCTCTTACTTATGTCCAGCGGAAACCTTTCAAGATGCCGTTCATGCTAGGACACAATGTACAACCCCGGAATCTATTTGTGGAAGTAGTGCGCCATCCATGTTACCAGATGGTACCAGTTCAGAGGCAACACCGCCGGAGAGCAGTTTGAGCACAGATATTATAGTTCTTGAGGCTCTACTAGAGGCAGAAAGAGATGGTGTGGCTGCCATGAATGAGGTAATCTTGATCTTGAGGCTGGAGATTATGCAATTAGTTGCACACATTATGCAAGCAACCCAAGAATTGGAGGAAGTAAGAATGTTGCATTTGAAGATGGAGGAGGTCCTATTGTTTACGCTTATCCAAGCCTGTGGTAATCCCAGTTCTTCTTTAGATACTAGTTGAAATTGTCATTAGATTATTGTACTTGCATGTTGTGTCATGTCTCTAAATGGATTATGTTGTAAGACCCCCTATGTTGTCCATGTGTTGTAATGATCCAAATTTTTTAGGCGAGGTAATCTTCAGTACTTGTATGATTGACATAAGGTGAACTGTTTTTCGTGTGAGCATATTGTATTGGATGAAATAACTGTTTGACTCAAAGTGTATCCAACCTACTGAATTCGAAGATCACGACATTTCTAAATAATAATCATATATAAAGGTGGAATAAATCTTTGTTGTGGTTTTGAAGAAATAAATAACAAAATGTAGAATTATTTGTGGATATTCATAATCGAATACAAATTAGATTCGAATTTAGTTGCCAGGGCCCAGGGCAAACGTGAATGCTAATTCTCCCAAGTTTTGAACGAAGCGGCTAAACACCCACTATCATTTGTGGGCTGCCCGAAGCAAGTGTTTGCGAGATGGAAATTACTGTCTACCCCTGACACTTGACATCTTATCGACCGGATTTACACTGCTGTCGATAGGGGTAGACTAGTAACTTCAATCAAACGTGACATGACCGCCTCTGAGCCCATTCAGACACGGTGGGCGCCAACAAAACACATTTGATTCAAGATCGTCTGAAAGACATGTGTCTCTCCCTCCATTTCCCCATTCATACACGGTGGGCGGCAAAACAAACTCTCCTCGTCCGAAATCGATGTAGGCAAATATTTTAAATAGGGGCAGATGTGTAACTTCCCTCAGACGTGACACAACCGCCCTACCTGTCAGCCCCGTTCATACACCGTGGGTGCCAACCGTGGGCGGCAAAACACCCTCTCCTCGCCTGAAATCGCTACTGGCAAATATTTGGGAGATGCGAGATTACCGTCCTATCCCCAACTAACGTGATGTCGAAATTTTAAACGGGGGATAAGTTCATAACTTTCCCACATTTCAGACAAGCGTGTCCCAAAGTTTGAGATCCCCCTCCACCTCTATTTCCCCATTCATACACAGTCGGCGCCACAACATGCTCCCCGCTGCTGCCACCCTCCTCCGTCCGCCACCCCATCCTCCACCTTGCCGGAGCCGCTACCCCTACCCCGTCATCCACTACAAGAGATGGATGTCTCTCATCCACGGCGCCGGACCAGGATCCTTACATCGCGTCCTCTCGCTTCATCGGCACCGTCGTCCACCTTGCCGTTGCTGCTTCTATGACCGCCTCATCCATGACAACATGATTTATCCTCCGACCCGGCCGTCTGCCGTCTAAATTCTTCTTCCCAGCTACAGACATCCATCGCACCCGCATCACCCTCAACGTATCTGCAGGGGCCTACACGGTGTCGCAAGAGAGGTGGTACTCTTCCATATGTGCTTAAGTTATTGATCTCACCCGAAAAATAGAACGTAAACTGTTTACTGTACTTTTCTTGTCCGTACCAAATCGTAGTGGCTAGTTGAAAGCAAACATTGGTTGCGAAGTAGCTTTGTCCGGTTTGCACCTTCAGATCTGCCATGTCACGGTCACTATACTCGTAAAGCTTATGGTCCCCCCCCCCTTTATATTCACTACCATCGTCGTAGGTGCTTCGTGTCGTGCTGGCACTGCTCCTCAAGACCTCAACCCATCAAGCGAAACAACATGCCACTCATAATTCCAAAGCTTAGGTGTTGAAATACGAATCTGATATGATGCTCATATTACTAAAACAGAGAATGTTTAATTGGTCACCTAATGTTCCTATATTCGTTTCGAAAAGCATGTGCGCCACCCACTGGTCCAGCTAGTTCCACTTTCCTAATTTTACTCTTGATGCTTAGGGTTTTCCCCTTTTATCTAATCTACTATGATCTGCGTAGGTGCTTTCTGTTGTACTAGCATTACTCCACCCTTCAAGCTAAACAACACAACACTCAAAATTCCAATGCTTAGTTGTTCAAATATGATTGTGATATGATACTGATATTAGTTAACAGACACATTTAATTTGTTAGCTAAAGGTCCCACTTGAGATTCCAAATGCATGTCGCGACATATAGTGAGACAGCAGAATTGCATTTCTTTGTCACTTGTTGACTGTACTTTCTTGTCCATACCAAATCTTAGTTGTGATTTCAAAGCAAACATCGGTTGCTAACTACCCTTTCCGCGGTTTGCAGCTTCGGATCCGCCATCCCACTGCCACTGTCAACACTATACTCATCATGCTTACAGTTTCCCCATTTTATGATGACCACGATCAGCCTACGTGGTTCGTGTCGTAATAGCACTGCTCCACCCATCGAGCTAAACAAGTTTAGTTGTACAAATTCAAATATGATATTATGCTGATATTAGTAAAACTGAGAGATGTTTAATTGGTCAGCTAAATGTTCCTACTTTAGTTTCGAAATGCATGTGAGGCACATATGGAAAGACCGGAAGGAATATTATTTCTATGTGCGCTCTCGTTCATCATGGGTGGGCAACCGACATTGTATAGAAAGACTTGTAATATCTTCAATCTGCTTGCTCTTCTGCTCTTCTTTAAGATGATCCTCTTCTCTTCTTTAATAAGTATGTTCCTTGTTGGGAAGAGTAGCGTAGACATTTATGATCAATCGTCAGGTCGAGTTGTTCTCCCTTAGTATATTTTGAATCTGTCAGGTGAGGTCGACTTGTTCTTCTTTACTATATGTTGAAGCTGTCATCTGCGAAGTATCATCACTTCTAGAGCTCTCATATTTTGAGTAGTATGCCACATTATATTAATGCACACACCAAATTACAGCATGCATGGCATCTCTCAGAAGAACTTCATAGATAGCACAAAGGGGTTTACAAGGAGGCAGTATTGGATTAGAATCACTTCTGCATTACAAAGATAATCTCACTTGTTTTTTATGTTTTCATGCATGTCAGGTATTGAACATTATCAAAATGAATATGAGAATGGGTGCACGAGAGGAATATTGCGGAACAATCCATTAGCTAACAAACTTGGCAAGGTTGTATTGGTCGCACATATTTTGCATCTGACCTTTTGCATTACTTCTACTTTGTTACACCATCCTCTTAGTTTAAGCATCATATATGAGTATATGCCATACCTATCCAGTTTTTGTACCTATTCCATGTGTCGTCATACTATGTTTTTCCAGTCAAATGTTGTTCCTTCGTAATAGATGTCCAAAAGGAAGAGGGTGAGTGTAGATCCTCAAGGAGTACAAACTAGGTATTTGGAGAAGGTACACTAAAAAAAGACACATCCGTGACATTTTGGGCCAAACGAATTTTTTTTCCTGTCATGCTTATGACACTTCTATGACGATAATTGTGACAAAACCCGGTATCATCATAGATGTGGTGGGCTCCTACTTCTATGAAAAAATCATGACAAAAAATGGGCTTTTCGTCTTGGGCGGGCCGGAGACGCAGCTGCATGACATTCTTTGGGCCGTCCATGACGGAAAAAAACCATGGTAGAAGCGAGGGCGAGGAAAATATCAAGGAATTCCCAGTTACGGTGGGTGGTCAGGGGCTGAGCGATGCGTGTTTCCCTCGTACGTACGCGTGTGTGTGTGAGGCGTTGCACTCTAACTGAAAACGAGCGAGGCGTTGGGGTCTAACTAAACCCCGAGCGATTGCACTGCAGGCTACGCGTTACTGAACCCGAGCGATCGATCGATCCCTTGCTATTAACTGAACCCGAGTGATTCCTTCGCTACTGCTGCTAACTGAAGCCGATCGAACCCTGCTGCCTCCTTCCCTTGATGAACAGTGAGCGTTGTTGGGGGGGGGAGGGGGTTTGGATGAACAGTTCCTTGTGGGGGGTGATACGTCTCCAACGTATCTATAATTTTTGATTGCTCCATGCTATATTATCTACTGTTTTGGACAATATTGGGCTTTATTATTCACTTTTTACTTTTGGGACAAACCTATTAACCGGAGGCCTAGCCCAGAATTGCTGTTTTTTTGCCTATTTCAGAGTTTCGTAGAAAAGGAATATCAAACAGAGTCCAAAAGGAATGAAACCTTCGGGAACGTGATTTTTAGGAAGATTATGATCTGGGAGACTTGGACCCTACGTCAAGGAACAAAAGAGGAGGCCACGAGGTAGGGGGCGCGACCTCCACCCTCGTGGGCCCCCTGTTGCTCCACCGACATACTCCTTCCTCCTATATATACCTACGTACCCCCAAACGATAAGATACGGAGCCAAAAACCTAATTCCACCGCCGCAACCTTCTGTACCCACGAGATCCCATCTTGGGGCCTGTTCTGGAGCTCCGCCGGAAGGGGAATCCATCACGGAGGGCTTCTACATCAACACCATAGCCTCTCCGATGAAGTGTGAGTAGTTTAGTTCAGACCTTCGGGTCCATAGTTATTAGCTAGATGGCTTCTTCTATCTTTTTGGATCTCAATACAATGTTCTCCCCCTCTCTCGTGGAGATCTATTCGATGTAATTTCTTTTTTCGGTGTGTTTGTTGAGACCGATGAATTGTGGGTTTATGATCAAGATTATCTATGAACAATATTTGAATCTTCTCTGAATTCTTTTATGTATGATTGGTTATCTTTGCAAGTCTCTTCGAATTATCAATTAGGTTTGGCCTACTAGATTGATCTTTCTTACAATGGGAGAAGTGCTTAGCTTTCGGTTCAATCGTGCGGTGTCCTTTCCCAGTGACAGTAGGGGCAGCAAGGCACGTATTGTATTGTTTCCATCAAGGATAACAAGATGGTTTTTTTATCATATTGCATGAATTTATCCCTCTACATCATGTCATCTGCTTAAGGCGTTACTCCGTTTTTATGAACTTAATACTCTAGATGCATGCTGGATAGCGGTCGATGAGTGGAGTAATAGTAGTAGATGCAGGCAGGAGTCGGTCTACCTGTCTCAGACATGATGCCTATATACATGATCATACCTAGATATTCTCATAACTATGCTCAATTCTGTCAATTGCTCAACAGTAATTCGTTCACCCACCGTAAAATTCTTATGTTCTTGAGAGAAGCCACTAGTGAAACCTATGGCCCCCGGGTCTATCTTCATCATATTAATCTTCCAACACTTAGTTATTTCCTTTGCTTTTTTACTTTGCTTTTATTTTAGTTTGCATCTTTATCACAAAAATACCAAAAATATTATCCTATCATATCTATCAGATCTCACTCTCATAAGTGACCTTGAATGGATTGACAACCCCTTATCGCGTTGGTTGTGAGGAGTTATTTGTTTTGTGCAGGTGTGAGGGACTCGCGCGTAGCCTCCTACTGGATTGATACCTTGGTTCTCAAAAACTAAGGGAAATACTTACGCTACTTTGCTGCATCACCCTTTCCTCTTCAAGGGAAAACCAACGCGGTGCTCAAGAGGTAGCAGGAGGTTGGATGAATAGGACCCTATGGTAGTAGAGACTGTTGCTGCTGGATGAACAGTACCCTGGTAGATCGAGCCGGTTGGGGGTGGTTGAATAGGACCCCCGTGGAGGGCTGGATGAACAGGACGACCTCGTGGAGGGCTGGTTGAACAGTAGTCGGTGGAGGGCTGGATGAACAGTAACCCGTGGAGGGGTGGTTGAATAGGACCCCGTGGAGAGGGCTAGTTGAACAGTAGCCGGCGGAGGAGCGGTGGAGGCTGGATGAACAGTAGCTGGTGGAGGCAGGAGGGGAGACACTGTGGATGAACAGTCGCAGGTGGAGGCTGGAGGAGATCGACGGTGGATGAAGAGTAGCTCATGGAGGCTGGAGGAGGTCGACGGTGGAGATGAACAGTATCCCGTGGAGTCCCGTTTTGCGGTATGCCACACCCCTCCCAATGAACATGACCCCCGTTTCGACTGTAGCGCTCCAACAGAAGTCTGTTTCCTCTGTTTTGCGGTACGCCACACCCCTCCCGGTCAACATGACCCCGTTTCGACCAAGAGAAGTCTGTTTCCTTCGTTTTGCGGTATGCCAGACCCCTCCCGATGAACAGGATCCCGTTTTGACAGTGGCCGGTCGAACACAAGGCCGTTTCCTCCATTCTGCGGTACGCCAGGCCTCGTTTCCATCGACTGTTCTGCCCAAGCCGGTTGGCTCCCGATGAACAACAAGCATTCCGTGGCCTCCCGATGAATATGACGCATTCCGTTGCCTCCCCATGAACACGACGGCGACGTAGTTTCTCCGTTCTGACCCAACCATGTACACGAGCCCTGGCCATATGTATGCGTGAGTAGGCATTCGAGACCCCACCTGTATGTACGTACGTGGTCGTATTTACTTTCTTGCACCCTGGATGTACGTACGTGTACATGCTATGTGCGCGCCTCTACTACGACACGTGCGCGCCTCTACATCGACCAGTATGTACATACATGTTTGCGACCAGAATGACAATGCTACGTACGCTTCAACCAGGTGGGTCCCGACTGTCAGGAACTTCCTTGCATGCGAAGATCTAGCTGGTGGGTCCCAGCAGTCAGGGGGGAAACGTTTTTTTCATGAAATACGGTGGCTCATCCGGTGGGTCCCTGTTGTCAGGTGGAGGAATCATTATTTTCCGCGTAATAAGGAGGCACTTCCTTGATACGGCCATGGACCCAGCTGTCAGCCACTCCACATACAGTACTCTTCCGATGGAAGTCGTTCCTTGACCACGCCGCGGTGAGAGCACCAGGGTGGTGGACGACAGCGAGGCCTAGGAAGGGGACGACGCGGAGCCGGGGAAGACGCGGCAGTGGAAGCCCACGCGGAGAGGAGTACGAGGGTTCACTGATTCGGCTGTGGTGTGAGCTTGCCGTCGCCGCAGGGTCTGGCCAGCGATGGGAGTAGTAGGGGGCGTTGAGGCCTCAACGGCAGCACAGCAGGCCACTGGAGGCAGGAGCAGGCGGTCTCGCCGACGCTGGTTTGGGCGGCTAGTGCAAGAAGAGCAGCGATTAAAGAAGCAACATGACCGTTCGATTCAATTCCAACGGTCACTGCTGCTAGAATCGTTTGTTGACCAAGTTGACAAAGCCCTGCGTATGCGTCAACTTAGTAGGCCCACAGGTCAATCTCCGAACCGGTGCGCCCCAGATGTCAGTGGGAGGAATCATTTTTTTCGCGTAATATGGAGGCAGTTGATTGCGTGCGGCCAGGCCAGCGGAGGGAGTAGGGTGGGCGGTGAAGCACTGCGGCATGACAATGAGCCACAAGAGGAGGAGCGAGCAGTCTCGGCCGGGCGCTGGTTTAAGCGGCCGAGCAGGAAGATCGAGATAGAAGAAGCACATCGGCCGTTGGATGGACATCCAACGATCCTTCTTTGCTAGAATCGTGTGTTGACTGACAAAGCCTTGCGTAAACAAGTCAGCCTCGAAATTTGTGGCGTGTACAACCCATTTGCTATTATTTTTATAATTTTTACTCATTTTCTAATTCATATGGAATTTATTGCAACCCATTTTCCATTTTTAGAATTGCTGCCCATTTTCTGGTTAGTACCAGGGTTAAAAATTGAACTAAAAATGTGCGAATTTTTGAATTTTTTTGCTGGGGAACAAAATAATTTTAATCCAAAAATAGTAGCCATACTAAAAAAAAATTAAAAATAAATTATTACTATGTCATGTTAAAATCCAATGAAATATAAAATATCAGTGAAGAACAAAAACAAAAAAAGAAACTAATTTTCCCATTTTCTTTTAACAGATACTGACCATACTCTTTGGCCAGGCCGGAATGCATCCCTCCTCGTCTTGAAAGATTTGCAGCCCAGTAAGTCGGAAAAAACAAATAGGCCTAGCATGGGTATTCTTCAAAAAGAAATAGTGACCTACTATTTTCCCAAAGAAAAAATTGTTGGGCTGGTCATGTTGTTAGACGGGCCACAGAGACCACACAACCCAGTTTATAGCCTGCTCCTCCGAACAAATCCTCAAAAAAATTTGTGCAATTCTGTCGTTAATTGACTATACATTGAAAATGATGTGGGTCCCAGATATCAGCTGGGTGGATTAGAGTAAAAAAATGAGGGGTGCATCTGAGTAGTAAAAGAGGCGCTTTGCTTGTGTTCGGGAGTGGACCTGGTGGGTCCATACTGTCATACTCACAACTATAGTCCTCTCCCGATTCACTATGTTGACAGGGCTGGACGGCGGTGCCACGGCGAGCGCACCAAGGCGGAGGATAAAGTGCTGTCGCCAATGTGCTGAGCTGGGTTGGACATTCTTATTGAAAAATAAAAATGGACCGGAACTATTTACGACGTTGACTACGATTTGCATGGGTCCGCTGGTTGCAAGAAGAAAACGGTGGGAGAAAGAAGACTGGTCGCTATCTTTTCCTAAGAATTATATCGACTGAATGTAACAAAAATATCATAGGAAATAATATCCTCCTGTTAAATCATGAATTTAAAGAACAGGTGCATGAGCATTTAGCTTTATTTATTTACTTATTTATGTTTAGGGGGCCATGAGCATGTACCTGGGACGGATTCATGTGAGAGCCTCCCTTCCATTTAATTATGGGCTCCTCTATTGGGCCTTCATCAGTGGGCTGCATGTTATCAACAACTGGAAAATGTGTTATGTAGAAAAATAGTATGCGCTATGTACGGTACGGGGCACTAAAGGATCGGTCCGTGCAACAACTTCCAAAACATTGTGTTTGTCGTTCTAACAACACATTTATTCAACCAACAGACGAAACATACTACTAATTGTACATTGAAAATAGCATCAACAGCAGCAACCAGGGCTGGGGGTGCAACAGAAGTAGTAAGCAGGCCAGAAGAGTAAAGACGCAGCTCTCTCTTCCAAACCAAACATCAGCCATCATTACAAAAGGGCTACCAAAAAAGAACAAGTGTATGCATCAAATTAAATAAAGATCCTACTACACCAAGTGTACGCATCTAACTAACTGGCTCGGTTAGGCGTTACTATTTATTAAGTCAGGAGATTGGTGACGGCTTGAGCGAGATGGGTGCTCGACGGGAAACTCCAGCCAAGACGTCGAAGTCCGATACTTGCAACCCTCTCTCCTACTTTGGGTTGCGAGCGTGGCGGCACATATCGAGGTATGGTGCATGCAAAGACGCATGGTACCGTGTGTACACACAGTTTTGCACGATGAACGAAACCGCATTGCCATCATGATCCTTGCCGTTGGTTATCTCACAGTTAATCGAGATAATTCGGTCGAGAAACAGAGAGCGTGTACCAAGGCTACTTACCAGCCTCCAGTCAAAAATTCCTGAAGGCCCAGAGAAGCTGGGATCCTGCTCAAAGACCTTGCAGTGACTGTGATTGTATTCCGCAAAACGACACGCCTGGTACGTGCGAACGATCATCAATCATTCGTCATCGTCTGATCGAGCTAGGAACCACCTGCAACTGCCATGCCCCTTTTCTTTGAAAGGTTTTGGGATTAGGAAGGGTAGGGACACCAGGCGGCCTACAACATCATATCAAGTTGGAGTCAAATAAAAAAGGGCTCTTAATGTAGTCAATCTTAAGAACAACATGTTATGATCATGAATATTTTTTCAGTAAATGTTGACAGTAATATAAGCAAGCCATCATGATATCATAGGAAAGTAACATACTGTTGTAACAACCGTTTGTAGCGATGACTGGAGTAGGCCAACAATATGTCCAACCTTAGAAGGAGTCGACAGCGTAAATGAAGCCCTTGTGTTCAATGGCATCAAAGAACCATGGAGGATGTATGATACTGCGATGGACGTGCAGAATTATCTACTTACCGCAGTGGCCTGTCAGATAGGCGAGACTGCGGTTGAAGAACACAATTAGCCTGAAGTCTTTATAATTCGCAGATCTTGTGGGCACTTGGCTGATTACAACCTTGAGCAAATCGAACTTGGTATCATATTGGCTACTATAAGATTCCGAGTATTCTGGGCCGCGGTGCCAAAGTAGTGCAGTGTTAATCGAAGGAAGGGGGATCAATCACCGGGTGTAGACCTCCACGAGCATCCAGCTGCCGCCACCATCGACGAGCACCATCCAAGACGTGTTCATGTCGACCCAATACATACCGTTAATGTAGCTGAGGGTGACGGGGATTGGATCGCAGTCAAGAGGGTTGATGCTCGCCACCTTACGATCGTTATGCTACGTGACATGCCATTTCTGAAGATCAGGCGGCATCAGCAAGCAAGGAGTTGGGTTAAAAAGCTCCGGCCTGAGGGCTTTGAGTAAACGGTACAACCCCGACGAGCACGCGGTGAGTGGCATGGTACTGAGATTGTCCACACGCAAAACAATGAGCTTGATTACCTCTATGGGGAGCGAATTCTAGCCATTCTTTCGGCGGACGCTGCTCGGTTCTGCCATTGTTAGTGCTTGGGTTTCGAAAGAGGGGGGAGGCGCCTTATCGGGGATGGAAGATTGGACGATTATGTGCGGAGAAGGATGGAGAAGTGAATATGTGCTGCGGGAAGTGGACAGGTGATGATGACTACGGCACGCCACTTGACTTACGAGACACATACCGGCAGCGCAGGGTCAAATCGATGCCAGACAACTTGCTTCAGTGATCACAGTACTGGTACTCCCTACAGTACCTACTACTATGCCCTAACTTGCTTCAGTAGAGTAGTAGTGGAGTAGGACTCTGCTCTACTACTAGCACCAGAGGATTACTATATTCTAATCTAAAATAGTTACAAACTTCAATGCACGAGCGTGGAACGACTGTGAACCACCATCGGTGCTAACTCCAATCCCCAGCAAACATTCGCTGGCAGACATGGTAGTTGCAGACGCCCGCGACGCAGTTACAGTAAGTGTGTAAGGGTGGCGTTTTTGTCAAATACTATGGCCTAGAAACAGGCCACCATCGGATGGAAATCTGACGATTACGTGGGATTCTCCATCATTGAGCTCGTGGCGAACAATCGGCAGATATCATTACTAAAAAAGGTTAAAACACCCAGGGCTAAAACTTGCACCGGCTGACCACTAACAATGATACTAACATAGTTGTAAAATGGTTAAAGACCGTGTCTACGTGGTGTTTGGAATTATATGCAAAAAAACTAGCAAGATGCACGTGCATTGCATGGAACATCATGATGCATTTTTTTACAAAACACTTGTTGTGATTGACCCATGCAGGAGTAATCCCATGTGTAAAATCTAATGATATCTCAAGAATTTTATCGGAAACATGGTATCTCGACCATTTCATCGAAAAAATGATATCTCGAGAAAGATGATAGATAAGGTGAGAAGGAGTGGGGCGTGGTGCTGACTAGTGGCAAAATTGAGAAATTTAACCTCAAAGCAAAAGTATTTCACAAACTGAACTGTTTCTGAAAATATTTCACACTGTTGAACCTTTTGTGCAGCTCCTTACAGCTAGGTGCTGCACTCTACTATGCAGCTCCTTACAGTTAGGCGCTGCATGGTGTAGTGCAACGCCCAGCTATCAGGCGCTGCAAGGTGTGGAGCCTGAGTGTTAGGCGTTGCATAGTAGAGTGCAGCGCCTTGCTGTCACACGCTACACATTAGAGGTCAACTGGGTGAAATACTTTCAACAACAGTTCACTTTGTAAAATAGTTTCGCCTTGAGGTTAAATTTGTGCCTTTTGCCGTGACTGGTGGTCGGACTGGGTGGAGGCATGGGGATGGACAGTGCCGGCAGCGGCCACCATGCCATATTGTTCCATAGACTTCCTTTTTTAATTGCTCGATAATGAGGTTGTGGGAGATAAGGATGAACGAGGCAAGGCCTTATCTGTAGATGTGGAGAGAGGTGCGGGTATCTTTTGTAAAATTGTCATAGTTTTGCTTTATATCCGTCAGATATAAATCAGATGGTCTATACTATAAGATGGCAGGCACACCATCATCACCAGCTCGGTTTTTTCTCTACTCCTACTCCTATATTACTTACTCCTATAGAACACTCATCAGTTGGTGATGATGGTGTGTCTCCCATCCGCCATTTCTGACATTAGATCTGCATCTAACGGTTGTGATGTAAGTTGTGACCTTTTGCAACAATTCCCACTTCTCTGCGTCAGTTTACACAAAACCCCTTAGTATCTTGAAACAAACCACATTCCTCCCTTACCTCATCAAAACAGCCCAAAGAATATATTTGGAGTGAAACATAAGATATTTTTAGAGATATGTATATCAAAACTAAATTGTTTTCTTTCAAATTTGTGAATATGTATTATTCTACTTTGGATTCGTTGCAACGGACGGGCTCATTGCTATAAAGGTTTATCTCTTGCATCGTCCGCAACGAACACCTGGTGTACTGGTCCGTGCCGGATGCTTGCAGCGCGATGGCCTGAGTTCGAATTCTGTCCTAAACTGTAGCTTTTTATATTTTTAATATATACTTATTTCGCTACTGTACTGGGAGTGGAGCCCACAAAGTACTTAGAATACAAGATTAAGGATGGATTTTTTCTTTCTAACTTTCTGTATGAATCTGTAGCCAGCCTGCAAGTCATGTACACTGTACTGACAGTGGAACCCACAGAGTACTTAGAATATAATATTAAGGATGCAATTAAGTTTTTATAGAGGGAGAATCATACACACAATTTAGTCAAATGGATTGGACGTGACTCTATTATTCTCCAACGGCAACTGGAAAATTTCCTCCCGCGGGCCGGAGTAGGTTTCTCGTTTTGCATGCGGGTTTAACGGAGGGGTTTGATGGAGGCGAGGAGGCGTGTTTAGCCGGGCGTGTAGCGGGCGGCGCAGTACTATTCGATTTGAAAGCTACTAGTATATTATAAAAAAGAAAGAAGAGTAGTCGAGATAGAGATAAGAGTAGAGATAGAGACTAGGGAGGAGCACCATCTACTGCTTCATGTGCTACTCCCCCACTCCATTCGGCGGCCGCAACGTCCCCTACAACCACTCCCTCTTGCGCTCCATTCGGCGGGCATTGTTGAAATTTGGGGAGCGCACTCTCGCGACTGCTGGCAGCGACGACTTCACCGACAATGAATTCCTCCCTGACCTCGGCAACTCTTCCTCAACGACATGGGCGACAACCTCAACGCCAATGGTGCTGCTCCCGTTGCACCGTATATGTTTCTAGTCTGTGTCCTAGATTCGACCTGTTCATCTACTATGCTAGTCCTGATTAGTTTAATCTCTGTTATAGCCGTCATGATTTATTTTGTGCTTATTCGGACTAAATCTCGTAGTAACTTGCTTATATATTCAACTGGCGAAACATCCCCTACAGACACTCCCGTTTCATGGACGGCCTGGTCAATGCCTCCAAGGAGCCCTTCGTCTACTGCTATGTGTGCCCGATGCCGTTTTGGGGCACGCTGGTGGACATCGTGCATCACCTCACGTAGGCGTGCAGCAATCACTACTAGCCCTTGGCAGAGAACATCAAGTACGAGACGTGCTACCCGTTCACCGTGCCGGAGTTGCTGGAGGATCACCGCCGCCTGCTAGTCTCGGAGGAGGACGACAGTGTCTTCCTCTTGATCGTGGGCACCAGCGAGGCCTGCGCAGGCCACCGCCCCGTCTCTGTAGTGTGCGTCAGGGGTTACGCCGCTGACGCTGACACTGACACGAGGCCAATGTACGGGTGCGTGCTCACTGTTACTACCCCTCAGAGGTACTTGGGCGGCGACACTGGCTACATCAAGCAGACTAGGACTATGCCGAGCTGGGACCTTCCCGCTGATGTGGACATGGAAGACACATGATATGATTTGGCCCCCAACGTAGTGCACGGGGACTCCAAGGAGGTTCACCTGGACATATGCATTACCAAGTTAAATGTTGATCATTAGTCTTCGGTCAATGTAATCCGCTGTCTAAGCATGTGGAGACTTCCATGCATGATCTTGCTCTATTGGAGTATCGCGCATGAATAAAAGTGTATCCATTTATGGTTTACTCTAGAATCATCCACGTATGAATTTTTTACTACAATACTGGTGAAAGACTTATGATGAACCATTTCTTACATCTCCTCTGCCCCCTTCCAAGTCATCCTGATTTAATCCCTCCGTCTAGGTGTATAAGGCATGGTTAATACTTAATAGTATAGCCAATTGTTGACTATAAGAAAGTGCCATGTCATCTGTAGCCAACATGTATAACAATCGATACTCAAAAACTAATTCTTAAAGATCATTTATTGTAAAACACAATAAGTGTTATTTCTTCACAAGTTTTGGATGCAGGTTGAACAATTGAACGCTTTTGTTTGCAAAAGATACTTTTTTATCTATTTCACCCGGATGTTTGTGAGCTCTAGAGATGAAATAATATCCAAAGAAACCTATCGATACCCGTTACACATGAGATGACCCACACATCCTTTGTCAAAATAAACAACTCCCCGATCAATGCATTTCACTATTCCGCGCAACGCACGGGCACCTTACTATAGATTAGTGCGACCAAAAATTGAGCTAGCATTATATATAGTATGATAAATGTTGATGCATGTCACCTAAAATTATATCATTGAATACTATGTTCAAATATGAATCCAACGATATAGTTTTTGTTGACATGCACTAACATTTTGTCAGTTAAATCTTCAGTCAAATTCAATGGGGGACTAATATACCACGACCGATGTAGTACTAGTGTAGAGGGCGGCGCTGCACGCGAGTCTCACCCGCTCGTGGCGCGGCAGTAAAGCCGCCATATCACAAAACCCAACCACTCCGAGTAATAAGTGGCCTAGTAAAATAAACAGAAAAGCAACCATCACATCCCTCCGTCTAATTTGCATTTCATCTCTCTGCATTTACTTTATCTGGTTCATCTCGCACACTCGATCCCTAGCTACTACTCCTTGTATCCCTAGCTACTACTCCTAGTGTCCCTAGCTACTACTCCTAGGGCCAGTTCTTTTGGCGGCTTAAAAAATAAGCCGTCTCTTCCCCAACTTTTCCCATAAGACTAGTCATAGTGGAGAGTAACATTAAGGCGCCTCACTCATTTATTTGGGCTTCTGAACTACTACTAGTACCTCCGTCCTGGTTTATTCGGCACCATTCTAATTTGTGCTAAATTTTGACCAAAGATTTAACTGATAAAATGTTAGTGCATGTGACATATGCACGTACTTACAAAATCCGTACAGATACACAAGGTTTCCAAACTTTTCCTTTTACATACTTAATTAAGGACGCTAATAATTCCTGAACGTTCGGGATTTATCATTTGTGTCCCAAAACTAATGAGATCGCCTTATGAAACTAAATTATATTCCTAATAAAAGCCATGGCGCTCGTAGGAGCGCTTGCGGCGCGCCACGAGTGCCCTGGTGCGCGGCCGTTTCCCAGAACGCCGACACAACGCCTCTTCCTCAGCCTCGCAACTCGCGAGGTGCTGATTAGCGCCTTGCCGGCGGGCGAGCGCGACCTCACCGGTGTGGTGATCCGGCGCCAACAGGTACTCCTCGTCGCTGGAAGCGTGCACCCGGTCCACGTACCGCCAAGCATAGTTGAGGCGCTTGGGCCCGACTGCACTCTGGGCTTTGGCACGGGCATCCTCCGCCACCCTCACGGCCCTCGCACGAGTCTTCTGCCAAAGAGCCAATTGCCTGACTCTCTCGAATGCAACATAGGCCTGCCAGGCAGGTTGCCCCGCGGCGCACTTATCTTCCTCGGCCTTCTTCTCCACCTCTATTTTGGCGCGCTCTGCCGAAGGCAAAGCCTCCCACAAGGCAACACCCGTTTCTTTCCAAAGCTCCTCAAGGCTGGGGGGCTCGGCAGGCGGCGCGGCGTTCTCCTCGTAGCGGGGAGCCGACGCGTCCTCCGACGCGCGTGCTGGCGAGATGGGCAACACCGACGCGTCCTCCTCGACTAGAGGCGGCAATGAACGGAACAACGACGAGTCCTCCTCGACTAGTGGCGGCGAGGAACGGAATGGTGACGCGTGACCGTCCATGCGGTGCAGCGAGGGGCGCCTAGGGCTTGGGAGGGGGGATGCCATGGTGGTCGACGTGAGAGGGAGGGGGAGGAGATAGTGATGAACGTGAGCGTTCTTCCGAATGCCATGGGAGGCGCAGTATTTATAGCGAGCAATGGCACACGTATGTAATATATGGACTGAGCTTCGCTAACTTAACTGCAGGTCCAGTTGTGTCACTGACATGTGGGCCAGATGCCTGTTGGGCCCACATGTCAGTGACCCAATGCACCTACAGTTAAGTAACTGAAGCAGCTACGTGGGCATATTTGTTGGAGTAAATTACGGCTGAGGGAAGGGTGGAAATATTGGTGGTCACAACGGATTGGACGAGCGCGGGGGAGGAGAGTCATGCATGTAATTTTTTTTCCACACGGGGTGGAGTGGTGGGACTGTTGGAGGGAGAAGGAGAGTCAAGCAAGCGTTCAGATTTCAAGGTGCACTAAATTATTGCATGCGATGATGAATGGTGGTAATGTGGTACTCCCTCCTTTCCGGTTTATAGGGCTTAATTTGAAAATCTCTTCAACCAAGGTAGATGATGAATGGTGGAATTAATTCCGCAGTTTGCAAAAGTACTTAATTAGTACTCTCATTTTTCTCAAAAATTTGTGTAAACCGATGCATTAATTACACCACATGCATGCATGACCACTCCTATAAAAATCTCAGTTGGTGGTGATGGTATGTCTGCCTCTGGACAACGTGAGTCGTCCGATGTACTTGGAACCAACGACTGAGATGTGTGTGCATAGAGACATGGCCTTTCCACCGGAGGTACTGTATAGCAGATATTTACCCACCTCTGCCACTGTATAAAATACGGAACTACTCATTCCAGCCTCATTTCCTTTCTGGTTCATCTCCTTGCATTCTTGCCAGCGACGGCGAAGGTTCCTGAAGATGGAGTCCAGACTCTAGAAACCACTACAAAAACTATTCCACCGCCTCTATCTTGGTAAGAGTAGGTGAAATTTTTGAATTGAGCCCTTTAAACTAGAAGGGACGTAGTAGTACTCTAATAGCTAACCTTGTTGTGATGACTAGATAGGGCATGGCACACACCTGGACGGAGGAACTAGTCTGCATTGTGCATTTAAGTTTTGTCTGAAGTCAATGTACCTCTACTTTGACCAAACTTATAGAAAAATGTACATCAACATTCACAATGTCAAATCAATATTTTTATACTCATTATAAAACGTAGTTTTTATACTCATTATAATCAGTATTGTAGATATTGATATTTTTAGTATAAATTTGGTCAAAAACTTTGCAAACGGTTGACGGAAGTAAAAAGGACCAGAGGGAGTATCATGCATGCGGAGTAGGCAAAAAATTGCTCATTTATAGCCTGTCGAAGTCTCAAAGGGCGCGACCGCGCGAGGGAGGCGAAGGTTGTGGGAGGCGCAACGGTTGAGGGAATTAAGTGAAGTTACATCCACGTGCCGGCATGGCGTGCGAATAGGCAGAAGCTATATCGGCAAGCCTACGATATGGGTCTAATAGACATGACATCTAGTGGGTCCCGCATAGTACTCGAGAACTCTTTGGGGGCTTGCAGCCATTTATCCACCAGGCAAGCCAACAACCACACGCCGTTCGCACGCCCTACTCATCCCTGTCTTCTACCTTACAATAGTTCCTAACCCTCCTCCAAAATCCATGGCCTCCCAAATCTCCATGGTCGCCGCTGAGTACCAGGTTTGGGCCATCACCGACGATGAGTTCATCATCATCTACACCCGTGGATCCGCGACGGTGAAAGCATGCCTTGCTTGCTTCCTACGCATGTTCAACAGTTCAAAGGATGAGTGGGTCGCTGGGCTAGATGTTGAGTACACCACAGTCCTGGAAAGCGAGAAGATTCTAAAGGAGGCAGAGAAGAATAAGCCTACCATGATCCAGGTTTGCGTACATAACGTGTGCTTGGTCTACCACATATGCCATGCCGACGTTGAGTGCCAGGATTTTAAGAACTTCCTCAAGGACGAAAGAGTGAAATTCGTTACCATAGACTTCAGGAACGACAGGGATGTCCTGGATCGGATAGGCCTCATTGTATTCCAGCCCTTCGATCTCCAGAAGGCAAGCCTGGTGTCCTCCTCTCAGCCTTCAATGCTGACCCTGGCAACAGCCATGATTGATCCTTCGTATGCTAAACTGAAGAAACCTCACCACGAGTTTCATCATGCATGGGAGTCGAAGATAATAGATGAAGATCACATCCTGTATGCAGCAATTGATGCCTACCTTTGTTTAAATATCTACAAGGGTTGGATGAAGAAGCAGAGCCCAGTGTCCGGTTCAAGCAAAGAAGCAACGACGAAGAGGAAGAGGGACAAGGACGAAGTCGAGGACGTGGACTCGGACTCCGAGTAAGGTGGCAGTGTCGTCGCTCATGCTGGTTCTACTACAGTGTCAAGCGGACTAGTTGCTTAGTTTTATTTCAGGTCTTTGTTGTGCTGAGCCCCTAGCAGAATATGTTTATGTTCTTACTCATTATTTGAACTTTATGTTCTTTCTCGTTATTTGAACTCTTTAGTACGTACAGTAGTACTAGTACTATGTCTTACTACTGTTCTTCTTGCAGTTGGTACTACTGCTTGTATCTTAGTGTTCCTACCGTACTTAATACGTTCGTACTAGTAGTATAATTTGGGTCAGCCGATTTGTGAAAGAAGTTCGACGGAGCGAAGGAAGAAGACGACAGAAAAGCTACCCTAGTATCTATATTAGGGTGGCAGGGCACCCATGATCTATATTATGAGTGTTGGGTGTGGAATGCAGTTCACCGGAAAAATTGATCGTGCCCGGGGTTAAACGGATGGCGGGGGTGGGGGAGAGCATGGCGGTGGCAGGCGGTTCAGGGGAGGGCGGGGCGGCGGCGGCAGGCCGATAGGCGTGTGGCGGGCTGAGAAGATGAATAGTGCATCAATTTCGGAGGTTGAAGAAGCCCTTCTGGCCATCCATGTTGCATCCAACGGCTCACAAAAGTCGACTGACAGGATCCACGTGGCATTCAAGGTCTCGAAGGTAGATTCCTCGTCCGCACCCGGTTTGTGGGCTCGGCGCGGGCGCGACCGGCTTCCGCCGCGACAGCCACCATGCGTGCCTCCTCCGCGCTGGCGGAGATGACAATGGCACGCTAGTTCCTCCTCACCGGCGTGCTGGTGCACGCGCTCGTCCTCCTCTTCGTACGCTGTGTGCATAGACGCGGCTCCACCAGCTGCTCGCGTGCTTGACAGCATGACGACATCGCGAGGAGGGACTGCAGACGACGTGAGCGGGCGAGCCTTCGGCTTCATTGTACAGGGATGGTGGCGACACGGCGGTGATGGGTGAGAAATGGTTGGTCGGAGTAGGTGGGCACCGGCACGCGCAACGGCAGCGGCGGCATATTGATGAGTGCGCGTATGGGAGCTTAGTTTAGTTTTATATAGGGTTGGTCAAACTTAAAAGAAAACCGTACTAGTACACGTAAACATTAGAGGCGGCGCTTATATTAGTTACCACAACCACGATATGGAATGCAAGCGCGTGAACCGCGGCTGCGTGGTCAATCGAACGGTGCGTCACCGTGTCGCATTCGAAGGACACCCATCCACCGAACCTTTTTGTGTGTGTGAAAACAATCCTCGAATATTACTCAACTTTTTTTTCCTGGAAAAGTTCTTGACGCTACAATATTTCCATATATATGAATTTAGCTCCAATTCGTTTTTATTTGGATTTGGACGTTTTAGGTGCGCCCTAGTTTTTTAATACTGATTTTGTGTGTGTGACTGAGAGAGAACGTGTGTATGTGTCCATATGTGTGTTGTGGCAGAAGGGCAATGTGGAGAAGGTGTGTGTGTGATAGATACATAGAGAGGTGTGAATGTGCAAATGATCATGCATGAGTGAGACATAGATAGATGCCGATACGTTGTGTATACATGAGAGAGCGGTCTTCTATTTGTACTTGTGTGTGTGTGTGTGTGTGAGAGAGAGAGAGAGAGGAGCATTCATAACACAACAACCATCTCTCTCGATTCGTCCGTCACTCGCACGATAGCATGTAACAGATGCATCAATGCACACATTTTGACACCCTCACCCTCACCCGGCCCCTGCCCACCTCAAGGCCCGCACATCGCTCTCTATCTTGCATGCACAATCTCTTCGCGAAAACCCTATTTAGCATGTAGCTTTCCATCACATACACACACATTTATCTCCATAGGTTTTATTTCTCTCAATACCTGACACACACACACACACACACACACACACACACACCGCACACACACTCCCCCTCCCCCAAGCACACAGTTCATCCCCATCCAAGGCTATATGGCTTCTCTGCACCCCAGCATGCACAACACCTCGACCTTCAAAGAGGGCATCGAGAAGATCGAAGACAGCGACCACACTGCACTAGAGAATGCGGGGCCATTTGGAAGCAGGATGATGTGACGACGGCTGACTAACTCCTCCCCCCTCTCTCTCTCCTGCACAAAATTACCAATCCTTTTCTCTCCCGCACAAAATTATCAATCCCTCAACCCACGAGATCCTTTCCCTCTCGTCCATGTTTTTCTAGCTCTCTCATCAAACCCGTTGTCTCTTCTCCTTCCATGTCTACAGAATCCAGATGCACACAAATCTCACGTATATTACATGTCTCCATCTATCTCACAGACCTAACTTCTTCCTCTCTCTTTCTCTCTCTTTCTCTCTCTCTCTCGTTAGGGTTGTCTCCTACTCTCTTGTACAAATACACACAATCTTTACCGCCCTATCTGCTCCATCTTCGCAAGCTCTCTCTACACATTTCATTCACACATTGGGATGTGTTCAAAATGTTGGTTTTATAATGGATGATGTAGAGTTATGGCTGGTTTTGTTGCATCCTACAAAGTAATAACTATGAAATGCATTACATTCTCATTTGATTCGGATTATGTGAGTTTGAGCATATTGTGAAGTACTATAGACCTCGTATACATCTTGGAATTCAACAATGATTGTAACTATTGAATTGTATAGACCATTACATTCGAAGTCAGTAGCCTAATATATTTATTTCAGAATTACAACAAATGATTAATTCACTACAAACTAAAAAAACAAATGTGTACTCCCACCATTTTTATTTAAGTCCGCGTATTAGCATTGGTCAAAGTCAAGTTTTGTAAACTCTAAGAAAGTTTATAACAAAAAATATTAACATATACAATAACAAATAAATACCATTAGATTCATTAATGAATGTACTTTCACATCATACATATTTGTTATGGTAAATGTTTATATTTTTCTATATGGTCAAACTTTAGGAAGTTTGACTTCGGTCAAACCTAATATGCAGAGTTATTAAAATCGGAGGGAGTACTAGTAGTTACTAGTACTACTCGCTAGTTGCTTAGCCCAATCACCCAACACGTCACACGGGGAGTTCAGTGTCACAAAATTTTGAGGTTGGCGGGAAAAATCTCCCACGGCCCTGATTCGAGCAGTGCGAAGTTACCATCATAGCCTTCGGAACAGGTCTACGGATGACGCTTGGTAGGGGGCTGTTTTCGTAACTTCAGGTTCACCCTCCCCAACCAACCCCACCCTGGCACCTAGAGTAGTACACCTGAATACTCCCCATTTTCTATCCCCACAGCAAAATAGACTTCTCCACCGCACCGCAGCCTTCGTGCTGCTCCCCTTCTCCATCGGCGCACTCTTCCACCGCAGTGCATCTGCCTCATCGACGACCTCGTAAGCCGCACTGGAGCCAGTCCACCGTCGTTGTCGTACACAGAGCATCTTCCCCGGCACCGTCTTTCATTGTCTCGGATCTGCTTCCCGAAAGCCAACACCAAGCGCAGAAGCACCACCGTCATGGACAATGAACTGACTCCCGTTGCTGACCATGATGCATAGAGGCCGCCGCGACCATCGTTCTCCTCCTCTATTGGTAACGTGTGTATTGAATCACTTAGCAGTACATGTGCAGTCCCAATTTTGTTCATACCTACCCTTCAAAATTTCCTGGTAGCTATTGTTCCCATAAAAGTAATTTGTTATAGCCTCCATTGTCCAACAGAATATTAGCTTGTAATTGTGCATCACTCCTGTATCGCGCTGTGCTTGGATAGGTTCTTCATCTGCAACCAGTCGTGTGGCAAATGATGGAAAGTTTTTTAGAACTAGCAAGAAGCCCATGTGTTGGACGGGACATCAAGAGGCATTTGTATGAGTAGTTTATCTTGTAGGAGAAAAGGATGAACGAGGGAAAGCCTTATTTGAAAATCTGGAGAGGGGTGTGGGTATCTGATACGTCTCCAACTTATATATAATTTTTGATTGCTCCATGCTATATTATCTATTGTTTTGGACTATATTCGGCTTTATTTTCCACTTTTATATTACTTTTGGGACTAACCTATTAACCGGAGGCCCAGCCCAGAATTGTTGTTTTTTGCCTATTTCAGTGTTTCGAAGTAACGGAATATCAAACGAAGTCCAAACGGAATGAAACCTTCGGGAACGTGATTTTCTCATCATATAAGACCCAGGAGACTTGGACCCTCCGTCAAGAAAGCCACGAGGCGGCCACGAGGGTGGAGGGCGCCCCCCCAGGGCGCTCCCCTGCCTCGTGGGCCCCTCGAGGCTCCACCGACGTACTTCTTCCTCCTATATATACCTACGTACCCCCAACAGATCAGATACAGAGCCAAAAACCTAATTCCACCGCCGCAACTTTCTGTATCCACGAGATCCCATCTTGGGGCCTGTTCCGGAGCTCCGCCGGAAGGGGATTCAACCACAGAGGGCTTCTACATCAACATCATAGCCTCTCTGATGAAGTGTGAGTAGTTTACCTCAGACCTTCAGGTCCATAGTTAGTAGCTAGATGGCTTCTTCTCTCTTTTTGGATCTCAATACAATGTTCTCCCCCTCTCTCATGGAGATCTATTTGATGTAATCTTCTTTTTGCGGTGTGTTTGTTGAGACCGATGAATTGTGGGTTTATGATTAAGATTATCTATGAGTAATATTTGAATCTTCTCTGAATTCTTTTATGTATGATTGAGTTATCTTTGCAAGTCTCTTCGAATTATCCGTTTGGTTTGGCTAACTAGATTCGTAGTTCTTGCAATAAGAGAAGTGCTTAGCTTTGGGTTCAATCTTGCGGTGTCCTTTCCCAATGACAGTAAGGGCAGCAAGGCACGTATTGTATTGTTGCCATCGAGCATAACAAGATGGGGTATTTATCATATTGCATGAATTTATTCCTCTACATCATGTCATCTTGCTTAAGGCGTTACTCTGTTTTCATGAACTTAATACTGTAGATGCATCTTTGGATAGCGGTCGATGAGTGGAGTAATAGTAGTAGATGCAAAGGTGAGTCGGTCTACTTGTCTCGGACGTGATGCCTATATACATGGTCATACCTAGATACTCTCATAACTATGCTCAATTCTGTCAATTGCTCAACAGTAATTCGTTCACCCACCATAAAATACCTATTCTCTTGAGAGAAGCCACTAGTGAAATCTATGGCCCCGGGTCTATTTTCATCATATTAATCTTCCTACGCTTTATTATTGCTTTGCTCTTAACTTTGACTTTTTATTTTACTTTGCATCTTTATACCAAAAATACCAAAAATATTATCTATCATCTCTATCAGATCTCACTCTCGTAAGTGACCGTGAAGGGATTGACAACCCCTATTCGCGTTGGTTGCGAGGAGCTATTTGTTTTGTGTAGGTACGAGGGACTTGCACGTGGCCTCCTACTGGATTGATACCTTGGTTCTAAAAAATTGAGGGGAATATTATGCTACTCTGCTGCATCATCCTCTCCTCTTCGGGGAAAACCAACGCAAGCTGAAGACGTAGCAAGAAGGATTTCTGGCGCCGTTGCCGGGGAGTCTACACAAAAGTCAACATACCAAGTACCCATCACAATCCCTTATCTCTCGCATTACATTATTTGTCATTTGCCTCTCGTTTTCCTCTCCCCCACTTCATCGTTGCCGTTTTATTCGCCCTCTCTTTCCCAATCTCCTCCTCTCTTTTCCGCTTGCCTTTTTCCTGTTTGCTTGTGTGTTGGATTACTTGTTGCCATGGCGCAAGATAATACCAAATTGTGTGATTTTACCAATACCAACAATAATGATTTCCTTATCACTCCGATTGCTCTTCTTGCCAATACTGAATCTTGTGAAATCAATACTGCCTTGTTGAATCTCGTTATGAAAGATCAATTCGCCGGCCTTCCTAGTGAAGATGCCACTACTCATTTAAATAGCTTCATGGATTTGTGTGATATGCAAAATAAGAAAGATGTTGAAAATGATGTTGTTAAATTGAAGCTATTTCCTTTTTCGCTTAGAGATCGTGCTAAAGCTTGGTTTTCGTCTTTGCCTAAAAATAGTATTGATTCTTGGAACAAGTGCAAAGATGCTTTTATCTCTAAGTATTTTCCTCCCGCTAAGATTATCTCTCTTAGGAGCGATATTATGAATTTTAAGCAACTTGATGATGAACATGTTGCACAAGCTTGGGAGAGAATGAAATTAATGATACGTAATTGCCCTACTCATGGTTTGAACTTGTGGATGATTATACAAAAAATTTATGCCGGATTAAATTTTGCTTCTAGAAATCTTTTAGATTCGGCCGCAGGAGGTACTTTTATGGAAATCACTTTAGGAGATGCTACTAAACTCCTAGATAATATTATGGTTGATTATTCTCAATGGCACACTGAAAGATCTACCAATAAAAAAGTGCATGCGATAGAAGAAATCAATGTTTTGAGTGGAAAGATGGATGAACTTATGAAATTATTTGCTACTAAGAGTGTTTCTTCTGATCCTAATGATATGCCTTTGTCTACTTTGATTGAGAATAGTAATGAATCTATGGATGTGAGTTTTGTTGGTAGGAATAATTTTGGTAACAATGCGTATAGAGGGAATTTTAATCCTAGGCCTTATCCTAGTAATCCTTCTAATAATTATGGAAATTCCTACAACAACTCTTATGGAAATTTTAATAAGATGCCCTCTGAATTTGAGAATAGTGTTAAAGAGTTTATGAATTCACAAAAGAATTTTAATGCTTTGCTTGAAGAGAAATTACTTAAAGTTCATGAATTGGCTAGGAACGTTGATAGAATTTCTCTTGATGTTGATTCTTTAAAGCTTAGATCTATTCCTCCTAAGCATGATATCAATGATTCTCTCAAAGCCATGAGAATTTCCATTGATGAGTGCAAGGAAAGAACCGCTAGGATGCGTGCTATGAAAGATGCCTTTATTAAAGCGTGTTCTTCCAATTTCCATAAAAATCAAGATGGAGATCAAAAAGTTATTGATGTGTCTCCCATTAAATCTTTGTTTTGCAATATGAATCTTGATAATGATGAGATTGAATATGAGTAACCTTTACCTAGAAGGCGTTCTAAAAATTCGGAGCATTTTAGATTATGATGCTAAAATTGATAAAACTGGGATTGAAGAAAGTAAAACCTTAGATGTTGCTAAACCCACTATTTTGGATCTCAAGGAATTTAATTATGAAAGTTGATCTTTAATTGATTGTATTTCCTTGTTGCACTCCGTGCTAAATTCTCCACATGCTTATAGTCAAAATAAAGCGTTTACTAAACATATCGTTGATGCCTTGATGCAATCTTACGAGGAAAAACTTGAGTTAGAAGTCTCTATACCTAGAAAGCTTTATGATGAGTGGGAGACAACTATTAAAATTAAGATTAAGGATCATGAATTCTATGCTTTTATGTGATTTGGGTGCTAGTGTTTCCACTATTCCCAAAACTTTGTGTGATTTGCTAGATTTCCGTGATTTTGATGAATGCTCTCTAAACTTGCACCTTATGGATTCCACTATTAAGAAACCTATGGGAAGAATTAATGATGTTCTTATTGTTGCAAATAGGAATTATGTGCCCGTAGACTTTATCGTTCTTGATATAGATTGCAATCCTTCATGTCCTATTATTCTTGGTAGACCTTTCCTTAGAACGATTGGTGCAATTATTGATGTGAAGGAAGGGAATATTAGATTCCAATTCCCCTTAAAGAAAGGCATGGAACACTTCCCCAGGAAGAAGATAAAATTACCATATGAATCTATTATGAGAGCTACCTATGGATTGCCCACCAAAGATGGCAATACCTAGATCTATCCTTGCTTTTATGCCTAGCTAGGGGCGTTAAACGATAGCGCTTGTTGGGAGGCAACCCAATTTTATTTTTAGTTTTTGTTTTTGTTTCTGTTTAGGAATAAATAATCCATATACCCTCTGTTTGGATGTGGTTTTATGTTTTAATTAGTGTTTGTGCCAAGTTAAACCTATATGATCTTCTTGGATAATAGTTATTTGATCTTGCTGTAATTTCCAAAAGCTTTCGGTTCACGAAAACAATTGTTAAAAATCACCAGAACGTGATAAAATAGCGATTCCAATTTCTTCTGATCAATAAACAAATTTCCTAGGTCTTCCTAGTTTTGCTGAATTTTTTGAGTTCCAGAAGTTTGCGTTAGTTACAGATTACTACAGACTGTTCTGTTTTTGACAGATTCTGTTTTTCGTGTGTTGTTTGCTTATTTTGATGAATCTATGGCTAGTAAAATAGTTTATGATCCATAGAGAAGTTGGAATACAGTAGGTTTAACACCAATATAAATAAATAATGAGTTCATCACAGTACCTTGAAGTGGTCTTTTGTTTTCTTTCGCTAACGGAGCTATTTAGATTTCTGTTGAGTTTTGTGTTATGAAGTTTTCAAGTTTTGGGTGAATTTTTTGATGGATTATGGAACAAGGAGTGGCAAGAGCCTAAGCTTGGGGATGCCCATGGAACCCCAAGATAATCCAAGGACACCAAAATTGAAGCTTGGGGATGCCCGGAAGGCATCCCCTCTTTCGTCCACTTCCATCGGTAACTTTACTTGGAGCTATATTTTTATTCACCACATGATATGTGTTTTGCTTGAAGCGTCTTGTATTATTTGCATCTTTGCTTGTTAGTTTACCAAAATCATCCTTGATGTACACACCTTTTGAGAGAGCCATACATGAATTGGAATTTGTTAGAATACTCTATGTGCTTCACTTATATCTTTTGAGCTTGATAGTTTTGCTCTAGTACTTCACTTATATCTTTTAGAGCACGGTGGTGGATTTGTTTTAAAGAAACTATTGATCTCTCATGCTTCACTTAGATTATTTTGAGAGTCTTAAATAGCATGGTAATTTTCTTAATAATAATATGCTTGGTATTCAATATTTGTAAAACTTTCTTTTGAGTGCGTTTACTAAGAAAGGTTTGATGCTTGATAATTGTTTTGAGATATGGAGGTAGTAATATTAAAGTCATGCTAGTTGAGTAGTTGTGAATTTGAGGAATACTTGTGTTGAAGTTTGTGATTCCCGTGGCATGCACATATGGTGAACCATTATGTGATGAAGTCGGAGCATGATTTATTTATTGATTGTCTTCCTTATGAGTGGCGGTCGGGGACGAGCGATGGTCTTTTCCTACAAATATATCCCCCCAGGAGCATGCGCGTAATACTTTGCTTTGATAACTTGTAGATTTTTGCAATAAGTATATGAGTTCTTTATGACTAATGTTGAGTCAATGGATTATACGCACTTTTCTCACCCATCCACCATTGCTAGCCTTTCTAATACCGCGCAGTTTTCGTCGGTATCATACACCCACCATAAAACCTTCCTCATAACAGCCACCATACCTACCTATTATGGCATTTCCATAGCCATTCCGAGATATATTGCCATGCAACTTTCCACCATACCGTTCTTCATGACACATTCATCATTGTCATATTGCTTAGCATGATCATGTAGTTGACATCGTATTTGTGGCAAAGCCACCGTTCATAATTCTTTCATACATGTCACTCATGAATCATTGCATATCCCGGTACACCGCCGGAGGCACCCATATAGAGTCATATTTTGTTCTAAGTATCGAATTGCAATTGTTGAGTTGTAAGAAAAATAAAAGTGTGATGGTCATCATTTTTAGAGCATTGTCCCAAGTGAGGAAAGGATGATGGAGACTATGATTCCCCCATAAGTCGGGATGAGACTCCGGACGAAAAAAAGAGGCAATAAAAAAAGAGAAAAGGCCCAATAAAAAAAAGAGAAATGAGAGAAAAAGAGAGAAGGGACAATGTTACTATCCTTTTACCACACTTGTGCTTCAAAGTAGCACCATGATCTTCATAATAGAGAGTCTCTCGTTTCGTCACATTCATATGCTAGTGGGAATTTTTCATTATAGAAATTGGCTTGTATATTCCAATGACGGGCTTCCTCAAATTTCCCTAGTTCTTCGTGAGCAAGCGAGTTGGATGCACACCCACTTAGTCTCATTTGTTGAGCTTTCATATACTTATAGCTCTAGTGCATCCATTGCATGGCAATACCTACTCACTCACATTGATATCTATTGATGGGCATCTCCATAGCCCGTTGATACGCCTAGTTGATGTGAGACTATCTTCTCCCTTTTGTCTTCTCCACAACCACCATTCTATTCCACATATAGTGCTATATCCATGGCTCACGCTCATGTATTGCGTGAAGATTGAAAAAAGTTTTGAAAATGTCAAAAGTATGAAACAATTGCTTGGCTTGTCATCGGGGTTGTGCATGATTTAAATATTTTTTGTGGTGAAGATAGAGCATAGCCAGACTATATGATTTTGTAGGGATAACTTTCTTTGGCCATGTTATTTTGAGAAGACATAATTGCTTTGTTAGTATGCTTGAAGTATTTTTTTATGTCAATATGAACTTTTGTCTTGAATCTTTTGGATCTGAATATTCATACCACAATGAAGAAGAGTTACATTGGAATTATGCCAAGTAGCACTCCGCATCAAAAATTCTTTTTTTATCAGTTACCTACTCGAGGACGAGCAGGAATTAAGCTTGGGGATGCCTGATACGTCTCCAACGTATCTATATTTTTTGATTGCTCCAAGCTGTATTATCTATTGTTTTGGACTATATTGGGCTTTATTTTCCACTTTTATATTACTTTTGGGACTAACCTATTAACTGCAGGCCCAGCCTGTAATTGCTGTTTTTTGCCTATTTCAGTGTTTCGAAGAAACGAAATATCAAACGGAGTCCAAATGGAATGAAACCTTCGGGAACGTGATTTTCTCATCATATAAGACCCAGGAGACTTGGACCCTCTGTCAAGAAAGCCATGAGGCGGCCACGAGGGTGGAGGGCGCCCCCCTAGGGCACGCCCCCTACCTCGTGGGCCCCTCGAGGCTCCACCGACGTACTTCTTCCTCCTATATATACCTACGTACCCCCAATAGATCAGATACGGAGCCAAAAACCTAATTCCACCGCCGCAACTTTCTCAGATCCACGAGATCCCATCTTGGGGCCTGTTAGGAGTTCACCGAAGGGGATTCCACCATGGAGGGCTTCTACATCAACATCATAGCCTCTCCGATGAAGTGTGAGTAGTTTACCTCAGACCTTCGGGTCCATAGTTAGTAGCTAGATGGCTTCTTCTCTCTTTTTGGATCTCAATACAGTGTTCTCCCCCTCTCTCGTGGAGACCTATTCGATGTAATCTTGTTTTTGCGGTGTGTTTGTTGAGACCGATGAATTGTGGGTTTATGATCAAGATTATCTATGAAGAATATTTGAATCTTCTCCGAATTCTTTTATGTATGATTGAGTTATCTTTGCAAGTCTCTTCGAATTATCCGTTTGGTTTGGCTAACTAGATTGGTAGTTCTTGCAATGGGAGAAGTGCTTAGCTTTGGGTTCAATCTTGCGGTGTCCTTTCCCAAAGGATGAGGGGCAGCAAGGCACGTATTGTATTGTTGCCATCGAGGATAACAAGATGGGGTATTTATCATATTGCATGAATTTATTCCTCTACATCATGTCATCTTTCTTAAAGGCGTTACTCTGTTTTCATTAACTTAATACTCTAGATGCATCTTTGGATAGCGATCGATGAGTGGAGTAATAGTAGTAGATGCAGGTGAGTCGGTCTACTTGTCTTGGACGTGATGCCTATATACATGATCATACCTAGATACTCTCATAACTATGCTCAATTCTCACAATTGCTCAACAGTAATTCGTTCACCCACCGTAAAATACCTATGCTCTTGAGAGAAGCCACTAGTGAAATCTATGGCCCCGGGTCTATTTTCATCATATTAATCTTCCCTCGCTTTATTATTGCTTTGCTCTTTACTTTGCCTTTTTATTTTACTTTGCATCTTTATACCAAAAATACCAAAAATATTATCTATCATCTCTATCAGATCTCACTCGTAGGTGACCATGAAGGGATTGACAACCCCTATTCGCGTTGGTTGCGAGGAGCTATTTGTTTTGTGTAGGTACGAGGGAATTGCGCGTGGCCTCCTACTGGATTGATACCTTGGTTCTCAAAAACTGAGGGAAATACTTACGCTACTCTTCTGCATCATCCTCTCCTCTTCGGGGAAAACCAACGCAGGCTCAAGAAGTAGCAGTATCTTTCTGCTAAATTGCCATAGTTTCCTTCCAATCCATCGGATATAAATCGGACAGCCTATATTGCAGGATGGCAGGCACACCATCATCACCAACTCTGTTTTTTAAAAGAAAAAAAGAGTAGAGAAGTAGAGATAAATATTGAATATAAAATAAATATAACAGTAGAGAAGAGAGTAGAGATAAATATTAAATATAAAATAAATATAACAGTAGAGAAGAGACTAGAGATAGCCGGGACGTCGGGAAAGGATTGCGCGCGCGCGGGAAAAGCGGCCGGACGCGTGCTAGTTTTGGCGCGCGACATCCGGCGCGCTTTACAAAATCCAACGCCCTCCCACCGCTCTGTGCCTTGCCACTGCTCTCTCCCCGCTCTATGCCTCGCTAACGCTCTCTCTCCGCTATTTCTCGCCTCGTCGCCCCCGCGCCACCATGCCGCCGCGTCGCCGGGAAACTTGGGGATACCGTGGCGTCCGCGCGCGCCCCTCCGGCGGCTTCTGTGCCGAGATCCGATTCCGCGGGATGTGCCTCGGCCTCGGCAATTTTGACACCGCCAACGAGGCCGCCCGCGCGTACGACGCGGTGGTGTGGTGCCTCCGGTGGCCTTATAGAACATTGAACTTCTCCAACGTGCCAACGCGGGAGCGGGTGCAGGAGCTCGCGCCTCTGCCGCTGCTTATCACCGACAAGGATCGTCGGGACAACTAGAGGTGGGAGCACCGTCTCGGCATCACCGAGATGGACGAGGATGCAATGGTGCTGTGGCGCCAACGCTTCCCGCATGACATCATCAACGAGCGCGAGTTCTATGCGCAAAGGAGGGCGGAGAGGGAGAAGACGAGGGCGGAGCGAGCCGCCTATCACGAGGACAAGCGTACGCGAAAGGCAGACGCTCAGTTCAACATGAGGCTAGGAGTAGTGTGGCCCTGGGAATCCGACGACGATTGGTATCTTCACGCCTACATTGAGACGTCGGAGGAGGACATCACCGAGGAGGAGTCGGACAACGAGGAGTAGTTGAACTATCTATTTTTTATCTATCTATGCTATATCTATGCTGAGAACTATCTATGTCTCTACTCTCTATCTCTACTTCTCGATCTTAGTACTGTAAACACTTTTTTAAAGCGTCGCGCATTGCGCTTCTGTTGGAGATGCTCTAATAAGGCAAACGAGTGCTTTAATGTTGCCCACAAGATGCGTGAGTATCACTAGTATATTTTTCTTCCCATGTTGAGATTTTAAAACCATGAGTGAGAACATGCAGAGGACTAATGAAGACCAAACACGGGATATTGGGGACATCTTCAAGGAGTGTGGCAAGTTAAAGAGGAGCTGCACCAAACTTGTAAAATGAGCTTTGGTAAGTAACACCCTTTCAGTTACTTTTGTTTAGCCTCATGTTCTTCGATGTGTATATGTTTTAGTTTCTGTTTCTCTTAGCCTCGTGTTCTTCGATGTGTAATAAGAAGAGTCTTAATCGTCCTAGTGCTTTCGTTTTTAGCTTGATTTAGGAAGTGGGTGTTCTCACCTTGTAGTCTGTTTTTATATTTTTCCTTTTGAATTCACTTCATTGAGTCATGTTTATCTGGCTTCTACTAATGGATTTGGGTTCTCTGAGTATTGATCTAAAAAAGAAGTAACTTCATGTCAACATGCAGTTCCTGCGAGGAGGGAAGTATGGTAAACGTCGAGATCATGTTTCCAAAATGAGGTTGGATTACACACAAGGTGCTAGTTCCCTAATGATGCTGGATTAGACACAAGGTGCAAATTCCCAGATGATGCTGGATTACACACAAGCCAGGTGGAGTCGTCAACTGTTCATGTCCTCGCGGCTCTAGTAAAGGCTGAAAGAAAGCATGCAGCAGCCCTTGAGAATGTAGCTGACACTAAAAAAAAGACACATCCGTGACATTTTGCGCCGAACAAAAAAAAATTCTATCATACTTATGACACTTCTATGACGATAATTGTGACAAAACCTGCTATCATCATAGATGTGGTGGGCTCCTACTTCTATGACAAAAAAATCATGACAGAAAATGGGCTTTTCGTCCTAGGCGGGCCGGAGACATAGCTGCATGACATTCTTTGGGCCGTCCATGGCGGGAAAAACCATGGTAGAAGCAAGGGCGAGGAAAATATCGGGGTGTTCCCGGTAACGGTGGGTGGTCGGGGCCGAGCGATGCGCGTTTCTCTCGTACATGCACGCGCGTGGGTGTGAGGCGTTGGGCTCTAACTGAACCCGAGCGAGGCGTTGGGCTCTAACTAAACCCGAGCGATTGCACTGCAGGCTACGCGTTACTGAACCCGAGCAATCGATCGATGGCTGTTAACTGAACCCGATGGAGCGATTCGCCGCTCTGCTGCTAATCAAGCCGATCGATGATGCCTCTGGATGAACAGTGAGCATTCTTTGGGGGGTTTGGATGAACAGGTTCGGTGGGGGTGGATGAACAAGACCCGTGGTGTTGCCTCTGGATGAACAGGACCCCAATCGATCGAGCGGTTGGTGCTGGATGAACAGGACCCCGTGGAGGGCTGGATGAATGTGACCACCCGTGGAGGGCTGGATGAATAGTAGATGGTGGAGGGCTGGATGAACAGTAGCCCGTGGAGGGGCGGTTGAACAGGAGCCCGTGGAGAGGGCTGGTTGAACAGTAGCCATTGGAGTAGTGCACGGCGGAGGCTGGATGAACAGGAGCCCGTGGATGAACAGTCGCAGGTGGAGGCTGGAGGAGGTCGATGGTGGATGAACAGTAGCCCGTGGAGGCTGGAGGGGTCGTGAACAGTATCCCGTGGAGTCCCGTTTTGCGGTACGCCACACCCCTCCCGATCAACAGGTCCCCCGTTTCGACCGTAGGAGGTCCGTTTCCTCCATTTTGCGGTACGCTAGACCCCTCCCGATGAACAGGATCCCGTTTCGACCGTGGCTGGTCGAACACAAGGTCGTTTCCTCCATTCTGCGGTACGCCAGGCCTCGTTTCCATCGACTGTTCCGTCCAAGCCCTCCCGATGAACACGACGACGCATTTCGTTCCGACCCAGCCGGTTGGCTCCCCATGAACCCGACGACGATGTTGTTTCTCCGTTCCGACCTAGCCATGTACACGAACCCTGGCCGTACGTACGCGCGAGTAGGCCCACAACCCCGCCCGTATGTACGTATGTGGTCGTATTTACTTTCTTGCACCCTGGTCGTTGTACATACGTGTACATGCTACGTGCGCACCTCTACTACGACACGTGTGCGCCTCTACATCGACCAGTATGTACGTACACGTTCGCGACCAGAATGACAACGCTACGTACGCTTCGACCAGGTGGGTCCTGACTGCCATGCATTCCTTGCGTGCGAAGATGTAGCTGGTGGGTCCCAGCAGTCAGGGGGCGAATCGTTTTTTTGCCCAGATGCACTTCCTTGCGTGCGAAGATGTAGCTGGTGGGTCTCAGCAGTCAGGGGGAAATGTTTTTTTCACGAAATACTGTGGCCCGTCTGGTGGGTCCCCACTGTCAGGTGGAGGAATACTTATTTTGCGCGTAATAAGGAGGCACTTCGTTGCTGCGGCCGTGGACCCGGTATCGGCCTCTCCACGTCTGATCCACGTCCGATCGAAGCCGTTCCTTGACCATGTTGACCACGCCGCACCGAGAGCACCAGGGCAGTGGACGACGGCGAGGCCTATGAAGGGGACGACGCGGAGCCGGGGAAGACGCGGCAGTGGATGCCCACGCGTAGAGGAGTATGAGGGTTCACTGGTTCGCTCTGGTGTGAGGCTGCCATCACCGCAGAATAACAGGGGGTGTGAGTGAATAGAGGGATGGCCTGGCCAGCGGTGGGAGTAGTAGGGGGCGGTGAGGCCTCCGCCGCATTGCAGCCGGCCACTGGAGGCAGGAGCACGAGGCACGACGGCGGTGTGGGCGGTTGGAGCAAGAAGACCAGAGGTTGAAGAAGCACTACGGCCATTGGATGGACATCGTCTGCAGTCCTTTGGAGGTAGAATCGTGCATATTGACTAAGTTGACAAAGCCCTCCGTCCCGTCAACTTAGTAGGCCCACAAGTCAGCCTGCCACTATACTGGGTCCCAGCTAGCAGGGGGAGTATTCATTTTTTGCGCGTAATAAGGAGGCACTTCCTTGCGTGCGAAGATATAGCTGGTGGGTCCAAGCTGTCAGCGGCGGTAATGTTTTTTTTTTGCGAAATACAGAGGCCCTTTCAGTGGGTCCCAGATGTCAGGTCGAGGAATCATTATTTTGTGCGTAATAAGGAGGCATTTCCTTGCGTGCGGCCGTGGACCCAACTGTCAGCCTCTCCACGTCTGATCCACTTCAGATGCATGTCGATTCGTTGATCACGTTGACCAGGCCGTCTTTGAGAGCACTAGGGTGGTGGACGACGGCGAGGCCTAGGAAGGGAAACGACAGGAGGCAGGAAGACTCGGAAGTTGTTTCCCACGGGGAGAATCTGTTGTCTGACGGTTTCTTGGTTAAATCTGTCGTCATGGGAGAATAACGGCAGGTGTGAGTGAGTAGAGGATGGCTAGTCCAGCGATGGGAGTACGGTAGGGCGGTGAGGCCTCAAGGCACAACCCGGCCCGCTGGGAGGACGGAGCGAGCAGTCCCGCCGACGCTTGTTTGAGCGGCCGAGCAGAAGAGCAGAGATTGAAGAAGACGACGACCGTTGGATGGAAATCCAACGATCCTTTGCTGTCGTCAACCTTTTTAGGAAAGCCTCAAATCTGTGGAAAACAACATACAACCCATCTTCCATTATTTCTAATAATTTACAGCCCATTTGCTAATTCTTAAGGTTTTTTGGAGCCCATATTCTTATTGTTAGCATTACAACCCATACTGTGGCCACGGTTAAAAAATTATACGAAATTTTGCATATTTCGGTGCGGTCCGAACTGTTTTTAATCCCAAAATTTCGAGTCACATTCAAACTAATTTTAAAAATAAATGTATATCAATATAAAATCCAACAAATTGTCCATGCATAAAAATCAATGCAATTTAAAATCTCGAAATGAAAAAAAGAAATTTGAAACTAATTGCCGGTTTGATGTGTTTTAAAATGTACAACCCATTTCTCATTACTGATAGGCCATTTTCTCGGCCAGCCGAATGAAGCTCTCCTCGTCTTGAAAGATTTGCAGCCCAACAGGCTTGACAAAGCGACTTACTTGGCAAATCACAAAAAAACTGGGCTGTGGCCGTGGACCCAGCTGCGGCCGTCGACCCAGCTGTCAGCCTCTCCACATACAGTACTCTTCTGATGGAAGTCGGTCGTTGACCACGCCGCGCCGAGAGCACCAAGGCAGTGGATGACGGTGAGGCCTAGGAAGGGGACGACGCGGAGCCGGGGAAGACGCGGCAGTGGATGCCCATGCAGAGAGAAGTACGAGGGTTCACTGGTTCGGCTGCGGCGTGAGGCTGTCGTTGAGGGAGTCCTGGATTAGGGGGTATCCGGACAACCGGACTATATACATCGTCCGGACTATTGAAGCGTGAAGATACAAGACTCAAGACTTCATCCCGTGTCCGGATGGAATACTCATTGGCGTGGAAGGCAAGCTTGGCGATCCGGATATTATATTTCCTTCCTTGTAACCGACTCCATGTAAACCCTAGCCCTCTCCAGTGTCTATATAAACCGGAGAGGATGGTCCTTAGAAGGCCGATCACAATTACAATCATACCATCATAGGCTAGCTTCTAGGGTTTAGCCTCTACAATCTCGTGGTAGATCTACTCTTGTACTACCCAAATCTTCAATATTAATCAAGTAGGAAGTAGGGTTTTACCTCCATCGAGAGGGCCCGAACCTGGGTAAACATTGTGTCTCTTGCTTCCTGTTACCATCAGCCTAAGACGCCTGGATCGGGACCCCCTACCCGAGATCCGCCGGTTTTGACACCGACATTGGTGCTTTCATTGAGAGTTCCTGCGTAAATCGCTCTGAGGTTTGATGGCTCCTCCGGTCATCGTCAACAACACGATCCCGGGTGAGACCCTTCTCCTGGGACAGATCTTCGTGTTGGCGGCTTAACCTGCGGGCCAACTCGCTTGGCCATCTGGAGTAGATCGACAGCTACGCCCCTGGCCACCAGACCAGGTTCGGAAAAGTGAACTACACGGCGGACATTTGCGGAGACTTGATCTTCGACGGATTCGGGCCTATGCCAGGAGCACCGGACAGTCACGACGAGCACGCCTTAGACCTGCTGTCAGACAAAGCTCGGGGTATCACCCCCGCAGTAGCCCCAGACCTAAATCGGGAGTAGGCTGCGCTGCCTAAGGACGGCGGGATGGACCCCGCCCCGCAGGTCGCACACTCATCGGCGGTGGAGCCGAACACGGGTCTTACCTCTATGGTGGCCTGTGACTCCGGACCCCTAGATTCGTATCCGGACGCTGGTTCTAGTCCGTGCACTCCCGAGCCAGTCGAGCCAGGTTGGGCTCCGGTAATGGAGCTCACCACTGCGGATATCTTCCAGCACTCGCCCTTTGGCGACATGCTGGACTCATTAAAGTCTCTCTCTTTGTCAGGAGGCTCTTGGCCGAACTATGTCGGGCTCGAGTGCGAGCAGGCGATGAAGGAATTCGTTGCCCACCCACCACCCACTTCATTGCCACGGTCGATGATTTAACCGAGGTACTGGACTTCGACTCCGAAGACATCGACGGTATGGACGACGATGTAGGAGAAGAACATGAACCACCTCTCACTGGGCGGTGGACAATCACCTCTTCCTATGATATTTATATATATATATATATATATATATATATATATATATATATATATATATATATATATGGTGGACACTCAGAAGGAAACAAATGGCGATGAGGCAACGGAGGATAAAACCTCAGGGAAAAAAGCAAAGAATGGGCATCGTCGGCGCCATTCCAAGCCCCGCCACAGCAATACCGGCCCAGGAGACGAAAAACATTAGAATGGTGCCGAAGAAGAATACAACCCTGATCAGCCCGCCTTCGAGCAGGCCGAACAGGAAGATGAGTAGGTCAGCCCAGAAGAATAGGCGACGGACGAATACCCGGAGGAGGACAACTACATGCCCCCTCCGAAGACGAGATTAGCCTCGGCGACGACGAGTTCGGCGTGCCTGAGGATCCTGTAGAGCAGGAGCGCTTCAAGCATCGGCTTATAGCCACTGCGAGGAGCCTGAAAGAGAAGCAGCAGAAACTCCAAGGTGATCAAGACCTGCTCACACACAGATGGACTGAAGTCCTGGCAGCCGAGGAATACGAACTTGAGCGCCATATGGCTGACCGGCCACCTCGTGGCCGGGATAAAATGGCATATCAGCCCGCATACCAGCCAGCACCCCCACGACAACATACTACGGCCCGGGGCAATAGGCAGGACCTGCAAGATATACTGGAAAACAGAGCAGGACAGCCAAGATCGATCTACGGATCGCGGGGGCGTGCCTCAGCACACGACGAAGACCGTCACACCGGATGCACCTTCAACAAGTCCGGCCGGGCCGAACACAGCCACCCAGAGCAATTCCAACTGCGTAGCCACATAGCCCGGCACAGAGGTGCCGTGCACCCCCTCTGCTTCACTGACGAAGTGATGGATCATGAATTCCCAGAAGGGTTCAAACCCGTAAACATTGAATCATACGATGGCACAACAGACCCCGCGGTATGGGTCGAAGATTTCCTTTTCCACATTCACATGGCCCATGGAGGCGATCTACACGCCATCAAGTATCTTCCCTTAAGCTCAAAGGACCAGCCCGACATCGGCTAAAGCGATCGCCAAAGAAATTCCATTGGCAGCTGGGAAAACCTGGAAGACGCATTCCTCGACAACTTAAAGGGCACATATGTGCGACCACTAGACGCCGATGACCTGAGCCACATTACTCAACAACTAGGAGAGTCGGCCAGGAAATTCTGGACTCGGTTCCTAACTAAAAAGAACCAAATAGTTGACTGTTCGGACGCCGAAGCCCTTGCGGCTTTTAAGCACAATATCCGTGACAAGTGGCTCGCCCGACACCTCGGTTAGGAAAAACCCAAGTCAATGGCAGCTCTCACAACACTAATGATCCGCTTTTGCGCAGGCGAGGACAGCTGGTTGGCTCGCAGCAGCACTATGCCACATTCTGGCACTCCGGACAGCCGCGGCAATAACGACAATCCACGGCGTAATAGACATAAGCGACGGAACAACGGCGACAGCACTGAAGACATGGCAGTCAACGCCGTATTCAGCGGATCCAAGTCCGGTCAGCGGAAGAAGCCGTTCAAAAGAAATAATCAGGGACCGTCCAGTCTAGACCGTATACTGGAGCGCTCGTGCCAAATTCATGGCACCCCGGACAAGCCAGCCAACCACACCAATAGAGACTGCTGGGTGTTCAAACAGGCCGAGAAAATAAATGCCGAAAACAAGGACAAGGGGCTACACAGCAACAATGACGAAGAGCCCTGGCGTCCGAACATAGGGGGACAGAAGAAATCCCCCCCCCCCCCAGGTGAAAACGGTCAACATGATTTACGCCACGCACATTCCCAAGCGGGAGCAGGCGAGCACTACAGGGCGTCTATGCGATGGAGCCGATCGCCCCAAATTTAACCCATGGTCAGCTTGCCCGATCACCTTTGACCATAGGGATCACCCTACTAGCATCCGTCACGGCGGCTCAGCCGCATTGGTCCTAGACCCAATCATCGACAGATTCCACCTCACGCGAGTCCTTATGGACGGTGGCAGCAGCCTGAATCTGCTTTATCAGGACACAGTCATAAAATGGGCATTGACCCTTCAAGGATCAAGGCCACCAAAACCACCTTTAAAGGTGTGATTCACGGAGTAGAGGCCCGTTGCACGGGCTCTATAACATTGGAAGTAGTCTTCGGATCTCCGGATAACTTCCGAAGCGAAGAGTTAATCTTCGATATCGTCCCTTTCCGCAGTGGTTACCACGCACTGCTCGGACGAACCGCATTCGCTAGATTCAATGCAGTACCACACTACGCATACCTCAAGCTCAAGATGCCAGGACCACGCGGGGTCATAACAGTGAACAGAAATATGGACTGCTCTCTCCGAACAGAAGAGCATACTGCATCCCTCGCGGCGGAAGTACAATGCGGCCTCCTCCGATAAACCAATCCGGCGACAACAACTTCAAGCACCGTCAAGAGAGTCCGGAGCACCCCGCAACAGGATCATCAGGCACGCCACGAGCGCGACTAGCAGTCCGGCCTCCGCTTAAGCCCCATCAAAGCAGCATTCGTTCCACGCGTACACAATTATGCACTCAAGATACCATGGGCGTAGGCGGAGGTGCAATAACGACTCAGTCAACAGTGCGGGATAACCGCCACATACCTTCATAACCTGTCCTTCTTCTTTTTTAGGACATTGCTTTAGAGCAGCCTCTTTAGAAGAGCCGGATTGTCGGACTTACATAGAAGAGAAAACCAAGGAGGCAACAGGCTTCGCGCACAGAAGGAAACACCCAGGTGAAATCTATTTACGATCGTTATACCTGTTTTAGATATCCATACGCGGCATGCCCCTGGATAGGACATGTTAAATAGTCCTATTTATCTCCGCTTAATGCATTCATTGTAAACATACGCTTAAGCGTTTTTCATCAATGGGAGATTATATATAGCGTCAGCTCATTATTCTTATTTGAACATTTTTCTTACAAATGTCTCTTTGATATTGCACCCGTACACTTTGGTACGGTCCGTTTGCCAAGGGCTTCCTATGGTGCCCCGTTCTACGGCAAATTAAAGTCCGAACACTTTAAACAGTGCGGCACCCCGAACTTATAGCACTATATGCATCAGCTCCGAATCATGTCTTGGGTCTACAGTTGGGTTAGCCCGGCTCCCTTGTTTTGGTACCTTACGTTCCGTTATATCGGCTAAGGTAGCGCAGGGAGAACTACTGCGATTGTGTCCCGGTTCTTCCAGACGAGCACCTCAGTAGAGAAAGCCGAAAACTGACTGGCATGATGAGGCGAGAGCTGGTCGCTGTTCGAGAGGTCTTAAAATCCTTAAAGATTTTTTCCGCTTTAGGCGATGAATCGGCCTTGTCCGATTTAGGCGTATATAGCGCCCCAATTCAGCCCTCCGAATTCTAGGGGCTTCGCCGAAATTTAAAATTATAGAGTTATATGGCTAAGTGAAAGTTATAAAGCCACATAGTCCGATTGCCCTGTTACAAGCTGCGGATACCTCCTTAAGGGACCAAACATTTGGATAAAGAGTATCCGGTTTTTCCAGAACACCCGATACTAGTGCGTGGGGCGGAAGCCGACGGTAGCCTACTTTCAGAATTTTATAAACAGCCGCACAGATGGTAATATTTTAAATAAAAACGGTGCTACATAGCACAGGCAACTCCGTCCTTAAATTACAACAGCGGCAGAGGTACATTTAGTCAAAGATCTTGTCTTTAGTACATTCATCGGCCACGAGACGAGCGCCCTTCATAACACCATCATAGTACTTCTCGGGATGGCGATGCGCCTTGCCCTCCGTGACCGTCCTTCACCGGCTTCTCCGCATCCAGCTTGCCCCAATGCACCTTCGCACGGGCAAGGCCCGGCGGGCACCCTCAATGCAAACGGATCGCTTGATTAATTCAAGCCGCGGACAGCATTCACCATCCGCTTGATCGGGCGAAGTAGCTAGTGGGCGAGGGCTCACCGAGCCACATCCGGACTATGAAATCTTTCATAGCCACTTCGGCCGCCCTGTGGAGTTCGACCAACTGCTTCAGTTGGTCACTTAGAGGCATCGGATGTTCGGCCCCAGCATACTGGGACCAAAACAGCTTCTCCATTGAGCCCCCCTCATCGGCACGGTAGAACTCCGCGGCGTCTGAGATGCTGCGTGGCAGATCTGCGAATGCCCCTGGAGAGCTCTGAATTCGGGTAAGTAAAAGAAACGCCTCCTCCACATGTTTGCTTTGCATAAAGAATTTCTTACCTGCCGTTATCTTTTTGGCCTCCTGGATTTCCTGCTGTGCCTTCTCGGCTTCGGCCTTGGCGTCTCTCATACTCACAAGGGCCTTCGCAAGCTCGACTTCTTTCATCTTCAGATCATGCTCCATGGACTCGAACTTCTTGCCGAGGTCCTAGAGCTCTTGCTGTACCTCGCCCACTCTAGCACTTTGCTTCTCACGCTCCTTGCATTCCAAGGCCGCCTTGTCTTCGGCCTCGGATAGCCCTTTCTTCAGGGACGCCACTTCGGCGGTGGACCCTGTTACGCAGTCATGATGCTTCGTCGTTAGACTAAACAATTTCATCTATCTTTACATACATAAGAGCGGAGAATCACTCACCTTTGCTCTCTTCGAGCCGCCTCTTCGTGAGGTCGAGCTCTCCCTGCGCCTGTTCCAGGTCCCGCTTTAGTTCGGCAACCTCGGCTATGCGGGCAGCAGCGGCAAGCAGCACGGCCTGCTTATTCACATAAAAGCTTATTAGACTCTTGTGGATTATAATTGACCCTCGGTTTGGCATTTCTTTCCGAACACCAAACAGAGTATCAGGGGCTACTACCTATCGGGTGGTAATTTCACACATTTTTATTACTTACCTCGAAGCCCGTCAGGAGGCTTGTGCAGGCTTCGGTTAGTCCGCTTTTGGCGGACAAAACCTTTTGAATCACCGCACTCATAAGAGTACGGTGCTCGTCATCCATGGAAGCGCCACGAAGCGCTTCCACCAGACTATCCGGCGCCGCTTGCGCGACGGAAGTCCTCAGCATGGACGGCTCGCCCTCCCTAACGAGGGGCTGCCCGCCTAAATCTGGAACCGTCAAGGGTTCCGGAATAGTGTTTGGTCGAGAGTCCGCCTTGCTGCGGCTCTCATCGACGTGATCCGCGGGGGTCTTGAACCCCGCGTGTCCGGCATCTGGAACTCCGCCTTGGGGCGTCTCCAGGGTCACCCCCCCCCCCCGCTCGGGGAACCTTCGAGACAACACCTCTATGTCATCCGCAGGCTGAGGAGTGGTGGCCGTCGGGAGCAAGTTCATCTCTGAAGCGCTCAGAGACCCATCCGAAGACGACACCTCTGGATGAGCCCTGGCCGGACTGCATATATGTTCGGCGTTATTAAAACAACTATGAAGTAAAATCACGATAGAGTGCGGACACTTACGATCGCGCTAGGGCTTCCCCCTGGGCAGCCACTCTTCCTCGCTATGAGTGGTCGTGGTGGAGTAGTCCGGAAGGGACGTCTTTCCCTTCTCGGGCGTCCCAGCCTCCCCCTCCGGGGCGGCTTTCCTCTTTTTCCCCTCCCCAGCGCAGGGAGGTAGAGTTTCTTCTTGATTCCTCCCGCATCCGCGGGAGGAATCTGTTTCGTCGTCGTCGGACGACGTGGGTATGACGGCCTTGCGTCGAGGGCCTCTCCCGACCCCATGGCCCGTCTCCTCAGGCCCCTCATCCTTTCCGGATGGGGCGGCTTCTTCTTCTTCCTCATCTTCGGGGGAGGAGTGTTCCTCGTTGTCTTCGGACGAGGCTTCCGGCATAGACCCTTCCTGGTCCTCGGGGCCTTCTTTTCGGCCTTCTTCTCCGGTGCCTTGTAGGGCGCCGATCAAAGATCTCCATCGAGAGAGCATCACCGATCTTCTGGCAGCGGAGCCGGACAATCAATCTGCTCCGCTGTCTCCACATAGTCCTGATCAAATATACGCAAATACTTACGACTCCCCCATGAATGTATTGGGAAAAACCGAATCCGGTGGTAGTCCCAAAACTCACCGGACGCGGGGCCGCGTTGCATGAAGTCCGCGGTCCTCGGATGTGGGAGGAGGTACTTCGGAGGCCTTGAACAACACCTTCCATGCACCTTTGTGCGTCATGTCATAAAGCTTCCGAAGCGTCTGGTGTTCGGCCGGAACGAACTCCCACAGATTGAATGCCCGCCTTTGGCACGGCAGGATCCGGTGAACGAGCATGACCTGGATCACGTTGACAAGCTTGATGTTCTTGTCCTTCATGCTCTTGATGCATTTTTGGAGCCCGGTCAGCTCTGTAGGTTCACCCCAGGCCAAGCCCTTCTTTACCCAGGAGGTGAGCCGCATGGGGGTTCCAGATCGAAACTCGGGGGCCGCTGCCCAGTTGGCGCCGCGCGGCTCGGTGATGTAGAACCACCCCGATTGCCACCCTTTCACGATCTCCGCAAAGGAGCCATCAAGCCATGTGACCTTAGGCATCCTGTCCACCATGGCCCCTCCGCACTCTGCTTGCTGGCCGCTTACGATCTTCGGCTTCACGCAGAAGATTTGCAGCCACAGGCCGAAGTGAGGCCTGATGCGGAGGAAGGCCTCACATACGACGATGAACGCTGAGATGTTGAGGACGAAATTCGGGGCTAGATCATGGAAATCTAGCCCGTAGTAGAATATGAGCCCGCGGACGAAGGGGTGAAGTGGAAACCCCAGTCCATGGATGAAGTGGGCGATGAACAGGACCCTCTCGTGGGGTCCCGGGGTCAGAATAACCTGCCCAGCGTCCGGTAGCCAGTGCGCAATGTCTGGGGCCAAGTATCCGGCCGCCCGAAGATTTGCGATGTGCTTCTCCCTCACGGTGGAAGCCACCCACTTGCCTCCTGCTCCAGACATGTTTAGCTGTGCGGAGAAGACTTGGGCTTGGGCGCTGGAGCTCGAGGGGGCAAGAGTGGGAAAAGAAGGAAGAAGGCGTGGGTAAAAATGGGGAACTCTTATCCCTTTATAGAGGCGACGAAAGCGGTGTGCCTCTCCACTTGCTCGTTGGGAATCGCTTGCTTACCAAGCGCCACGATTGATGGCGTGGTGGGATTTCCCATACTCGTATTGATGAGAATCCCGTGATAAGGGGACACGATCTCTGCTTTGACAAGATGTGTCAAGGAAACCGCCTCGCAATATGCGTTGTGGCTGGTTGTGGGAAAACGGTTCGAATAATGGCCCGACCGTAATGACACGTCGCGTTGCCTAAAAAGTTGTCAGCAGATTGCATTTGTGAAATACCATTCTCTCTACGGTGGCATGTGAATATCATTTTGTGGATCCGAACACGGTTCAAGTGTTTGATAATTACTTTGGAGTACTCGGAGAAGGAACCCGCCCTGCAATGCCGAAGACAAGACTGCGCGCCGGACTCATCATCATTGAAGCCTGGTTCAGGGGCTACTGAGGGAGTCCTGGATTAGGGGGTATCCGGACAGCCGGACTATATACATCATCCGGACTATTGAAGCGTGAAGATACAAGACTCAAGACTTCATCCCGTGTCTGGATGGAATTCTCCTTGGCGTGGAAGGCAAGCTTGGCGATCCGAATATTATATTTCCTTCCTTGTAACCGACTCCATGTAAACCCTAGCCCTCTCCGGTGTCTATATAAACTGGAGAGGATGGTCCTTAGAAGGCCGATCACAATTACAATCATACCATCATAGGCTAGCTTCTAGGGTTTAGCCTCTACGATCTCGTGGTAGATCTACTCTTGTACTACCCATATCTTCAATATTAATCAAGCAGGAAGTAGGGTTTTACCTCCATCGAGAGGGCCCGAACCTGGGTAAACATTGTGTCTCTTGCTTCCTGTTACCATCAGCCTAAGACGCACAGATCGAGACCCCCTACCCGAGGTCCGCCGGTTTGGACATCGACAGCCGTCGCCGCAGAATAACAGGGGGTGTGGGTGAGTAGAGGGATGCCCTGGCCAGCGGTGGGAGTAGTAGGGGGCGGTGAGGCCTCCATGGCATCACAGCCGGCCACGAGAGACAGGAGCACGCGGCACAACCGGCGCTGCTTTGGGCGGTTGGAGCAAGAAGACTAGAGGTTGAAGAAGCACTATGGCCGTTGGATGGACATCGTGCAGTCCTTTGGAGCTAGAATCGTTCATATTGACTAAGTTGACAAAGCCCTCCGTCCCCGTCAACTTAGTAGGCCCACAAGTCAGCCACCCACCATGGTGGGTCCCAGCTAGCAGGGGGTATTCATTTTTTTGTGCGTAATAAGGAGGCACTTCCTTGCGTGCGAAGATATAGCTGGTGGGTCCGACACATCGGCCAGGAGGAACATTTTTTCATGAAATACGTAAGCCCTTCCCACGACATAAAGGCGTAATAAGGAGGAACTTTCCTTGCATGCGACCATGGACCTCGTGGGTCCCAGCCGTCAGGCTCTCCATGTACAGTTCTCTTCCGATGACTCTCGTATGTTGACCATGCCGCGCCGAGCGTACGGAGGCGGGGGACGACGGTGAGGCCCCAGACTGGAATGACCCGGAGATGGGGAAGACGCGGCAGTGGAGTCGCATACGGAGAGGAGTGGGAAACTTGACTGGTTCGGGTGCGGGGTGGGCCTACACTCGGCAGAGAATAACAGGAGGTGCGGAGTGGAGGGATGGCCTGGCCATCGGCAGGGTAGCGTTTCGTTGAGGAGCGCAAAGCAACGCCGCTGGATGCCGGAGGCTGGACCAGGCGGTCCCGGCAGCGCTGGGGGAAGAAGACGAGAGATTGAAGAAGAATGCCGGCCGTTGGATGTAAATCCAACGCCTTCTTAGGCTTCGACCTACCGGCCCACATGTTAGCCAGTCCATTTGTTTTTTTAGTCCATTTGGTGGGCTGGATGAAACAATGATGTAGCATCTATGCAGCCCGTTTATATATATGGTAGAATTTAAAGCCCATTTGCATTTTTCTCGAAATCCACAGACTTGCTGGGCTGGGTGAAAATATCATGTTGGGCTAGACGAAGAAATGTTATAAAAACATAAACACATGATTGGACGTCTATTACTACATTGGTCAGTAAAATCTTTGCAAGCTTATGTACGCAATCACTAGGAGTTAACTTGCCAAGTTATATATAAACAATTATTATTATTATTTTGTAAGAACTTTCAACTTACGAAATAAAATATCATTTAAATTTGATGAGTTAATAGAAGGGGGGTATTATTATTTTTTAGGCTAGACGTGGGACAGTTGAGTTGGTTCTAGGGAAAAGTACTAGGAGAAAACTCAGTTTACATCGAAAAGGAAAGTGGGAGAAAATTCAGATATAGGATTAATGAAAATGAAAAATAAAGGAAGTGGGAAGGTCTATAAAATGGTTGGATGAGCAGCAGGTTTAACGGAAACTTATATTGTTTCTAATATATATATATATATATATATATATATATATATATATATATATATATGTGTGTGTGTGTGTGTGTGTGTGTGTGTGTGTGTGTGTGTGTGTGTGTGTGTGTGTGTGTGTGTGTGTGTGTGTGTGTGTGTGTGTGTAATAAAATAAGATATAAATATAGGTTAAGTTTTGCATTCTTATAGAAACATGTTCAGTTTTGCATTCTTATAGATAGATAGAACTGAGCTGTGCATCGTCTTGAAATAACAAACATAACTTGGGCTGCTAATGTTATAGACAAGCTAGGTTGGGAGGCCCAGAGGCCGCTTGATACCTGCTGGATCCAAAAAAATGTTGAAACACGTCATGGGCTGCCCATGTTAAACAACAAAACCTACGCCATGGACCTGGTGGGCCGGGGACTGTCAGCCTCTCGATGAACAGTTGTCTCTCGATTCCTCTTGTTTTGCTGACCATGTTGGGAACGACAGACGGCGGCGCTGCGGCTAGAGCACCAAGGTGGAGGATGAAGTCGAGACCTCGGACCGAACGAACCGGAGCGGGGGAAGACGCAGGCGGAGGGGAGTACGAGGGTTGACTTGTTCGGGTGCAGGGTGGGCCGGTGGAGCTGCCGCTGCCGGACAATGTGTGGTAGTAGAGGGATGGCCTGGCCAACACAATTGGCTATGATGGCTAGCCGCTGTATAGGAAGAGGACGAAAGATTGAACAAAATAAAGAAATACAAATCGATAGGTGGTTGGTCTCATATGTCTGTGTATGAGACCTGCTGGAATCCACACGAGGAGGGAATATGTTGGGAGGAAGGAGGTTCAAAGCACGGCAGCCGAGTGAACTAGTTTTTTAACAGACAAGTGAACTAGTTACATACATAAGCAAATAGCCACTAAAAAAGCAAACAGGTTAATGGGTTCTTAAAAGAAATATTTCGGACAAAATAGATAATTATGACACAAAGGCCAATGCATGAAACACTCAGTTGAAAAAGGTGCTTATAAACAGATAAAGTACAACATCTAGACCTTCACAGCACGCTTGATCATGACGCCGCGGCTGTCTGTACTGCTAAATCGATTCTGAAGCGGAACCGCCCTCATGTCCAAGATCTGCCTGTACATGTCGTAGCATGCGTATGTGTCCTTGGCCGCGTAGGTTATGTAGGCTCGATTGAGAGGTACCTCCCACGTGTTCAGGTCCTTGGTATCGTTGTCTTCTTTCATGTTGGCATATCAGGGGTCGATGATGGTCTCGGCGAGGTCAACACGGAGTCCTTCTCCTTCCCATTGCTGATGATCTTGTATTACTTCTGGATGTCGACAAGCTTGTTGAACCAGATGGCCGAATCGTCACGTTCTTCCTTCTCTCCACCGTAGTGAAGGCGCAGTCAGCGCTGCCGATGAAACGGGCGAATGCTCCAGAACCTCTGATGGCCCCACAGAAGTGGTGGATGAGAACCTCATCCCGCACAAATACCTGGGCGACGGTGATCCGCCGGTCCCTGTCAGGAGACGAATGGATGGGCACAAGGTCTAGTCCTGTGACCTTGTGCTTTCTCGTCCTGTAGGTCTTTGCTTGAACTTCGGCGTGAGCTTCACCGAATCCGGATCGTTGTTGTACATCACATTCAACTTGGTGCAACCATAGGACTGAACGGCGAACTCAAAGGGGAACTCCTTGCTGAAGTCCATATCTAGCAGGCTCACCCCTTGGATCGCCATTGGAGTCTCTTCAAGTGAACGAGTGTGTAGGCGGCGGCAGCTTAGTTTTCAGCTCTTGGGAACTGGATTCAACGATGGCCCGAGTGTGTACATGCGACAAGCATTACTACCCCTCCCTCGCACGCGGCACGTCCGGTAGAAGTTGCACCCTTGGCACATTCAAACGCATCCATTAAGAAATCTACTCCCGCCACACGTCGGTTCACGGCGGAGTGCAGATTGGTATTTTAATAACATGAGTTAGTGGTCACTTTACTTAAATTTAATTATCTTTAATAGAAATTTATACTTAAAACAAGCAATGCATTCGCTCGTTCTATCAGTGCCACAGGATCAACATGCACAACAATTAGAATTATTATTCTCGGGGCGCACCACGATCGCACATTTGTCGCACTTTCACAAAGATAATACTACCAAGTTTGAACTATTTGTTATGGCTGTTGTCCTCTGCATCATCATGCCGTGTTTCCCAGCTTGCAAGATTCAGAACCAACAAATAAGATCCAAATAATAAGTACAACAAAGATGCCTATACATCTCATTGATTCCCATCTTGCAAGATTCAGAACCAATAAATAAGATCCAAATAATAAGTACAACAAAGATGCCTACACATCTCATTGATTCCTAGCTTGCAAGATTCAGAACCAACAAATAAGATTCAAATAATAAGTACAACAAAGATGCCTACACATCTTATTGATTCCCAGCTTGCAAGATTCAGAACCAACCCATTAGAGCCTTTCGATAAAGTGAATATCGGGATTAAATCCATCTTGGCTAGCCGTGTCGTAGAATCGAAGAACTTGGCGAATGCTCTTGACTGTCACAACATCTGTAGTTGAGTATTCCTGTTTGCACAACACAAACAAGAAGAGTATGATTTCACTTTAATAGTGGCCTCCTTGAACTCAACCTGCAGCTCCACTTGGATGAGGCCTGCCTGGAGTTCCATGATTCAATTCATGCGCCTTTTTCTGCAGTTCACCTGAAATGAAGCAAAGATTGCATCATTCAGCTAGCAAGAAGTACTTGCTCTCGTGAGCTGGCAGGTTCTTCTTTAGTAGTTGCACTAAAATTGAGGAACATTAAGGTTGGCTGTCCGGCCCATGTAAGGTGCAACTATAATTTTCTTATCCTTTTGTGCAGTTCCACTAAAATAAAGTGCCATTGTGGTGACAGTGATGGCTCATCTTGCAATGGCTAATAAAATGTTGCACGAGATTACCAGCAGAACTTGGCGGAGATTTTGGAAACTCCAATCACCATTTTGTGCAGTTCCACCAAAATTGAGAGATGTTGCCCACGTGGCATTTTAGTTGAACTGCACAAGACACTCATTCCAAAAAAAAGTGTTTTGTGCAGTTCACCAAAAGGTCACAATAGCAACAAGGTGAAATGGATATCCCTATCTGCACAAAAAGATAGAAAGTAAACAGTTGCTGGTCAATAAGAATATACGGAACATATACAAAATGAAAAGAAGCATCTTAATTATGTTCATGGCAATCACGCCAGGACGGTAGAAATTTTAAAACGTCAGCAATGCTTCATGTTACCAGAAGCATTACGATCAACAATGAGATTCCTCAAATATGGGATTACTTTAATGGTGGCATTGCTTGTTTACGGAATCTGATAAATCAACAGCAGCTAAAGAGTTGGTTTAAGGGCATGGGACCGTGGGGACACCAAGGCACTCAGCAGCGTAAAGGAGCAACTTACTTATCATACTGGGAAAACAGCAGGAGTGCCATTTGTAACACAGTTTAATTGCATCTTATCACTGGAGGCATTAGATTAACAATAACACTGGTTAGACATGTCCCTAAGGTAACAGTGTGATTGCTTCATTTTACATGCACCCTTACATTAACAACATCAAAAGGTTGGTATAAGGACATGCGACAGTGGACGCATCAGCACAATGTACCTACAAGGAGGCATAAAGTGGTGATGCCGAGTTTGTTCATGCTATGTGAGGGCAAAAAATCTAATCCTGGAGACCTTTTACTATGTGAGGGCAGCGAACCTAATCCTGGAGACCTTGTACTATGTGAGGGCAGCAAATCTAATCCTAGAGACCTTTTACTATGTGAGGGCAGCAAATCTAATCCTGGAGACCTTTTACTATGCGAGGGCAGCAAATCTAATCCTGAGACCTTTTACTATGTGAGGGTAGCAATTCTAATCCTGGAGGCCTTTTACTATGTGAGGGCAACAAATCTAATCCTGGATATACTCTGTTGACTTGTCCACCAGCCGCCACTTCCTATCCTTTTTTCAACCAATAATAGATCTGTTCCTTATCCAGTTTGTACTACGTTTTCCCATTATTTCCCTTTTCAACCAAGAGACCGGTTGGGTATCTGGTCTCTACTACTTTCACCATATTATTTCCTCTTTGAATCAAGTCCTAGATTCATGCTACAACTTTCCCCCCTTTCTTCATTGTTTGAACAAAGCCCTAGATTCGAATGCATGAAGTAGCTTTACCTCTAATAATACTAAAAATTTAGGTGGCTTTGGAAGAGCTGATGGGAGTAGAAAAAGATGCACATTCAGACACGTGGGGAGAGGGGGCAGTAGAGCAAGGCCACTTTCGAAGAACTTATACCTGAGGGTCATCTGGATGTCGGCGGCGGCAGGTCGGATCTGCGCGGACAATACGACAGGGAGGAAGAAGGGTTGGAGGACTTCCCGAGCCGGCGCTGTGTCAGAGATAACGGCACGGGCAGAGGATCGGTCCCCTCCGGCAGCTGTGGGTTTCCTCCCTCGCCGACGATGACCGTGTGAACGATGCACCTAGTCCTCTACACACACCAGCCGAAGGGATCCGGCCGGATCTATGACCAGCGGTGAGCAGAGTGAAAATGTTGCTACCGTTGTCTTGTTTATATCTGGAGAGGATGAGAGAATGAAGAGAGCAACCCTAGTAAAGCAAGCGCTCAGGCCCCTGCGTACATATATAGTGGAGTGATTATCTTTTTCTCTCCACAACAAGCGTTTTAATTTGTGTACGTGGCATTCAAGAAAAGAAACTCTCTATTTAAGGCGACTACCTGTACGACTCCTGCTTACTACTACTAGTAGTAGTATTGTTCACTTGTGCTCCCCGGCCCTCCATTCATTGAACAACCCCACAGGTGAATAAACATACAGTACTAGTATTTATATAGAACGAACAAGCTCGAACTATTTTCACGTAGTTAAAAGTTGAGGGCGGGGCTTTTCCCCGGCAGTACGCGCGGCAGTTTTCGCGTAGGCGGTTTGACAGAGAGTCGAGGAGGGCGAGGGAGTAGCGGATTCAACTTACTTACAGCTGGAAAGGTCGGGCTGTGCGATTTGACGGCGTGTTACTGTTTGGATCCATCTGTTAGAGTTAGTTTGGGTTAGTTTGAACTCAACTAACCCAAAAATATCCAAACAGGAGGGTTAGTTTGGGTTACTATTTGGATCCATGTGTTAGAGTTAGTTTGGGTGAGTTTGAACTCAACTAACCCAAAAAAATCTAACCCACCCAAGAGGTGCTTATTTGGGTTAGTTCTTCTCGGGACACTAAAAACATATTTTTCTCTTGCTCTCCCCGCAGCAGATCCCTCCCCACTTCCTCGAAGCTTCTCATCCTCTCCCTCCCTCCCTCTCGCACCGCCCATGAAGGCACCTCGCCGTATACGCGCTCCATCTAACCCTGTCATCCAGACACCTCTTTCACTAGATTTACTTCAGGGTTAGTTCAGGATTAGAATCTAACTCTAACCTTTAACTGAGTTAGAGTATCCAAACAGGGCTAGGCGGTACGACCGGGGTGATGCCCCCTTCCATTCCGCACTCTAATCTAGTGCATGACACGTATTACGTCGACCCGGATGTTGCTGGCTGTCCCACATGTCGGCGAAGTAGTACGTAGTAGTAAGAAGAAGCAAACAATCATGCGGTATAAGTCTTTCTAGAGATTCCAACAAGTGACTAGACTACACCGTGTGCAGTATCTCAAATCTCAAATCTCCCTTCCGGTTTATAGGGCTCAAATCTCAAATCTCATCAACCAAGGCATTTTGCGATTGGAGGAATGTATCTCGTACTTTACAAAACCACCCTAATTAAACTCATGCATTAATTACGTAGTTCTCTCGTTTTCCTCTCCGCCTTGGTCGCGGTGCACAATATTGACCACTCTTATATGACTAGCCGCTCTATCTATATGCGGCACATCAAAGCATCCGGGCCCGCGTGCCATCCACCAAATCACAGCGAGGTGCTACAGTCGAAACTCACCTGTCACCCCGGTGTGGCCGTCATGACCCGTCATATCACAAAACCCACACCTTTACCAGCAGTGTTAAAGTGGCCTCGAAGTTGGACTAGACGAAGCAACCATCATTTCACTAGAATGCTCGTTGAAGCTTTTCTCCCCTTTCTTGAAGAAAACCTCACTCCAGGCTACTCACTTCTGCCATTTTTCTTCTGTACCAACGAAGGAAAGGTGGGTGAATTAGTGATGCTGCTATATTTTCATTCCAAGAATCTTCTTTTTTCGAAGCACCGACCGATTCTCATAGCCTATTCTTTTCCCGTTTTCATTGCGATTGTGGTTTCCTTTCGATTGCTTTTTGTTTGTCAGTTCATTGATGGATCCTGGAGCACTAGGCAAAGAGTTGCCGGCGGACAACCCACTGGAGACAGCGATCTCTAGGAAGCGAGCACGGACCAACGAGTTGACCATGTTGGCAGGCCAACCCATGGAGACGAAGAACTCCAAGAAACAAGCACTGACCAAAGAGTTGACGACGTTGGCGGACGAACTCCTCAAAGAAAGTTGGAAGAACAGCAAGGGCCCCATCGTGCCTACCCCAAAAACTCTGATGGCCACCTATGCAAGGCTCAAGGCCAAGTTTGAGGAGATAGTCACCGTTGAGAAGCAGTATTCCCCTGGCAAGGTGATGGCCCCCATCGAGGATGAGGAGATGGCCCCCGAAGGGATGGGATCCCCCGGTGAGTTGCACAAGGTAAAAAATAAAGGCTTATTACCGAAAGTTGTGGTTTTTGATTATTTCCAATGTGCTTGCTAATATGTTAGGGTTGTGCAGGTGCCGGTGGACGTCCTTGATGATTCCGATGTCGCGGCCCGTCCTGTGGACAACGCCCCAGAGATCTTTTCGATGTCGCGGTCCTTCCTGTTGGCATCGCCCCTGTTGGCGTTCTGGGAAAGAGGGTCCCCAGACTTGCCTGCCTGCGGCCCACATCATGGCTAATCCAGCAGGCCGTACGGCCCATCTTCATTAACAAGGCATCCATGACCCTCGCGAGGCGGATGACGCAAGACCTCCTCAGGAGTGGCTTAGCCAGGCAGGCTCACGAGGAGCGGAGATATCAAGGCGGGGAAAACCTCACGAGGCTCTCGTGACGTGAGCCATGACGATCGGCACCAGGCGGGCGCCAGCGTGCGCATCGTCCTTGTTTCCTCCTTGGTGCTAAGGAGGCCAGCACAGGCGAGGAGTACCGAGGCATCCGGCAAAGGTTTCTGTATCGGTGCAACGAGATCAAGTCCAACAGGATGGCAAGACGGAGGTCATCGTGGAGCCCAAGACGGCGTCACCACCAGAGCTTTTCGCAGGCGAAGACCACTTTTGTCAGGATAGCTTGTCCTAGCTGTCCCCCTTTAAATTTGCCCGCCGTTGTTGGCTCCCTTCCCGCTCAATATTTGGGAAGAGGACGAGGGCCTATATAAGTAGAGCTAGCCGCCACAGTAGGGGGGATCTGATCTTGGACTGGATCCGCTCCATCCTCGCACGCACAAGCTAGTAGAGCACAAGAACACCACAACCTCAGGAGGTTGTTCTTCCCCCTATACTGTTCATCATCAGCCCAAGAGGCAATCCACCACCACCACACTGGAGTAGAGTATTACACCACAACGGTGTTCCGAACCAGTATAAATCTCGTGTCTCTACGTATTTGCGAAGTTTGTCGAGTTAAATGCTGCGAGATCTTAGCGAGCTAGGGCGCAGATCGGTAGGAGGGAAAGACTTCACGCGCACCCCAGTGTTTGAACCTTAAGGGTTTGCTGGAACCCCACATCCGACATTTGGCGCGCCAGGTAGGGGTACGCCGGAGCTTCTTCCTCGACAATCGACTCGCCAACGCTCCACGGTCAAGATGTCCGGCAACCCAAGAGCTGACTCCAACCTTTGGGCAGCCTGGCCGGCCCGGGCGACAACGCCAGCTCATGAAGACCTCGACCCCGCGCTCCAGGCGGCACAGGCGCCCTCCAATGCTGCAGGGTGTGGGCGGCGTGGCCAGGCGTCGTCCGCTCTCACTCCATGACAAGTACGAGCCGCTGCGAGGGCAGCAAGCCACGCCGCGGCAACGACACCGCACTCAAGGCGGGAACAGGCAAACATGCGGGCAGCACTCATCGTGGCAAGGGAGCTGCTGCGGTCCCGGCTGATAGAGAGGGTCGGGACACGCTGCTGGAATGCGTTGCTGAGCTACTGGACGCGGCGGCCTCGGGAGCGCCGCCTTTCTGCTATTGACTCCCTTCTCAGGTTGTTACGGGGTGTCCTGGCGAGCCTCACCGCAGCCACGCGCCGTCGGGCGCGCATGGGGGCTTCGTCAACGCCAGCGCGGCCGGCGACACCGCTGGCTCCACCACCCCCATACCGCCCACAACAAGCACGGGCACGAGCGTCGCCCCCCATGGTCCCGGCGAGATGCCGTGCTACTACCCTCAGGACGCCGCGCTGGGCCAGGCAACATGGAGTGTGGGGCACTTCGGCGAGGTGTTCGGGGTAACAGCCCCGGAAGCCTACGTGCCCCGCATGACGAACCAGGAGTACACTCCGGAGGATGACCCCGGCACGTTTGTTGGAGAAGATTGGGAAGAAGGGGCGCTAGGAGTCGAAGCCTTCCAGGAGCCGCCGGGGAACCACCACGATCGCGTGTGCGACGAACACTAAAGGGTACACCTAATCCCTTAGGAGCAAGCTTACGCTCATCATGAGTCGCAGGAGGAACAGATCATCACTACGGCCGGCATCCCAAGCTCAGCGGCCTCCCTGCTGGCAGGGGGATCGCGTTGGGGGCTGCAGGAGAGGGGTCGGGAGCCAGTCCCCTCCAATGGCGCGCGAAGCCAGGGGACACCCGGAGGTAGGCCCTCTGCCGGGGAGGCTTCGACAACCCTTCCCCCGGCAGAGGACCTGTGGTCGCCGAGGGCACCGCTGGCGTCCTCTTTCCCTCTTTTGTGCCGTCCTGGCGACCGGTCGGCTCAAAGGAGGTCAAGGGTGGCACAAGGCGGGGCCCTCGTCTGGCGATATGAAGCAAGGCCGGTACCTATGAAGAAGGCCCAGTGCCTGTGAATCTCGCCGCTCGTGACACTCTCACATAATAATGAGTTGGGGCTGCACACGCCCCGGAGTCTCAGGAGCACTGGCCTCAGGCTCTGGGGCTCCCTCCCACGCCTAGTGGCAGCACTTCGCTCCGCGCTGGTGAGAAGACTTGAAGACCGAAAGACTAGACTAGGTGCCGGACGCGGCCTTTCGCTTTGGATTTCTCTTTCTATAGCTTTGCTTTTTGGATCTGGATTTAAGTTGAAGCCGAATTTTTATCGATGCGCGTGGGGGGTGCCTTTTCTCGTTTGAGCAATTTCTTGCTTTCTGGATCTTGTTTTGTCTGGGACTCACGTCCATCGCCTTTCCCTCACGAGATCCTTGCGAGCTGGACCGCACGAAGGGAACGCTCGTCAAGCGTACGCCAGCGATGCGGCTGGTGCTCACCCCTTGCGGGGCCCCCTCAGACGGGGCGATAAGCTCCGCAGGATTCTTAGAAACTCGTCGGTTCACGACCAGCTCAAAGCTGGCGTTGGCTAAGGTAAACCACGACGGAAAACTCGCCCCCGGATTCGCAGGTTCACGAGGACACATACTCACATCGCATGGGAAAGAAAAAACTACAATCTGCTTACATGAGGGGCTCCCCCTCTCAAAATGCTCTTACAAGTCTTCCAAGGGCCACGCCCGAGTTTTGTGCACAGGGTGAAATGATAGGAGGACATGGGATCAGCCAGAAATGTCACTCGCTACATCACCCGCGGACGCGTCACTCACGTCGTCATCGTCTTCGTTGGCATCGTCGACGCTGTTGGCGACGCCCCCGGCGCCGTCGTCAACCACGCCGCCTTCATCTGCGACGACTACCACCGCATCATCCTCCGAAGTGAAGGCCCTGACCAGCGCGTCCACATTGTCCTCAACCCAACGCGCCAGGTCACCCCGGACGGCCGTGGGTCCGGGGGCGATGGCGGCGTCGAAATCAAAGTTGGGGTCGGCATTCAGAAAGTGGCTGAAGACACGGGAGAAAGCGCGCTCAAGAAGGCCACGCCCCCTTTCCTCCACAAGCTGGCGAGCTCTGGCAGATCGAGCCTCCAGGCGCGTCACCACCTCGGTGAAGAAGGTTAGGTGGCTGGCATAGTCATTCGAGTGAGGGGCAGGCGCATCCACGTCGCAGATATAGCCCATGGCGATATTGGCCCTGTTCCGGAGATCGTGAAGCATAGGGGCATGCTCGCGCTCCAGCGTTCATCGTTGGAGAACTTCCTCCGTGTTTTGCCGTGCGACGGCCTCAGCGTCATCAACCCGCCTCCGAAGGGAAAGCAGCTCAGCGCGGGCGGAGGCCAAGTCCGCCTGCGCCATAACTAGGGCGGCGGCCATGGCTTCCGCGCGCCTCTCAGCCTCATCCAACCTGGGCTTGAGGGCAGCTACCCTGCCCACATCCTTCGTACCCGCGAGCTTTAGCTTCAGGTCATACCTTCCCTCCAGTTCTACGCGAACCTCGGCCACCCGGCGGTTCACCTCCACCTGGACCTTGGCCTCACAAACCCCGACGGCATCTTCTACTTGAGTGACTTGGCGCTCCCTCGTCTCCAATTGTTCAAGCTCGAGGCTGCGCTCCACGGCCTCCAGCTCCAATGCCTCCACGCGCTTCCGGACCTCTTCCTCCTCGACAGGCATCCCCCTCAGCGATGCAAGGGTGGCTCTACGCGCCTCCACTTGCTGCTCAAGGGACACACTCCAGGCCTGGAGCTCCCACGCGCACTTCTCCACAGCCCCGCGATGGCGGTCAGCCTCGCGAGCCTCTTCCAAGGCTCGCGAGCGAGCTTCATGGACGATCTTGAGGGACGCCTCGGCCTTCGCATTCTCAAGGTCACCCGGATAGCGACCGAGGTTGATAGCCACCCTCAGCTTACGCCGCTCCTCCACCAGCCGGAGACCTTCAGCCTCAAGGCGCGAGACAACACCTGCGAGCTCTTCACCAAGTCGACTCACTGCACCCATCGCCTCCTGGAAGAGCTCGTGACGAACTATGCTCTGCCCGCGCTCGAACGCTCGGCCCACCTCGTCCTCCACCTCCGGGGCAGCGGGCGGGACGCGAAGTGGTGCGCCACCCCTCAGCAGGGGGCTGGGGGCTGACGCCACACCGGACATCAGCCAGTCCTCGCGAGGATCCCGAGCCGATCGGGGCTCGCTGCTTGAAGAGGAGCCAAAGATCGAAGCCAACCAGCTGCTGTCCATGAGCAAAGGAGGAGTTTTGGGCACGCCCGCCAAGCTCCACGCCAGTCCGTGGGGGAGGGGCGACGAAGCCGCAGGCTCAGCACGCCATGAAGGCAGGAACGCTCCCTCAGGAGACGCAGCAACCTCAACGGAAGGAGCCCTGAAGGACTGATGTCAGGAGGAGGAAACAGCACGCAAGAAGCCACAACAGTACGGTACTTACACGTCGATGGCCATGTACTTCCATCGCTTCAACGGCCCGAAGACATTGCTGCCGCTAGGGGATCCTTTCCTCTTGCGGAGCTCCTCGAAGTCCACGCAAAGACGACCGAAGCGCTGGACATGACGGCCGGTGCGCAGCAGGGCCGAAGAGGAGCCGGGGAGGACAGCTTCAGGGGTGCCCGGTTGCGGCGAACAGCCGGGCGCCGTCTCACCATAACCTCCCGAGGCCCCTGGAGCCTTGGGAGCCGCATGCCGCGTCTCCTCGGTGACCGACGCCTCAGGAGAAGGGTCGTAAGCCCCCGAGGACGACGCCCCAGGATCACCACTCAGCATATGCTCCACAGTGCTTGAGCCACCAGCCCCCGTCAGAGCTCGCCCTCCTGGACCTTCACCTAGGGCGAGCTCGGCACCGGCGGCTGTCGGATGTGGGGTTCCGGCAAGCCCTTAAGGTTCGAACACTGGGGTGCGCACGAAGTCTTTCCCTCCCACCGATCTATGCTCTAGCTCGCTAAGATCTTGCGAACGAACTCGACGAACTCTCAACACAAAAAGAGACATGGGGTTTATACTGGTTCGGGCCACCGTTGTGGTGTAATACCCTACTCCAGTGTGGTGGTGGTGGATTGCCTCTTGGGCTGATGATGAACAATACAAGGGAAGAACAACCTCCTGAGGTTGAGGTGTTCTTGTAACTAGGCTCTCGATCTGTTGGATCGAGCTCGGATCAGATGACCCTACTATGGTGGCTAGCTCTACTTACATAGGCCCTGGTCCTCTTCCCAAATGTTGAGCGGTAAGGGAGCCAACAATGGCGGGCAAATTTGAAGGGGGACAGCTAGTACAAGCTATCCTGACAAAAGCGGTCTTCTCCTGCGAAAAGCCCTGGGGTGACGCCGTATTGGGCTCGAGGATGACCTCCGCGTTGCTGTCCTCCTGGTCTTGGTCTTGTTGCACCAATATGGCAACCTTTGCCTGATGCCTTGGTACTCTTCGCCTGCGCTTGCCTTCTTAGCACCAAAGAGGAAATGTGGACGCTGTGCGCACTGGCACCCACCTAGTACCCGCCTGGCACCGTTCGTCATGGCTTACGTCACGAGAGTCTCGTGAGGTTTGCCCCGCCTTGATATCTCCGCTCCTCGTGAGGCCGCCTGGCTTGGCCACTCCAGAGGAAGTCTTGTGTCGCCCGCCTCGCGAGGCTTGGACCCTCGTGAGGGTCTTGGATGCCTTGTTGATGAAGATGGGCCATACGGCCCATTGCTTTCGACCACGCCAGGGCCGCAGTGAGCGAGCAAGTCTGGGACCCCGTTCCCAGAACACCGACAGTAGCCCCCGGGCCCAAGGTGCGACCGGGCTTGGCTTCGCGGCGAAGCCAAGGGTCAAGTTCGGAGCACCGCGGGCCCCAAAAGCCTGCGGCCTTGGTCGACGCATGGTGGTTGATTGGATGTGGACGTCTCTGCTTCCCCACGTTGCCTCGGCAATTGCTCGATTTGATGAGTCCCTGCGACATGCAAGGAAAACCATCATTACTGCGGTCGTGGGAGACGCCGGTTGGCCTTCTCTCACTATAAATGGGGAGGGGGCGGAGCCCCCATTGCCCATCTTCTCCTTGCTTGCTTGCTTCGTCCTACTCGCTCCTCTGCTGACAACAATGGCGCCCATTAGAAGGTTTTCCGCCGAAGAGAAAGGGAAAGCTCCCCGTCACGATCCCGTGCCACTTCCGCCGAAGAAGCGGTCGATACATCATCGTGACGAAGCGGCAATGCAAGTGGTGACGAGGCCTTGGTGTGAGTGGCCCCCACCGGGGTTCCCGCTACCCTTGTACGCCCGAGCCGAGGGCTCGGGAGGACGGAATGACGAGCAGCACCGCCCGCGCCGCGTCCAGGGTCGCTGCGGCACGGCGCCACGCGCCGCCGCCCCTGGGGTCCACGCCGCTGACTCTTCACGTGAGTTGGTGTTGTGGGCGCTGATGCCACCGAGCTCCTGGATCCGCTTCCCGCAGTTCTTCTCCGACGTGATGCCGCTGAGGGGGCCACTCGAGCTCTGGTTGCAGCACGCCGACTGCAGTGCCCCTGCCACCGGAGCGGAGATCGAAGCGGTCCCCACCGGCAAGATCTTCATGACCCGCAGCTGGGGCGAGATTGCGCGGGTTTGCCATGCGAGGGGGGCCCTCGCAATCCACTTCGAGTACGAAGGCGCCTCCACGCTCTTCTTCAAGGTCTTCGACACCGAGGGCCGCCGCTTGGAGTGCTGCTCTGGAGTGGAGTGTCAGGTTGATGCGCATCCCGCTCGTGAGCATTCCAGCAGCAGCAGCCCCTGGAAGTCTAGCAGCTCTCCCGAGCTTTATGAGACTCCTGAGACGAGCGACGACAGCTACGTCCCTCCGAGCTCTCGCCGCGCTTGGAGCAGGGCGGCGGCGTCCGGTAGCTGCCGCCGTTGATCTGGATGGGGTTGGCGCCGACCTCCCGTGGACCACTGTTGATGATGGCGTCTGCCACGGGAGGGTGTAGATAGGATTCCCTTTAGTAACAGCTTTTGTTCCCTGCGAAGGATCACGAGCCACTCCATGGGGGCATGTAAGGGTGTGTAATGTCTTTCGTGTTCATTTTCCTTGTTATAAGAACTTTGTGAACGCATGTCCCATTAAGGCTCAGTCTCCCCCTTTCTTTCCTCGCAATAGCTTGTTGCTCTACGCTAACAGGTCTCGGTCCCAAGGTGGCTTCAGCCGTTGCTGGTATACCAGGTCGCGTGCCATGGTCAAGGCCAGGAGGTGCGCGGCCCGAGGTCTAGTAACAGCCCCTGAGGCGCGATGCTCAGGAGGTCCCACTTAGCGCTCAAGCAGCCATGGTAAGGCGAGAAAGGGAGCTGACGAGGCTGCAACGGGGTTGCGGCAGGGCGTGAGCGATCGTTAGGCCCAACATTTAGTTGATCCAGGTGCAGGACTTATCTTGTTTATTTTCGCGTCGACTCATGACGTTGCGCTGGTGTTGTGCGCCAATTAGTGCGGCATAGACAGGCCGGCCCGTACGAGTTTCCCTCGCCCATGCTCTCCCCAGTGCTCTACGTCCTCAGGTCCCGGCCCTCGAGCGAGCTCAGCCGCCACTGGTATGCCAGGTCACGATGCCGTGGTCAAGGCCAGGGGGTGAGGGCTGGAGAGCCAGTAGGAGCGCCTGAGTCGCGATGCTCAGGGGCCCCCCTTTTACAGCGCAAGCGGATTGCATGAGGAAGAGACTCGCGGTGCCGTATGCTACCCTTCCCTCGGGGCTCCTGTGAACAGTCACAAGAAGGAATACAGTTGACTGTTACAACCTTTAGCCTACCGCTGGTTGCTCTGGGTGAGGCGAAGTCACCGAGGGCCTGGTGAAGTGACGTGTGCGGCGCGTGCCGCGAGCCAGAGCTCGACCACTCAGATTTGTCGCTCGTGGCAGGGACGGACCCATGCACCAGCGTCGTGCCTGTGTGAAGGCCCCCGGGGGTGGCGATGATCGAGCAGGTGATAGCCGTTGGCAGGTTAAGCATAAAGAGCAGATCGACTTGGATAAATGCAGGAAGATACACACCACTGGGTCTGGCCCGAGCGGCTTGGGGATGATGCAGCCCGAGGGACGCCCCCAGCAAAGTAAGCTAAAGACTTAAGCAAAGGGGATACATGCCACAAGGACGGACCCGTGTGGCCTGGGAATAATGCAGCCCGAGAGGCGCTCCTAGCTTAAACGAACTTGGAAAATGTCACCTGGTTCTATAGACGAAGTAGAGTTGATGTAGTTGAAGCCGCGCATTGAAGGGATGACTCCTCATGAGCCACCGGGACCCTGAGCCTGAGGAGACTCTGGGGGCTCAGGAGGTTCCCTGAAGAGCATCTCCATCTCCTCCTGAACGACGTGGATCCTGGCCTCCTGAGACGCCAGGACCTGCCGCAAGTTGCGTTGATGGGCTGACGCTGCGCTCAGCAAGCCGAAGGGCATGCGAACGTAGCTGTGTGGTGGGCCCTCACAGCGGCCCGCGCGTGATGGACAGAAGCGCTCCTGAGATGCGACCCTATTGAGCCCTGGGACGTCGACGCAAAGGTGCAACCCGGCATCCTCGCCTGGATGGGGAGCTGCGCCCTGTGAGCGGTTGTTGCTGTGCATGGCTCTTGCTTCTTGCAGTTCCTGGGTGGTCTTGGTGATGAACTCCTGGGTGTTGGGCACTCCTTGCCCTGTGCTCTCCTGAGGAAGGCATGCCGTGAAGCACGCTTCCAAGTGGTGCCCAAGCGCCTCCCTCGCGAGGTTGGCAAGGTCTGAGACCCTCCAGAAGAGAGCCCCCGAGCCCTGCCCGAGGAGGGCGCCGGGCACGCCTTCCTATGCGATGGAGGGAGGCGCCCCTAGAACGGGCGCTGATCCTGTCGAGGCTCCTGATGCGGCGCTGTCTCCCTGGGGTCCTACGCCGCGCGACAACTTCTTCTTGGGGACGGTCTCCGGAGGGCCTTCGCTTCTGCTGTCGAGGTCGTCGATTGCTGCGGCTTGGAAGGCGCGATCAAGAGAGCACACCGCATCCCTTTCTTCACACGGGACCATGATGATTCCTCCGCTTCCTGGCATCTTGAGAACATTGTAGCCGCAGTGAATGACTGCCATGAACTTGGACAGGGCTGGATACCCGAGGATGGCGTTGTACGCTAGGCGGATGTGCGAGACGTCGAAGTCGATGAGCTCGGTGTGGTAGTTGTCGTGCTTGCCGAAGGTGACGGGCAAATGGACTTGCCCTATCGATGTGGAGGAACCATCAGTCACTCCTGAGAAAGGCTTGGTGGGCTGGAGTTGCTCATAGGGCACTTGAAGGTTGTCGAACGTGTCGACAGATAGGACGTTGAGCCCTGCACCGCTGTCGATGAGATTCTTGGTGACTTGCACATTGCTGATGACTGGGGAGCACATCATAGGGAGTGCACCTGCGGTAGCCGCGCACTTGAGCTGGTCTACCGAGTTGAAGGTGATGGTACACTGGGACCACCTGAGCGGGCGTGTGGCCTCGAGCTTGGGGAGAACCGCGTTCACCTCGCGAGCGAACTGTTTGAAGACGCGCTGAGAGGCTGGGGCTTGAGCACCGCCCAAGATGCAAGCAATCGCACGCGGCTCCTGGAAGCCCCCAGCCCCCTCGTCCAGGTGGTGGTCGTCGTTCCTTCTTGGTGGCGGCAGCGGGGGAAGACCGGCGTTGCCCTGGGAGTGATCCTCACGAGGCGGGTCCCTCCAGGTGGCCTCGCTACGGTTGGTCTTGCCAGCGGTCCTCGCGAGGCCGGTCGCGCCACTCCTGGCGCGGGCCACGGTCGTCCCAGCGTCCGCCTCCACGTCCTCCTCCACGGCCGTAGCCCTGGTCGTTGCGCTCGGGGCGTCGACCGTAGCGTCCTTCTCGTATGGCTCTGAGCTCTTGGTAGTCGCTGGTGTTGTGGGTGTTTAGGTTGTGTAAGGCACAGAAAGGTCGGCCGTTCTTGGACGACTCAGGATGATCTCTGCCTCTCTTGGTGTCGGGCTCCGCTTCGAGCACCACTGCCTCCTTGCGCTTCACGTCCTTGGCCTTGGTCTTCTTTTCTTCCGCTCCTGCAGCTGGCAGCTCGAGGAGAGAGAGACACCCCTCCTCAGCTCTTGCGCACTTGGTCGCTAGGTTGAGCAGCTCCTGAGAAGTGCAGAGCTCCTCGTGGATAGCCAGCTCTTCCTTCATCTTGACGTCACGGACACTGTCGGAGAACACGGAGATGATGGCCTTGTTCGTGACCTTGGGAATCTTGAGGCGGGTGTTGTTGAAGCGCTGGATATACTTCTGGAGAGTTTCTCCTGGCTGTTGCTTGATGCGGCACAGATCGCCTGCGGCTGGTGGGCGGTCGCGAGTGCCCTGGAAGTTGGCGACGAAGCGGTTGCGCATCTCGTCCCAGGAGGAGATTGAGCCATGCTGCATGTTCAGGAGCCAAGAGCGGACCCCATCCTTGAGAGCCATGGGAAACCAGTTTGCCATGACTTTTTCGTCGCCGTTGGCTGCTTCGATGCTCAGCTCGTAAAGCTGCAGGAACTCCGCGGGTTCGGCGGTGCCGTCGTAGTGAGGAGGCAATTCTGGCTTGAACTTGCCTAGCCAGGCGACGCTACGCAGCTCGGGGGTGAAGGCGTGGCAGCCGGCTGTAGTTGCAGGGCCCGCTTCAGGAGAGGAGCTTGGTCTTGACGGGGTTGGCGCTGCGCCGCTGCAAAGCGATCTGCAGTCTTAGCAGGTGGCGCAGGAGCGCCGGGCGCCCGCTTCTCGCGGGATTTCTTGGCAGCTTCTTTCTTCATGCGCGTGCACTGGGCGCGGTGGATCACACCGCGGAGGTGCGCGCCCTGGTGCCAAGGCACCGTCTTGGGGGTGAGGTGGTGGAGGCACGCCATGAGCCCCGTCGCTCGCGGCTGGTTGAGGGGGAGGCAGAGAGTTGGACGGCGCTGGAGAGCCCCCTGCGGCGCGGACGAGCTCGGCGACACGATCGAGCCACTCCTCGTAGACGTCGTCGACAGGGCGGTAGCGCAGGAGCTCGTTCGCCGCGATGAGCGCGGCTCATGCCTCCATGGGAGCGCGGTGCGAAGAACCAACAGGGGTGAGCGACAGAGTAGTGGTGCGGCCATCTTGCCGCACCGAAGGATGCAGCGAGGACGCCTGCTGCTTGTTCCCCGCTGGGTCGGTGGCAGCGTTTGCGACGGGAGATGGAGAACGATGTGGTGGCCCGCCTACAGGAGCCGTCTGAGCGACGCGGGCGGAGAGGGCAGCCCGACGCTCAGCTCGAGCACGGGATTGAAGAAAGTAGAACCCTAGATGTTGCTAAGCCCACTATTTTGGATTTCAAGGAATTTAATTATGAAAGTTGCTCTTTAATTGATTGTATTTCCTTGTTGCAATCCGTGCTAAATTCTCCGCATGCTTATAGTCAAAATAAAGCTTTTACCAAACATATCGTTGATGCCTTGATGCAATCTTATGAGGAAAAACTTGAGTTGGAAGTCTCCATCCCTAGAAAACTTTATGATGAGTGGGAACCAACTATTAAATTAAGATTAAGGATCATGAATTTTATGCTTTATGTGATTTGGGTGCTAGTGTTTCCACTATTCCCAAAACTTTGTGTGATTTGCTAGATTTCCGTGATTTTGATGATTGCTCTCTAAACTTGCGCCTTGCGGATTCCACTATTAAGAAAACTATGGGAAGAATTAATGATGTTCTTATTGTTGCAATCCTTAATGTCCTATTATTCTTGGCAGACCTTTCCTTAGAACGATTGGTGCAATTATTGATATGAAGGAAGCGAATATTAGATTCCAATTCCCATTAAAGAAAGGAATGGAACACTTCCCTAGGAAGAAGATAAAATTACCATATGAATCTTGAAGGGAATATGCCCTAGAGGCAATAATAAAGTTATTATTTATTTCCTTATATCATGATAAATGTTTATTATTCATGCTAGAATTGTATTAACAGGAAACATAATACATGTGTGAATATATAGACAAGCAGTGTCACTAGTATGCCTCTACTTGACTAGCTTGTTAATCAAAGATGGTTATGCTTCCTAACCATAGACAAAAGAGTTGTTATTTGATTAACGGGATCACATCATTAGTTGAATGATCTGATTGACATGACCCATTCCGTTAGCTTAGCACTTGATCGTTTAGTATGTTGCTATTGCTTTCTTCATGACTTATACAAAGTTCCTGCAACTATGAGATTATGCAGCTCCCGTTTACCGGAGGAACACTTTGTGTGCTACCAAACTTCACAACGTAACTGGGTGATTATAAAGGTAATCTACAGGTGTCTCCAAAAGTATATGTTGAGTTGGCATAATTCGAGATTAGGTTTTGTCACTCCGATTGTCGGAGAGGTATCTCTGGGCCTTCTCGGTAATACTCATCACCTAAGCCTTGCAAGCATTGTAACTAATGAGTTAGTTATGAAATGATGTATTACGGAGCGAGTAAAGAGACTTGCCGATAGCAGATTGAACTAGGTATTGGATACCGACAATCGAATCTCGTGCAAGTAACATACCGATGACAAAGGGAACAACGTATGTTGTTATGCGGTTTGACCGATAAAGATCTTCGTAGAATATGTAGGAGCCAATATGAACATCCAGGTTCCACTATTGGTTATTGACCGGAAACAGTTCTAGGTCATGTCTACATAGTTCTCGAACCCGTAGGGTCCGCACGCTTAACGTTACGATGACGGTTATATTATGAGTTTATGAGTTTTGATGTACCGAAGGAGTTCGGAGTCCCAGATGAGATTGGAGACATAACGAGGAGTCTCGAAATGGTCGAGACGTAAAGATCGATATATTGGACGACTATATTCGGACATCGGAAAGGTTCCGAGTGATTCGGGTATGTTTCGGAGTACCGGGGAGTTACGGGAATACGGGGAAGAGTATTGGGCCTTAATGGGCCTTAGTGGGAAGGAGCCGGGAGGTGGCGCGCCCTCCCAAGCCCAGTCCGGGTGGACAAGGGGTTTGGGGCGGCCCCCTCTCCTTCCTTCTCCACTTCCTCCCTTCTACTACTTGTACTAGGAAAGAAGGAGTACTAAAACCGGTGGGAGTTGGAATCCCCTTGGCACGCCCTCCTCCTATGGCCGGCCTCCTCCTCCCTTGCTCCTTTATATCTCACGGGGCAGGGGCACCCCATGACACACAAGTTGATCTACGTGATCGTTCCTTAGCCGTGTGCGGTGCACCCCTCCACCATATTCCACCTCGGTCATATCGTCGCGGAGCTTAAGCGAAGCCCTGCGCCGGTGAAGCATCATCACCGTCACCACGCCGTCGTGCTGACGGAACTCATCCCCAAAACTTTGCTGGATCGGAGTCCGGGGATCGTCATCGAGCTGAACGTGTGCTGAACTCGGAGGTGCCGTACGTTCGGTACTTGGATCGGTCGGATCGTGAAGGCGTGCGACTACATCAACCAGCGTTGTCATAACGCTTCCGCTTCACGGTCTCACGAGTGCGTGCACAAACACTCTCCCCTCTCGTTGCTATGCCATCACCATGGTCCTGTGTGTGCGTAGGAAAATTTTGAAATTACTACGTTCCCCATCAGTGGCATCCGAGCCTGGTTTTATGCGTTGATGTCATATGCACGAGTAGAACACAAGTGAGTTGTGGGCGATATAAGTCATACTGCTTACCAGCATGTCATACTTTGGTTCAGCGGTATTGTGAGATGAAGCGGCCGGACCGACATTACGCGTGCGCTTCTGGCGAGACTGGTTTCACCGCTTCGAGCACTCGTTGCTTAAAGGTGACTAGCGGGTGTCTGTTTCTCTCACTTTAGTTGAACCGAGTGTGCCTACGCCCGGTCCTTGCGAAGGTTAAAACAGCACCAACTTGACAAACTATCGTTGTGGTTTTGATGCGTAGGTAAGAACGGTTCTTGCTCAGCCCGTAGCAGCCACGTAAAACTTGCAACAACAAAGTAGAGGGCGTCTAACTTGTTTTGCAGGGCATGTTGTGATGTGATATGGTCAAGACGTGATGCTATATTTTATTGTATGAGATGATCATGTTTTGTAACCAAGTTATCGGCAATGGCGGGAGCCATATGGTTGTCGCTTTATTGTATGATATGCAAACGCCATGTAATTGCTTTACTTTGTCACTAAGCGGTAGCGATAGTCGTAGAAGCAATAGTTGGCGAGACGACAACGATGCTACGATGGAGATCAAGGTGTCGCGCCGGTGATGATGGTGATCATGATGGTGCTTCGGAGATGGAGATCACAAGCACAAGATGATGATGGCCATATCATATCACTTATATTGATTGTATGTGATGTTTATCCTTTATGCATCTTATCTTGCTTTGATTGACGGTAGCATTTTAAGATGATCTCTCACTAAAAATTATCAAGAAGTGTTCTCCCTGAGTATGCACCGTTGCCAAAGTTCGTAGTACCAAGACACCACGTGATGATCGGGTGTGATAAGTTCAACGTCCATATACAACGGGTGCAAGCCAGTTTTGCACACGCATAATACTCAGGTTAAACTTGATGAGCCTAGCATATGCAGATATGGCCTCGGAACACGGAGACCGAATGGTCGAGCGTGAATCATATAGTAGATATGATCAACATAGTGATGTTTACCATTGAAAACTACTCCATCTCACGTGATGATCGGTTATGGTTTAGTTGATTTGGATCACGTGATCACTTAGATGACTAGAGAGATGTCTGTCTAAGTGGGAGTTCTTAAGTAATATGATTAATTGAACTTAAATTTATCATGAACTTAGTCTGGTAGTATTTTGCAAACTATGTTGTAGATCAATAGCTCGCGTTGTTGCTTTCAAATGTTTATTTTGACATGTTCCTAGAGAAAATTGTGTTGAAAGATGTTAGTAGCAATGATGCGGATTGGATCCGTGATCTGAGGTTTATCCTCATTGCTGCACAGAAGAATTATGTCCTTAATGCACCGCTAGGTGACAGACCTATTGCAGGAGCGGATGCACGGCGTTACGAGCGTTTGGCTAGCTCAATATGATGACTACTTGATAGTTTAGTGCACCATGCTTAACGGCTTAGAATCGGGACTTCAAAGATGTTTTGAACGTCATGGACCATATAAGATGTTCCAGAAATTGAAGTTAATATTTCAAGCAAATACCCGAGTTGAGAGATATGAAGTCTCCAACAAGTTCTATAGCTAAAAGATGGAGGAGAATCGCTCAACTAGTGAGCATGTGCTCAGATTGTCTGAGTACTTCAATCTCTTGAATCAAGTGGGAGTTAATCTTCCAGATAAGATAGTGACTGATAGAATTCTCTAGTCACCATCACTAAGTTAGTAGAACTTCGTGATGAACTATAGTATGCAAGGGATGACAAAAAAGATTCTCGAGCTCTTCGTGATGTTGAAATCAATGAAGGTAGAAATCAAGAAAGAGCATCAAGTGTTGATGATTGACAAGACCACTAGTTTCAAAACGGGCAAAGGGAAAGAAAGGGAAACTTCGAGCAGAATGACAAGCAAGTCGTCACTCCCGCGAAGAAGACCAAAGCTGAACCAAATCCTGAAACTGAGTGCTTACACTGCAAAGGAAATGGTCACTGGAAGCGGAAAAGCCCTGAATATTTGGCGGATAAGAAGGATGGCAAAGTGAACAAAGGTATATTTGATATACAGGTTATTGATGTGTGCCTTACTAGTGTTTATAGTAGCCCCTGAGTATTTGATACTTGTTCGATTGCTAAGATTAGTAACTCAAAGCAGAGTTACAGAATAAACAGAGACTAGTTGAAGGGGAAGCGACGATGAGTGTTGGAAGTAGTTCCAAGATTGATATGATCATCATCGCACACTCCCTATACTTTCGGGATTAGTGTTAAACCTAAATAAATGTTATTTGGCGTCCGCGTTGAGCATGAATATGATTTGATCATGTTTATTGAAATACGGTTATTCATTTAAAGTCAGAGAATAATTGTTATTCTGTTTACATGAATAAAACCTTCAAATGGTCATACACCCAATGAAAATAGTTTGTTGGATCTCGATCATAGTGATATACATATTCATAATATTGATGCCAAAAGATGCAAAGTTAATAATGATAGTGCAAATTATTTGTGGCACTGCCGTTTGGGTCATATCGGTGTAAAACGCATGAAGAAACTCCATGCTGATGGGATTTTGGAATCACTTGATTATGAATCACTTGATGCTTGCGAACCATGCCTTATGGGAAAGATGACTAAAGACTCTGTTCTCCGGAACAATGGAGCGAGCAAATGACTTATTGGAAATAATACATACTGATGTATGCGGTCCGATGAGTGTTAAAGCTCACGGCAAGTATCGTTATTTTCTGACCTTCACAAGATGATTTGAGCAGATATGAGTATATCTACTTAATGAAGCACAAGTCTGAAACATTTGAAAAGTTCAAAGAATTTCAGAGTGAAGTGGAGAATCATCGTAACAAGAAAATAAAGTATCTACGATCTGATCGTGGAGGAGAATATTTGATTTACGAGTTTGGCCTTCATATAAAACAATGTGGAATAGTTTCACAACTCACGCCACATGGAACACCATAATGTAATGATGTGTCCGAACGTCATAACCGCACTTTATTTGATATGGTGCGATCTATGATGTTTCTTACCGATTTACCAATATCGTTTTGGGATCATGCATTAGAGACAGCTGTATTCACGTTAAATAGGGCACCATCTAAATCCGTTGAAACGACACTATATGAACTGTGGTTTAGCAAGAAACCGAAGTTGTCGTTTCTTAAAATTTGGGGTTGTGATGCTTATGTGAAAAAGTTTCATCCAGATAAGCTCAAACCCAAATCGAAGAAATGCGTCCTCATAGGATACCCAAAGGAGACTGTTGGGTACACCTTCTATCACAGATCCGAAGACAAGACATTCGTTCTTTGAGAATGGATCCTTTCCGAGAGAAGGAGCTTCTCTCGAAAGAAGTGAGTGGGAGGAAAGTAGAACTTGATAAGGTAATTGTACCTTCTCCCTTATTGGAAAGTAGTTCATCACAGAAATCTGTTCTTGTGACTACTACACCAATTAGTGAGGAAGCTAATGATGATGATCATGTAACTTCAGATCAAGTTACTACCGAACCTCGTAGGTCAACCAGAGTGAGATCCGCACCAGAGTAGTACGGTAATCCCATTTTGGAGGTCATGTTACTTGACCATGACGAACCTACGAACTATGAGGAAGCGATGATGAGCCCAGATTCCACAAAATGGTTTGAGGCCATGAAATCTGAGATATGATCCATGTATGAGAACAAAGTATGGACTTTGATGGATTTGCCCGATGATCGGCAAACCATAGAAAATAAATGGATCTTCAAGAGGAAGACAGACATTGATAGTAGTGTTACTATCTACAAAGCTAGACTTGTCGAAAAAGGTTCTTGAAAAAGTTCAAGGTGTTGACTACGATGAAATTTTCTCACTCGTAGCGATGCTTAAGTCTGTCCAAATCATGTTAGCAATTGCCGCGTTTTTATGAAATCTGGCAAATGGATAAACAAAACTACATTCCTTAATGGATTTGAAGAAGAGTTGTATATGATGCAACAGAAGGTTTTGTCAATCCTAAAGGTGTCGACAAAATACGCATAGCTCCAATGATCCATCTATGGACCGTGCAAGCATCTCGGAGTTGGAATATACGGCTTTGATAAGTTGATCAAAGCATATAGTTTTATCTGCACTTGCGGTGAAGCCTGTAATTACTAGAAAGTGAGTGGGAGCACTACAGCATTTCTGATAAGTATATGTGAATGACATATTGTAGATCGGAAATAATGTAGAATTATTCTGCAAAGCATAAAGGAGTGTTTGAAAGGAGTTTTTCAAAGAAATACCTCGGTGAAGCTGCTTACATATTGAGCATCAAGATCTATAGAGATAGATCAAGACGCTTGATAAGTTTTTTCAATGAGTACATACCTTGACAAGATTTTGAAGTAGTTCAAAATGGAACAGTCAAAGAAAGAGTTCTTGCACGTGTTACAAGGTGTGAAATTGAGTAAGACTCAAAACCCGATCACGGCAGAAGATAGAAAGAGAATGAAAGTCATTCCCTATGCCTTGGCCATAGGTTCTATAAAGTATGCCATGCTGTGTAGCAGATCTATTGTATACCCTACACTGAGTTTGGCAAGGGAGTACAATAGTGATCTAGGAGTAGATCACTGGACAGCGGTCAAAATTATCCTTAGTGGAATAAGGATATGTTTCTCGATTATGGAAGTGACAAGAGGTTCGTCGTAAAGGGTTATGTCGATGCAAGTTTTGACACCGATCTGGATGACTCTAAGTCTCGATCTAGATACATATTGAAAGTGGGAGCAATTAGCTAGAGTAGCTCCGTGCAGAGCATTGTAGACATAGAAAATTGCAAAATACATAACGGATCTGAATATGAAAGACTCGTTGACTAAGATTCTCTCACAAGCAAAACATGATCACACCTTAGTACTCTTTGGGTGTTAATCACATAGCGATGTGAACTAGATTACTGAATCTAGTAAAACCTTTGGGTGTTGGTCACATGGCGATGTGAACTATGGGTGTTAATCACATGATGATGTGAACTATCGATGTTAATCACATGGTGATGTGATCTAGATTATTGACTCTAGTGCAAGTGGGAGACTGAAGGGAATATGCCCTAGGGCAATAATAAAGTTATTATTTATTTCCTTATATCATGATAAATGTTTATTATTCATGCTAGAATTGTATTAACAGGAAACATAATACATGTGTGAATATATAGACAAACAGAGTGTCACTACTATGCCTCTACTTGACTAGCTTGTTAATCAAAGATGGTTATGTTTCCTAAACATAGACAAAAGAGTTGTTATTTGATTAACGGGATCACATCATTAGTTGAATGATCTGATTGACATGACCCATTCCGTTAGCTTAGCACTTGATCGTTTAGTATGTTGCTATTGCTTTCTTCATGACTTATACAAAGTTCACTGCAACTATGAGATTATGCAGCTCCGTTTACGGAGGAACACTTTGTGTGCTACCAAACGTATCACAACGTAACTGGGTGATTATAAAGGTACTCTACATGTGTCTCCAAAAGTATATGTTGATTTGGCATAATTCGAGATTAGGTTTTGTCACTCCGATTGTCGGAGAGGTATCTCTGGGCCTTCTCGGTAATACTCATCACCTAAGCCTTGCAAGCATTGTAACTAATGAGTTAGTTATGAAATGATGTATTACGGAACGAGTAAAGAGACTTGCGGTAACGAGATTGAACTAGGTATTGGATACCGACGATCGAATCTCAGGCAAGTAACATACCGATGACAAAGGGAACAACGTATGTTGTTATGCGGTTTGACCGATAAAGATCTTCGTAGAATATGTAGGAGCCAATATGAACATCCAGGTTATTGACCGGAAACAGTTCTAGGTCATGTCTACATAGTTCTCAAACCCGTAGGGTCCGCACGCTTAACGTTACGATGACGGTTATATTATGAGTTTATGAGTTTTGATGTACCGAAGGAGTTCGGAGTCCCGGATGAGATCGGGGACATAACGAGGAGTCTCGAAATGGTCGAGACGTAAAGATCGATATATTGGACGACTATATTCGGACATCGGAAAGGTTCCGAGTGATTCGCGTATGTTTCGGAGTACCGGGGAGTTACGGGAATACGGGGAAGAGTATTGGGCCTTAATGGGCCTTAGTGGGAAGGAGCCAGGAGGTGGCGCGCGCCCCTCCCAAGCCCAGTCCGAATTGGACAAGGGGTTTGGGGCGCGGCCCCCCTCTCCCTTCCTTCTCCACTTCCCCCTTCTCCTAGTTGGACTAGGAAAGAAGGAGTCCTACTCCCGGTGGGAGTAGGACTCCCCTTGGCGCGCCCTCCTCCTATGGCCGACCTCCTCCTCCCTTGCTCCTTTATATACGGGGGCAGGGGGCACCCCATGACACACAAGTTGATCTACGTGATCGTTCCTTAGCCGTGTGCGGTGCCCCCTCCACCATATTCTACCTCGGTCATATCGTCGCGGAGCTTAGGCGAAGCCTGCGCGGTGAAGCATCATCATCGTCACCACGCCGTCGTCTTGTGGAACTCATCCCCGACACTTGGCTGGATCGGAGTCCGGGGATCGTCATCGAGCTGAACGTGTGCTGAACTCGGAGGTGCCGTGCGTTCGGTACTTGGATCGGTCGGATCGTGAAGACGTACGACTACATCAACCGCGTTGTCATAACGCTTCCGCTTACGGTCTACGAGGGTACGTGGACATACACTCTCCCCTCTCGTTGCTATGCCATCACCATGATCTTGCGTGTGCGTAGGAATTTTTTTGAAATTACTACGCTCCCCAACAAATCTATTATGAGAGCCACTTATGGATTGCCTACCAAAGATGGCAATACCTAGATCTATCCTTGCTTTTATGCCTAGCTAGGGGCGTTAAACGATAGCGCTTGTTGGGAGGCAACCCAATTTTATTTTTAGTTTTTGTTTTTTGTTTCTGTTTAGGAATAAATAATCCATCTAACTTCTGTTTATATGTGGTTTTATGTTTTAATTAGTGTTTGTGCCAAGTTAAACCTATAGGATCTTCTTGGATAATAGTTATTTGATCTTCCTGTAATTTCCAGAAACTTTCGGTTCACGAAAACAATTGTTAAAAATCACCAGAACGTGATAAAATAGTGATTCCAATTGCTTCTGATCAATAAACAAATTTCCTAGGTCTTCCTATTTTTGCTGAATTTTTGGAGTTCCAGAAGTTTGCGTTAGTTACAGATTACTACAGACTGTTCTGTTTTGACAGATTCTGTTTTTCGTGTGTTGTTTGCTTATTTTGATGAATCTATGGATAGTAAAATAGTTTATAATCCATAGAAAAGTTGGAATACAGTAGGTTTAACACCAAAACAAATAAAGAATGAGTTAATTACAGTACCTTGAAGTGGTATTTTGTTTTCTTTCGCTAACGGAGCTTACGAGATTTTTGTTGAGTTTTGTGTTGTGAAGTTTTCAAGTTTTGGGTGAAATCTTTTGATGGATTATGGAACAAGGAGTGGCAAGAGACTAAGCTTGGGGATGCCCATGGAACCCCCAAGATAATCCAAGGACACCAAAAGGTCAAAGCTTGGGGATGCCCCGGAAGGCATCCCCTCTTTAGTCCACTTCCATCGGTAACTTTACTTGGAGCTATATTTTTATTCACTACATGATATGTGTTTTGCTTGGAGCGTCTTGTATTATTTGCGTCTTTGCTTGTTAGTTTACCATAATCATCCTTTCTGTACACACCTTTTGAGAGATCCATACATGAATTGGAATTTGTTAGAATACTCTATGTGCTTCACTTATATCTTTTGAGCTTTATTGTTTTGCTCTATGTGCTTCACTTATATCTTTTGAGCTTTATAGTTTTGCTCTAGTACTTCACTTATATCTTTTAGAGCACGGTGGTGGATTTGTTTTAAAGAAACTATTGATCTCTCATGCTTCACTTAGATTATTTTGAGAGTCTTAAATAGCATGGTAATTTGCATAAATTAATAATATGCTTGGTATTCAAGATTTGTAAAACTTTCTTTTGAGTGTGTTGAATACTAAGAAAAGTTTGATGCTTGATAATTGTTTTGAGATATGAAGGTGGTAATATTAGAGTCATTCTAGTTGAGTAGTTGTGAATTTTAAAAATACTTGTGTTAAAGTTCGTGATTCCCGTAGCATGCACGTATGGTGAACCGTTATGTGATGAAGTCGGAGCATGATTTATTTATTGATTGTCTTCCTTATGAGTGGCGGTCGGGGACGACGATGGTCTTTTCCTACCAATCTATCCCCTAGGAGCATGCGCGTAATACTTTGCTTTGATAACTTGTAGATTTTTGCAATAAGTATATGAGTTCTTTATGACTAATGTTGAGTCCATGGATTATACGCAATTTTCTCACCCTTCCACCATTGCTAGCCTCTCTAATACCGCGCGCTTTTCGCCGGTATCTTACACCCACCATAAACCTTCCTCAAAACAGCCACCATACCTACCTATCATGGCATTTTCATAGCCATTCCGAGATATATTGCCATGCAACTTTCCACCGTTCCGTTTATTATGACACGCTCCATCATTGTCATATTGCTTAGCATGATCATTTAGTTGACATTGTATTTGTGGCAAAGCCATCATTCGTAATTATTTCATACATGTCACTTATGAATCATTGCATATCCCGATACATCATGAGGCATTCATATAGAGTCATATTTTGTTCTAAGTATCGAGTTGTAATTCTTGAGTTGTAAGAAAAATAAAAGTGCGATGATCATCATTTTTAGAGCATTGTCCCAAGTGAGGAAAGGACGATGGAGACTATGATTCCCCCATAAGTCGGGATGAGACTCCGGACGAAAAAAAAGAAAAGAGGCCATAAAAAAAGAGAAAAAGGCCTAAATAAAAAAATAAAAAAATGAGAGAAAAAGAGAGAAGGGACAATGTTACTATCCTTTTACCACACTTGTGCTTCAAAGTAGCACCATGATCTTTATAATAGAGAGTCTGTCATTTTGTCACTTTCATATACTAATGGGAATTTTTCATTATAGAACTTGGCTTGTATATTCCAATGATGGGCTTCCTCAAATTGCCCTAGGTCTTCGTGAGCAAGCGAGTTGGATGCACACCCACTTAGTTTCATTTGTTGAGCTTTCATATACTTATAGCTCTAGTGCATTCGTTGCATGGCAATCCCTACTCACTCACATTGATATCTATTGATGGGCATCTCCATAGCCCGTTGATATGCCTAGTTGATGTGAGACTATCTTCCCTCTTTTTGTCTTCTTCATAACCACCATTCTATTCCACATATAATGCTATATCCATGGCTCACGCTCATGTATTGCGTGAAGATTGAAAAAGTTTTGAGAATGTCAAAAGTATGAAACAATTGCTTGGGTTGTCATCGGGGTTTTGCATGATTTAAATATTTTGTGTGGTGAAGATAGAGCATAGCCAAACTATATGATTTTGTAGGGATAACTTTCTTTGGCCATGTTATTTTGAGAAGACATAATTGCTTTGTTAGTATGCTTGAAGTACTATTATTTTTATGTCAATATGAACTTTTGTCTTGAATCTTTCGGATCTGAATATTCATACCACAATTAAGAAGAATTACATTGAAATTATGCCAAGTAACACTCCGCATCAAAAATTCTCTTTTTATCATTTCCCTACTCGAGGACGAGCATGAATTAAGCTTGGGGATGCCTGATACGTCTCCAACGTATCTATAATTTTTGATTGCTCCATGCTATATTATCTATTGTTTTGGACTATATTGGGCTTTATTTTCCACTTTTATATTACTTTTGGGACTAACCTATTAACCGGAGGCCAAGCCCAGAATTGCTGTTTTTTGCCTATTTCAGTATTTCCAAGAAACGGAATATCAAACGGTGTCCAAACGGGATGAAACCTTCGGGAACGTGATTTTCTCATCAGATAAGATCCAGGAGACTTGGACTCTCGGTCAAGAAAGGAGGGAGGCGGCCCCGAGGGTGGACGGCGCCCCCCCTAGGGCGCGCCCCCTACCTCGTGGGCCCCCCGAAGCTCCACCGACATACTCCTTCCTCCTATATATACCTACGTATCCCCAACAGATCATACACGGAGCCAAAAACCTAATTCAACCGCCGCAACTTCCTGTATCCACGAGATCCCATCTTGGGGCTGTCTGGGAGCTCCATGGGAAGGAATCCACCACGGAGGGCTTCTACATCATCATCATAGCCTCTCCGATGAAGTGTGAGTAGTTTACTTCAGACCTTCGGGTCCATAGTTAGTAGCTAGATGGCTTCTTCTCTCTTTTGGATCTCAATACAATGTTCTCCTCTCTCTCGTGGAGATCTATTCGATGTAATCTTCTTTTTGCGGTGTGTTTGTTGAGATCGATGAATTGTGGGTTTATGATCAAGATTATCTATGAGAAATATTTGAATCTTCTCTGAATTCTTTTATGTATGATTGGTTATCTTTGCAAGTCTCTTCGAATTATCGTTTGGTTTGGCCAACTAGATTGGTAGTTCTTGCAATGGGAGAAGTTCTTAGCTTTGGGTTCAATCTTGCGGTGTCCTTTCCCAGTGACAGTAGGGGCATCAAGGCACGCATTGTATTGTTGCCATCGAGGATAACTAGATGGGGTATTTATCATATTGCATGAATTTATTCCTCTACATCATGTCATCTTGCTTAAAGCGTTACTCTATCTTCATTAACTTAATACTCTAGATGCATGCTGGATAGTGGTTGATGAGTGGAGTAATAGTAGTAGATGTAGGCAGGAGTCGGTCTACTTGTCTCGGACGTGATGCCTATATACATGATCATACCTAGATACTCTCATAACTTTGCTCAATTCTGTCAATTGCTCAACAGTAATTCGTTCACCCACCGTAGAATACCTATGCTCTTGAGAGAAGCCACTAGTGAAATCTATGGCCCCCAGGTCTATTCTCATCATATTAATCTTCCTACGCTTTATTATTGTTTTGATTTTTACTTTGCCTTTTATTTTACTTTGCATCTTTATACCAAAAATACCAAAAATATTATCTATCATCTCTATCAGATCTCACTCTCGTAAGTGACCGTGAAGGGATTGACAACCCCTATTCGCGTTGGTTGCAAGGAGTTATTTGCTTTGTGTAGGTATGAGGGACTTGCGTGTGGCCTCCTACTGGATTGATACCTTGGTTCTCAAAAACTGAGGGAAATACTTACGCTACTCTGCTGCATCATCCTCTCCTCTTCGGGGAAACCAACGCAAGCTCAAGACGTAGCAGGGGCCAAGCCTCGCGAGGCGGATGACGCAAGACCTCCTTAGGAGTGGCCTGGCTAGGAAGGCTCACGAGGAGCCTAGATATCAAGGCGGGGCAAACCTCACGAGGCTCTCGAGACGTGAGCCATGACGATCGGCACCAGGCGGGCACCAGCATGCGCGGCGTCCTTGTTTCCTCTTTGGTGCTAAGGAGGCCAGCGCAGGCGAGGAGTACCGAGGCATCAAGCAAAGGTTTCTATATCGGTGCAACGAGACCAAGACCAACAGGAGGCAAGACAGAGGTCATCATGGAGCCCAAGACAGCGTCACCACCAGAGCTTTTCGCAGGCGAAGACCGCTTTTGTCAGGATAGCTTGTACTAGCTGTCCCCCTTTAAATTTGCCCGTCGTAGTTGGCTCCCTTCCCGCTCAATATTTGGGAAGAGGACCAGGGCCTATATAAGTAGATCTAGCCGCCAAAGTAGGGGGGATCTGATCTTGGACTGGATCTGCTCCATCCTCGCATGCACAAGCTAGTAGAGCACAAGAACACCACAACCTCAGGAGGTTGTTCTTCCCCGTGTACTATTCATCATCAGCCCAAGAGGCAATCCACCACCACCACCACACTGGAGTAGGGTATTACACCACAATGGTGGCCCGAACCAGTATACATCTCGTGTCTCTCTGTGTTGCGAGTTCGTCGAGTTCGTCTGCGAGATCTTAGCGAGCTAGGGCATAGATCGGTAGGAGGGAAAGACTTCGCGCACACCCAAGTGTTCGAACCTTAAGGGTTTGCCGGAACCCCACATCCGACAGCCCCGGAGATCGATTCCGATGCCGCTGTCCATCCTATGGACATCGCCCCAGAGATCGATTCTGATGTCACGGTCAGTCCTGTGGACATCGCCCCAGAGATCGATTCCCATGCCGTTGTCCGTGTGGTGGTCATTGCCCGAGAGATCGATGACAAGAAATAGTTGGTCACGCTAAACCTTCAGGGTAGTTTGCATTGCCCTGTGTTTAATTACCAGAACAATGCATGTTATCAAACCATCTTAGGGCAAGTGCACTCTCTTGTGTGGGTGGTACTTGCTACTTTTGTTTGATAGTGAATCATGCGAACCCTCTCCGAGTTATGGAAACGGATGTATCCTCACCAGCTTTTGATGTAATATATGGCATGCTTAGGTGTAAGTTTGAACTGTTTGTCATATCAGTAGGGGCTTATTTGATGATTCTTGGTGTTAGTAGGCTAGCTACTGTGCGAGATATAGTACTTGCAAAACACTCACCGAAGAGAAATGTTGGGGCTGATGAGCTTGTGGTACGCTTATACTGATCCGTCGTCGATCGGCCAATAGCCTAAGCTCCTAAAATTGTGGGCTTAGTGATCGATCAGACAATAGTCGACACAAATACATTCAGTCATTTGGTTCATTGGGTAGGAAAATTGTAGCAAAAGTACAAAGACGTACAACACAAAATCATAGCAGTATAGAGACATCCCTCCGTTCCAAAATAGATGAGTCAACTTTGTACTACTAACTTTGAAACGGAGGGAGTACAAATCCTAGGCGGGCTAGTTTGGCCTAGTGGGTTTTAGTGATATGGCGTGAATGCAGTCATGCCGTCCAGTCTTCGCATGTGGTAGCAGTACTGCGGGTAGAGTAAGTTTTCATGAAGAAGCGGAATTCAACAAAGTCATGATGGTTCCTTCATCCGACTAACTTTGTGCATGGCACGTGGACCAGGATAATTTTGTGCATGGCAGGTGGACCAGGATGGTCGACGTCCCACATGTCGGCGAATGAAAGTATTCTTTCCGATATAGTGGATGAGCAACGAGTTTCATTGTTTATTTTTGATGAAACCTATTGTCTCCACTTTATTCTGACGGAGGAGTGTGAAACACGGCAGCCGAGTGAACTTGGCATGTGCACCACTCCCTCCTTCCTCATGTAATACTACCATAGTGTTGACTATAAGGTTACAACTTTTTCTCACTCACTCACTCTCTCTCTATCTATTTCCTCTCAAATGTTTTTTACCTTTCTTTTTTTAGACACAATTGTTTTTATGCCTCTTTTTTTAGAATTAGTTTTTTTATACCTAGGAGCACGTGTAGAGATGGGCTCCTGCAGATCCCACTCCTTGAATTTGTCAATGCCTCTCTCTCCTCCACATAAGCGGGCTTGTCAAGAAGACAAGAGATGATCTCTTAGCACAATATGTTTCACCATGTTTTTAGGAATAACTAGTTATTGAAGATAAGGCTAAGAGATGATCCATTGTACACATGTTTTTTTGTCATCTCTAGATTACATGAAAGACTTATGATAAGACTATCTTATCAACCATTGTACATGCCCTTTATAGCCCAGAATTTTCTTGGTACTACTCGCTATGAATGCGGGCAGTGGCCTCTGAAGTGGGAGGCCTTGGGAGGTGGTGGGGTGGGGTGGGGTTACAGTGGGCTGTATGGTAAGAAGCAGGCTTGGAAGCGGTGCAGACTCCCGCATGGCCCACCTCACATTATCACCACATATTTCTTGGAGTCCGTGCATGGCGGGCGGGCGATCACTTCTCCCTCCCCCGTCTCTCTCCTCTCAGCCGACGCCCGCTGAGCGATTAGATTTTGGCTATCGACGGTTTATTCAATTGCAGTCCCACATGTCAGTGAAAATGCAAGACAACGCGTGTCCCCTCTGGTGAGCGGCGTGCGAGCCGGACTGTCGGGGTGCAACATGAATGCGACGCGTACGAGTTGTAAGTGTGCTGCCGTTTCCTTTTGAACTTGCAAAGCGTAACATTTTTGTGTGATCGATTGATAGAAATCCAAAACAAAATGACGAGGGCGGTGCTTTCCCGTGCATTAGGCGGGCTAGTTTGAGTGATATGACGTGCTACAGTGCCGTCCACTTGCTCCATTTTTATGTAAGAAATAGTCTACACTCTTACGTGGGAGGAGTGCGAAACACGGGGGATCTGATTTTGATCGAGGGATAACTGTTCCCTGCGAAATAATGGAGCATTGTTAGCAATTATAGCATGATAGTTAGGGCATCTCCAGCACTGGCCCTCAAATTTACACTGGCATCTGTCTGAGGACACTGATGGATGCCATCCAATGCTGCCCGCAAACCTTTCGACAACTATATGAACTAACTAGACGAAATTCATGCAAACAAAGCAAATTTCAAATTGACCGGATGAAATTCATTACATTTCGAGAACTTTTCCTATAAACTGGACGAAATACATTACATATTTCGCACAAACCGTACTAAAACCTACTGTAAACCTAATCTAAACGATTACCGGCCCCCGACCACCTTGTCCGACCATGAACCCGAGAAATCTGGCCATTGCCTTTGCCTCCTCCTTATCCGCCTTGATAACCTCCTCCTCCAGAGCACAAGGTTATGAAGATTTCCGCCTCCACGTCGCCGTCAAGCGGCTATTCGGCCGCCGATTTTTATCCCACCAAGCTTGGCGTCGACTGAGTGGAGGAGCGGTGGCCTTCCTGGGACCAGAGCGGTGGCGACCTACCGTGTACTACTCTTCCTCGCTGTCGACTGCGCCCGCACACGCGCGCCGGCTTCGTGGTCGTGGCGGTGGAGGGCGGCCGGGGGGGGGGGGAGTCGGCGATCTCCTTCGTCCGCTCCTGCGAGAGTACGTCCAAGAGAGCTTTGGAGCGCGCCCGGAGCGGAGCCGCCGATGTCCTTCGTCTGCTCCTGCGACAGTACGTCCAAGAGAGCTTTGGAGTGCCCGGAGGCCATGGTTGGAGTGGTTCCAACAGAAGGAAGGGACCGGAGGAGAATGAGTGTGGGTCTTTGGCTATGGCTGGGAGCTGGGGCTCAAGTTAATATAGCGGGCGAATGGCAATGAGCCGCGGCAGACGGATGGACGGCTGGCACCGGAGTAGGTTCGTCGGCAGCCGTGGTGTCATTAACGCGGAGCAGTCGCTTGCACCGGGATGCCGTGCGGATGGCGCTCTGTCGGCCTCACGCTGCTGCAATGTCGGCACTAGTGAGAGGTCGCGTCGGGCGTGAATGCGGACGCTGCTTCAGTGACTTAACCGTAGGTGCATTGTCTCACTGACATGTGGGCCCAACGGGCATCAGGCCCGCATGTCAGTGACACACCAACTGCACCTGCAGTTAAGGTTGGTGAATGCGGCATTGACGTTCTGGAGAGACGGTGATCGTTTCAGGCGGGAAGCGCGTGCTAGCGATGGAAGGGGTTTCGGTAGGCCAGGGTGGTCAGACGGTGGCATGGTGGTAAAATGTGAACTCATGGATGACGAGCCTTTGAAGCGTATGTGGCATGTATTGACAACCAGGCGTCCATGCAACCGCTCTTGTCGCCAGCTAGCATTCGACGACCACCATTAGACACCACACAACCATACATAACTTACGAATAATGGACGAATCGATCAGACACACACTCGTGTGCAGTGGCACTATGATCGGTTGCTCACGATAGTGCATACTCCGCACCAGAGTACCCTCTCTGGCTAGGCTGTTTTATAGATTGTCATTGTGATGGACGATATACATGAGCAAGGCGCCGAGTCACGAGTATGAACGTAGGTGTTGAGCCAGGTGAATACATGCTCAGTGTTCGCGGAGGCCTCCAGCAAACGTCTAAACAGTAATGTAACATACGCATAATTTTGGTTTTTAATTCTTTCTCCACTGACAGGTAGGCCCGCATAGATAGATAGATAAAGAACACGAGCTGATGAGGCGCATGCGGACTGTTTGACTGGTCAACCAGATAAATACGGAGCTATACGCTGAGCCAGGACCGTGATAATCACCATATCTCGTATACAATGATCAAAGTGAGCTATCAAGACAAGTTCAATGACCGCCAATGCATTTTACTCGGTAATAAATGACCAGGATTGAAGGGGAAACCAAATTTCCTTCGTCTTCTGTCCTTGAGCTCTTGACAAACCAATGCACTTTACGGTTGTCCGGCCACTCCACCCCAGAGCTGTCACCAAGCATCATTCATGCCACCGCGCCGCACACTAACCGGTAAGGAAGCGATGGCATCCCGCCGCGCCGAGTTCCCCGCCGCCCACGACCGCATTACGTAATGGTAGGCAAGCGGTGGCATCCTGCCGTGCCGAGTTCATCGCCGCTCGCGACCTCACACCTATGTGGGCGGAATTTGAAGCTGCCAAGGCCGAATGGGCGGTAGAAGAAGAGGCGGCCAAAGCCGCACAGAGGGAGCGGAAAATTCAGAAAGCACTCAAGAAAAGAGAGGCCCGCCGCCGCAAGAAAGAAGAGGATGCACGCTCTATTGCGGAGAGGTCAGCAGAGATCCAAGCACGATGGGGTGTCGCTGACAAAGCCGGGAAGGAGAACGACGGCGTCTGGCCAGCATATGAGAAGTAGTAGTACTAGTAGTTAGTGTGTGTCTCTGTGTCGCCCGTACGTTTGTTTAATTAATTACGAGCATGTAACAGTACTACTAGTTACTACTGTAGTTTTTAGAGCAAATTACCAGTACATTAGCCTAGACTCAATGGAAAAATTCCTATCCTATGCATCAAATGGCATCTCTTTCTCTATAGGAATTGAGATGCATGTCATCTCACTTCCTATGCTTTTCATATTCCTATAAAAGTCCTATCCTATGAACCAAAGGAGGCCTCTACTGGAGTAACTACTGTAGCTAGCAGTACTGCTGGTATAGTAGTTTTCTTCAAGAAGCGGAATTCAATGAAGTCATGATGGTTCCCTTGTCCGAGCAACTTCTTAGTGGGTAAGGTTGGGCCTGTGATTTGACAGCTCATTAGTAATTACTGCGGCGTGACGACCGGGGTGACTCTCCCTTGGAGTTCTGCGGGCATGGCAAGTGGACCAGGATGGTCGATGTCGGTGTCAAAACCGGCGCATCTCAGGTAGGGGGTCCCGAACTGTGCGTCTAGGTGGATGGTAACATGAGACAAGGGACACAATGTTTTTACCCAGGTTCGGGCCCTCTCGATGGAGGTAAAACCCTACTCCTGGTTGATTAATATTGATGATATGGGTAGTACAAGAGTGGATCTACCACGAGATCAGAGAGGCTAAACCCTAGAAGCTAGCCTATGTTATGATTGTTGTTCGTCCTACGGACTAAAAACCATCTGGTTTATATAGACACCGGATAGGGTTAGGGTTACACAGATTCGGGTAAAATGGTAGGAGATCTACATATCCAGACGCCAAGCTTGCCTTCCACGCCAAGGAAAGTCCCATCCGGACACGGGACGAAGTCTTCAATCTTGTATCTTCATAGTCTAGGAGTCCGGCCAACGGTGATAGTTTGGCTATCCGGACACCCACTAATCCAGGACTCCCTCAGTAGCCCCTGAACCAGGCTTCAATGACGACGAATCCGGCGTGCATAGTGTCTTTGGCATTGCAAGGCGGGTTCCTCCTCCGCATACTTCATAGAAGATTTTGAACACAAGGATAGTGTCCGGCTCTGCAAAACGAGTTCCACATACCACCGTAGAGAGAATAACCTTTGCACAGATCTGCTGACGTATTCCGCGGCATGACATCACACCACGGCCAGGCCTTTATATGAATCGTTTAGCGAGGCGGTTTCCTTGGCACGTCTTATCAAAGCGGAGATCATGCCCCCTTATTCCGGGATTCCCATCAATACGGACATGGGTAACCCAACCGCGCCATTGATTACGGCGCTTGGGAGATAAGCGAGTTTTACCAGGCTGGCGGGGGACGCATAGCTTCCTCCGCCCATATAAGGGGATAAGGATCCACCTTTTAACCTACGCCTTCTTCCTCCTTTGCTCATCCATTTCCACGCACTCAAGCTCCAGCGCCCAAGTCCACACATCCCTCCTCAACCTTCTCCAGCCATGTCCGGAGCGGGAGGCAAGTGGATGGTCTCCTCCGTCATGGAGGGACAAGTCAAAAAGCTGCAGAAGGCCGGATACTTGTCCAGCGACATCGCACACCGGCTCCCCAATGAGGGGCAGCTCATTCCCACCCCCAGGCCCCATGAGAGGGTGGTGTTCCTCACCCACTTCCTCCACGGACTAGGTTTTCCACTTCACCCATTTGTCCGGGGGCTCATGTTCTACTACGGCCTGTATTTCCACGATCTAGCCCCGAACTTCATCCTCAACATCTCGGTGTTTATCGTCGTGTGCGAGGCCTTTCTCTGCATCCAGCCCCACTTCGGCTTATGGCTGAAGACCTTCAATGTCAAGCCGAAGGTAGTGGGCGGCCGCCAAGCGGAGTGCGGTGGTGCAATGGTTGGTAAGATGGCCAAAGTCCTATGGCTCGAGGGCTCCTTTGTGGAGACCGTGAAGGGGTGGCAATCAGGGTGGTTCTACATCACCGAGCCGCGCGACTCTCAATGGGCGGCGGCCCCCGAATTCCGATCTGGCTTCCCCACACGGCTCACATCATGGAAAGAGACGGGCCTGACGTGGGGTGATTCGGAAGAGCTGTCCGGACTCCAAACCTGCGTCCGAAACCTGGTGGACAAGAATCTCAAGCTTGTCAACGTAATCCAGGTGATGCTCATCCGCCGGATTCTCCCATGCCAGCAACGGGCCTTCAATTTGTGGGAGTTTGATCCGGCACAGCACCGAACCTTGAGCCGGCTCTTCGACACTACATACGAAGATGCCTGGAAGGTGCTGTTCAAGGGTGCCGAAGCTCCCGCATCCGCTACCGAAGATCGCGGATTCAGCTCGCAGCGTCAAGCCAGCGAGGTAAGTTATTTTACCCTTTGTGGGACTCTTTTTTCATAGTTTGACTCTATGCGGGATCTAAAACTCCCTAACCTTTGACAGGACTGGCTGAAGATGTCCGGACAGATTGACTGTCCGGCCCCCTTGCCAGAAGACCCAGCGGACGCCCGATTGACGGGGCTGCTGGCTCCGGCACCTCACGTGGTGCCGGAGAAGAAGGCCAAGAAGAAGGCCACGGGAACTCGAAGGAGCTCCCGGCGCCCAGTGTGTCGGACTCATCGTCCGACGACTCGAGGCGTAATCCTCCCTTGAGGACGAGGAGGAGGAAAAGCCTCTCCCTAAGCGGGGAGAGAAGAAAAGGAAGGCCGCCTGATCGGGGAGGCCGGAGGGTCCAAGAAAGGAAGGACCTCCCTCCGCATTTCTCCACCAACGCCGACAACGACGAGGAGGAGTGGCCACCAAGGCCAAGCCTGGCGAGATCGTAAGTGTCCGGACTCGGAATAGCTCATGACTTTTTGTTTGTCGCATAGTGTCTTCTAACGCCGAATATAACCATGCAGCCCGCCCAGGGCGAGCTTCGCCGCTTCGTCGAGCGGCTCCCTGGATTCATCGGATGTGAATAGCACTTCACTTCCGACCGCCTCCTCTCCTCGTGACGCAGACGACACCGCGGTGGAGTCCCAAAAGAGGCCCCACCAGGAGGAGGTGGTCCTGGAGGCACCGCAAGGCGACCTCCCGGACTCCATGCGCAAAGGGGGCGAAACCCCAGAGGGCTCTAAGTCCGCCCTCGTGCGGACTCCGTCTCGAACCTTCAGTGGTTCCAAGTCCGCAAGCGGCCCCTTCGTAAGAAGGGCAAGATCGCGACGCCAAGTGACCTCCGCCCATCCGGAGGCACTGGATAGCTTGCCGAGGCGCTTAACGGCGCCTCCATCGACGAGGAGCACCGCACTGTTATGAGTGTGGTGATCCGTAAAGTTCAATCCGCCAAGAGAGGGCTTATCAAGCCTGTACCAGACTTCTAACAAGCTTTGAGGTAAGTTTAGAATATGTAAAAATATTACCGCATAGACAGTAGCCCCTGATGCTTAGTTCGGTGTTCGGAAAGAAAAACCGGACTGAGGATCTAAAAAGATATACGCAGGAGTCTAACATAAGTATGTCAATATGGGAATTCAGGCTGCACTGCTGACCTCTGCCACACTGACTGCGGAGGTTAATGCATTGAAGCAGAGCCTCGAGCGGTCCAAGAACGAGCTCGGCCTTGCCAAGAAGCAGCTCGAGGACAAGGAAGGTAAGTAGTACCTTCTTAAAGTAATACCTTATAGAAAGGATTTGGTTGCAAAAATGACAGGACTAACGTGGGTATTGTAGGGGCCACGAACGAGGTGGCGACCCTGAAGGAGGCGGTGTCCACAGCCGAAAGCAAAGCGGCCGCGGAGCGCACCGAGCGAGAGAAGCAGGAGGCGCGGGTGGCGGAGGTGCGGCAAGAGCTCCAGGCTCTCGTGGAAAAACACGAGAGTTTGGAGCATGACCTGAGGAGGGGAGCTCGACGGAAAAGGTGTTCTGGTCTTAGTATGCTGAGGCCGGACATCCGGTGCCCCTGAGCGGCCAGCTGAAGCAGCTGGTCGAGCTCCACAAGGTCGCCGAACAGGCCATGAAGGGCCTCATAATTCGGCTGTGGCCTAAGGAAGCCATGCCTGGGAGCTACCTCGGGCTAGTGCGGCGGCTGGTGGACGCCTGTCCATGGATTGAAGTCATCAAGCACTCCGTCTGCATCAAAGGTGCCCGTAGGGCCCTTGCCCTTGCTAAGGTGCACTGGGGCAAGATGGATGCTGAGAAGCTTGTGACGGACGGACCGCCACCGAAGAAGGAGCATCGCAAGCCTGAAATGTATTATGAGGGCATCCTGAAGGGTGCCTGCCTTATAGCGGATGAATGCTCCAAAGATATAATTTTTTAGTAGACTCGCATTTGTTATCCTGTACGCTGAAAACTTGTTCATATGCGCTAAGCAACACTTTTGAATTTCAAATATTACCTTCTGTGTGGCCGTGTATTAAATTTGAGAGATGGCGAGTCGTCGGCTTCAGCCCCCATGCCATGAGTGCTGGGGTGTTCGGGATAAACTTGAGTGCTCTTGTTCCCATCCTTGGGTCCTTCGAGGGAGGCGCTCAACGCAACGAACAAGGCAACCAGACTATAGTGCTTGAACACTCTCACTTAGCCATGGAATTCTATAATTTTAAATTTTGGCGAAGCCCCTAGTATTCGGAAGACCGAGTTCGGGCGCTATCCACGCCTTGGCGGACAATGCCGACTCCTCGCTCTAAGTGGCATAAGTCTTTAGGCACCCGAAAAACCTCTCGAACAGCGACCGACTCTCGCCCTATCATGACGGTCTGTTTTAGCTTTCTCCACTGAGGTGCTCAACCCAGCTCAACCGGGGCACAATCGCAGTGGTTCTCCCAGCGCTACCTCGTGGATATAACGGAACGTAAGGTACCAAAACATGGGAGCCGGACAAATCCAACTATTGACCCAAGACATGATTCGGAGCCGATGCATATAATGCTATAAGTTCGGGGTGCCGCACTTGTGAAAGTGTTCGGACTTATCACACCATATTTTTGGTGTACTTAAGCCCCTGGTGTATTGGCCGTACCAAAGTGTACGGGTGCAACATGTCATGAATGAACATATATATATAGATAAAGAATGGAGTGCAATAATAGGCAAAAGCTATGTATTGTTTATTCAAAAAGGTACTGCAATGAAAGCAGAACGATACAAATATTGCGATAAGCAAGGGTTGGGACTATTTAACATGTCCCCCTCCAGGGGTAAGCTGCGGGATGGTATGTAAAACAGGTATAATGCTCATAGTAGAGACCACCTCGACACTCGACGTAGCTTTCTGCTTCCCTGGCTGTTGCATCGTGAGTTCGGCAATTCTAGTGCCGGACAGGGCTTCTAGAAAACGGAGTCCTAAAAGTAAGAGAAAAGAAGAAATAAAAAGAATGACACAATCGGGGGCCCCTGGTGCGGTTGAGCCGCATTCTGGGCGTGCCGTGGTCGTGCCCCTCCCCTTATGCCCATGGTATCTCCAGAGCGTAGTTATGTATGCGTAGTACTGGCTTCGCAATTTCGCGAGGGCTGGGGTTGGGGCCGGATTGCCACGCGTGCCCGGATCGTGCCAGGCGGTTTTGTTGTAGGTTACTTCGGGCGTGCTTGACGGTGTCCGGACATTTAATAGCCGGACTCGAGAATTGCTGTGAGAGGCTGCTTTGCACCTCCGCTGCGAGGGCCGCCGTGTGCTCCTCCGTTTGGAGAGAGCGTTCGGTGTTTCCATTGACCGTGATTACTCCTCGAGGGTCTGGCATCTTGAGCTTGAGGTACGCGTAGTGCGGTACCGCATTGAACTTTGCAAATGCGGTTCGTCCAAGCAGTGCGTGATAGCTGCGGAACGGGAGTATGTTGAAGATTAACTCTTTGCTTCGAAATTATCCGGGATCCAAAGACCACTTCGAGTGTAATTGAGCCTGTACAATTGGCCTCTACACCTGGTATGACGCCTTTAAAGGTCGTCTTTGTGGGTTTAATCCTTGAGGGGTCTATGCCCATTTTGCGCACTGTATCCTAATAGAGCAGGTTCAGGCTGCTACAGCCGTCCATCAGGACTCTAGTGAGGTGGAATCCGTCGATGATTGGGTCAAGAACCAATGCGGCGAATCCGCCGTGGCGGATGCTAGTGGGGTGGTCCCTTCGATCAAAGGTGATCGGGCAGGAGGACCATGGGTTGAACTTTGGGGCGACCGCTCCATCGCATATACGCCCTTTAGTGCACGCTTCCGCTCCCTTTTGGGTATGCGGGTTGCGTATATCATGTTCACCGTCCGCACTTGTGGGGGGAAGCCCTTCTGTCGTCTATTATTCGGAGGCCGGGGCTCCTCCTCGTCATCGCTATGCAGCCCCTTGTCATTGAGTTCGGCATTTAACTTGCCTGCCTATTTGAAGACCCAACAATCCATGTTGGTGTGGTTGGCTAGTTTTTTGGGGGTGCCATGTATTTGGCACGAGCGATCGAGTATTCAGTCCAGATTGGACGGGCCCTGAGTATTTCTTTTGAATGTCTTTTTCCGCTGACCGGGTTTAGAGCCTCTGAATCCGGCATTGACTGTCGTACCTTCAGCATTATCGCCGTTAATGCGGCGCTTGTGCTTGTTGCGACGCGACCTGCCATTACTGTCCTTGTTATCCGAACTACCAGGGTTTTTGGTCAAGTTGTTGCTATGAGCTAGCCAGCTGTCCTCTCCCGCGCAAAAGCGGGTCATTAGTGTTGTGAGGGCTGCCATGGATTTCGGCTTTTCCTGTCCTAGGTGCCGGGCAAGCCACTCGTCGCGGATGTTATGTTTGAAGGCTGCAAGGGCCTCGCATCCGGACAACAACAATTTGATTTTTCTTGGTTAGGAACCGTGTCCGTAATTGTTCGCCGATTCTTCTGGCTGCTGAACTATGTGGCTAAGGTCATCAGCGTCTGGTGGTCGCACAGATGTGCCCTGGAAGTTATCAAGGAATGCGGCTTCCAGGTCCTCCCAACAACCAATTGATTCTGCTGGCAGGCTGTTAAGCCAATGCCGAGCTGGTCCTTTAAGCTTGAGTGGGAGGTATTTGATGGCGTGTAGATCATCACCGCGGGCCATGTGGATATGGAGGAGGTAGTCCTCGATCCAAACCGTAGGATCTGTTGTGCCATCGTATGATTCGATGTTTATGGGTTTGAAACCCTCGGGATTTGATGATCCATCACTTCGCCCGTGAAGCATAGTGGGTGTCTTGGCGCCTCTATTGAGCTATATCACGACGCAGCTCAAATGAGCTTTGTCTCATCGTGTTCGCCCGGCCGGAATTGCTGTATCCGCGTGACGGTTATCGCTATGCGTGTCGTGGGCGCCCACGCCGATCCGGTGACATCGATCTTGTTTGCCTTGCCTTGTCCTCCAATATGTCTCGCAGGTCTGGCGCGTTTCCCCGTGCCTTGGTACATTTCGAGCGACGCCGGGGTGCGGCTTGAATGGAGGGTCTAGAGGCCTCTCTATCGCGACCACGGAGTGGCCGGTCGGCCACATCATGTGCTGGTAATATAGGTTTGGGTGCTGCTTCCTCTAATTGGGGTAGCAGCATGCGTTTTGGGTATCTCTTGGAGGGGCGTTCGAGTTCGTACTCTTCGGCTGCAAGGACTTCAGTCCATCTGTCAGCTAGCAAGTCTTGGTCAGCTCTAAGCTACTGCTGCTTTTTCTTGAGGCTGCTTGCCATGGCCATAAGCCTGCATTTGAAACGCTCCTGTTCGGCGGGATCCTCAGGCACGACAAATTCGTCATCGTCGAGGCTTGCCTCATCTTCGGAGGGAGGCATATAATTATCGTCCTCCACCTCCCTGTCTGCCGTTGAATCCTGCTGGAGGGGGTTGTCTTCGGTACTATCCGGGGTGTTATTATCTCCCGTGCCGGAATCACCGTTTTTGCTGTGGTGGGATTTAGAGCGGCGCCGCTGACGCCGGCGCTTGGGCTATTTCTTGGAGGGGTCATCCTCCGCTGTTCCCTCGCCGTTACCATCTTTTGGGATGTCCACCATGTATTATGTCGTATGATGAGGTGGCCTTCCAGTGCCCTGTAGGCGTTGGTCCTTGGTCGTCTCCAGCATCGTCGTCCATACCGTCAATGTCGTCGGAGTCGAAGTCGAGCATGTTGGTTAAATCATCGACAGTGGCTACAAAGTGGGTGGTGGGTGGGCGTTGAATTTCTTCGTCGTCCGCATCCCAACCTTCGTGACCGTAGTCCAGCCAGGGCTCTCCTGGTAAAGAGAGAGACTTTAGTGAATTCAGGATGTCGCCAAAGGGCGAAAAGCCGAAAGATGTCCGCGGTAGTGAACTCCATGACCGGCGCCCAATCGGATTCGGTTGGCCGGGGCGTGGGAGGTTCGGAGTCTGGAGAGGAGTCCGGCACCTTGGAGTCACGGGATTCATAAAGGACGGGGATGGTGTTCGGCTCAATCTCCGCAGAGATCGTAGCCCCCGAGGCGGTGTCCAGCCACTCGTCCAAGATCGGCGGAGTCGGCTCCGAGCTAAGGGTCGGAGCGGACGCTGGTGCGGCCTCCAGGGCACTGTTCGGCGGCAGAGCTAGATCGTGCCCATCGAGACAGTGCGGCGCGCTTGGCTGTGGCTCGAATCCGTCGAAGATCAAGTCTCCCCATATGTCGGCCGTGTAGTTCAAACTCCCAAACCTAACCTGATGGCCAGGGGCATAGCTTTCGATCTGCTCCAGATGGCCAAGTGAATTGGCCCGCAGTGCAAAGCCGCCGAATACGAAGACCTGTCCGGGGAGAAAAGTCTCACCCTGGACCACATCGTTGTTGATGATCTGTCACATCCCTAGTTCTGGTATGCTCAAGGCTAGCTAGTCATTGTGCATCATGTTTAAAATTCCATTTAATTTTGAAATGGGGATTTGTGAAACCCTCAGAATCACTTTTGAAATGACCTAAATAAAAATTGCTCCAAAAGGGTCCAAGAAAATGCTCATGTGGCCCTCTGAAAATATTGGACAGAGATAACAATCTAACCAATATTTTTAGGATCTCATAAGTATTTATTTTGGGCATTTGGAATTAATGCAGTAAATATTTGCTTTGGATATATATTATTATATATATAAAATATTGTCCAAAAATTGTGCCTTTTGTTGAGGAACTCGAATAATATAGTGAGCTCCTACAAAAATTGGCATAATTAAATAAATTAGTTTAGTATTTTAAATAAATCAAACAAATGTCGAAAAATAGAAAAGGAAATGAATAGGAAAAGGGGAGCTTACAGGCTTACCTCCCCACCTGCCCAGCTCGTGTGCGGCCTGGCACAGCCCAGATGGCCCAGTGAGCGCCAGCGCCACCGTCCCCTTCCTCGCGCCAGAGGAGGGGCCGCACCTTGCCACAGCGTCCGGCTGAGGACACGTTCCCCGCCACCTCCTGCTTCCTCCCTCGCCGCTCTGGATGACCCGCACGACGCCACGCGCCCGGTCCTTCCCACTCTCTCTCGCTTTTCCCCCCCTCCTCTGGTTCCTCCCCCTCTCTTCACCGACCGCACCCGAGAGCGCCGCTGCTCGCCGCCGTGGCCACCGTCTCCCCCTCGCTCTCTCTCCGTGTCCGCAAGATCCGCGCCGCCGTCCGCTACCTCCCCGTCGAGCCACGTGACGCGGGAAGCTCTGGAGCGCCGCCATCGCCATCGCTCCGCCTCGGTCGCCGGAGATCCTCCGCCGCCACGACCGCCTCCGGTTCCTCCCGACCTCGCCAATTCGCTCATCGCGACCGCTGTGAGCTGCTGCTCCTTCTCCCCCTCCGTTCTCGCCCTACACCGCAACCGGATCCCGCGCCCGACTCGGCCACCGCCCGCCTCGCTCCGCGAAGCTCCGGCGCCAAGCCCCACCAGCTCACCAGTTATGCGGATGACGACGGGCTACGCCCGGTGGTCTTCGCGACCAGCACGCCGCTTAAGCGCAACTCCGGCGAGCCTCGCCGCGTTTTTGGTCGTCGCCGACCAAGCTCCGGCGAGCTGACGTGGCGCCGGCTTAATTAGTGCTAATCACCAACTAACCTACCCCCCCTGACACTGACAGTGGGCCCTAGTGCCCCCTACTCTCTAATTAAACTAAACTAACCCCCCTGTTAACCCGTGTCACTGACGTGGCCCCCACACGTCAGGTTTGACTCCAGCCAGCCGCAGCTGACCTGTTGACGTCATGCTTAAGGTCGACGCAATATTATATTTTCTCGATTTAAATTAAATCAGGAAATTCCGTAATATATTCAAAACTTCAAAATTCATAGAAATTCAACCGTAGCTCAGATTGAAATAATTTATATATGAAAAATTATCAGAAAAATTCAATCTATCCATCTGTACTAGTTTCATGCATGACAAACCAACTTATACATGCTGTATAAGTGAAACTCTAATATGGCTTTTATAAGAGCTTATTTTGGAATTGCATTTGAACCTTTGGTTCAAATGGACTTCACTCAAATCAAATACCAGTTGCATTAACTCAAACAGCATCACATCTACATGCCATGTTCATGCATCATATTGTTGCATATGATTGTGTATTGATTGCCGGCACCGTTCCTTCTCGATAGGTCCTGATCCGGAGACGATCAGAGTACTGTCTATGAAGCGGTGCCTCCTTGTTGATTTACCAGGCAAGCAAATCCCTTGTTCATTCCGATACAATCCTACTCTCTCGCTCCTGCTCTCGGTTATTGCATTAGGACAACAACGATTCATCTGCTACTTTGTGTCATGCGGTAGTTGAACCTATTCCTCCGCATGACCTGTCATTGCCACGATAATTAGTTGAAAACCCACTAGCATGTGTAGGAGTTGATTGAGCCATGTTGTGTTCCTACCATGCTATGCCTGCTATTGCTTAGAGTTGTGTCAGGTCTGATTCATTGGGGATGAATTGGAGTACGCTTCTATGTTCCGATCTTTGAGAGTGAAGTGTGTGAACACGATTTGGTAAAAGGTAGCGGTGAGAGGCCATGTAGGAGTACATGGTGGGTTGTCTCACTGGAACCGTCCTTAAGCACTGAGTTCTATGTATGTTGTCCAATGACTCGATACTACCACACATTGGGTTCCGGTAACTCGACCCCTCTCGACTTATTAATCAACTTGATCTCTGTCCAGGAGTCGCAACTAGTTTCGTGTTTGTAGGTAGTGCTATTTTTCTACCAAGTGGCACCCAGCAGGTGGGCTTGGGATAGACTAGGCACAGTGGCACGGTGTACCAAGTGGTACCCGGATGGTGGGCTTGGGAACCCTGCTCACATCGTTTGGGGCCGTGGGCGACACCCCGGCCGGATCTCCTTGCGGATGGAACCCGAATAGGCGATAAACCTGGACTAGAGACTTGCATGGTTAGTCAAATCGTGGCCGACACCCTCGCCGGCTTCCGCTTGAAGGTTGCCGAGATACATGACGTGTATATGGCGGTAAGAGGCGAGAGCGTGTGTGAAGAAGTACACCCCTGCAGGTTATCATGATCTATTCGAATAGCCGTGTCCTCGGTTATGGACTTCTTGGATGCTTACGTGGTACATAGACAACTTGAAGTGGATACTCTAAAATGCTCAAGACAAGTGTGAGTGCTATGGATGGCCTTTCCGTATGGAGACGGGAATGAATCCGTAGTAGTGTATTGATGTGGTGATTAGTGGACTCGTGTACGTTGTCTCACCTCAAGAGTTTCTTTTAGTCGAGAACAGGATAGCCACAGAGTCAAAGCTGGCTTGCTGCAACTAAACTCCACATTACCTTTTGACACCAATGCATGTATGATAGGATCTGATGTAAGTCTTGCTGAGTACCTTTGTACTCACGTTGCTTTATTTATGATTTGCAGCGGTGACTTCGGTCTTACTAGTAGTTCCGCTTGGACTTCGACGAGTAGCTTGTTACCTCAGCTACGATCTTGTACCCTTGGGAGGGTCTTGTAGATAGTCAGGCTTCTCAGCCTTTTTCTTTTGTAGTTGTCTGTACTCGGACATGTAATGCTTCCGCTTGTTGCTTGTATGTTTCTCAATGATGGGTCATGTGACCCTGTTTGTATTTATCGCTATGTGGCTCTTCCGAGCCTTTATCTATATGAGTTTGCGTTATGTTGTGATGCCATGTTGTACAGCACATACTTGCATGTTATGCGTACGTGTAACTTGTACTGCTATGTGTGGGATCCGACAACCTAGTTGTTTATCCTTGGTAGCCTCTCTTATGGGGAAATGTAGTCTCGTGCTTCTGAGTGATAGTAGTCCGCTACAGCCCGGTTCACCGGAGTCCTGCTAGCCCAGCACTACTGCTTGGACACTTGACTGGCCGGCATGTGTTTCACTTCGTTCCTATGTCTGTCCCTTTCGGGAAATGTCACGCGTGTTATCCGAGTATCGCCTAGCTCGCTACAGCCCGGAATACCGGAGTCCTGTTAGCCAGCTACAGCCCGAATATATACGCTGATGACCGACATGCTCGATGTGATTCATGTATGCCTGTCCCCATAGGTTAGCGCCGCTTTGGGTTCACGACTAGTCATGTCGGCCCGGGTTCTTTGTCATATGGATGCTAGCGACACTATCATATACGTGAGCCAAAAGACGCAAACGGTCCCGGGCCATGGTAAGGCGACACCCGTGGGGATACCGTGCGTGAGGCCGCAAAGGGATATGATGTGTTACATGCTAGATCGGTGTGATTTAGGATCGGGGTCCCGACATGATCGAAGGAGCCATCGGGCCTAAAGATGACGACACATAGGAACTCTCAATGGAAGCACCAATGTCGGTGTCAAAACCGGCGGATCTCGGGTAGGGGGTCCCGAATCGCGTCCTAGGCGGATGGTAACAAGAGACAAGGGACACGATGTTTTTACCCAGGTTCGGGCCCTCTCGATGGAGGTAAAACCCTACTCCTGCTTGATTAATATTGATGATATGGGTAGTACAAGAGTGGATCTACCACGAGATCGTAGAGGCTAAACCCTAGAAGCTAGCCTATGGTATGATTGTTGTTCGTCCTACGGACTAAAAACCCTCCGGTTTATATAGACACCGGATAGGGTTAGGGTTACACAGAGTCGGTTACAATGGTAGGAGATCTACATATCTGTATCGCCAAGCTTGCCTTCCATGCCAAGGAAAGTCCCATCCGGACATGGGACGAAGTCTTCAATCTTGTATCTTCATAGTCTAGGAGTCCGTCCAACGGTGATAGTTCGGCTATCCGGACACCCCCTAATCCTGGACTCCCTCAGTCGATGTCCCACATGTCGACGAGCGGAAGTATTCTTTCCAATATCGAGGAGCAAGGAAGCCGCGTGGTATAGTATCACTGGTGATTTATATTTATTTTTTATTTCTAGTGACTGCTAGCGTTTCAACTCTTACGACGAAGGAGTGCCAAACACACGGCACGCGTCTTTGGATGTCGCACACGTCAGCGAAAGGAGTGGGACATGAACAGCGTGGTAGAGCGTCTCCACTTCTGGGTCGGAGACCACACGTAGTAGTACTACTATACTAGTGGTATGAACGATAAAAAGTACGACCCAGAGAGAAAGACACGTCTAGTTGGAAGGTCTCGGGGCATACACATAAACAAATATAAAACCTAATATGTGCCTCCAATTAATATAGTAGTAGTAGAGTACCTAGTCACGTACTCCATAACATCACCAGGCATTGCACGTACAACATTTAGTGGTAGTAAGAGATAAATGCCTAGATGCCACGCATGTTCATACTATTTGTGCCTTTCTACTTCACTTACCGCGCTATGTTACACCAGGTTCACACGTCCACTCCTGGGTACATGTCCGTCTCGTAGTTCCAGTCCCACGTGTTCTTCATATAGATGGAACGATCCTTGCATGAGACGTGCACCTTGATGCTAGATGCGTCGCGTGTTGGCAAAAGGATGAACAAAGCTCACATAAAAAAATAGAGTGGAAGAACATAGATTCCCGACGACCGAGAAGGAGCAAGGAACCTCGGGGTGGAGCTTCTGCACTCATAATATTTTAAATTATTCAGCGATATAAAATCAACCAATCATCTCCATAGTGGACTGGAAGAGTACGAAACATGGCAGCCTAGTGTAGTTACATCATACTAGTACATGGCTAACCCACGCTATCACCATATTTCTTGGCTTTCGTGCGACACCTATCTCTAGTAATCCAGCATCCCGCATCGCTTCTACCTCCTCGTCTCTCTCAAAGTGCGGTGGGCTGGCGTTTTTGCCGTCTATTGAGGTCGGTTAACTCATCACATGTTAGCGTCATGCCAAGAGCATTCTAAAAAAATTCCTTTCACGTTCCGTTTTCAAAAAGAATAAATCCTTTCGTGTACGAATTTGACTGTATGCTTTGAGCAACTTGCATGTCCTATACTGCGCCTGTTTGTATACTCTAACTTAGCTCGAGGTTAGACTAACTCATGACTAACCCTGAACTAACTATAGCCAAAGAGGTGTTTGGGTGACAAGGTTAGAATTGACAATATATGCACTTGATGGAGAGAGAGAGCAGTGATTTTTCAATGGTCCCAATGAGAACTATCTCCAGTTAGCACCTCTTGGGTGGGATAGTTTTTTTTGGTGGGTTCGGTGCAACTTGCTCCAATTTAAACCCTCATGCTTGGATACTTTAGGGCTATGAGCCCCAACTAGCTCAAACTAACTCTAACTCATGGATCGAAACAGGGCCTATGGCCAGCCTTGATGCGGAGCAGTCGGTGCACCAGGAAGCGGCGCTCTCTTGGCCGTCGCGCTGCTGTAAGTGCATCTAGTGCCCCTTAGTGATTTTGGTGGATTGAAGACTTATAGGTTAAGGAACTAATGCGTTTGTGAGTGTACACAGGTCTATAAGTCTATGAGGAGTTTGATATTTACAGAGAAAGTCGACCCCTAAAAATGAAGTTCTTCGTCTGAAGACTTTGATATTTTGAAGACTTTCTGAAGACTTTGAAAGTGAAGAAATTGGTGTGACCTTGAAGACTTAGTATTCATTTGAGGAACATGAAGCGTGGAGACTTTTGTTTTCGTAGTTTCATTTTTCTCTTTCTTGAGTCATAGGAAACACCGTACTGTTAAAGGGGGTCGAGGAAATACTAAGGAAAAATTTACATGTGATGCTCAACTCAAAATCCTACACCTACCAATCCCTTCGAGTGAAGCCTTTGGAAATCTCATACGATTCAGTCAATTTCTTCAAAGGATGTAGAAGAAGTTCTTCTGGTCACTGAGGAATTTGTTCTGACTGAGGAGTTAGGAATTCGCCAGTGCGAATTGCCTACACAGTGAGGAACATGATAGCCCTGAAGAATTTGAGAGTCAAATTTCTGACCGTTGCTGTGCTACGCGCCAGCTGTCCCAAAATATCTTATCCACCTAACGGTCATATCATTGAAGGGCATTTATGTCTTATCATGTCGGGCTGCTCCCTAGGCTATAAATAGCCACCCCCTACAACCACTAGCTGGTTGGCTACTCCGAGAGAACTTGACACTTGTCATTTGAGAGCAACCCATCCTCCGAGGACTTTGAGCGAAAATCATCGAGTGAGGAAAAACCCAAAAAACAAACCCCTACAAACCCAAAGTGATTGAGCATCACTGAAGAGATTGATCCTGCGTGGATCCGACGCTTGTTACCTTTGAAGACTGTGCTTCTTCCACGAGGAATTGTGGATCGCCAAGTGACCAATTCTGTGAAGGTTTGGAAGTCACCTGAAGACTTACCACGAGTGATTGGACGAGGTCTGTGTGACCTTAGTTCAAGGAGAATACGGTGAGGACTTGGTGTCCTGAGCTGCATGCTCGCCGACCGGGTGTCCGGACTGTGTGTCCTCGAGTTTAAATACTCAAAGCCCAACCAGACGCATAACCGAGACAACAGCTTGGAACTGGTCTACCAAATCATTGTCTTCACCCACCTAACTGGTTCTATTTCCTCAACCCTTTCATTTCCTCATTACTGTGTTGAGTGTTTGTTCAGATCTGTGTTTGAAGACTTTGACTGAAGACTTTCTCAATTTCCTCAGTTCAATTTCTTCAGTCTGTTTGTCTTCATCTTGAGCTATCCTGTGTTTACGCTTTCTCTACTCTTTGTTTGTCTTCATTTCATCATGATGACCATGCCCGCATTCTCTGATGCTTACTTCTGAGTACTTATTCCGCTGCAAGTAGTTCTTCTCTAATGAATTTCCTCACCGGCAAATTCCTCAGTGAAGAATTCATAAAAATTGCCTATTCACCCCCCCTCTAGTTGATATAACGCACTTTCAATTGGTATCAGAGCAAGGTACTCCCTTGTTCTGTGTGATTTTGGTTTAACCACCTGGAGTTTTAGTTATGTCGACCGCAGGTGAGGGAGTCCTGGATTAGGGGGTGTCCGGATAGCCGGACTACCATCCTCAGCCGAACTATCATCTGCCGGACTATCATCATCGACCGGACTCCAAGACTATGAAAATACGAGATTGAAGACTTCACCCCGTGTCCGGATGGGACTTTCCTTGGCGTGGAAGGCAAGCTTGGCGATACGGATATGTAGATCTCCTACCATTGTAACCGACTCTATGTAACCCTAGCCCTCTCCGGTGTCTATATAAACCGGATGGCTTTAGTCTGTAGGACTACAATCACAACAACCATTACAATCATATCATAGGCTAGCTTCTAGGGTTTAGCCTCCTTGATCTCGTGGTAGATCCACTCTTGTAAACATCCACAATATCAATATCAATCAAGCAGGACGTAGGGTTTTACCTCCATTAAGAGGGCCCGAACTCAGGTAAACATCGTGTCCCTTGTCTCCTGTTACCATTCGCCTAGACGCACAGTTCGGGACCCCCTACCCGAGATCCGCCGGTTTTGACACCGACATTGGTGCTTTCATTGAGAGTTCCTCTGTGTCGTCACCGATAGGCTTGATGGCCTCTTCGATCAACAACGACGTAGTCCTGGGCGAGACTTTTCTCCCCGGACAGATCTTCAGATTCCGGTTTTCGCATCAAGCGGCCAATTCACTTGGCCATCCGAGCAGATCGAAGCTTCGCCGCCGCCGTCAGTCAGGTTTGGAAGCCTAAACTTCACGGCCGATATCCGCGGGGACTTGATCCTCGATGGATCTGAGCGACAGCCGAGCGTGCCGCGCTGTCACGATGGGCATGACCTAACTCTGCCGCCGGACAACACCTTGGAGGCCGCACACGAATCCGCTCCGACTCAGAGTCTGGAGCCGATCGCTCGGATCGAGGACGGATGGCTGGACACCGCCTCGGGAGCTGCAACTTCTACGGCGATGGAGCCAAACACTTACCTTGTCCCGCATAAAAACCATGACTCCGAGGTGCCGGACTCCCTGCCGGACTCCGGACCTCCTGCGCCCTTGCCAGTCGAATCCGATTGGGCGCCGATCATGGAATTCACCGCTGCGGACATCTTTCAGCATTCGCCCTTCGGAGATATCATAAATTCACTGAAGCATCTCTCGCTATCCGGAGAGCCATGGCCGAACTACGGCCAGGACGGTTGGGACGCGGACGACGAAGAAATTCAGATCCCACCCACCACCCACTTCGTAGCCACCGTCGACGATTTCACCGACGTACTCGACTACGACTCCGAAGACATCGACGGTATGGACGACGATGCCGGAGACCACCAAGAACCAGCGCCTACAGGACACTGGAAGACCACCTCGTCATACGACATATACATGGTGGACACCCCAAAATATGGGGACGGCGAAGAAGCAGCGGAGGCCGATTCCTTAAAGAAACAGCCCAAGCGCCCGACGCGTGGCGCCGCTCTAAATCCCGCCACGACAAGAATGGAGATTCCGCAGGAGATAATAACACCCCGTAGTGCCGAAGACAACTCCCTCCAAAGACGATCCAGCGCAGAGGAGGCGGAAGCAAGCCCTCGTGAGAGGGCGGCATTTAAGAGGTCGAAGATGACAATTACTTACCCTCCGGAGATGAGGCAAGCCTCGGCGACGCATTTAATTCGTCGTGCCCGAGGATCCCGTCGAACAAGAGCTGCCTCAGACGCAGGGCTAATGGCCACGGCAAACAGCCTAAAGAAAAAGCAACAACAGCTTCAAGCTGATCAAGACCCTCTTGGCCGACAGATGGACCGAGGTCCTCGCGTCAAGAGTATGAACTCGAACGCCCCTCCAAAAGTTACCCAAAACGCAAGTTGCTCCCCGATTAGAGGAGGAGGCATACAAACCTACATCACCAGCGCAGACACACGGGCAGACCGACCACCTCGTGGGCCGCAATAGAGAGGCGCAAGCCCTCCACCAAAACCGCACTCGACATCGCTCAAAAAGCAGGAAGCCACGGGGGAACGCGCCGGACTTGCGAGATATATTGGAGGACAAGGCAAGACAATCCAGATCTATCTATGGATCATGCGGACGCCCCACGACCCACGACGAATACGGTCGCACCGGATACAACTACTCCGGCCGGGCCGAACACAGCAGACAATGCTCTCTCGAGCTACGTCACGATATTGCTCAATACAGAGGCGCCGCACACCCACTATGCTTCACTGACGAAGTAATGGGTCATCAAATCCCTGAAGGGTTCAAACCCGTTAATATCGAATCCTACGATGGCACAATAGACCCCGCGGTTTGGATTGAGGATTATCTCCTCCTTATACACATGGCCCGCGGCGACGATCTTCACGCCATCAAATATCTCCCGCTCAAGCTTAAAGGACCAGCTCGGCATTGGCTTAACAGCCTGCCCGCAGAGTCAATTGGATGTTGGGAAGACACGGAAGCCGCATTCCTCGACAACTTCCAGGGCAGGTATGTGCGACCACCGGACGCAGATGACCTAAGCCACATAATCCAGCAGCCAGACGAATCGGCCAAGCAATTCTGGACACGGTTCTTAACAAAGAAAAATCAAATCGTTGATTGTCCGGATGCAGAGGCGCTCGCTGCCTTCAAACATAACATCCGCGATGAGTGGCTGGCCCAGCACCTAGGACAGGAGAAGCCGAAATCCATGGCAGCCCTCACATCCCTCATGACTCGCTTCTGTGCGGGAGAGGATAGCTGGCTCGCTCGCAGTAACACCCTCAGCAAAAACGCTGGCAGTCCGGATACCAAGGACCGCAATGGCAGGTTGCGTCGAAACAAAAACAAACGCCGCATTAATGGCGACAGCAATGAGGATACGGCAGTCAAAGCCGGATTCCGAGGCTCCAAACCCGGTCAACGGAAGAAGCCATTCAAAAGAACCACTCCGGGCCCGTCCAATTTGGACCGAATACTCGACCGCTCTTGTCAAATACATGGAACCCCGAAAAGCCAGCTAACCACACCTAACAGAGATTGTTGGGTATTCAAGCGAGCAGGCAAATTAATCGCCAAAAACAGTGACAAGGGCTACACAGCGATGACGAGGAAGAGACCCGCCACGAACAACAGAGGACAAAAGGGATTCCCCCCTCAAGTTCGGACGGTAAACATGATATACGCAACGCATATTCCCAAGAAGGAGCGGAAGCGTGCACTAAGTGACGTATACGCGATGGACCCAGTCGTCCCAAAATTCAACCCATGGTCCTCTTGCCCGATCACTTTCGATCGAAGAGACCATCCGACCAGTATCCGCCATGGCGGATTCGCCGCATTGCTTTTAGACCCAATCGTTGATGGATTTCACCTCACGAGAGTCCTGATGGGACGGCGGCGTGCCTGAACCTGCTTTATCGTGATACAAGGCGCAAGATGGGCATAGACCCTTCAAGGATTAAACCTACAAGGACGACCTTCAAAGGCGCCATACCAGGTGTCGAGGCCAATTGTACAGATCGCTTACATCGAAGTGGTCTTCGGATCCCCGGATAATTTCCGAAGCGAGGAGTTAGACATAGTCCCGTTCCGCAGCGGCTATCACGCTCTGCTCGGACGAACCGCGTTTGCAAAATTGAACGTGGTGCCGCATTATGCATACCTTAAGCTCAAGATGCCAGGTCCTCGTGGAGTCATCACGGTCAACGGAAACACGGAACGCTCCCTCCGAACGGAGGAACATACAATGCTCTCGCGTAAGTACAGAGCATCCTTTTTAAGGCAATTCGAGTCCGGCCGTTAAACGACCGGACACGACCAAACGCACCCGAGCAACATCAACTAAGACCACCCGCACGCCTGGCATCGCCAGAGCAATGCGCCCCAACCCCAGCCCTCGCAAAATTATAAGACAAACTCTCCACAGACATAATTACGCCTCGAGATACCATGGGCATAGGGGAAGGGCACAAACCACAACAGACCAGAGTGCGGTTCGACCACACCGGGGCTCCCAAGTGTGTCGCTCTTTTTCTTTTTTCTTTTTATATTAGAACTCAGTCCATGCGAACCTGCCGAACTCATGATGCAACAGCCTGTGGAAGGACAAAGGCGCGACGAACACTCAGGTGGTCTCCATCACGAGCATTATATTTGTTAAATACAACATTCCGCGGCCTACCCCTGGAGCGAGACGCCTTTAGTTCGTCCAATCCCTTGCTTTCCGCACTATTTGTATCATTCAGCACTGATAGCATATCTTCTCGAATAAAATGCAGCACTTTTTGCCTATAATTGCACTACTTTATATATATATATATATATATATATATATATATATATATATGTTCATTTACGACATTTTGCACCCGTGCATCTTGGTACGGCCAAATACAGCAGGGGCTTATGTCCTCCGCATTATGGTGTGATAAAGTCCGCACACTTTCACAAGTGCGGCACCCCGAACTTATAGCATTATATGAATCGGCTCCGAATCATGTCTTGGGTCAATAGTTGGGTTTGCCCGGCTCCCATGTTTGGCACCTTACGTTCCGCTCTATCGGCTAAGGTAGCACTGGGAGAACCACTGCGACTGCGCCCCGGTTGAGCCAGTTAACGCCTCGAGAAAGCTAAAACTGACCGGCATGATAAGGCGAGAGACTGGTCGCTGTTCGAGAGGTACTTTCAGGTCCTTAAAGACCTACGCCGCTTCGAGCGAAGTTCCGGATTATGTCCGATGAAGGCGTGGATATCGCCCCAATTCGGTCTTCCAAATACTAGGGGCTTCGCCGAAATTTAAAATTATAGAATTCTATGGCTAAGTGAGAGTGTTCAAGCACTATAAGTCCGGTTGCCTCGTTCTTTGTGTTGAGCGCCTCCCTAGATGGACCCAAAAATGGGAACAAGAGTGCTCAAGTTTATCCCGAACACCCTAGCACTCGTGGCATGGGGGCTGAAGCCGACGACTTGCCATCTCTCAGATTTAATAAACGGCCGCACAAAAGGTAATATTTTAAATTAAACAAGCGTTGCTTAGCGCATATGAACAAAGTTTTCAGCGCACAGGATAACACATTGCGAATTCACTCAAAATTACATCCCGGGGCACTCATCCGCAATCTTGCGAGCACCCTTCAGGACAGCCTTATAGTAAATTTCGGCGACGATGCTCCTTGCCCGCTGTTGGCGCGTCGATTAGCTTCTCCGCATCCAGCTTGCCCTAATGCACCTTTTGCGCGGGCAAGGGCCCGACGAGCACCTTCAATACAGGAGGAGCGCTGATAACCTCCACCCAGGGGCACGCATCCACCAGCCGTCAGACGAGGCCAAGTAGCTCCTGTGCATGGCCTCTCCGTGCCACACCGGACTATGAGGCCCTTCATGGCCTGCTCGGCCACCTTGGAAGCTCGACCAGCTGCTTCAGCTGGTCGCTAGGGGGCACTGGATGGCCGGCCTCAAAGATACCGAGACCGTAAGACCTTCTTCGTTGAGCTCCCTCCTCGGCTCGGTAGAATGCGGCGGCATCGTACACGCCGCGAGGCAGATCTGCGCAAACGCCTCGAAAGCTCCGATTCGGGTAAGTAACACGTAATTTACATTCACATGCTTGCTTTGCATGAAAAATGCCTTACCCGCCGCTATCTTCCTCATCAACTCAATCTCCTGAAGGGACTTATGGGCCTCGGCCTTGGCGGTTTTGGCACATTCGAGAGCCGAGGCAAGCTCGGACTCTCGAGTCTTTGAGTCACGCTCCAAACTCTCATGCTTTTCCATGAGAGCCTGGAGCTCTTGCTGAACCACCGCCACCCGCGCCTCAAGCTTTTCCCGCCCGCCTGCCTGCGGGTCAGCATTATGCTCGTCACAGCCACGGCCTCCTTCGTGGTCGCCACCTCGTTCGTGGCCCCTGCAGTACCCATGTTATCCTTGTTATTCTTTTTGTTGCAACCTAAATCCTTTTCTGTAAGGTACAAATTCAAAGTGGTGTTACTCACCTACTTTGTCTTGGAGCTGCTTCCTGGCGCGGCCGAGCTCTTGCCCGGACCGCTCGAGCTCCTGCTTCAACGCACCGACCTCCGCAGTCAGTGCGGCAGAGGTCAGCAGCGCAACTCGCAACCCATATTGACCTAATTTTTAGCAACCTCACAGATATCTTTTTTCAGGTCATCATCCGCTTTTCTTTCCTAACACCGAACCGAGCATCGGGGATACTGTCTATGCGGTATTACATTGCATATTTTTAACTTCTTACCTCAAAGCCCGATAGAAGGCTATCAGAAGCTGCAGCCCACCCTTGGCGAGCTGCACCTTCTGAATCACCGCACTCATAATAGTGCGGTGTTCTTCCTCGATGGAAGCGCTCTGCAGCGCCTCCAACAAATTGCCCAGCGCCTCCAGTTGGACGGAAGCCGCTGGCGTCACGGTCTTGCCCTTCGCTCGTTGAAGGGCGCTGGCGGACTCCGGAACCACTGCGGGTTCTGTTGTGGAGTCCGGCGCAAAGTCCGGGAGGACGCCTTGTGGCGCCTCCGGAGCCTCCCCCTGATGGGTCCCTTCTTGGGTTCCCACCTTGGCGTCCTCGGCGTCACGAGGGGTGGAGGCGGTCGGGATGGAGTCTACATCCGACGGAGCCAACGACCCGCTCGAAGAAGCGGGGAGATCATCACTGGCCGGACTGCAGGCAGTATGCGGCATTAGAATGACACTATGTGACGCAGAAAAAGAAATTATAAATCATTCAGGAATCCGGATACTTACGATCTCGCCGGAGGCCTGGCCCTTGAAGGCCATTCTTCCTCGCCAACGTTGATGTTGCCGGAGCTGTCCGGGGGAATAGTCCTTCCCTCTTGGACCCTTCGGCCTCCCTCGCTGGGGAAGCCTTCCTCTTCCTCTCTCCCTCCTCCGAGAGAGTCCTCTTCCTCCTCCTCATTTTCGGGGGAGGAATCCGCCCCGGAGTCGTCGGACACCTGAAAACGGGCACTCTTTCGAGCACCCGTGGCCTCCTTCTTGGCCTTCTTCTCCGGCACCACGTGCGGTGCCGGAACCAGCAGCCTCGCTAGACGAGCGTCTACTGGGTTTTCTGGCATAGGAGTCGGACAGGTAATCTGCTCCGCCTTCCTCATCTAGTCCTGTCAAAGGAAAATGGGAAATTAAAGCCCGCATAGAGTCAAACTATGAAAAACGAGTGTCCCGTAAAGGGGTAGAATCACTTACCTCGTCGGCCTGGTGCCGCGAGCGAAATCCGCGATCTTGATCAGCGGATGCGAGCTTCGGCGCCCTTGAACAGCACCTTCCAGCGCCTTCAGATGCGTTGTGTCGAAGAGCTTGTTCAGCGCCTGGTGCTGTTCCGGATCGAACTCCCATAAATTAAATGCCCGCTTTTGGCATGGGAGAATGCGGCGGACGAGCATGACCTGGACCACGTTAACCAGCCTGAGCTTCTTCACCAGCTTCTTGATACAGGCTTGGAGTCCCGTCAGCTCCTTCAAACTACCCCACATCAAGCCCTTCTCTTTCCGGGAGGTGAGCTGCGTGGGGATACCAGATCTAAACTTCGGGGCCGCCGCCCATTTAGGGTCACGCTGCTCGGTGATATAGAACCAACCCGATTGCCACCCTTGACGGATTCCACGAAGGCCCTTCGAACCAATGGACGTTGGGCATCTTGCCCAACATGGCGCCTCCAGACTCTGCTTGAATGCCCTTCACTACCTTCGGCTTGACATTGAAGGTCTTGAGCCACAAGCCAAAGTGGGGCTGGATGCAGAGGAAGGCCTCGCACACGACGATAAACGCCGAGATGTTGAGGATGAAGTTCGGCGCCAGATCATGGAAATCCAGGCCGTAGTAGAACATGAGCCCCCGGACAAAGGGATGTAGTGGAAAGCCCAGTCCGCGGAGGAAGTGGGGAAGAAAGACGACCCTCTCATGGGGCCTGGGGGTGGGGATGAGCTGCCCCTCGTTGGGCAGCCGGTGCACGATGTCGCCGGAAAGGTATCCGGCGCCGCGCAGTTTGGCGATGTGCTCCTCCTTAACGGTGGAGGCCAACCATTTACCTCCCGCTCTGGACATGGTCGGAGAAGGTTGATACGAGACGCGCGAACTTGGGCGCTGGAGCTCGAGTGCACGGAGATGGATAAGCAAAAGGAGGAAGAAGGCGTAGGTGAGAAGGTGAATCCTTATCCCTTATATGGGCGGGCGAAGTCTTACGCGTCCCCCCACCGGCCTGGTAAAACTCACTTATCTCCTGTTGCCACCATCAATGACGCGGTTGGGTTACCCACACCCGTATTGATGAGAATCCCGGATTAAGGGGGAAACACGATCTATGCTTCGACAAGACATGCCAAGGAAACCGCTTCGCTAAATGCGCTGAGGTGGTAAAGTAAAAACAATTCGAGTAATGGCTTGGTAGTGGTGTGACGTCATGCCACGGAAAACGTCAGCAGATTGAACTTGTGTACATATATTATTATTCTCTCTACGGTGGAATGTGGAATTTATTTTGCAGAGCCGGACACTATCCTGGTGTTCACAATCTTCTATCATTTGGAGGAGGAACCCGCCTTGCAATCCCAAGCAATATATACGCCGGACTTATCGTCATTGAAGCCTGGTTCAGGGGCTACTGAGGGAGTCCTGGATTAGGGGGTGTCCGGATAGCCGGACTACCATCCTCAGCCGAACTATCATCTGCCGGACTATCATCATCGACCGGACTCCAAGACTATGAAGATACAAGATTGAAGACTTCACCCCGTGTCCGGATGGGACTTTCCTTGGCGTGGAAGGCAAGCTTGGCGATACGGATATGTAGATCTCCTACCATTGTAACCGACTCTATGTAACCCTAGCCCTCTCCGGTGTCTATATAAACCGGATGGCTTTAGTCCGTAGGACTACAATCACAACAACCCTTACAATCATACCATAGGCTAGCTTCTAGGGTTTAGCCTCCTTGATCTCGTGGTAGATCCACTCTTGTAAACATCCACAATATCAATATCAATCAAGCAGGACGTAGGGTTTTACCTCCATTAAGAGGGCCCGAACCTGGGTAAACATCGTGTCCCTTGTCTCCTGTTACCATCCGCCTAGACGCACAGTTTGGGACCCCCTACCCGAGATCCGCCGGTTTTGACACCGACAGCAGGTATGATCAAGGTCTCAGCAGGGTGTCCTACCTTTGTTGGGACGGACTACCCCTACTGGAAGAACAAGATGCGAATGCATCTTGAGGCAATTGACAACGATCTCTGGTATGTTGTGGAAAATGGTGTTCCCTCACCACACCTTCTCCGAATGCTGCCGATGTGAAGAGATTCAAGCAACTCGATTCTCAAGCGAAGAATATCATTTGTGGCCATCTGAGCAAATGACAATATGGAAGAGTGAGTGCTTTGGAAACTGCCAAGCTCATCTGGGACAGGCTGTCCTAAGTAAATGAAGGAGTCTCAACTCAGCGTGACTCTCGAGTTGATGTTCTTCGCAATCTCTTCAACCGCTTCAAAAGACTCGACAACGAAAATGTTCAACAAACCTTCGATCGCCTCACTGACATCTCAAATGAGCTTCAAGCACTTGGCGCCACTGACATCACCGACCATGAGGTGGTGAAGAAATTCTTAAGATCGCTTGATTCCTCATTTGATACTCCGCACCGATGATACAAGAGCGTCTTGACTACAAGTCACTTGATCCAAATTGATATCCTCGAGAGGCTAAATACTTATGAGTTCCAGCTTGATGAAAAGAGAGATCTCTATGGTTCTAGCTATGGAAAAACACGTGCCCTGAAGGCCAAGGCCGTGTCTGAATCTGAGTGTGAAGACTCTAGTAGTAGCCTTGGAGATCCTGAAGAATTAGGCCAGGAGCTAGCACTGCTCGTGAAGAAATTCCAGAAGTTCTCAAGACGTGGTCGCTTTGGAAAATCCTCAAGAAGCAGTGATTCCTCATCCAAAGGACTATAAGAGAAGACTTTGTCACAAATGCAAGAAACCTGGTCACTACATCCAAGATTGTCCTTAGTGGGAAAAGGAATTAAAGAAGAAGAAACACAAGGATTACAGTTCTGATGACGCGAAGAAGAAGAAGAAGAAATCATCGAAATCTTCATCACCAAAATCCTCAAAGCCTTCTTCTCACAAGAAGAGCAGATCCAAAAAGGCTCGGGCATTCATTGGCAAGGAAATGGACTCTGAAGCTGAATTTGAGGAACATGAGGAAGATGAGGCATCAGAAGAATCTGAGTCTGGTGTGGCGAGCCTAGCTCTCGCCATCGCTTTCACAAGAAGTCCATCTTCAACTCTGAAGAAAATGACCTCTCCAACAAAGCTGATGAAGATAGTGATGACTACGCTCCCACCTATTGCTTCATGGCAAAAGGTGCCAAGGTACTCAAATATACCTCCTCTGAATCTAGTGAAAATGAATCTGATGAAGATCTAAAGCCCGCCACTCAAAACTTGCTAAGATTGCTGTAAAACAACAAAGGGCTTTTGAAAAGGTTCAAAACATGCTAGATAAGAGTGATGATATGTTAGGTGAAGAAATGGATCACACTAAAGCCCTGACTGAAAATCTTCAGAGACTTCAGTCTAGGTTTGACAACCTTCAAGGTCATCATAACACTCTCTTATCTGATCATGAGAAACTTTCTTATGAATTTCTTCAAAGAAAGCAGGATCTTGAGAAGCTAAGAGTGAATTATGAAGATCTTCAGAAGGAGCGCGATTCATTACTTGCTCAACAAATCAGCGCTTCTCGTGAAGAATTTGTTCCTCCATGCTTAAAGTGCATTGAACGTGAATCGCTAATTCTTCACCGAATGTTGAAATGCTTCAACTTTTACAAATTCTTCACCTGCCTCTGCTATCACTAATTCCTCATCCGAGGACATTGCTAGTATCACCGACGATGCAGGGCTGAAGGAATTGTATATGACAGCATGTACAAAAAGCCTCAAAGGGCATCATACTCTTTGTGATGTGCTTAAAAACAGATCCTCAACAGGAACCCTAGGAAAGAGGGTATTGCCTTTGAGAGGAAACTCAATGCCGATGGAACATATTGGAAGCCTGAGCAGTATCCCAAAACCTCATGGGTTGCTGCAAAGGGACCTCCAGTTGATCCATCTAACTTATCTGGCTTTACATGCGAATCTCCTCATTCTACTGATGAGTCATTTGACTCTAACTATAAAATGTTCAAAAATCAGAATGGTGAAGTATTTGCTAGATATGTTGGCACTAATCGCAGGAACGGTTCCCCTATGAAGAAAATCTGGGTTCCCAAGAAGTGCCTTGAAAGTCTTCGGTGAATGTCCTCATGACACCACCTGTGAAGAATAGGAACCCCAGATCAAATTCTTCATATGGATCCAAGTCCTCATACGGACCAAATTCCTCACGTGGATCAAATTCCTCAAAAGGATCAAAGTCCTCAAAAGGATCAAAGTCCTCATATGATTATCATCGTGCTAACAACTCTGTTTCGCAGGTTAGAGCTAAGGGCTATGAATATGTGCATTATTCTTCAAACCAATATGTTCATAAGTCCTCGAAGAATTTCTCTGCTTATTCATATGCTTATCCTAACCCCTCTTATGTGAAACGAAATGGATTGGCCTCTATGCCACCATTTCATATGGTGCTCGCAGAGTGATGAACTCTTTGCCACCCCTTCAGATGTGGGTGGTGAAGAAAAAGAACTAACCTCTTCTGCAGGGTCAGGTCTCCAGACGTTCTTTAAACGTCTGAAGAATTTGTTGGGGGCCTGAGAAAATGCCTGAAAGGACGCAGGCTAATCATGATGAAATGAACTTTCATTTCACACGTCCTCATACTACTTATCTATTAATACTGAATGATGAAATTCATCTGATGAACTTGATATCATATTCTTCACTGATGAAGTATATGAGATCGTAAGTTGTACTAATTCATCTGCAGGATGATCAACCCAAAGCCACTGAGTGGGTTCTCGATAGTGGATGTACAAATCACATGACCGGTGACAAGAATCTATTGATGGATGCTCCCTTATCACCGTCTCATCTCAAGCATATCATCTTTGGCCGACAAAGGCAAAAGTCGTATTGGGTCTTGGTAAGGTTGCGATCTCTAAGGACATACACATGGACAAAGTCATGCTTGTTGAGTCCTTAGGATACAACCTCATGTCGATCTCAATGCTTTGTGATCTTGATATGGTTGTTATCTTTGGCAAGTATCGTTGTGTTGTGATTATGGAAGCTCGACAATTCTAAAGTCTTCAAGGCTTTAGGAGAGGAGACTTGTATATTGTTGACTTCTCTGAGGACCACAACCAGCCGTGTGTCTACTTGCAAAAGCTTCGTATAGGCTGGCTATGGCATCGGCGACTTGGTCATGCAGGCATGAGGAATTTGAACACACTTGCAAAGAAGAAGCATGTCATTGGCATTGAGAATGTCAAATTCCTCAAGGATCACTTGTGTGGAGCCTGTGAAGCTGGAAAAATGACCAAGGCCAAGCATCCAGCGAAGACTATCATGACCACTACTCGTCCCTTCGAATTGCTTCACATGGACCTCTTTGGTCCTAATCATTACTTAGCTGTCACTAATGACGCATCTCTATATGGCTTTGTTATTGTTGATGATTACTCTCGTTACACATCGGTACACATTGTTACTTACAAAAATCAAGTGCAGGAAGTCTTCAAACGATTTTCCTCGAGGGCTTCTACTAACTTTGGTGTGAAGATCGGACACATCAGAGTGACAATGGAACTGAGTTCAAGAATTCTGGTCTTGATGCCTATCTTGATGAACTTGGTATTACTCATGAGTTATCTGCTCCCTATACTCCTCAAAGAAATGGCGTCGTGGAGCGCAAGAACAGAATCCTCGTTGAGATGGCTCGCACTATGCTTGATGAATACAAAACGCCTAGTCGCTTTTGGATTGATGCAATTGATACTGCGTGCCACATCATCAACAGAGTATATCTTCACAAATTCTTCAAGAAGGCTGCCTATGAACTCCTCAACGACAAGAAACCCAATGTAAGTTATTTCAAAGTCTTGATTGCTAAATGCTGGATTAGAGATCCTCATCACAATTCTAAATTTGCACCGAAAGCACATGAAGGTTTTATGCTTGGTTACGGAAAGGACTCGCACACCTACAGAGTCTTCAACATCGCTCTTCACAAGATTGTTGACATCAGATGTGCGGTTCGATGAAACTAATGGCTCGCAAAGAGAGCACCTACCTTCTGTGTTAGATGAACCAGCACATGAGGAATCTATCAAGTTCAAGGCAACTGAGGATGTCATTCCTACTGAAGAATCTGCTGAAGAATTCATTCCTGTACGCGAAGAACGTCGAGCTGATGCACTGAAGATAATGTCAAGACAATGGTCTTTGAGGAAAATGATCAAATTCCTCGACGACAACCAGCTCATCCTCGCGTTGCAAAAGAAGTACAAGTTGACAAGATCATCGATGACATTAAAGTGCCAGGTCCTCTCACACGCTCAAAAGCTTCACATTTATCTAACTTTTGTGGGCACTATGCTTTTGTCTCTATCACAGAGCCCACTAAGGTAGATGAAGCATTTCTGGAGCCTGAGTGGATTCAGGCCATGCAAGAAGAATTACATCAGTTCGAGCTCAACAATGTTTGGGAACTGGTCAAACGTCCAGATCCTCGCAAGCATAATATCATTGGCACAAAGTGGATCTACCGCAACAAGCAAGATGAAAATGGCCTTGTGGTGAGGAATAAGGCACGACTTGTAGCTCAAGGCTACACACAGGTTGAAGGAATTGATTTCGATGAAACTTTTGCACCTGTTGCTAGACTTGAGTCTATTCACATATTACTCGCCTATGCTAACCATCACAATATCACTTTATATCAAATGGATGTGAAAAGTGCATTCCTCAATGGTAAGCTTGAGGAAGAAGTATATGTTGCTCAACCCCAGGTTTTGAAGATCCAAAGAATCCCGACAAAGTCTTGAGACTCAACAAGGCTCTCTATGGTCTCAAACAAGTTCTACCAGGCGTGGTATGATACATTGAAGGAATTCTTCGTGAAGAATGGCTTCACACCCGGTTCACTCGACCCTACTCTCTTTACTAAATCATATGATGGTGAACTGTTTGTGTGCCAAATATATGTTGATGATATTATCTTTGGTTGTACTGACCAACGTTATAGTGATGAATTTGCCTATATGATGAGTGAAGAATATCAAATGTCTATGATGGGAGAGTTGAAATTCTTCTTAGGTCTTCAAATTCGTCAACAACACAATGGCATATTCATATCTCAGGAGAAATACCTCAAAGATGTCCTGAAGAAATTCGGCATGCAAGATTGCAAAGGCGTCAAAATTCCTATGCCCACAAATGGCCATCTATGCCTTGATGAAAATGGTATTGACTTCGATCACAAGGTATACCGCTCCATGATTGGATCTCTATTGTACTTATGTGCATCTAGGCCAGATATAATGCTTAGTGTTTGCATGTGTGCCCGATTTCAAGCTACACCGAAGGAATCACACCATAAGGCTGTGAAGCATATTCTTTGATATCTAGCTCACACACCAACACTAGGATTATGGTACCCCAAGGGCTCTACTTTTGATCTCATTGGATATTCTGACTCTGACTATGCTGGTGATCGTGTGGACCGCAAGTCAACATCCGTACTTGTCATTTCCTCGGACGATCTTTGGTCCGTTGGTCCTCGAAGAAATGTAACTGCGTATCACCGCTCATCTGCGGAAGCTGAATACATTGCTGCTGGCTCGTGTTGTGCTCAATTGCTGTGGATGAAGCAAACTATCAAGGACTACGGCATCAACGTGAAGAATGTGCCTCTCTACTGTGACAATGAGAGTGCCATCAAGATTGCTCACAACCCAGTTCAGCACTCGAAGAGAAAGCACATTCAAATTTGTCATCATTTTCTTCGTGATCATGTGTTGAAGGGCAATATCTCCATCGAGCATGTGAAGACTGAAGAACAGCTAGCCGATATCTTCACTAAGCCCTTGGATGAGAAGAGATTTAGCAAGTTGCGGCGTGAGCTAAATATCTTAGAATCTTCGAACGTTCTTTGAAAAAGGACACACATCCTGACACTTATGCAAAATTGATGACTTAGATGTGCAACACATGAAGAAAAGTTTTTCTTCAATCAATGAAGAATAACACTCTGAATGTGAAGAAATTAATGAATAATTTGATTCTCAGAACCCTACGACAATTGTACGCGGTGTCTGAAATCATCATTCTTATACGCTGGGTCACGCCACCACCAAAGTTGAAAATCTTCAATTTGAGTTTTTTTTCAGTTTTGGAATTCTTCAGTTTTTCAAATTCTTCAACTTTGCAAAGTCTTCACTATTTCCATCGTTTTTCTTCATTGGCAATACATATATATATGGGTTTATGTCCTCTACAACATTCACTTATGGCTATTTCTTCAAGTCGCTTTTTCTGCTAAGTGAATGTGATCGGACCCTTCCCCCTCTATGCTATACTCAACCCAATCTATTCACAAATTCTTCATGTGCGTTCTATTTGAAACTTGTTCAAAATCTTCACTGTGTCCTCGTCAGCTGAAGAAATAGCGAACGAAACGTTAAAACTGATCTTATCCAAACTTTCCGTTTTGCCGCTCAAACCGTTCCGCATCCCACGATGCATTATTTTACTCACCCACGATCGTACACGATCTCCACTACACAGTACATGGGTGACACATGTCGTGAGAAGGAGAATGGTCAGGCACGTTAAGTCCTAAATCTTTGGGCGAACAGTTTTTCACCGCCTCTATAAATACCCCTCTCTCCATCCTCACTTCTTTTACTCCGCCGACCTCTCTCTTCCGCCGAGCTCCTCAAACCCTAAGCGCCGCCGCTACTCCATCGTCAGCCGGTGAGGAAGAGCGTCGCTGCCTCGACCTTGTCGCCGATGTACTCGCTACCGATCATGGAAATCCTCACTTCGCCGCCAGTAGCTGTCTTCCTCCGCCAAGTTAGGGCGTGGAAGATCTGAACAGACGAGCTTCACATATACAACACCCAGTTCGTCGTGTTCTTCATTTAGGGTAATTAAAAGTTACTTTTACTACCCTCATTGATCCAAATTTTACACTAAAAATCTTCAAAGGTGTTTTATTCTTCAAATCCTCACACACAAACACCTCACTAGTTATATGCTCTTGATTCGTTTCTCTAAGCAATCATTTTCTTCAAGATTCCTCAATTGTGTGGATCCTCGATCTGTACAACTCGAACCTAAGACAAAGAACACTTAGTGAAATTCTTCAAGGCTCATCTGGTCAAAATCCTCAAAACTTGTTCTTTTGAAAAACCTTACGAGAACGCATATGACCTCTCCAAATTCCTCGCAACTATACTGCTCACAGGTACTCATGTCACCGCTGAATCACTAGGTTCTCATCAACTTAACTCATTTGCAGCGTTCCTCGAAGAAAAGTTGCATACTTCTTCGAGAATTCGTTTGTTCAAATTCACGAAATTTGAAGAATATGGCAGAAGGAAAGAAGCCACCGAAAGGAGGAAAGAGGCCTGAGGTCATGACCGCGTTTGGAATCCCTGAGGAAATATATGCTGATTATTGCACACTGATGAAGCTGAGTTCGGCAAAGAGAACAAAAATCAGCGCAAGGTGCGCATCCAAAGGATTGAACGGAGATGGGCACGGGAATGGAGGGAGTACAGATATGTAACTCCAAAGTACATGAAGAAATTCGACTCAATCCTCCATGCCCAAGAGCTCCATTGGCACTGCCAAGAAGTCGACCCCACCAGCATCAAGCGTGGTGAGGACTTTCTGAAGAATGGGCCAAGCGCCAAGCCAAGTTGGCAAGACAAGCCAATGAGGCGTGAGGAAATTCAATGAGGACTCACATCTGCTGCTGCCCCGAGGTCTCTGTCAAGCCAAGAAAATCTATGGCGAAGAAGCCCGCTCACAAGCCAAGTGCTTCACCAACAAGGCCTCACGGCCAAGTTCCTCAGCAGTGCCCTCACGGCAAATTCCTCATGCTGCCCCTGCTCCTCCAAAATCCTCAGCTCCTTCAAAGTCCTCAGCAGCTCCTCCCAAGTCCTCAGCAGTTCCGACAAAGTCCTCAGCACCTGTGCATCTGGCCACATGCCAAAGGACTGCAGGCATCTCCATTGCCTCCGTGTCTCAAAGAAGTTCCTCACTGCACCAAAGTCTTCATCCGCCCGACTCTGCTGAAGACTAAGGCCACAGCAGGACGAGGTCCTCGGCCAAGTCCTAAGAAGAAACAGGTTGCCTTCCAAGTGCCACCTGAAGATGATGAGGCTGATGATGATGAACTTGCGGAAATCATCAGAGATCGCCAAGAAAGGGCCGCTAGAGCCAAAGGCACATCTGTACATCTTTGTTGGATCCGAGGAAAATCCTCGATTACATTGATCTCTGGCACAAGGATCCAAACACCCCTATGCCTGATTTTCATCTGACCCCTGGACAGAGTCATATGTTGACCCATTTCATCACTGAAGAGAAATGGAAGTTTGAAAAGGCAAGAGAGGTAAAGAAAGCTCAATATAGAAAGGAGAAGTTCCCGAAGAAAAAACGTTGTCAAAATGACACCTGAGGAACTTCTCAAGGTCCAAAATGAAATCCAAGCCCTCAGCAAAAACTTCGATGCTTATTATGCTGATTGGCAAGGAGCCAAGGTCAGATTCGTCAACCTGACGAAGAAGTTCACAAATGTTGCTGCCCCAACGCAACATGAAATTCCTCAGGCTGGAGCCTCAGCTTAGCCAACTGAAGAACATGCCAGCATTGCTGATGAAGTTCAGGCTGCTGAAGAAAATGCCAGTTCCAGGGCTAATGATCCCATTCCAGCCGCTGAAGAAATTGCCAGGGCCTCCACTAGTGGTGCTACCAAGAAACTGAACAAGTCGTGGCAATCGCATCGATTACCGAGGAAATTCATCCAGATTCCTCAGCTCCTCCTGCGTCAACACAACTCCAATTCTTCTATCTGCCTCTGATGTGAAGAAGTCCAAGGCTGCAGAACGAGCTGCTGTGAAGAAACGGAAAGCATCAGCCGCGTCAAATTCTTCGGCTGCGAAGAAAATGAAGCCAATGACCAGCTCCTTTGAAAATCCAATTGATGCTGTTCCAATTTCTTCAATTCCATCAAAGGACCTTGTTCCGTTTGATGAAGATTATGTGATCCCAAGCGGATCTGATGAAGAAAGTCATTCTGCTGCTTCGTCAGAGCAGATTGATGAAGAAATTGAAGTGGAAGCAATCCCTTCAACCCCAATCATTTCCTCGCCAATGCCTCAGTTCACAGCTGAAGAGGCCCATGTTGAGGAACTTGAAGAAGATGTGGATATTGGAAGCACAACGCCTGTGATGAATGATGACTTTTGGGAAAGTCAGCATCCAAATTCACCACTCTTCACCCCAATCCAATAGATACCTCAGTCCCCTGCTCCAATTGTTCAAATGGGCTCAAGAAACTCATCCCACTTCATCTCGTCACTCAAGAAATTCTAGCCACTAGCGCCGATGAAACTCACTGCCGATCCTCGGGATCGCACTCGTTGAGGAACAAGAAATTCCTCAGCCTGAAGAACCTGAGATTGCGATTCCTGAGGTCGTGATGCAACTCACTGACACTCCACTGCCAAAACCAAAGGATCCCTTCTCAACGAAGCAAAAGTTCAAGGCTGATGGCTTCTTCAGTGAGCACGTATTCTTCACTGATTATAATCCATATGATCCTGCTCGCATATGGAAGAGGCGTTTCTGGACTGCCAGTCAAGCCAATTTCTATTCCTCAGTGCTCTTCAATAAAGACAAAGTCTTCGATCATGCTCATATTCCTCATGTGGACATGTAGTCTCTGCCAGCTTCGAGCCAGTCCTCGGTGTTCTTCACGATGCGGGACTTCTCGAATTTCTGCACCGATATCTGTGGATCGGAATGAAGAACTTATTCTTCAATTCTATGCAACGCTGCACATCACCGGAGACGCCAAGACGTGAACTCATGGGTATTAGACTGGATGTCTGAAAATACTCACTACAAGGCACCAAAGAATCGAATTGCTTCGCGCTCTACCACTCAGTCCTCCACTTGACGGTGCTCGTTGTATCTACAACGAACCAGAACTTTCAAATCACTATATGCAAGTGCTTATGAAGCCTTTGAAGCCAAGGCAGGCCCCAAGAACCAAATTCCTCATCAAGGAATTATTGTATGTGCCTCGGACTGTCTATCGGATTCTGACGAAGACAATGAGTCCTATCAAAGGCCACGACTCAAATGATGAAGAAGTCGTTGGCATCATGAAGAATATGCTTTTCAATATCATCCATATGGCGTTCCGTAAACTTCCATGATTTCTTCATGAGGACTCCGCAAACATTGCTATGTCACCATTTGAGCTGAAGCCTTATGCGCCTTTGGATTATGAGATTTATCGTGACAAGGTATTCACTCAATTACAAAGTCGATACTACGAACCACTGCAGCTACTTGCCCCCGGTTGAAGTCCTCAAACGGACATTTACCTCAGCTGATGACAAGGGCAAGGCTACTGCTGTGATCGATGAAGGCACTCGTCCATTGGATGGACAGTTCCGCAAAGCAGCATCCTACTCCATCAATGATGACTCTGCCACACATGACTCTGCCGCAAATACCTCAGTCAAGCAAAGTCCTCAAGCTCTCAGACTCAGCGTGATGATGATCGATCGTGAGTTACTCCTCGCCTTCATCGAAGGTTGATCGCAATCATAAATGGGTCAAGCGTCAGTTTGGTTCAATTCTTCACAACATGACCTCTACACACAATGCAGTGAAGAAAAACCACTACTACCTCCATGAAACCTTCAAACGCACCTGGGCTATTCTTTCAAATGTCTACAGTGCGGAAGAACTAACTGCAATGGGACTCATGGAAGAATTTGACTGGTCTGCACCTCCTCCGAAATAATACAAGAAGGTCAAAGTTCCTTCCTTGGTGGCCAGCTCCTATTCCTCATCGCGCGACACTGATGAAAATGAAGACTTGGACGACACTGCGGCAGGCCCTACTACAACAACCGACCCCAACAATGCTGGCTCTCCTTCCTCAACTTGAAATTCTTTAGGGGCGTTAGTCCTCGGTTTCGATCCTTTTGGTCTTTCGATGACAAAGGGGGAGAAATTTGAGTTAGTCTTCAAGCGGGTCTATTATATGGGCAATTTATTAAGTTACAACTCTCGTTCTTCTGAAACTTTTATTGGATCGAGTTGTAATCTTAAACCCGATGGTGCTTTGATACTTTTGATGCAATCGCTCTTGCACTATGCTCTGATTCTCTTGAGCTTCTTGAGCTCTGATACTCTTGATGCGTTATTTTGCATGCTTGTTCCTCATTAATGCTATAGCACGCATGCTGAATTACATCAAGCACAATATTTCATCATCCATTTCAAATTCTTCATATTATATGTCAAATGTGTGTATGAATTACAAGATATAGGGGGAGATCTCCATGATTCAAATCTTCAAATGTGCATTGCCTCAAAAAGCAAATTCCTCACTATGAACATCTTCAGGGGGAGTTCTTCTATATCTTGCAATCAAATTCCTCAATATCAGTATTTACACTTCATATGTTTATCCCCGTTGAAAACTTAACCTATATTGTCATCAATCACCAAAAAGGGGGAGATTGTAAGTGCATCTAGTGCCCCTTAGTGATTTTGGTGGATTGAAGACTTATAGGTTAAGGAACTAATGCGTTTGTGAGTGTACACAGGTCTATAAGTCTATGAGGAGTTTGATATTTACAGAGAAAGTCGACCCCTAAAAATGAAGTTCTTCGTCTAAAGACTTTGATATTTTGAAGACTTTCTGAAGACTTTGAAAGTGAAGAAATTGGTGTGACCTTGAAGACTTAGTATTCATTTGAGGAACATGAAGCGTGAAGACTTTTGTTTTTGTAGTTTCATTTTTCTCTTTCTTGAGTCATAGGAAACACCGTCTTGTTAAAGGGGGTCGAGGAAATACTAAGGAAAAATTTCCATGTGATGCTCAACTCAAAATCCTACACCTACCAATCCCTTCGAGTGAAGCCTTTGGAAATCTCATACAGTTCAGTCAATTTCTTCGATGTGAGACGAAGTTCTTCCGGTCACGAGGAATTTGTTCTGACGAGGAGTTAGGAATTCGCCAAAGGTCGAATTGCCTACACAAAGGAGGACCATGATAGCCTCAAGAATTTGAGATTCAAATTTCCGACCGTGCTGTCAGGTCACAAGGCCACCTGTCCCAAAATATCTTATCCACCTAACGGTCATATCATTGAAGGGCATTTATGTCTTATCATGTTGGGCTGCTCCCTAGGCTATAAATAGCCGCCCCTACAACCACTAGCTGGTTGGCTACTCCGAGAGAACTTGACACTTGTCATTTGAGAGCAACCCATCCTCCGAGGACTTTGAGCGAAAATCATCGAGTGAGGAAAAACCCAAAACCAAACCCCTACAAACCCAAAGTGATTGAGCATCACTGAAGAGATTGATCCTGCGTGGATTTGACGCTTGTTACCTTTGAAGACTGTGCTTCTTCCAGACGGTTAGGCGTCATGGTCTAGAGCATCCAAGAGGAATTGTGGATCGCCGAGTGACCAAGTCTGTGCAGGTTTGGAAGTCACCTGAAGACTTACCACGAGTGATTGGACGAGGTCTGTGTGACCTTAGTTCAAGGATAATACGGTGAGGACTTGGTGTCCTGAGCTGCTTGCTCAGCGACTGGGTGTCCGGGACTGTGTGTCCTCGAGTTTAAATACTTAGCCGCTCCAACCAGACGTACAACAGCAGTTGGAACTGGTCTACCAAATCATTGTCTTCACCAACCTAACTGGTTCTATTTCCTCAACCCTTTCATTTTCTCATTATTGTGTTGAGTGTTTGTTCATATATGTGTTTGAAGACTTTGACTGAAGGCTTTCTCAATTTCCTCAGTTCAATTTCTTCAGTCTGTTTGTCTTCATCTTGAGCTATCCTGTGTTTACGCTTTCTGTACTCTTTGTTTGTCTTCATTTCATCATGATGACCATGCCCGCATTCTCTTATGCTTACTTCGGAGTACTTATTCCGCTGCAAGTAGTTCTTCGCTAAGGAATTTCCTCACCGGTAAATTCCTCAGTGAAGAATTCATAAAAATCGCCTATTCACGCCCCCTCTAGTCGATATAACGCACTTTCAGCTGCTTCAAAGCCGGCGCCAGTGAGAGGTCGCCTCCGCTCTGGCCAAGAATTAATGAGGCACTGACGCTCCAGGGCGACGCTGACCTTTTCATGCGGGAAGCGCGCGCTAGCAAGGGAGTATAGGTTTTGAACCGTTTCATGTGCAGTACTGGTAGTTTGCAAAACTACTCAATTATTGTACTCAGTTTCCTAAGAAATTGTGGTAAAAAACGTTACTCCACAGCCCGCTTCCCTTCTCCTTCCTCTTCCACCGCCTCTGCACGTCCGCGGGAAGCGACCGGTCAACCCTTATATAGGAGTGCTAGCACAAAAATATGCATGCATGACCACTAAAATTTCCAGATTAAAGAGCCGCTCCGGTGGGAGAATGGCGTATTTTGTTACCTTTGGCTGGGCCATGGCTACCGGGCGACGGCGACCAGAGAAGAGGCAGCGGGAGGAGAATGAATTCAGCTACTGTTTGGGTTCGCTGTCTGGCTTAAATAAATGCGCAGCATCATGTGTACCCACGGGTGCACAAATTGTAACATACGTGTCTGCTTAAGTGGGCGTCACGTAACTGGTGTGTGTGTGTGTGAGATTTTGAGAGACAGAATGCGTGTGTGCGACTCTACTCTTCGGACATGTACTCAACCTTTTGCATCAGGATATAAGTATAATGGTATTTACTTTAGCTAGTGATTTACGTGGCCATGTTAACGTGGTTGTGTAAAAAAATGTCACTTCCTGCTTGTGATTTGCGTTATATAATTACAAGCAAGATGCTCATGCATTGCACGGAACATCAATATGCATTTTTTTACAAAACACATGTTGTGATTTACCCATGCAGGAGTAATCCCGTGTTTAAAAACTAATGATATTTCGAGAATTTTATCGGAAAACTGGTATCTCGAGAATGTCATCGAAAAAATGAAAGATGAGATATAAGGTGAGGAGGAGTGGAGCGTGGTGGTGACTGGTGGTCGGAATGGGCGGAGGCATGGGGATGGACGGCGCCGGCATGCAGCAGCGGCCACCATGCTAGATTGTTTCGGAGACTTTCCTTTTTAATTGCGCAGCAATGAGGTGTGGGAGATAAGGATGTGGAGAGAGGTGCGGCTATCTTTTGTAAAATTATCATAGTTTTCTTTCTATTCGTCAGATATAGACCAGACGGTCTATATTACAAGATGGCAGGCACACCATCATCGCCAACTCAGTTTTTTATAAGGGTACAGATGATAAGTTTGCTAACTACTAAAGTAAAGTGGAATTTGTCCATGTTATACAAGTAAATTAAGGTGATTGTTTATCATACAGGTAAGTGTGGATGAAGGGTGGTAGGAACAAATGCTCCGCCTAGAGCATGTGTGTGTGAGATGGAGTCTCAGTGTGTGTGTGAGAGAGAGATGGAGTCTTAGTGTGTATGTGTGTGTGTGTGCGTGCGTGTGTGATGGAGTCTTACTCTGTGTGTGTGGGTGTGTGTGTTTGTGTGTGTGTGTGTGGGTGGGTGTGTGTGTGTGCGTGTGTGTGTGTGTGTGTGTCTCGGTGTCATCTCTGGCGGATGTAATTTAAGTGTGCATGGCTTCATCATAGAGAGGTGATGTGTATGGCAGAGGCCACCAACGATGGGTTGCGAGAGAGAAAATGCCCGTAGAGAGGGAAGAGAAGGTGTGTGCGCGTGAGAGTAGTCGACATCGAGAGAACATCTTTGTTCGAGAGACACCAAGGAAGATTACTATATATCGATGGTGCATGTAGGCGGGAATTAAACGAAGGGATGGACTTATTGGTTTCGGCGATATAGGGGAAGAGTGAGAGGGGGGTAGCTACAGGGAGATTTTTAAGTGTGAGTGCGTGTTTTACCCATCCACGCGGAAGTTATGTGCACACAAGAAGAGAACGAGTCGATGTGGCGTTAGGGTTGAGGGTAATTAACTACGTATGGAGACATAGAGACCTTCAACGTGCATGTGTGAGAGGTATACAGGTATACGTGGGATGTGTGTGTGTGTGTGTGTGTGCCCATGATCGAGATAAAAGAAAGAAGACATAAGTCATAAGCTAAGATCAACGACATGGGAGAGATGGATCGGTATGACAATATGCATGCATGCGAGAATGCAGGGAAGAAGGCCCGACAATCGAGCATGTGTTTTTGTCTTTAAGAGATAGTGGCGTGGGATGGAGCATGCATCTATGGCAAGCAGAGGGAGTGAGGCACAACGATTGTGCAAAAGAGATCAACCTATAAATGAAAGAAGGTTGATGGAGAAACGGATAAATAGAAAGATAAAGATGCTAGATAGTGTGTGTTAGAGATAGGAGTCGAGTGGATCAGAAGGCTGAGTTACGGGTGTGGGTGTGAGAGAGATGAAGAAAGGGTGCATGTGACTCACATACAAACAAATATCAAAGAGAAATGAGATCCCGAGAGACGGAGTTTTGTGTCTGCGAGAGAGAAAGATATTTCAAAACGAGAGTGATAGCTAGAGAAACATATGAGGGAACGCAAGATATCTCCAGGGAGAGAGAGTGTGTGTGAGCGACATACAAGAGAACAATGGAGAAATATGAGACCCTGGGAGACAGAGTTTGTGTTTGTGTGTGAGAAAGAGATATTTAAGAGGAAGAGTCGTAGGTTCTCATACCTAAGGAGCGAAAGACATCTCTGTATGAGGGGTGTGCGAGTGGCACACAGGGGAATAGTAGAGAGAAATGAGACCCCGGAAGACAAAGTTTTGTGTTTGTGTGAGAGAAAGAGATTCCACATGGAGAATCATAGTTAGAGACACATAGCAGGGAGCGAGATATACTTAGAGAGAGATAGAGTGATGAAGGTCGAGGGAGAGAGTACCGTCAGTGTGTTACGAAGATAAAAGATCATTGTCGACATACAAGTAGCATGAGAGATACCCGAGAGACGATGAACGCATATAGGTCTAGAGAGATAGTCCTATATAAGCATGAGTGATAGTTATATGAGACGAATATCTGGATTAAATGGGATTCGAATATTTAAAATGGAGATCACGACATCGATAATATCATAATGCAGATTGGTGTATCAAACATGCATATTCATTTGAATTTGGGGACACGTGTAATGTTATATAGTTTATCAATATTGGTGATCCATAGATTCTTTAATTAGAAACATGCATGGTTTATGCAATTAATGTCTAAACGGGATTACACTATATGTTGCGTGTGTGAAACACATTATACATGTTTGAGAAGTAAAAAACCACATTAAACACACATTAATTGGAGACAGTTAGCGCGGAATGCATACATTGGATTTCAACATAAAGTGGTTTCAAATATTTGAAAATCCAAATTGATGGATACAACCTTATGAATCCGAGATCATGCCATTTGTAAACCATATTTATATATAAAGGGTGTTGTGCTTTTAAAGTATATATAAAAAATGATGTATATAGAATTTTATTCCAATCAAAAATGGATCCCGCCTGAAAAAATAGAACACAAATGGGATTTGAATTGAGTTGGCACGGTAAACGTGCACTCTGCAAAATTTGAACGAAGCGGGGAAAGTCGCAGTAACCACCCGAAACCAAAATCTGCGAGATGGAAATTACTACTGCCTATCCCTGCCACGCAAAGCCTATCTGCTCGATTTCTATAGGTTTCGATAATTTCACTCAAACATGACATAACCGCCTCTCACCCTGATTCATACATGGTGGGCGGCAAAACACAGTGTCTCCTTGGCCGAAATTGACTCCCTCCCCAATTCATACACGGTGGGCGCCAAAAACAAACTCTCGTTGGCAAATATTCAGTGTATGCGAGATTATCGTCCTATCCCCAACCGACTAATATTGATGTGATGTAGGAAATTTTAAACGGGGGCTAAGTTTGTAAATTTCCTCGCATTTGAGACAAGCGCACCCTGAAGACATGGTTCCCCTCTTCCTCTATCCCTCCATTTCCCCATTCGTACTCCGTGGGCGCCAAAACACCCTCTCCACCCCAGCCTCCTCCGTCCACCACTCCATCCACCGCCGTCCTCATCCACCATGCCGGAATTGATACCCCGACACCATCGTCCATTACAAGAGATCGACCTCTCTCATCCACGTCTTTGGACCAGGATCCTTGCATCCCGTCCTCTCGCTTCATCCCCGCCGTCGTCCACCTTGCCGGCACCACTCCTATGATCGTCTCATCCACCGCGCCCCGCCCCCACCGTCTACCCTCCTAGATCTGCTTCCACGCTGCTGACAGCCATCGCTACCGCAACACTTTAAAATTCTCAGCAGATGCATACATGGCACCGCAACAGAGGCGGTACTCTTTCATATCTGCTCAACTTATTTATCGCAGCAAGAAAATAGATCGCCACTGCTTTACTCTGATTTCTTGTCCATCACTTACTTGTTAGTTGAAAGCAAACATTGGTTGCGAAGTTGCCTTTGTCCGGTTTGCACCTTCAGATCCGCCATGCCACACTCAACACTATACTCGCAATGCTTATGGGTTTCCCCTTTTATATTCCACACTAGTTAAATGACAGTAGACTAAATTTCAAAATTGGGTCAGTCAATTTTTGAGAGCTCGCCGGAGTTCGCGGTGAAGGAAGGGGCTCAGTGGGGGACGGTGGTTGTGGGGGCGGTGGTGGGCCTTGCTTAACAAAGAAAACTCGGCCTTGGTGGGGCGGGGTGGGGGTGGGGTTGGCGGAGGAACACGGTGGGGGCAGTTCGGGGAGGCGTGGGGGCGGACCGGTGGTTCAAGGCGGCCCGTGCGGTATTCTGTATGGGAAGAATCAGACACGAGGAAGAAGAAGGGTTAGGAGACGTAGGATCTTCATCCAACTGCCTGAAATGATCAACTGACCCAAATGACAAAAGTCGCGCGACTTGCATGCAGACATGCTTTTATATTCAGTACCATCATAGTACTTGCTTAGCACTGTTCCTGAATCCATCAAGCTAAACAACGTGCCACTCATAATTCCAAATTTGTTGCTAAAATACGAATCTGATATGATGTTGATATTACTAAACAGATAACGTTTAATTGGTCAGGTAATGTTCCTACTTTACTTTCGAAAGGCATGTGCACCACATATAGAGAGACAACAGGGAGTTGCATTCTTAATGCGCTCTGGTTCATCATGTGTGGGCACTGCACAACGAACATTTTATTATCCAAAATCTGCTTGCTCTTCTTTAGCATGTTCCTCTTCCGTTCTTCTTTAATAAGTACTATCTCTGTTCCTAAATACAAGTCTTTGTATAGGTTCCACCATGGACTACATATGGAGCAAAATGAGTGAATCTACACTCTAAAATGTATCGGTATACATCTGTATGTGATTGTGATCCATAGTGGAAATCTCTACAAAGACTTATATTTTGGAACGAAGGGAGTATGATAGTAGTACAATATGTTCCTTGTAGTGCAGATGAGCAGGGACATTTGCAGTGTAGAGGTCTATACGGTCGGTTGTGATGGACACTTTGAACTCTCCGGGCCTCTTTGATTCGTAGGATTTTGTAAACATAGGAATAGGATTTGTAGTGGCCTGCCCACTTGAATCCTATAAGATTAGCAAGCAAATGCGGTGAGCTGTGTCGCCTTTGAGAGTTACATCGATATTAATGACCGCACCTTCAGTTGAAGAGAGCTGGTATCCGAAGCCTTTCTAGCCATACCGGCAATACTAGCACATATATTCCAGCAAGTTCCACTTTGCTGATTTTACTCCTGATGCTTACGGTTTTCCCGTTATATCTACACTATTATCTGTGTAGCTGCTATGTGTCGCACTAGCAGCAGTCCACTTTTGAAGCTAAACAACACACCATTCATAAGTCCAAAGCTTACTTCTTCAAATAAGAATTGTGATATGATACTGCATATATTCCCATCATGGGAAGATTATAGTGAAGACAAACAACATTTTCACATCTTCCTGTCCCACTTACATGTAAGTGCTATTATTCATGGTGATTATTTTCCTGTTTTCTGCTGATTGAACACATCAATGATTTACATTACACCGTTGTAAGTAGGTGAGGGTCAATCTGGATAGTCATGACGAGCAATGCTTGCTTGCGCTTTTCAAGGAAGGATTGCAACAATATTGGTGTTACATGAGGAAATCACACTTTGATGGCAAGTCTATAAACGAATTTCTGGTGAAGTCTCCTGTGCTAAATTTAGAAGACATTGAATGGAAAAACCTTGTTATGCACTGTTCTCGTTCCCATGATGAGGTACTGTCTATGATATCACATCACAATTTGAACTTCTACTTTTCCGCATGTGCCTTACGGATCTTTTTTGCAGGAAATCAGCTCGAAGAAGAATTCCGGTTTGAAAAGAACGACAGGATATCGCAAATATGTTGCCCGCTGCTTAGCTCTTGTTAGTACCTGTTGTCATGTATCACTGTACTTCCATTCATACCTGGTTCATTATGTGACAGCAGTATGCATGATAGCTTGCTTATCAATTGTTCGCTCCAAATTATCTGATATGTATGAATGGTTACATTAGTGTAGAATATATCCAATGTTAATGAAATTTTTTAGCTCTGCATTGTTCTTGTAAGTACCTGCTGTCCTTTATCAGTATATTTATATTGACAGGTAGTTGTTCATGTACCATCACCCTGCATCTTATTTTCCTTTGCCCTCCATTTCTATGCATCAGATCTATATTTACTCTTACCATAAGTGTTGGGGATATAACTACTGAGTGTGAACCGCCCCGGGAGGGCCAGTTCACGCTCGTTCCTGATCCAGGCCCATGTGGACGCCTGGAGCCCAGAGGCGAATTAAGGTCCATGTATGTAAACCGCCTTAGCGTTATAGCTTGTGTTGTAAGACAGGAAAGGAGAGATCAAGCCGGACTCTTGTATGAGCCGGATTGGGACTCTGTAAACCGACCAGGCGTCAATCCGTGTATATAAGGGACGACCCGCGGCGAAGTTAGGGACAGAGATTTCGAGGCTAAGGCAAAGCTATTGCTCCCTAGTCGCCAAACCATATCAATCACATCACAACCGGACGTAGGTTTTTACCTTCATTGAAGGGGCCGAACCAGTATAATTCCCGTGTCTTGTGTCCGCTTTAACCTCTCTAGGTAAACCCGCACGATGGCCCTACGACTAAGTCCTTTCATGAGGACATCTGCCGTGACAAGTCCACGACAGTTGGCGCCCACCGTGGGGCTATCGCACGATGGTTTGATGATCTTAGAGGGCAAGTTCGAAGGACTCAAGGCTATGCAAGGGCCGGATGACTAAGAGTCGTCGCGGCAAGCTCTACATCGACGATGCGGACTGGGGCCCCGAGGCCGGCTCAGTTGAGTACGGGTACCGGGTCCCCTTTGGCGGCATACACGTGTTTATCGGCAAGATCGGCGAGCCAGAGCCTGGGCCGGACGTCTGCACTGACCTCGTCGAGACGGCTCAACGGGCGAAGAAGAGTCCTGCCCTGGCTAAACTGGCGGTCAAGCATGTTTTCGTGGGAGTCGTCCACGGAGACTACGAGGACGGATCAGCATCCGTTTACGAAACTGTTGTCTACTCTGGCGACGAATCGCCGGCCGGAGAAACCGAAGTCTCTATACCAGCTACAAGATGGCCAGATCGGGGTTGTTCCGACGGAGAGTATTCCGGACCCTTCGATCTACCCCACCGGGTTGGGATCTTCATGGCCGACGCAGCGGCGCTTCACTCCTCGACCATGGCGCCCGGTTGCCGGTTCAACAGCGGTGATGGCAGCCAGGAAGGAGGCCCTGTCGCCCGCCGCTCAAGTTTTGTCGAGCTCTTCGACGCGTTAGTCAGTGCTCTTGGCGGAAGCTAATCCGCCGGATCAGACCTGCACAACGCGGAGATTGCCAAGGTGAGGGAACAGATCACTAATGCTAAAGCGGACTCGGCAGCCGGACGAAAGGATGGCAGCGGAACGGGCCGCTTTGGATGCGCAGCTTATAGGCTCAGTGGGCCGACCAGCGTCGCAGAAGTCATGAAAAGGAAGTACAGTCCCGCTTACCTTCCGCTTTTGAGGGAAGGGAGCTTTTCAACACCCTGTAAGGGCAGGGACCAGTAATCCGCCGCCATTGGTAAGCCGCCGAAGCACTCGACGCACCACACCGTCCAGCCCGTATGATAGATCTATCTCGCCATCATACCGTGCGCCCTGCACCGTGCAGACACCTCCGGGTCACTACTCCAACCCGATGGATAACCTCGTGGCGGCTGCGGCACGGTTGGAGGCGATTCCCATTGAAGGCGATTCACCGCAGGCGGTGGAGACACGCCGGGTTAAGGAGCTCCGCAGGACGGCCTTGGCTCAGCAGGAAGCGTACTCGTACAGTCGAGATCGGATCCACTCCACCCCCCGCCCGAGCCGGAGCTATAGCCGACGCGTCGATGAACCGGCCGTATCGAGCAATGCGCAGCGTGGTCCGCCAAGGCAACAATCCGCAGCGGCTTTGAAGATGCTCAAGTGGTAGTGGACCGCGCCAGGCACGTAGGAGGCCGAGTTAGTAGCACAAGCGGAGGATCATCCGCCCGCGCCGATTCGACCGACCACCTTCGAACCAGGGTCACGTCCGGCTCTTTGGGGTGCCTTGCCTTGTCCCGCTTTGCGCAACGTCGGTTGCCCAAGGACTTCAAGGCCACGCAAGGTGCCGAATTATACCGCCGACTTGGCTCCAGAGGCGTGGATAGAAAGCTACGAGATGGCCATGGAGATCTTTGGGACGTGGATGAAGCCGCATGTGCGGCGTACTTCACAATGATGCTTTGGAAGGTACGGCCCGGACTTGGTTAAAAACTTGCCGCCTAACTCCATCAGCTCGTGGACCCAGCTATGGACCCGGTTCATCCAAAATTTCAAAGGCACCGTAAGCAGCCCATGTCGGTGGTGGATCCGGCAGCTTGTGTCCAGGCAGAGGAGAGTCTACAACCCATTGGGTGCGCCGCGTTTGAAGTTTTACATTCTTCAGCACCGGATCAACCCCGATTCCGCGATCTTGACCTTGGAAGCCAATTGCCGGTTCGAGCCATTGAAATTGAAGCTGGGTCGCATGAAGCGGTTTTGCCATGACATGGGCACTCTAATGGGCGTGTTGGTAAAGTACGCTGATTCTGATAGTACCAAGGATCCCGAATCTGATAATGATGAAGTGGGGAAGGGAAAACAGAACGGCAGCTCCAGAGTCCAGCAGCACCATTTGGCCGGCAATGGAGGGAACAAGCGCAAAGCGAACGGCAACACGGGTTTCGTAGCCAACACCAATGCGCAGGACAAGGGTCAGCGGGCCTTGAGGGCAGGCAGTCAAACCGGGCGGTCACAATCCGGATCGTTTGAACTTCATATTAAATCAACCTTGTCCGAAGCACGGACGAAGGAGGTACCGCGAACCACCTTTGGAAGGATTGTTATATTATGCAGGAGTTTAAAACTCCAACTCTTCCGGTATGATCAAGGGACCGGGCGGTTCCGGATCCGCCCGGTTACGATGGAGGCAATTCCGCCCGGATTCGTGGTAATCCGGACGGCAAGGCAATCGTAATAATCAAGGTAACCGTAACAGTCGGAACCAAGGGGCTACAATCAACAGCAGCAAAGCAATCGGGTTATCGAGCAACCCAAAGCAGCTTGAATGGGGGCGACTAACGCCTTTACCACCAGTTTGGACCGACGGGACCGAAAACTTCAGAGGCGGGCGGTCGGTGTTGTTGAACTGCTGCGCCGCAGACATTACCACGCTGGTCCGAGCAGCCGATTGTGTGGAGCAGAGAGGATCATCCTCCCCGGTTTACAATCCGGGTCGCTTAGCCTTGGTGGTGGCACCCTGTAGGAGGGTACAAGTTCACCAAGGTTCTTATGGATGGAGGAAGCAGCATCAACATCCCAGTACTCACGAGACTTTCCGGCGTATGGGGTTAACAGATAGGCATCTTAGGCCGTCCAAAGACGGTGTTCCACGGAGTGGTGCCCAGTAAGTCAGCGTACCGGTCGGTAAGATAGTTCTCGAGGTGACCTTTGGGGACTAACATGACTCCGTAACGTAAACGCTGACGTTTGAGGTGGTAAAATTCAAAGCCCTTACCACGCCCTCTTTGGGCGGCCGCTTATGCTAAATTTATGGCACGGCCCTGTTATGTTTACTTACAGCTGAAAATGCCGGGTCACAAAGGAACGATAACGGTTCATGGAGTCACGGATCGCTCTAGAGTGCGAGGAAGGTGATGCGCTTACGCGGAGTCGGTTTGTGCCACGGAAGAGTTAAAGTATTATAAAGATAATGTTGATCCGGCGGATATGACCCTTTGAAGAAGCCAACTACAGAGCATGATCCGGACTTGAAGTTCAAATCGGCGGCCGAGACGAAGCTTGTTGATTTTGTGCCCGGCGATTCATCCAAACAGTTCACCATCGCTGCCAACCTCGATCCGAAATAGGAAAGCGCTCATCGAAGTTCATCCGTGAGAATCGGGACATTTTGCATGGAAGCCGTCGACATGCCAGTGTACCGAGGGAGCTCGCCGAGCACACTCTTAATGTTGACCAAATACAGACCGGTAAAACAGTTTCTTCGCCGGTTTAATGAGGAAAGGCGCAAGGCCATCGGAGAAGAAGTTGCTAGGCTGTTGGCAGCAGGGTTTATCATCGAAGTCTTTCATCCAGAGTGGCTCGCCAACCCGGTTCTGGTCCTTAAAAAGAATGGCACTTGGCGCATAAAGCGTAGATTACACAGATCTTAACAAAGCTTGTCCAGCAGATCCTTTCGCCTCCCCGCATTGATCAGATTATTGATGCGACGGCGGGTTGTGAGCGCTTGAGCTTTACGGATGCGTATTCCGGTTATCATCAGATTAAGATGGCGGTTCAGACCAGGAGAAAACGGCGTTTATCACCCCTTTCGAGCCTTCGCTATGTGTCCATGCCTTTTGGGCTCAAGAGCGCCCAGTGCAACTTATCGCCGTTGCATGTAATTGTTTGCATAAATAGATCGGCCGTAATGTGCACGCCACGTGGATGATATCGTGGTGAAATCAAAGGCAGAAGGAAACATTGATTGAGGATTTAAGGAAACCTTCGACAACTTGCGGGTGTACAAGATGATGCTCAACCGCCAAGTGCGTCTTTGGTGTTCCAAAGCAGCAAATTGTTGGGTTTTCTGCGTGTCTAACCGGGGGATTGAGGCTAATCCGGAGAAAATTACAGCTATCACCTCCTTAGCCAAGCCAAAATGCATCAACGATGTCCAACGCTTGGCAGGCCGGATTGCTGCGCTAAGCCGGTTTATCAGTCGCCTAGGAGAGAAGGCCATCCCTTTGTACCAGATGCTGAAGAAGACGGATCAATTCGTCTGGAGTTCAGCTGCTGATGAGGCATTGGAGGACTTAAAGCGGCAGCTGGCCAACCCGCCTGTTCTTGCTGCCCCTATTGACAGGGAGCCGCTCCTATTATATGTTGCTGCTAATGCTAGGGCAGTGAGTGTGGCCATTGTGGTGGAGCGCAAGGAGGCAGGGAAGGAGTATCCGGTTCAGCAACCAGTTTACTACATCAGTGAGGTCCTCATTGAATCTAAGCAAAGATATCCACATTGGCAGAAGCTGGTATATGGGGTTTTTATGGCAAGCCGGAAGCTGAAGCAATATTTCCAAGGGCACCCCATCACAGTGGTCAGTTCGGCTCCTTTAGGCGATATCATACTGAACCGGGAAGCAACTGGCCGGATTGCTAAGTGGGCTATAGAGCTTGGACCGCACGGTTTAAAGTATGTGCCCCGGACGGCCATAAAGTCTCAGGCACTTGTGGATTTCATTAATGATTGGACGGAGTTGCAAGCACCAGAAGAGAAGCCGGATCACACCTATTGGACCATCCATTTTGATGGAACCAGCAATTGAGGGCTCGGGGCTGGAGTCGTATTAACTTCCCCACGAGGTGATAAGTTCTGTTATGTTCTCCGCCTAATGTTCCCTTTGTACTAACAATGCAATGAGTATGAGGCTTTGCTCCATGGCCTCCGGATGGCGTGAGAAATGAACCTCAGCCGGGTTAAATGCTTTGGTGATTCGGACTTAGTGGCTCAGCAGGTATCCGGCACTTGGGACTCCAAAGATCCACTCATGGCTGCATATCGTCGGGAAGTGGACGTTGTTGCAGGACATTTTAAGGGGTACCAGGTGGACCATGTGGATCGTCGGAAGAACGAGGCGGCTGATGCTTTGAGCCGGCCGGGTCCCAACAGAACCGTCCAGCCCAACGCCTTCCTTGACGTATGCATAAGCCGCCGCTAAGCTGCTCGATGAAATTGATTTGGCTATCCCTGCTCCGGAGGCTCAATTGGTGGCGGCCTTGCACATCATTCCGGATTGGACGCTCCCTTATTTGGCGTACATGAATCGGGGCGAGTTACCGGAGGATGAGACGTTGGCCCGGCAGATAGTTCGGCGGTCTAAGTCTATGACCATGGTTAATGGTGAGTTGCACCGTCGCAGCGTGTCAGGGGCGTTTCAGCGTTGTGTGTCCCCTGAAGAGGGCCGAGAGATATTGCGAGAGATTCATGAAGGGGATTGTGGTCACCACGCCGGTTCAAAATCCTCGTGGCCAAAGCTGCCCGCCATGGCTTCTATTGGTTGATCGCTCATGCCGATGCGGAGGATCTGGTCGACGGTGTGATGGTTGCCAAAAGTTCTCGAGCGTGCTCATGTGCCAGCCCAAGAATTGAGGATGATTCCAATTACTTGGCCGCTTATGCGACTTGGGGGCTGGATATGGTTGGACCTTTCAAACGATCCAAGGACAAAAGACCCACCTGTTGGTAGCGGTGGATAAATTTACCAAGTGGGTCGAGGCGAGCCTGTTAGCAAGTGTGATGCGCCACGGCGGTTCAGTTCATCAAGCGGGTGATTTTCCGGTTTGGGTTTCCGCAAGATCATCACGCATAATGGCACCAATTTGTCCAAAGGAGCTATGAAGGAATTTTGTGAACGGGAGCACATCCGCTTGATGTTTCTTCAGAAGCCCACCCGCAATCCAATGGTCAAGCGGAACGAGCTAATCAGGAAATTTTGAAAGGTATCAAACCCCGCTTATGGTCCCTTTAGAAAGGACGCCGATGTTGGGTGGAAGAGCTACCATTAGTGATATGGAGTATAAATACTACCCCAACCGATCCACCGGATACACGCCGTTCTTTATGGTCTATGGAGCGGAGGCGGTCCTTCCCGATGATATCCGCCACGACTCGCCCGAGTAGCAGCTTATGTTGAGGCAGAGAAGCGAGGCAGCACGGCAAGATGATTTGGATCGACCGGACGAAGAGCGCGATATGGCGGCAGCTCGCTCGGCGGTCTACCAATAGGACCTTCACGATATCACAGCCGGTGGGTTAAAACCAGAACCTTTCAGGAAGGAGACTTGGTGCTGCGGCTCATTCAAGATCAGAAAGATATGCACAAGCTGTCCCCACCTTGGGAAGGGCCTTTTGTGGTCAGTAAGGCTCTATACAACGGGTCCTACTATTTGATTGATGTTCGAGAGCGAAAAGACTCACGCACGTCAGAGGAGGAGACCAACAGGCCATGGAACATAGCTCATCTTCGCCTTATTATACTTGGAGCCATTGGCTCCACTTATGTACATATCAAGACGATGTATATATTATGAATAAAAGCAATAAACCGGATCCTCGGCTAAAGCGGGGTATCTGTTCTGTACAAAGGACCGGTTTGGGTACATGGAGATGATGTCGTAAAGCGGCCTCCGGTTTAACCCTTGGCCTTGTTTTTAGAAATTTTTGTCATTTGGGGGCTTGGTCGTGTCCGAACCAATGCAACACCTCTTAGCGGTAAAGCCACCAGATCATTTGGGGGCATGGTCACGTCTGAACCAACACACCTCTTGGTCGGCCTAAGGCCATAGAATCACTTGGGGCTTTGGTCGAACCCGAACCATCGCAATGCCATTTGATTGGCGCCATGCCACGAAGTTCAGTTGGGGACCTGGCTGACTTGAACCACCGCTACACCGTATAGGGGGCTTGGTCATGTCCGACCATGGTAGCGCCCATCAGATCCGCTCAAGGTGCAGCCTTTCCTTGCAAAGTGCTTTTTCTCATTGATTTTGCTTCCATGGGGTCTTTATGCCTGTCATTTGGTTTTTGTTGGCCTTCTCAAACCGACAAAATTCTTTAAACCGGATTTATGTTCCGTATTCAATACCTTTTTAAAGCTGGCGATTTTTGTTCCGGTTTGATTTTGCTGTTAACATCCCATTATGGAGTAACAGGGGCTTATCATGTTCGGCTAACGATTTACACGGTAAATCGGTTTTATACGCAGTATGACTGTTCTCCTGTGATGTTGATGGTTTATAAGGCCTTCACCTCGGGTTTGACTAAAGCCAACTGTGTGCCTAATATCGCGGTGTATGTTCAGATCACATAGCTTTGATCATATACCTCGGTATTATCTCATATCAATATATTGGTATCAGTTTGGCTAGCGCGTAAACCGCCAAGGCGGTTTAAGAACTTGTGATTGCAGGCAAAATATGTTGCAGGATTTACTACGAAAGCCAACGGGTCCCGTACTGCCATGCAAAAGTTTACAGACTGAGATTGTACCGGCATTGTTCACTTGCTATCCTATTACAAAGCCTTTTGAGGCCCGGCGTTTCACGCGAAGTTATGCCTTGAAAATTTGAATATGTCGCCCTGCTTGGCGGATTACGCTGCTTCACCGGGTTGGCGCGAGATGGAGGGCACGGCGCCTGGCGTCGGTTCAGCTTCCTCTTCTTCTTCACCCAAAGCCCGGAAGTCATTGGTAGACCAGTCAATCCGGGTTAAGGCACGAAAGACAGCTTCTTCACTTATCACCAGCCGATCAACGTCGAGGCGTAAGTGTGCTTACGGATTGAGGGATCAGGCTCGCACTTCCGGATGACAAAATCCACCCGTTTGTTGTTTGCGTCATAAAAGATCGGTGAACTTCCAGATTGGCTTCAGCGCCAGTTGACTTCGCCAATGACGCATTTCCTTTGTAATCCGTTTCAGGGCATCGTTATCGAAGGCTTCGCCGTTCTCTTGAGCGCTGGAAAACCTTTAGCTATGTCACCGGATCAAGATCCGCTATCCATGCCTTGGCACGAAGTCGAGCAAGAGGGCGCCACTCGGCTGCGGATCGCTTCATCTCTTCAAGGCGGCCCGAATCATGGACAGCCGGTCCGGCATCTCTCTCGATCAGGGGCGGCGCCGTGTTGTCGTATGAAGTGGCGCATATGGCCCGGGCGCCGTATATAGCTGTTCAATCAGGGTGTACGAAGCCTTGAGCTTTTTTTCGCATCGCCGAGCCCGGATGAGCAATACGCTTGCTCGCACCAGGTTTAGACAACCCAAGTTAAACCGGCGGAAGCATTAAACACAGTGCATATTCAAGATAAATTTACTTACCAAAGACGGCAGAGGTCATGGCATGCACTTGGCGTTTGAGTCCGTAAGCTCTTCAACACCGGTTTAAGGGCCGCCTCCGCTTCCTCCGCCCGCTTTATTAAACCGGCTTTCTCGGTGTCCCGATTGACCCGCTCGGATTTATACCACTCCTTCAGCTGCTCCATGGTGGTCGTGGCGGTCTTTAGCTCATCCTTGGTTTTGGTGGCTTCGCTATTTGGGTTTCAGATTGGTTCGGAGGTCCTTGAGTTGCACAAATTCTTTGGTGTATTTCATTCGATGACAAATAAAGCATGTTAGTGGTTTCATTATACAAGTCCCAAGCTTAATACAAGTATTCAACTTGGCACTTGGGGGCTAATGGCTAGTTGATCTAAATTTGCTAAGGAGATGCAACTTAAGTCCCGGTTTAACTTTGCAAAATTAAACCGACCCTTGGGGGCTACTATGCAGTGAAAAGATGAGAAAGGTCAAATTATTACCTCATAGCGGTCCTTCATGCGATTTACTAGACCGGCTTCAAGGTCACGGCTTGTGTAAAGCCGGTTCAGAAGCCGGAATGAAGTTCTTAGGCGGAGAAATTGTCGTAGCGCATATGTCGCCTTCCCTTGTCTTTCTTGATAGTAGTAGAACTTTCTTTGATGCTATGCTTGGCTAAAAGCGACCCGGTTGGCTAGGAGCGGTGTAGCCAGATTACTGTCACAAGAACATCGTCATTTTCAGCGGTCTTGTTTGGGCTTGATGTCGTCTTGCTTTGGCTCGGCGGTTCAACGGTCACGATCCGCTCGGTGGACGGGTTTGGTGGAGCAGGCTGTGAGGTTTCCACTTGGACCTCCGGTTCAACTTCCGGCGGTCAAGAGTATCATCCTTGTACAACTCGCCAGAGCTTTCCTTGGCGGCTTCAGGATTTTCATGTGGCTGATCTGGGGTTTTTTCCGGATCACCATCCGGAGTAGGATCGAGAGTTTTCGCTTTCTTGCTCAAACGAGCCTTGGTGCTGCAATATTCAGAGTTGGATCAAGACAAATTGACCAAATTAATAGGGAATCGAATTGATGACAAGAATTACGCATTCTGCGGCGATGTTCAGCGGAGGCGGTTGTGTGGTGGATGAACCGCCAGACGAGTTGGAAGAGGCCTGATAATTCGAAATGACGGATTGAGAGAACATCGGAAGAAACCTTTTAAGGGATAACGCTTTTCAGAGAGCAAGTCACCTCTGGACGACGCTTCCGGATTGGGGTGTCTGGTAAACCGGCCGAGGTAACCTGTTGACCATCTTGCGGGTTGTACGGGCGCTCTTCGATCTGCTGTGTCTTCAAGAAAAGATTTGGATTCAAATAAGCACAGGAATGGTATTTTTTCACTTTCCGGACGGCGCGATTTAATTCTCTTAACAGCGCAAGCTCAGATTCGAAGAAAGAAGGATTACCTCAACAGGATTGGCATGACTGGCTTCAAAGATCATCACAGGAAGAAAAAGTGTCGGTAAAAAGAAGGTAAAGAGGCCTAGCATATGCAAGAAGAAATACAAAGCGGAAAGCCGGTTTATGGCGGCTCCCTCGTAAATGTCAAAGTTTTACCTCGGCTTCTGATTCTTCGTCCTCCGTGATTCGGAGGACTCGGTGGTCTTTTTCTTGCCAGTTTTCTTAGTGGCCTTGGACTTTGCACGTGGCGCCCGGACCGGTGCAGTGCGTTTCGGAAGAGCTTTCAGCACAGGAAGCAGCAAGCATTAGCATATGTCAACAGTATTGCGAGCCTGAAAAGGCGATAAGAAGAGCTTACCGCCCGGCGGTTTGTTGGCGGCACAAAATGGAGCCAACCGGTGAGGCTGCAGACGGAGATTGGCTCATCGAGCATCTTCTTGACGATCTCGGTGGTCTCCTGTTCGGTTATGGGTAGCTCGTGGCGCCTTTGAGGATCTTTGAGGCTGCGGTGTACTCGTGCATCAATCCGGGCGGCGGCTCGGTGGCAACACGCCCCAAGAGACCCAGAACGCACAAGATCCACGCCGGTTAAGCCATTGGCCATTAGAGCCGGAGCTTGATTATTTGTGGCGCGAAGTTTTTCCGTTCATGGCGGTTAAGCGTGAAGGCGATGGATGATGGTTCTTTGAGCGGTGAGGACGGTAACTGGCAAGGGATTTTCATTGGCGGTAGCGGTGTTACAGCAGTAGAACCAAGTTTGGTTCCAATCCTTTGGATGGCTGTGGTGCTTGGCGTGAGGGAAATCGGCTTCCTTCCTCTTACGAATTGAAACGCCGCCCAGCTCCGTGTTGGGACCATCGAGAAAGTTACGTGCGACGGTTCAAATGGAAAAAATCCGGAACAACTCCACAGACGGTTCTTCTTGAAGATAGACTTCACGAAGACTTGAAAGTTGCATATGTTCAAAGCGAATTGGGCCGATATCCTGCGGATGGAGTTGCAAACTAGCAAGGACGTCCCGGAAAAACTTTGAACCGGGCGGGCAGAACCTCCGGTCTAGGTGCTGCATAAACACAATTACTTCCCCCGCTCGCATCTCGGGAGGAAACTCGCCCTCCGAAACACGCCAATGAAGGACGTCTTTTGGAGCCAAACCGCCAGTGGTGACGTAGCCGTTGAGCTGCGTCTCAGTGATTTTGGACCGGACCCAGTTGCAAGCAGCAAATTGAGGAGCCATTCCGGAAGATTAAGGCTGCGAAAGAAAGGGAAAGCAGTTCACCATTGAACAGGTCAGGAGTTACGGATAATGTTAAACCGGCAATCCGATGGCGGAAATTCCGACTTAAAGCGAGGACTAATGGAGTGACGGATTAGATATCGATAGTTGAACCGCCAGAGGAGGCACAAATGAAAAAGTTGCTAAGTATAGATGTAAACAGGTTTCCCATGCAAAAGGAAATAATCTAGATCTACCGGGTTCGATGAGGAAAATTTCTGCGACCTATGCGGACCTCCTACAATACAGGAAAGTTCAGGCATGTTAAAGCGAAGGATCTGAACAAAGGGGAAGATGCCTAGAATAGGAGTAAACGGCGAAAGCAGCCGTTTGCATATGAGGAGCGATGCGGCTGAGCCGTCTGACCATGGTGGAACTGGTATGAAGAATCGGCATGAACACTCACGAGCTATGAGACGAACCGAGTTTCCAGATGAGATCTAGGGTTTAAAGAAAACCTTACCTGACGAGCGGGAACCACGGAGGAGCGCTAAAACTCTGGTAAGATCAGGTTGATGCAGCGGCCCGGCGGGAAGCGTCGGTCGAAGGTTGAGGGCGACGGCAAGAGCTTTAGGGTCGGCGGGTCGCGAGGAAGAAGAGGAGAGGAAGAAGAAGAAGAAGAGAATGGCCCGACCGGTCTATTTATAAGGGACCGGAGCAATCAGCGGGCGCGAGAATCGAGGAGTCAAAAGCGGCGGAAGGTGCAGCGGCCTCGATTTCCGGAATGGCATTGAATGCAGGAATCTTCTTTGTTTGGATTTCTTTATTAAGGATGACGTCAGGGGCCTCGACACGCGAATCGGAAGATGACATCACGGCCGGTTCAAGCGGTGGCGGTTCTGAAAGGAGGAAAGAGATCAAGAGTTTCTTGAGGGTGTGAAGATTAACATGAACCGGTTCAAGTCAATCTGGGCCTAATGTTGGGGATATAACTCTTTCGAGTGTGAACCGCCCGGGAGGCCGGTTCACGCTGTTCTGATCCAGGCCCATGTGGACGCCTTTGGAGCCCAGAGGCGAATTAAGGTCCATGTATGTAAACCGCCTTAGCGTTATAGCTTGCGTTGTAAGACAGGAAAGGAGAGATCAAGCCGGACTCTTGTATGAGCCGGATTGGGACTCTGTAAACCGGCCGGGCGTCCATCCGTGTATATAAGGGGACGACCCGGCGGCGAGTTAGGGACAGAGATTTCGAGGCTAAGGCAAAGCTATTGCTCCCTAGTCGCCGAAACCATATCAATCACATCACAACTGGACGTAGGTTTTTACCTTCATTGAAGGGGCCGAACTAGTATAATTCCCGTGTCTTGTGTCCGCTTTAACCTCTCTAGGTAAACCCGTACGATGGCCCTACGACTAAGTCCTTTCATGAGGACATCTGCCGTGACAAGTCCACGACAATAAGGTTGGATAACATCGATGGTCCTGAAGAAGTTTAGCTTTGCATTGCTCTTGGTTGTACCTTTTGCCTGTATTGTTGTACTTACATTTATAGCTACTTGGTTATATAGCATCACTCTTTATCTTATCTTAAATATTCTCCATTTTTTCTTCTATTATCACATCTATATTTACTCTTAACAAAATGTAGAATAAAGGCAATGCTTATAAAGAAGATTCTGTGGTAAACTTCTTGAATCCCCGCCCCCCATCAGCGGGGACAAGGGCTTTATAGAGCCTGTCGCTCTGCATTGTTCTTGTAAGTACTTGCTATCCTTTATCAGTGTATTTATGTTGACATGTAGTTGTTCATGTACCATCACTCTGCAACTTATTTTCCTTTGCCCTCAATTTTCTGCGCATCAGATCTATATTTACTCTTACCATAAGGTTGGATAACATCGATGGTCCTGAAGAAGTTTAGCTCTGCATTGCTCTTGGATGTACCTTTTGCTTGTATTGTTGTACTTACATTTATAGCTACTTGGTTATGTAGCATCACTCTTCATCTTATCTTAAATATTCTCCATTTTTTCTTATACTATCACATCTATATTCACTGTTAACAAAATGTAGAATAAAGGCAATGCTTATGAAGTAGATTTTGTGGTAAACTTCTTGAATTGCCCCCACCCATCAGCATGGACAAGGGCTTTATAGAGCATGTTTTCACCAATAATGTAAGTTTGTCCTTCTCAAGACTTCAAACTTTGTTGTGCATAATTGGTTAGGCATGACTACAACAGCTGTTTATTTTTGGTGTTTGCATCAAATTGCATGTTTAAAGTTTATTATGTAGTTCATAAACAAAAGTTTGTCCTTCTCAATTTAAGTTTTCAGTTGTACAACCAAGTTCCTTCTTCATACCATGTAAATTAAACTATACAGAGCAAGTGATCTTATTTTGCACTGCATGTATGCTTATGTTCTTGATCTGTAATCTAATGGTGTGGTGAACCTACCAACTACAGCACAATGTCATATTCTGCAATGTCTTAACTATGAACAATGTCATATCGTTCTACTATTATTTAAACCGTCTCTTTATTTGCCAATCTGAAATGGGATAAATTGACACACTAACCATTGATACTTATGAGTTCTTGATCTGTAATCCAGTGGTGTCGTGAAGCTGCCAACTCCTTCACAATGTCATTTCCTGCCATGTCTTCACCAGAACAATACCATATTGTGTTAATGCTATTTTAAACTGTGTCACGTTATTCGTCAGTAAGAAATGTGATGAATTGTCAGCACTGATACTTATATGTGCAAAACCTGTCATATGTCTGCTTGTTTATCATTCAGAGTGTGGAGGATATAAGTGTCAAACAAGCGCAGTGTCATCAGCTTGCTTAGTTGCTTGCGCTGCAGCTCCCGAGAAGGGCAAACCTTTCTTGAACTCTATTGAAGTGCTGTTGGTTTTGTATATTATTTTGTTGGCGTGTTTATTTTCACTGGTGGCGATCTTTGATGCCTAGTGTATGTAATCTGTTGTCTGATTGTGCTTTATTATCATAGTGGCAAACCTTGATGCCCAGTGGATGTAATATGCCATAATTTCTTTTTTGTATAGTCTAGGTTTTTTTCTTATTCACGAGGATGCAGTTATTTTACTTTATATATATCTTCTCTTCGCAGTAAACTGGCCAAACCATAAAATTACGGTGCAAAATCGGGCCGTCATGCAAATCACTACATAATCGGTCCATTAACAGGCCTAAATGTAAACTGGCCCACTAGTAGATTCGGCCTCTAATAGGCCGAGTAAACCGCCGGCCCTATTTTTGCAAGAAAATTCAATGGGCTTTTAGGAGGCTGAAAATTAGGTTGGGTCTGAAACGTGCCGAACAGCTCACGGGCCGGCAGCAGGCCGAAATAGAACCCGGCCCATGATTGTGCCAATCACATCACGGGCCGTTAATAGGCCAAAATTGTCTCGGTCCTTGTTTGGCCCAATCAGATTATCGGTTGTGAGCAGGTCGGATGCAAACCGGGCCGTAGTTAGGCCCAACTATATGATGGGCTTTTAACAGGCCGAAATAAATATAAGGCCGAACTGTTAAACAGGCCTTTACAGGCTGAAACTAATATCAGGCCAAATTACTAAATAGGACTTTAGCAAGTGGGCCCAAAAGCATAGCGTCCAGTTGACGAGCCGAATCTGATATGGGCCATAATTTAGCCCAAAGCCTCTTAAAGGGCCGGATCTAATCTGGGCCGTAATTTGGCCCAGAACGTGGTAGGCTTTTAACAGGCCGGATCTCATATGGGCCTTTATTGGGCTCGGAATGTGGCATGCTATTAATGGACCAGACCAAATATGGCCCGACATTTGGCCCAAAACATGGCAGCCTGTTAACGGCCTGGCCCATTAGTGTCCTCAAAATCTTGTGGGCCTTTAGCTGGGCCGACCCATTATGGTCGGCGAAATCTCGTGGGCCTTAAGCTGGGCCCGCCCATTATGGTCGGCGAAATCTCGTGGGCCTTTAGCTGGGCCAGACCATTATGGTACGCAAAATCTTATGGGCCTTTAGTTGGGCCGGGCCATTTAATATTTATGGGCCACTTTTGGGCCGGTCCACATGTCAACATATCATAGGCGCATCTCGCCCATTGGATGAGTGACACCTGTGCCAACGCAGAGATGACACATGGTTTCGTCGGCCAATGAGAATTTACACGTGGAAAATCGTCATTGGTCATGGCTGTTAGCGGGTTATCGGATCCAAAACCGGACCCGATAGCTTAACGGCGACCCGTTACGGTGGATGCCACCTGTTTGTCACCCTTGACGAAAGCACTTCCATGACGCGGCATTTATCATCATGGAAGTGAACACTTCTGTGATGATAATTTTGGTAATGTCATGGAACACTTCTATGACAGCACAGGTATGACTATCTTGATTCTGTCATAAAATCGTCATGGATGTACATGCATGACAGAAAATGTGACCTACTCTGACAAACACGTATCATCACGGATGTGTATTTTTTTGTAGTGGTAGTGATGCCAATTAAATCAGATAGATCAGCAGCCACAGAAAACACAAGCCCAACTGTACCACACTTTACCCCTACTCCACTGACCAAACCGCTATTAGAACTGCTGAGAGCCCAGCGTCCGGTACTGTCTATGATATCAATTCAAAATTTGAACTCCTAATTTTTTCTGCATGTGCCTTACCTTCTCTCTTGTATGAAAACTAATTTCAGATGAATCTCCTTGCTCAAAGGATCATACAATCTCACAATAGGCTCTGCATTGCTCTTGTCAGTACCTCTTGCCCTTTGTCAGCATACTTACACTTATTGCTGCTTGATTATGTAGCATCACTGTAAATGTTCGCTTCTTTATCCTCCCTTTGCTTGAAATTATAAGATCTATATTTACTCTTAGATAAATGTAGAATTAACACAATGGTTATGAAGTTTGGGATTGCTCATGTAAGTACCCGTTGTCATGTACTCCCTTTGTATCGAATTAATTGTTGATCAATTAGATGTATTTAGAACTTAATAGTGCTAGATACATCCACTTGAGCGACAAGTAATAACGGACGGTGGTGGTATTACTGTACTTGCATCGCGAGATAGTTGATTGTCTAGCATTACTCTGCATCTTACCTGCCCTGCCCTCCACTTTTTGCAAATTATCATATCTACATTTACTCTTAGCAAAATGTTGAATAAAGCCAATGCCACTACACACGTTGATGTCTGCATTCCTCTTGTCAGTACCTTTTGCCTTGTAACCATGTACTTAATTAATTGCTATTTGATTATGTATCATCAGTCTGCACCTGAACTTCATTATCCCCTGTTTCTTCCAATATTGTTTGATCTATATTTACTCTTTGAAAAATGTAGAATAATGGCAACGCTTATAAAGAATTTTCTTTGGGGAATTTATTGAATTATCCTTTCATCAACATGGAGAAGGGCTTTGTCCAGCCCGTGTTAACATGTAATGTAAGTTCATCCTTCTCAAGCCTTCAAACTTTGCTGTAGTATAGACTTGGATATGCATCATTTCCTCCAGTGTTGTTTACTTTGCTGTTTACATCTGATTGGATGTTTGCAACAACTACCAGTTTTAAATTGTAGTTGTAAAAACATGTCCCTTATGCAGAACAGATCCATTTATTTGCTTATATAATTGTGCAACCTGTTACGTGTCTCCTTGTTTCTCTTTTAGAGTCGTATCTCTTATGCCAGGCAGAACTTTAGGGAAGATAGTGAGCTAAACCATACTGAGGACAGCGAGATGACCCCAAGGTCCTATCTTGATGAAGACAGTGAGTTGAAGCTACTCACCAGCAGGTGTGAGACAACCTCTGTGCAGTCGCTGCCTCAATCAGTTCGACTTCTTCAGTCTCAACTTAAAGCGGAAAGGCGTGCTTCAGCTCAGCTCCGACTTGAAGTCAAAGATGCAATGAAGATGTCAGAGGACTGCCTTGTGCACTATGGTGCCATACCGCTAGGGATGGAGCATCTACCGCTGACACAACTGAGGTCTCATCAGCTTGTTCGACTGCTTGCGGGGCCTGGCCTGGCCAGGCCTAGTGCCTTATGAAGTGCTCTCGGTTTTTTATATTGTTTTGTCGGCGCATTGATATGCACTGGTGGCGACCTTTGATGCAAAGTGTATGTAATCCGCGGTCAGGTTGCACTTTATTATCACCGGTAGCGAACTTTGATTCCCAGTGGATGTAATATGCCATAATTTCTTTATCAGTCTAGGTTTATTCTTTTGTCGGTATGCTATAATTTAGGCCGGAAGGTTAAGTGGATCTCAGTGTTGTCGGTCTTCAGGCCGGCCTGTTACTCATATGGGCCAAAACGTGGGCCTATAATCATCTTGGGCCATTAGCAGGTCTAAACCTATAGTAGTTTCCCGCCTTTAACATGTCGAGTAAAGTTCTAGCCAGCTAGGCTAGAAAATACCATGGGCTTTTAACAGGCTAAAACCTAGATTGGGCTAGTGTTGAGCCGAAAAATTCACGGGCCAATACAGGCCGAAACTGCCCATGGCCCATGTTTGGCCCAAATAGGACGAGCAGTTAACAGGACAAAATATATCTCGGGCCTGTTTGGCCCAATAAAATTATGGGATTTAAGCAGGCCGGTATCCACGCGGGCCATAGGCCCAAAAGTGTCACGGGCCATTATCAGATGGGCTATAAGCAGGTCAGATTCAACGCTGGCTGTAATTAGGCCCAACTGTTACACGGGCCATTAACAGGCTGATAGGCCAATTGGGCTAAAATTTATCCACGAATACTACGGGCCTTTAAGAGGCCTAAAGTTACTTCGGACAAGAAATAGCCCAGTTTCTGCATGGGCCGTTAAATGGCCTAAAGTTAAACTGGGCCGACAACGTCCCTGATGCACCACGGGCCGCTAACAGGCCGAAACTATTATCGGGCCGAACTGGTAAACGGGTATTTAACAGGCTGAAATACAAACATGTCTTATAATGGGCCCAAAAGAATAGTGGCCTGTTAATGGGCCTGATCGGATATGGGCCGTAATTTGGCCCACAACACGGCAGACTGTGAATGGGCCTGATCTGGTATGGGCCTCAATTTGACCAAAAACATGGCAGTCTGTTAACGGGCCTGCTCACGAGTGTCTAAAAAACATGGTGTGCCTTTAGTTGGCCCGACCTTTTTACCTAAAATGGGCCATTGTTGGGCTGTGCCACGTGTCCACATATCATAGGCGTCTTCCGTCCATTGTAGGAATGACATCTGTCCCAACGATTAGCTGACACGTGCATCATCCGGCGAATGAGAATTTTACACGTGGAAAATCCCCATTGGTCGGGGCTGTCAACGGGTTATCGGATCCAAACCGGAACATGATAGCTTAATGGCGACCCGTTATGGTGCATGCCATGTGTCGGTCACCCTTGACGAAAGCACTTCCATGACGCGCGATTTATCATCATGGAAGTTGACACTTCCGTGATGATAATTTTGGTAATGTCATGGAACACTTCTACGACAACACAGGTATGACTATCTTGATTCTGTCATAAAATCGTCATGGATGTACATGCATGACAAAAAACGTGACCTACTGTGACAAAGACGTATCATCACGGAAGTGTTTTTTTGTAGTGCTTGGATCGGGAGTTCGCGGGACGGATCATGATTGGATTGCGAAGACGTTTGACTACATCAACCGTGTTTCTTAATGCTTCCGCTTAGCGATCTACAAGGGTATGTAGATGCAATCTCTCCTCTCATAGATGGTCATCTCCTAGATTGGATCTTGGGTGTTCGTTGGAAAAAAATCCCATGCAACGTTCCCCAACAGTGGTATCAGAGCTATGTTTATGCGTAGATGACATCACGAGTAGAACACAAAGGAGTTTGTGGGTGTTGATATTCAGATTGCTTCCTTGATTCCACGGTATTGGGGGATGAAGCGGCCCGAACCAACCTTACATGTCCATGTACATGAGACCGGTTCCATTGAGAGACATGTGACTTTGTTGCATAAAGATGGCTGGCGGGTGTTTGTCTCTCCCACCTTAGTTGAATCGGATTGGACAAAGGCGGTCCTTGTAGAAGGTTAAATAGCAACTTGCATATCACTGTTGTGGCTTTGTGTAGGTAAGAATCGTTCTTGCTAGATACCCATAGCAGCCACGTAAAACATGCAACAACAATTAGAGGACGTCTAACTTGTTTTTGCAGGGTATGTTGAGATATGATATGGCCAAAGACATGATGATATATATTTGATGTATGATATGATCATGTTTGTAATAGTTTATATCGACTTGCATGTCGATGCATACAGCAACCGGCAGCAGCCATAGGGTTTTCTTTAATTATTGTATGACTTGCGTGTCAATCATTAAGCGCTATGCAATACTTTACTTTATCGCTAAGTGGTAGCAATAGTAGTAGAAGCATGGTTGGCGTGACAACCCCGATGGCGGCACGATGATGGAGATCATGGTGTCATGCCGGTGCTTTGGAGATGGAGATCAAAAGCACAAGTTGATGGCCATATCATGTCACTTATGATTTGCATGTGATGTTAATCCTTTTATGCATCTTATTTTGCTTAGGACGACGGTAGCATTATAAGGTGATCCCTCACTAAAAATTTCAAGATAAAATTGTGTTCTACCCAAGTGTGCACCGTTGTGAAAGTTCGTCGTTTCGAAGGACCACGTGATGATCAGGTGTGATAGACTCTATGTTCACATACAATGGGTGCAAGCCAGTTTTGCTAATGCGGAACACTTGGGTTAAACTTGACCAGCTAGCATGTACAGATATGACCTCATAACACAAGAGACCGAAAGGTCGAACATGAGTCATATAGTAGATATGATCAACATGGAGATGTTCACCATTGAAACCACCTCATCTCACGTGATGATCGGACATGGGTTGGTGAATTTGGATCGTGTTACACTCAGACAACTGGAGGGATGTTGATTTGAGTGGGACTTCTTAGGTAATATGATTAATTGACTCATTATCATGAATAGTAGTCTAAAGTTGCCTTTGCAAATTTATGTTGTAGATCAATGGCTCGCTCAATAGCTCCCCTGAATTTCAATGCGTTCCTATAGAAAGCTAAGCTGAAAGCTGATGAAAGTAACTTTGTGGACTGGGCCCGTACTCTGAGGATTATCCTCACGGCTTCCCATAAGTCTTATGTACTTGATGCACCGCTTGGTGCGCCACCCCCTCCACCGACTGTGGACGTTGTGAACGCCTGGCAGCCACGTGTTGATGACTACTCAATAGTTCAGTGTGCCATGTTGTATGGCTTAGAGCCGGGACTTCAAAGGCGTTTTGAACATCATGGATCATATGAGATGTTCCAGGAGTTGAAGTTTATCTTTGAGAAGAATGCCCTGATCGAGAGGTATGGGACATCTGATAAGTTCTATGCCTACAAGATGGAGGAGAACGGGTCTGTCAGTGAGCACATACTCAGAATGTCTAGGTACTACAACCATCTGGCTGAGTTGGGAATTGAGCTCCCGCCAGAGGCTGTCACTTACAGAGTTCTTCAATCGCTACCACCTAGCTACAAGAGCTTTGTGTTGAACTATAACATACAAGGGATGAACAAGTCAGTCTCCGAGCTGTTCGCGATGCTGAAAGTTGCTGAGTCAGACATCCAGAAGGAGCATCAAGTATTGATGGTGAATAAAACCATTAGTTTCAAGAAGAACAAGGCAAAGAAGGGAAACTTCAAGAAGGGTGTCAGAACAGTTGCTCCTCCCGTGAAGAAACCCAAGGCTGGACCCAAGCCGGAAACTAAGTGCTTCTATTGCAAGGGAACTGGCCACTGGAAGCGGAACTGCCCCAAGTATCTGGCCGACAAGAAGGGGGCCAACGTCAACAAAGGTATATGTGATATACATGTTATTGATGTGTACCTTACCAACTCTCGTTGTAGTGCCTGGGTATTTGATACCGGTTCAGTTGCTCATATTTGCAACTCAAAGCAGGAACTATGGAATAAACGGAGGCTGGCGAAGGACGGAGTAACGATGCACGTAGGAAATGGTTCCAAGGTTGATGTGATCGCCGTCGGCACGCTCGCTCTTCGATTACCATCGGGATTAGTAATGAACCTGAATAATTGTTATTTAGTGCCTGCGTTGAGCTTGAACATTATATCTGGATCTTGTTTAATGCGAGCCGGTTACTCATTTAAATTAGAGAATAATGGTTGTTCTATTTATATGGGTAATATCTTTTATGGTCATGCACCCATTGTGAGGGGGTTATGCTTATTGAATCTCGATAGTGATGATACACATGTACATAACATTGATGCCAAAAGATATAGAGTAGATAATGATAGTACCACTTTCTTGTGGCACTGTCGCTTAGGTCATATTGGTGTAAAGTGCATGAAGAAACTCCATGCTGATGGACTTTTGGAGTCACTTGATTTTGAATCCACTACTAGAAAAAAGATTATCCCCAATATAACTACTAGTGGCGCACCATGATGGTGGTGTTCCACTGCTATATAGCAGTGGCGCACCAGAATCAGGTGCGACATTGCTATGTTTTTACTAATGGCGCACCACATGAGCAGTGCGCCATTGCTATTTTTTTGTTCCATCCCCCCCCCACCAAACATAGCAATGGCGCACCACACCTAGGTGCGCCACTGCTATGCTACATAGCAGTGGCACACCTTGGTGTGGTGCACCATTGCTATGTCTGGTGGGGGTGTGCCTGCGTGTGTGTGAGACGTTAGTAATGGCGCACCCGTGCGCCATTACTAACGTCTCACACACACAAACACACACCCCCCGTGTGGATCACCTTTTAGGTTTTTTAAAAAATAAAAGAAAATTATAAAAGATTCAAAAAAAATCAAAAAATAGACGCCCATGTGTTATGTGTTCTAGTTGTTAGGAAAATTAACAAACATGAATTTTGAATTTTTTTGCAAAAGGCCGCCGTGATTCGGTAAAATGGCCGTAACTTTTGCATACGACCTCCGATGAAAAAGTTTTTTATGTGAAAAATAATCTACTCGAAAAGTTACATCCAAATTTGACCAGCTACGCCCGTTAACGATTTTCTAGAAAAATCAAAAACCTAACAGAAAAAAGTTACAATGCTTGTAAGATCTGAAGGCAAAAAAATAAAAAAAAATAGTAGTGGCGCACCGTGGGTGTGGTGCGCCATTAGTAATTTTCCCGCCTTCCAAATTCAAAAAAAATAAACAAAGTTAGTAGTGGTGCGCCAATACTAGTTTTGAAATTTCAAAACTAGTAAATGCGCACCACACCCATGGTGCGCCACTACTAAGTATGTAACGCCACAACCACTATATATATTACCTCTTCTTCCTCTTCCTCCTCCCCTCCATCACTTCTTCCCTTTTCTACCTACCTCTTCTTCCTCCTCCCCTCCTCCATGCCCCTCCCTCCTCCTCATGGCTCTCCGACGACCTCCTCCTCCCTCCTCCTCACGGCTCTCCGGCGACCTCCTCCTCCTCTCCGGTGACCTCTTCCTCCTCGTCACGGCTCTCCGGCGACCTCCTCCTCTCTGGTGACCTCCTCCTCCTCCTCACGGCTCTCCGGTGACCTCCTTCTCCTCCTCTCCGGCGACCTCCTCCTCCTCCCTCCTCCCTCCTCCTCACGGTCTCTCCTCTCTCCTCCTGCTCCCTCTCTCCTCTCTCCTCTCCTCTCTCCTCCCTCCTCCTCCCTCCTCTCCTCCCTCCTCTACTTCCAGCCACATGTGGAGCTCCCCGGCACAAAGAAGGTACCAAATCCAGAACAAAATTCGAAAAAAATTGCAAAAAAAAAAAAATCAGCCCAAATCCGGATCCAGATTTCAAAATTTTAGTAGTGGCGCACCTGTTCATCTTACCAGTGGCGCACATGTATGGTTAGTAATGGCGCACCAGGTGGTGCGTCACTACTATCTGGATTACTAATGGTGCACCAGAGGTGCGCCATTACTATTTGTTACTAGTGGTGTGTTAATAGTGGCGCACCATGGGTGCGCCATTAATAGCAAAAATAGGTGCGCCACTAACAGCCTTTTTTCTAGTAGTGATCACTTGACACATGCGAACCATGCCTCATGGGCAAGATGACTAAGACCCCGTTTTCCGGAACAATGGAACGGGCAAGTTACTTGTTGGAAATCATAGATACTGATGTGTGCAGTCCGATGAGCGTTGACATGCGCGGTGGATATCGTTACTTTCTCACCTTCACCGATGACTTGAGTAGATACAGGTATATTTACTTAATGAAGCATAAGTCTGAAACGTTTGAAAAGTTCAAGCAATTTCAGAGTGAAGTTGAGAATCATCGTAACAAGAATATTAAATTCCTACGATCCGATCGAGGGGGAGAATATCTGAGTTATGAGTTTGGCAATCACTTAAGACATTGTGGAATTGTTTCACAGTTGACGCCACCTGGAACACCACAACGTAATGGTGTGTCTGAACATCGTAATCGTACCTTATTGGATATGGTGCGTTCTATGATGTCTCTTGTCGATCCGCCACTATCATTTTGGGGTTATGCGTTAGAGATAGCTGCATTCACTTTAAATAGGGCACCATCTAAGTCCGTGGAGACGACGCCGTATGAACGGTGGTTTGGCAAGAAACCTAAGTTGTCATTTCTTAAGGTTTGGGGCTGCGATGCTTATGTCAAAAGGCTTCAGTCGGAAAAGCTCGAACCCAAAGCGGACAAATACGTCTTCATTTGGTACCCAAAAGAGACGGTTGGGTATACCTTCTATCTCAGATCCTAAGGCAAAGTGTTTGTCGCTAAGAACGGGTCCTTTCTCGAGAAAGAGTTTCTCTTGAAAGAATTGAGTGGGAGGAAGACAGAACTTGATGAGGTTGTTGAACCTCTACTTCAACCAGTGAGTACTGCAGTGCAGAAAGATGTTTCTATGGCACCTACGTCAGTTGAAGAGGAAACTAATGATAGTGATCATGAAGTTTCAGATCAAGTTACTATCGAACCTCGTAGGTAGACAAGGGTACGTACAACTCCTGAGTGGTACGACAAACCTGTCTTAGAGGTCATGTTGTTGGACAACGATGAACCTACGAGCTATGGAGAAGCGATGGTGGGCCCGGATTCCGGCAAATGGTTAGAGGCCAGGAAATCCGACATGGGATCCATGTATGAAAACAAACTTTGGACTTTGGAAGTATTACCTAAAGGGCGAAAGGCCATTCAGAATAAATGGATCTTCAAGAAGAAGACGGACACGGACGGTAATGTCACCGTCTATAAAGCTTCACTTGTGGCAAAGGGGTTTTCACAAGTTCAAGGAGTTGGCTATGATGAGACTTTCTCATTCGTAGCGATGCTTAAGTCCGTTAGAATCATGTTGGCAATAGCTTCATTTTTCGATTATGAAATCTGGTAGATGGATGTCAAAACATCGTTCCTTAACAGTTTCCTTAAGGAAGAGTTGTATATGATGCAACCGGAAGGTTTTGTCGATCCAGAGAATGCTGACAAAGTGTGAAAACTCCAGCGATCCATTTATGTAGTGGTGCAAGCATCTCGGAGTTGGAATCTTCGCTTTGATGAGGTGATCAAAGCATTTGGGTTTACACAAGTTTACGAAGAAGCTTGTATTTACTAGAAAGTGAGCGGGAGCTCTATAGCGTTTCTAATATTATATGTGGATGACATAATTCTGATTGGAAACAATATAGAACTTTTGGAAAACGTGAAGGAATATTTGAACAAGAGTTTTTCAATGAAGGACCTAGGAGAAGCTGCTTCCATATTAGGCATCAAGATCTATAGAGATAGATCAAGATGCTTGATAGGACTTTCACAAAGCACATACCTTGATAATATTTTGAAGACGTTCAAAGTGAATCAGTCCAAGAAGGGGTTCTTGCCTGTTTTGCAAGGTGTGAAGTTGAGTCAGACTCAATGCCCAACGACTATAGAGGATAGAGAAAAGATGAGTGTCTTCCCCTATGCCTCTACCATAGGCTCTATCATATATGCGATGTTGTGCACAAGACCAGATGTCAGTCTTGACATAAGTATGGCCGGAAGGTTTCAAAGTAATCCAAGAGTGGATCACTAGACAGTGTGAAGAATATCCTTAAGTACCTGAAAAGAATTAAGGAAATGTTTCTCGTTTATGGAGGTGATCAAGAGCTCATCGTAAAGGGTTACGTCGATGCAAGCTTTGACACTGATCCGGATGACTCTAAATCTCAAACCGGATACATATATATTCTAAATGGGGGAGCGGTAAGCTGGTGCAGTTCCAAGCAAAGCGTGGTAGCTGATTCTACATGCGAAGCGGAGTACATAGCTGGCTCGAAGGCAGCAAAGGAAGGTGTCTGGATGAAGCAGTTCATGACAGATCTTGGAGTTGTGCCCAGTGCACTGGACCCGATGACTCTGTTCTGTGACAACACTGGTGCCATTGCTCTAGCCAAGGAACCAAGGTTTCACAAGAGGACCAGGCACATAAAGCGAAGCTTCAATTCCATCCGCAATTACATCAAGGAGGAAGACATAAACATTTGCAAAGTTTGTACGGACCTGAATGTTGCAGATCCGTTCACTAAACCTCTTCCACGGTCAAAGCACGATCAACACCATAACTCTATGGGTGTTAGATTCATTACCATGTAATGCTAGATTATCGACTCTAGTGCAAGTGGGAGACTGTTGTAAATATGCCTTAGAGGCAATAATAAAGTGGTTATTATTATATTTCCTTCTTCATGATAATCGTTTATTATCCATGCTACAATTGTGTGGATACATAGACAACAACATGTCCCTAGTAAGCATCTACCGGACTAGCTCATTGATCAAAGATGGTTATGGTTTCCTAGCCATGTACATGAGTTGTCATTTGATAACGGGATCACATCATTAGGAGAATAATGTGATGGGCAAGACCCAAACTATGAATGTAGCATATGATCGTATCAAGTTTATTGCTATTGTTTTTTCTGCATGTCAAGTATATGTTCCTATGACCATGAGATCATGCAACTCACTGGCACCGGAAGAGTGCCTTGTGTGTACCAAACGTCGCAATGTAACTGGGTGACTATAAAGGTGCTCTACATGTATCTCCGAGGGTGTCTGTTGAGTTGGCATGGACCAAGACTGGGATTTGTCACTCCGTACGAGGGAGAGGTATCTCAGGGTCCACTCGGTAATACAAAATCACAATAAGCTTGCAAGCAATGTGACCAATGAGTTAGCCATGGGATCTTGTATTAAGGAACGAGTAAAGATACTTGCCGGTAACGAGAATGAACTAGGTATGGAGATACCGACGATCGAATCTCGGGCAAGTAACATACCGATAGACAAAGGGAACCGCATGCGGGATTAGCTGAATCCTTGACATCGAGGTTCGACCGTTAAGATCTTCATAGAACATGTAGGAATCAATATGGGCATCTAGGTCCCACTATTGGTTATTGACTGTAGAGGTGTCTCGGTCATGTCTGCATAGTTCTTGAACCCGCAAGGTCTATACACTTAACGTTTGGTGACGATATAAGTATAGTTGAGTCATTATGGTGGTTACCTAAGGTTGTTCGGAGTACCGGATGAGATCCTGGACATGAGGAGGAACTCCGAAATGGTCCGGAGGTGAAGATTGATATATTGAACGAAGGATATTGGAGTCCAAAATTGTTCCAGGGGTATCGGGTGATGACCAGCGTCACCGAAATGGGTTTCGGGGGGCCCCGACAAGTGTTGGGGGGGGGCATGGGCCAAGGGGAGGGGGCAAACCAGACCACTAAGGGGATGATCGCCCCTCTCACCCCATCTCACGTAACCAGGAGGGTTGGGGGCGCCCCCTAGGGATTCCCACCTCCCGGCTTGTGGGGCAAGTCACCCTAGGGGAGATCCCATCTGCCTTAGCCGCCGGACCCCTAGGGGAAACCCTAGGGGCGCCACCCCCTACTTCCTTCCCCTATATATAGAGAGGTAGAGAGAGGGAAGCCACACCCCAAGATCACATCTCCATGCCACGGCGCTGCCTCTCCTCTCCCTCGCATCCCTTTTCATCTCCGTAGTGCTTAGTGAAGCTCTGCTGAGATTCCGCCACCACCACCGCCACCACGCTGGCGTGCTGCCGGAGGACTCGAGCTACTACTTCACCATTGCTCGCTGTATCAAGGAGGTGAAGGCGTCATCAAGCCGTACGTGTGTTCAACGCGGAGGTGCCGTCCGTACGGCACTTGGATCGGGAGTTCGCGGGACGGATCGTGATTGGATCGCGAAGATGTTCGACTACATCAACTGCGTTTCTTAACGCTTCCGCTTACCGATCTACAAGGGTATGTAGATGCAATCTCTCCTCTCGTAGATGGTCATCTCCTAGATTGGATCTTGGGTGTTCGTAGGAAATTGTTTGTTTCTCATGCAACGTTCCCCAACAATAACAAATGGAGTCCAAACGGAATAAAACTTTTTCGCGATGATTTTTCTTGGACCAGGAGACTTGGAGATGAATTTGGAGGAGCCACGAAGTGGCCACAAGGACGGAGGGCCCGCCCAGGGGGGTAGGGCACGCCCCCACCCTCGTGGGCCCCCCGTTCCTGTCCTGGCCTAATTTTTTCACCTATATATTCCCAAATATCCCCAAACCACAAGAGGCATCAACGAAAACGCTTTTCCACCGCCGCAACCTTTTGTACCCATAAGATCCCATCTAGGGACCTTTTCTGTTACCCTGCCAGAGGTGGATTCGATCACGGAGGGCTTCTACATCAATTCTATTGCCCTTTTGATGAAGCGTGAGTAGTTTACCACAGACCTACGGGTCCATAGCTAGTAGCTAGATGGCTTCCTCTCTCTCTCCGATTCTCAATACCATGTTCTACTCGATGTTCTTGGAGATCTATTCGATGTAATACTTTTTTGGGTGTGTTTGCCGAGATCCGATGAATTGTGGATTTATGATCAGCTTATCTATGAATATTATTTGAATCTTCTCTGAATTCTTTTATGCATGATTTTATATCTTTGCAATTCTCTTCGAATTATCGGTTTGGTTTGGCCAACTAGATTGGTTTTTCTTGCAATGGGAGAAGTGCTTAGCTTTGGGTTGAATCTTGCGGTGTCCTTTCCCAGTGACAGTAGGGGAAGCAAGGCATGTATTGTATTGTTGCCATCGAGGATAAAAAGATGGGGTTTTCATCATATTGCTTGAGTTACCTCTACATCATGTCATCTTACTTAATGCGTTACCCAGTTCTTTATGAACTTAATACTCTAGATGCATGATGTATAGTGGTCGATGTGTGGAGTAACAGTAGTAGATGCAGAATCATTTCTGTCTACTTGACACGGACATGATGCCTATATTCATGATTATTCCCTTAGATATGGTCATAACTTTGTGCTTTTCTATCAATTTCTCGGCAGTAATTTTTTCACCCACCGTATTATTTTCTATCTTGAGAGAAGCCTCTAGTGAAACCTATGGCCCCCGGGTCTATTTTCCATCATATAAGTTTCTATTTTCCATCATATAAGTTTCCTATCTACTGTTTTCCAATCTTTTACTTTCCGATCTATAAACCAAAAATACCAAAAATATATACTTTATCATTTATCTATCTCTATTAGATCTCACTTTTGCAAGTAACCATGAAGGGATTGACAACCCCTTTATCGCATTGGGTGCAAGTTGTTTGATTGTTTGTGCAGGTATTCAGTGATTTGTGCGTTGTCTCCTACTAGATTGATACGTTGGTTCTCAAACTAAGGAAAATACTTATGTCTACTTTGCTGCATCACCCTTTCCTCTTCAAGGGAAAAACCAACGCAAGCTCAAGAAGTAGCACTTGCCTCATCGATCGTTGTTGCTTGTTTGCTTGCCTTCTTAAGGCATCCTTGTTTAACTTATGTCTGTACTCAGATATTGTTGCTTTCGCTAAATCTTGTGCTTTTGTGCTTCTGTATTCGAGCCCTCGAGGCCCCTGGCTTGTAATATGAAGCTTGTATTATTTTATTTATGTCTAGAGTTGTGTTGTGATATCTTCCTGTGAGTCCCTGATCTTGATCATACACATTTGCGTGTATGATTAGTGTAAGATTGAACCAGGGGCATCACAAACAAGCAATGCTAATTCCACGGTCTGAGACAAATCTCTCACAGCGAAGAAGATCACAGTCTCTTGCTGGCAAGTATTTGCTCGGAACACAAGGAGATTTCTCTCGCAACTTTCATAGGATTTGGGTTTAGCATTAGAGAATCAAAGTTTTGAACGCTACACCCCTCCTAATAGTACGGTGGTCCTATATCTCAACAAGGAGAAGAAGAACAATGAAATAAATGCTATGTCTTCACTTCATCTTCAATATCCTCGAACGCAGTCAAATTCCTCGGACAGGCAACGAATCAATTGCTTCACTTCAACAACTTTTGAGGGTTCACTCTTGTTATCGTAGTCTTCGGTGATAACATTCACTTCAGTGCAGGGAGATTACCTTCATCTTTTAACTCAAACTTCTCGTGATCTTAGGGACCTATTACTTTATGTGCACTAGCAAACACATAAGTCCCATGCTGTTTATGTCAACAAACTCCAAAACATAAGGGGCCTATCATTGCACCAACAATCTCTCCCTTTTTTTACGGTTGTTGATAAAACAGTTAATCATCAAAGTGATGATAGATAAGTGAAAAGTAAATCGAACAAGAGTGAATTTGTGTTACTTGACTGGATGATGAAATAGACACCCCCTAGATGTATGCAGGGTTACAGATATGAGATAAAATTCTCCTGCAATTCATTGAAGTATATAGAGGAAATTTCAATCATTCGAGGTAATGATTCGCACTGATGATATATAATCCATCGAGATTGTAGTGCAATCATTTATAACTTCTGATAATAATTCCACCTGCAAAACAAATGCTTCGAGAGAAATAGTGCAGCAGGCAGAGTTATTAATATTGCAACACGGAAGTTTTACATCAGAGAGCAGATAGTCTTTAAGGCACAATTTTCAAATCTCTCTCGAAACCAAACCAAATGAACACAGAGAGAAAATCTATCGAAACTCGATGTAATTCTCCCCCTTTTGTCAACTAGTGTCGAAAAGGTGACGAAGAACATGAGTGCAAAAGCTATGAACTTGATTCACTAGGTGGCATCTCCAGAAGAACTGTCAGAGGAGACTTCAGTTTCAGAAGTGACTAGATCGACTTCATCTTCAACGGCAACCGATTTTTCTTCAGGAATGGCAGTTCAAGGCTGAGATGATGAAGGCACATTTGGATCAGCCACAGGAGTAACACGAGATAACACATTTCCTTCGGCTGGTTTCTCTGTCTGTGAGGTAGCTTTAGTTTCTTTGAGCAATTTTTGTAGCTTAAAATGAAGTAGATCAGTTAACGGCTCACGGGCAGGCAGAGGAGGAGTAATGCGATCTTGAAAGTCTTCAACAGAAAAACCTTGGTCAAGATAATCATAAATTTCTGAGATTGGCGGTTAGGAGTTGTTTCTTGGAGAAGAACTTTCAAAGCAATTTCCAGAGGCGCTTCTTATTCTCAGATGCAATCATATGTACTACTTTGGTTCGGTTGTTGATGGCATTTAGCTCGGCGGCAAGATGTTCTTTCTCTCGGCGATCCTCAGCCATATGCTGCAACAGCAGTTGTTGTGTGCGCAAACTCACTTCGAGGGGTGAGGGAGGTTGATGAGATATCTGTCAATCACGCTGAGGCAGTCGTGGCCCATCGAGTGCATTTTGGTAATCTTGAGGGCTTGACACGGGTACTTTACTCGAAGAAATATCTTTCATAACATGCAGTGTATCACGCACTGGAGGAATGAAGCTTTATGACTAACTTTTGCCAAATACTCTATGCGCATTGCATGATCAACCACTTTCTGGATCTATGGCGCATAAACTTTGAGGCACTTTGGATGTTGAGCAGAGTCCTTCAGGATATGCAAAAACATGTCCTCGACATCAAAGACATATCACTTGGAGATCGCATAGATGGCATTTTGAAGAACATCAGAGATGACATTATATGTATTCATCCCGGCGAGAGGGCAAATGGTGTAGGTGAGCAGATGGTATAGAGTCTGATTCTCGAATGTCAAATGCTCAGGAAAGGGAGGACCATTGTAGTCACGAATCTTTTCTTTGTCCATGGTGCAGCGAAAGATTTCATCTAAAATGATATCAATGTTGTCTAATCTAATTTTACTTTTTCCATGCTCGAACCGAGGGAAATGAAAATGTGAGACAAAATCTGTTGAATTGCATATTATGCGTTTCCCTTCGGTCATCCATTCAATGATCCACTTTGAGCTATCAGATTCATCACCAGAGATGTACAAGGTTGCATAGAACTGAAGCATGATTTCTCTGTTCCACGGATGCTCGAATGCAAAGACATTTGTGAGGCAAAAATCTTCCAGATCTTGCAGTATCTTGTCAAAGTAGCCAATACTCTTAATAGCTGAGATCTCCGGGAACTCATGAGGAAATATCTTTCAGCTATCATAGAGAATCCGAAAATAAAAGATGGCATGTTCTTTAGTATAGAAATGAGGAGATTCAGAAGTGCGTGGACCTTTATACATACCTTATTGAAAGAATTGGGGATGTGTGTTCTGATTGAAAAGCGGCCCTTTGATGCCAACACCTGTCGAGAAGAAAGGTAGTTGTTCAGGAGGATCTGGATATTTGAGCTCATCTTCAACTAAAATCACTTCATCTCCATATACTACGGAGTCTGTATGACGAGCATAAATAGATCTAATTCCAGACGGGCCAACATCTGAAATTCTTTCCGTTGTGTTGATTGACAAATGCAGTTGTGATGGAGCATATGGAAGAACGGTTGGAGCTGCAGAAACAGTGGGCAACGGAGCAGATTCCTTTTAGGTAGGCACTGGAGGTGGTTGCGGTTGATCTTCGTGAATCTGTTGTTGCTGATCAGTTGGATGAGCTGAATCATTTGGTGTTTCACGAGCGGGAGAAGCTTGGGGTTCGAAGTGAGGGATTTCACATTCTTCAGAAACAACTTGCTGAGGTGGAATATCAGCTCTAACAAGGGAGGCCACATGCACTGGTTCAGTTGGCCTTGGCGAGGGAGGTGCATCAGTGACTTGAGCAGTGGGTTGCGAAGGAGTTGCTGGCTCAGGAGATTTTTCTTTCTAAGGCTGAGCTTCAGCATGATCAGTTGAAATTTCTGTCATAACAGGAGGATCATTTTTCTTTGCAGTTTTCTTTTGCCTCTTTTGTGTCTGCTGAGCAGTTTGATTAATGTGTCCCTCGACAAGATCATTATAGCAAATGGCTTGTGCTTGATGCTCAAGGCAGATCTTTCAAACAATACCATCAAGATCCGAGTGAAAGCCCAATTTTCTGTTGTGGAGGATATTCAAAGCCCGATTGATATCCATGTAAGATTCTTCAAGTTGTTTGATGACAAACTTGGAAGACGCAGTTTTCATTGGCCATCAAGGTCATTGAGTTCGGCAGTGAGGGTGTTGATTCCAACAGGATCTTCTCTCATGTCTCGAACAACATCAGATGCTTGTGAAATAACTTTAGAAGGAATTGGCAAAGATGACACTTCATCATCGAATGGATTTTCCATGAACTTGTCAAGCTGATCCATGATGAATACATGATTGTAATAATGAGGAGCATCAGATTGGACATCAGTCTGTGCAACCGGAGCAGTTTGCACTGAAACTTGCTCGGATGGAGGCATAGAGGCCAAAGGTTGTGTCAAAGTAGGAGAAAACTGAGCTGCCTTTTCTTTCGGTGCAGCATCTTGAGGAGCTGTTTGCTTGGTGGTTGGAGCCTTCCTTCAATTTTATCTTTGGAATTGGTTCGCCTGGCTTGGCAGTGCCGACTGGAGCATCAACTCCCAAATCCTTCATATTTATTGCCTCAGGATGAGGAGTTGTATCCACAAAATCCTTCATGATGACTGTGGTTGGTGGAGTTTGTCGAGCTTTATTTGGAGGTGCTATTGGAACAGTATGAGCACGAACATCAGGTAGCACCGTAGAAGTTGTGATGTTCACTTGCTCGCTGAGAGTAGCATCAACTTCCTCTCTTGTTGGTGGTGGATCATCTTTATCAGAAGAATTGCTTTCAACATTTTTGTTGGTTGGTTCAGCCGGCCTCTTATTTGGTGCGCTATTTTTCTTCAATGCAGTAATGTTGGGATCATGTTTGCGCTTAGAACGTCCTTCTGATTTTCCTTTGGCCTTTTTATTCTCAACTTCATCTTTGAGAAGGCGACGATTTTCTTCTTCACGAGCTCTTTCTTTTTCTAACTTCTTGGCTCTCTTGAGGGCATTCTTCTGACGCTTAGCCAGCTCATTCGGATAGGATTCGGGAGTGTGAAGGGAGGACTTATCAGCATTTGGTGGTGGCGGCGGTCTCTCCTGGAGTTCACTTGCACGAATGAGACCAATTTCACGGTAGTCACCCCATGGAGGATGAAAGGCAAAGTTCTTCGCAAACTGAGGATGAATCATTTCATAGTGGAACCACTTGCGCACCAAGTGGCGTTGAATCAATTGCAGGCGCTTGTCTCTTGATACGTCTCCAACGCATCTATAATTTTTTTATTGTTCGATGCTATTATATCATCCATCTTGGATTTTTTATATACATTTATATGCTATTTTATATGATTTTTGGGACTAACCTATTAACCTAGAGCCCAGTGTCAGCTTATATTTTTCCTTGTTTTTGAGTTTCGCACAAAAGGAATATCAAATAGAGTCCAATTGACCTGAAATTTTACGAAGTTTTTTTTTGGAAAATATAAAAATACTGGAATGAAAAGATATCAGAGAGGAGTCACGAGGCCACCACAAGGGTGGAGCCCCCCCTAGGGCGCGCCCCTCATCCTTGTCGTCGTCTCGTGGGCCCCCTTGAATTGTCCCCGACGCCAACACCTCTTATAAATCCCAAAAAGCCCAGAACAAAACGGAGATCGGGAGTTCCGCCGCCGCAAGCCTCTGTAGCCACCAAAAACCATGTCACTCTTGATTTTCATATTATGACATGCATCATCATTTTCATATTGCTTTGCATGATCATGTAGTTGACATCGTATTGGTGGCAAAGCCATCGTTCATAATTCATTCATACATGTCACTCTTGATTCATTGCACATCCCGGTACACCGCCGGAGGCATTCACATAGAGTCATATTTTGTTCTAACTATCAAGTTGTGATTCTTGAGTTGTAAAGTAAATAAAAGTGTGATGACCTTCATTATTAGAGCATTGTCCCACGTGAGGAAAAAAAGAGAAGGCCAAATAAAAAAAAGAGAAGGCCCAAAAATAATGAGAGAAAAAGATAGAAGGGGCAATGTTACTATCCTTTTACCACACTTGTGCTTCAAAGTAGCACCATGATCTTCACGATAGAGAGTCTCCTATGTTGTCACTTTCATATACTAGTGGGAATTTTTCATTATAGAACTTGGCTTGTATATTCCGACGATGGGATTCCTCAAATTGCCCTAGGTCTTCGTGAGCAAGCAGTTGGATGCACACCCACTTAGTTTCTTTTTGAACTTTCATACGCTTATAGCTCTAGTGGATCCGTTGCATGGCAATCCCTACTCACTCGCATTGATATCTATTGATGGGCATCTCCATAGCGCGTTGATACACCTAGTTGATGTGAGACTATCTCCTTCTTCCACCTGTAGTGCTATGTCCATGGCTCACACTCACGTATTGCGTGAAAGTTGAAAAAAATTGAGAACATCAAAAGTATGAAACAATTGCTTGGCTTGTCATCGGGGTTGTGCATGATTTGAATATTTTGTTGGATGAAGATGGAGCATAGCCAGACTATATGATTTTGTAGGGATAAGCTTTCTTTGGCCATGTTATTTTGAGAAGACATAATTGCCTTGTTAGTATGCTTGAAGTATTATTGTTTTTATGTCAATATTAAATTTTTGATTTGAATCTTACGGATCTGAACATCCATGCCACAAAAAAGATATTACATGCATTGATAAATATGTTAGGTAGCATTCCACATCAAAAATTCTGTTTTTATCATTTACCTACTCGAGGACGAGCAGGAATTAAGCTTGGGGATGCTTGACATGTCTCCAACGTATCTATAAGTTTTTATTGTTCCATGATATTATATTGTCCATCTTGGATGTTTTATATGCATTTATATGCTATTTTATATGATTTTTGGGACTAACTATTAACCTAGAGCCCAGTGCTAGTTTCTGTTGTTCCCTGTTTTTGAGTTTCGCAGAAAAGGAATATCAAATGGAGTCCAATTGACCTGAAATTTTATGGAGAATATTTTTGGAAAATATAAAAAATACTGAAACGAAAAGATATCAGAGAGGAGTCTCGAGGCCACCACAAGGGTGGAGGGCGCACCCCCCATCCTTGTCGTCGCCTCGTGGGCCCCCTTGACTTGTCCCCGACGCCAACACCTCTTATAAATCCCAAAAACTCCAGAACAAAACGGAGATCTGGAGTTCCGCCACCGCAAGCCTCTGTCGCCAATAAAAACCAATCGGGACCCTGTTCCGGCACCCTGCCGGAGGGGGAAATCATCACTGGTGGCCATCTTCATCATCCCGACGCTCTCCATGATGAGGAGGGAGTAGTTCACCCTCGGGGCTGAGGGTATGTACCAGTAGCTATGTGATTGATCTCTCTCTCTCTCTCTCTCTCTCTCTAGTGTTCTTACTTTGGCATGATCTCTATGTACCTCGAGCTTTGTTACTATGGTCGGATCATATGGTGTTTCTCCCCCTCTACCTTCTTGTGATGAATTGAGTTTTACCTTTGAGGTTTCAGTATTATCGGTTGAATACTATTATGGATTTGAGAACACTTGATGTACGTCTTGCGTGGGATACCCGTGGTGACAATGGGGTATGCTATCGATTCACTTGATGTATGTTTTGGCACTCAACGCGGATTCCCGAGGTGACATTGGGGTAATCTATGCATAGGGGTTCATGCACATTTTCGTCCTTGTTTATCCGGTAGAAACCTTGGGGCACTCTTTGACGTTCTTTGTGTTTGATTGAATATTATGAGTCTGAAGTTGTTTGATGCATATCGTATAATTGACCCACGGATACTTGTGGTGACATTGGAGTATCTAGGTGACATTAGGGTTGATTGATGTGTGTTATATGGTGTTATTTTAGTACGAACTCTAGGGCTGTTTGTGGCACTTATAGGAATAGCTCAATGGATTGATCGGAGAGAACAACTTTGAGGTGGTTTCGTATCCTACAAGCAATTTCATCTTATGTTCTCCGTGATAAGAACTTTGGAGTGTTTTTTGTCGCACATCGAGGGATTTCCATATGATCTAATTATATTATCATTGTTGAGAGAACTTGCACTAGTGAAAGTATGAACCCTAGGCCTTGTTTTCAAGCATTGCAATACCATTTTTGCTCACTTTTACCACTTGCTACCTTGCTGTTTTTATATTTTTCAGATTACAAAAACCTACATCTACTAACCATATTGCACTTGTATCACCATCTCTTCGCCGAACTAGTGCACCTATACAATTTAGCATTGTATTAGGTGTGTTGGGGACACAAGAGACTCTTTGTTATTTGGTTGTAGGGTTGTTTGAGAGAGACCATCTTCATCCTACCCTCCCACGGATTGATAAACCTTAGGTCATCCACTTAAGGGAAATTTGCTACTGTCCTACAAAACTCTGCGCTTGGAGGCCCAACACGAGTCTACAAGAAGAAGGTTGCGTAGTAGACATCATCTCTTTCTCATTTTGACTCTCCTGGAATAGTGCTATAATTATCATGGGAGATGTATTGAGCTGAATTTGCGTATGGTTGTCTTCCACCCTTCTTTTTCTTCAGAGCATCTTCTTCTTTCTCGTCAGCACTTGGCGCATTTCTTTTTCTCTTTCCAGTTGATGGGTCTACCGTTGGACCCTTTGCATTCGGTGCTTTGACTCATTGGTTGTACCCAAAATAATAGCTTCTCCATCAGCCATGCTCATTTGTCGAGTAGAATCTTCAATAGACTTCATATACCTGTGAATAAGGACAGATGTGAGGGGAAATGGGGACATGGTTAAGAATGCTCACAGTGAAGATTTTTCGAACGAAAATGTTTTGATGAAGGATTAGATACAGACTTTGAGAAATGTTTCGAATGAAGGAAATGAGTAGAATGAGCTAGTAGGTCCGAAGAATATACTAGTCGGCGTGCTAAGCATTTCATTCGTACGAGAAAAAAACGCAAACCCTAGATCTAAAAAAATTCCGAATGTGAGGGACAACTACAAACCACATCCGCACAAGGTACCTAAGCAGTAAAGATCTAAGGTATGCGGTAAAAACGGAAAATTTTAACCACGGACGAACTCGAACGAGAAGAACAGAAGACCTAGTTCGCACTACACATACCCTAGCTTGGTGAGGTGCAGCAGTTACGGTGGTGCGGGGAAGAAGATGTCTTGAGGCGACGAGGAAGGACTTCGGCGACCGCTTTCTGGCAATGAAGCAGCAAAGGGATCGTCAGCGTCAAGCTCAAGGAGGAGCACTGCGGTAGGGCTTTGGAGGAGATGGTGGCGAGGAGGAAGAGAAGTGGATGAGGGAGCGGTGCTGCTGCGGTATTTATATGCGAGGGAAAATAACTGCGGCGAGTGAATCCAATCGAACATCCACAATCAAGAGACTATTGCTATTCAACGGACAGGATGGGGTGGCAGTTGATGGATTGCACGTGGCAACCATCATAAAAGAGATTAAAGTTCGGACCTAATATTTATCGTGGTCAAGGACACTAGATAAAATTTCGATACCAAATGAAATTGAGCATTCATAACAGAACAACATAGATTGGAAGAGAAAGTACAGAGGGAGACATGGTCCTAGGCATTTCACTCAGACAATGAAACACAAACACCCGAAAGAATAGATATGAAGGAAATGCATTTGGAGAAACACAAAATCTTTCGATCGAATAGAAAATCAATGAAAGAAAATTGTGGTGGCGTGACCCACCGCATAAGAACTATATGACCTCGAGCGTCACACAATTATCGTGGCACCTGGTTAGTCTAGTTCTTCGTCAATGTATTCACTCTCAGAAAGAAAATTTCACTTTGTCGAAATTTTCAAACTCTTTGAGTATTGTGCACCCATTCCTTCTAAGATATGAAAGTGTTGGCACGGGTGCCAAGTCCAGCTTACTGCACATTTATGAAGTCCATGGTATTTAGCTCACACCATAATGCACGGAATCTTTTCTTGTCGAGAGGCTTGGTGAAAATATCAACGAGATTGTCTACGGTCATGACGTGATTAATGACAATATCCTCTCTAGCAACATGATTGCGAATGAAATAATGTCTGATGGCAATGTGCTTGGTGCGAGAATGTTGCACTAGATTATGTGCAATTTTGATAGCACTCTCATTGTCACAATATAAAGGAATCTTCTTGACCTTGATGGCATGATCCTTCAGAGTTTGCTTCATCCATCATAACTGAGTGCAACAAGTGCCAACAACAATATATTCGGCCTCAACCATAGAAAGAGATACCCAATTCTGCTTCCTTGATGACCAACATACCAATGATCTACCGAGGAAATGACATGTCCCCGAAGTAGATTTCCTGTTAACCAGGTCACCTGCGTAATCTGAGTCTGAATATCCAACGAGATCAAACTGTGCTCCCTTAGGATACCATAAACCTAAGGTGGGGGTGTGAGTCAAATATCTCAGAATATGATTGACCGCTTGGTGATGTGATTCTTTCCGTGCAACTTGATAGCGGGAACACATGCAAACATTAACATAATATCAGGTCTAGATGCACATAGGTAAAGAAGATAACCAATCATCGAGCAATAAGCCTTCTGATCGTAATCCTTACCATACACATCTGCGTCCAGCTTACCATTCATGGGCATTGGAATTTTGTAGCCCTTCATTTTGGAATCTTGCATTTTGAACTTCTTCAGACATTCTCTCAGACATTTCTCCTGAGATATGAAAATTCCATTTGCCTGTTGATGTATTTGCAGTCCTAGAAAGAACTTAAGTTCACCCATCATAGACATTTGATATTTCTCGGACATCATTGAGGGAGTCCTGGATTAGGGGGTTCCCGGACAGCTGGACTATATAGTTTAGCCAGACTGTTGGACTATGAAGATACAAGATTGAAGACTTCGTCCCGTGTCCGGATGGGACTGTCCTTGGTATGGAAGGCAAGCTTGGCAATACGGATATGTAGATCTCCTCCCTTGTAACCGACTCTGTGTAACCCTAGCCCCTCCGTGTCTATATAAACCGGAGGGTTTAGTCCGTAGGACAACAACAATCATACCATTGGCTAGCTTCTAGGGTTTAGCCTCTCACGATCTCGTAGTAGATCAACTCTTGTAATACTCATATCATCAAGATCAATCAAGCGAAGTAGGGTATTACCTCCATCGAGAGGGCCCGAACATGGGTAAACATCGTGTCCCCCGCCTCCTGTTACCATCCGCCTTAGACGCACAGTTCAGGACCCCCTACCCGAGATCTGCCGGTTTTGACACCGACATTGGTGCTTTCATTGAGAGTTCCAATATGTCGTCACCACAAGGCTTGATGGATCCTTCGATCATCGACAACGATGCGATCCAGGGTGAGGTTTTCCTCCCCGGCCAGATCTTCGTATTCAGCGGCTTCGTACTACGGGCCCACTTGCTTGGCCATCTGGACCAGATCGAGAGCTACGCCCCTAGCCGTCAGGTCAGGTTTGGAAATTTAAAATACACTGCCGACATCCGCGGAGACTTGATCTTTGACGGATTCGAGCCCATGTCAGGTGCACCGCACAGTCACGACGAGCACGACTTAGCTCTGCCGTCGGACGATGTTCGGGAGATCACACCTGTGGCTACTCTGGCCCTAGATCTGGAGTCTATTGCGCCGTCCGAGGACGGGTGGATGGACTCCGCCTCGGAGGCCACACACTCAGTGGCAATAGAGCCGAATACTGACTTCACCTCCAATGAGACATGTGTCTCCGGATCCTTGGATTCGTCCCCGGCCATAGGACCCGAACCTCCTGCGTCCATGCCTATCGAATCTGATTGGGTGCTGATCATGGAGTTTACCTCCGCGGATATCTTTCAGCACTCGCCTTTCGGCGATGTGCTAAATTCATTAAGGTCTCTCTCCTTGTCAGGAGGCCCTTGGCCAAACTATGTCCGGCTCGAGTGGGAGGCGGACGACGAAGAAATTCGTTCCCCACACACCACCCACTTAATAGTCACTGTCGATGACTTAACCGACATGCTTGATTTCGACTCCGAAGACATCGACGGTAGGGACGACGATGCAGGAGAAGAACAGGAACCATCACCCTCAGGGCGCTGGACAACCACTTCATCACACGATATATATATGGTGGATACACCCAAAGAAAACAATGATGAGGAACGGAAGGATGCAGCGAGGGATAGTTCCCTCGAGAAGCAGCCAAAACAACGGCGTAGGCGCCGCCCCAAATCCCGCCTCGGCAAAAAGAGCGATAACAGCGTAAGAAAAAATAATACCCCGGTCGACTCCAGAGGAAACAACGACCACACGGATCCAGCGACAGAGCAGGATGAACCAGCGGACGGCGAACATAGTACGGAGCCGTTGTCCGATCACGGCGATGCCGAGGGTAAAGCTCATCAACCTCTCTCCGGAGAGGAAAACATTCCGGATGACGATGCACACATAATCCCGGAGAGGCACTTGGAACAAGAGAACCTCCATAGAAGGCTTATTGCCACTGCGAGGAGTCTGAAGAAGCAGAAGCAAAGGCTTAAGGCTGCGCAGAACACGCTCAACAGTAGATGGAACAAAGTGCTCGACACTGAAGAAAAGTATGGTGGCAGTTGCCACAGAAAGAGCTACCCAAAGCGCAAGCTATTGCCTGAATTCAATGATGAGGCCTTAGAGCCTACACAGCCAAAAAATAAAATGGCTGACCGGTCGGATCGACCACCTCGTGGCCGCGATAGGCCGGCTAACGAGGCCGCACATAAGTCAGCACACGATTCACGCGAGCACTTGCACCAAAAAGCCGGCGTGACCAGATCCATCTACGGATCTAGGAAGCGCGCTCCAGCGCAGAATCAAAACCGAACACTACAACCGTTAGAACGCCATGACACATCCAAATACAGGGGTGCCGCGCACCCCCTATGCTTCACCGATGACGTGCTGGATCATGAATTTCCAGAGGGATTCAAACCCGTGAACATAGAGGCGTCTGACGAGCAATCCAGACCACAGGGTCTGGATTGAGGACTTCATCCTCCATATCCATATGGCTCGCGGAGACGATCTCCACGCCATCAAATACTTGCCCCCCCAAGCTGAAAGGACCAACTCGGCACTGGCTGAAGAGCCTCCCCGAAAATTCAATTGGAAGTTGGGAGGAGCTTGAAGATGCTTTTAGGGCTAACTTTCAAGGGACCTATGTCCGACCTCCGGATGCGGACGATTTAAGTCATATAATTCAATAGCCCGGAGAGTCGGCCAGAAAGCTTTAACAGATTTCTCACTAAGAAGAATCAAATCATCGACTGCCCGGACGCCGAAGCCTTAGCAGCTTTCAAACACAGCGTCCGAGACGAATGGCTCACCAGACATCTCGGCCAAGAAAAACCGAGGACAATGGCAGCCCTAACAAGCCTTATGACCCGCTTTTGCGCGGGCGAAGATAGATGGCTAGCTCGTAGTAGCACCAGCGACCCAGGCACATCTGAAGTCAGGGATGGCAATGGAAAACTACAACGCAATAAAAGCAAGCATCAAAATAATGAAGACAGCCCAGACAACACAGCGGTAAATGCCGGATTGAGGGGCTCTCGACCCGGTCAACGGAAAAAGCCTTTTAAAGGCAACAGAGATGGACCGTCCAGCCTAAACAAGATTCTAGACAAGTTATGTCAGATTCATGGCACCTCTGATAAACCTGCAAATCACACCCACAGAGAATGCTAGGTCTTCAAGCAGGCTGGCAAGCTAAACGCCGAACACAAGGGGAGGGAGACATCCAGTGAAGACGAGGATGAGCCTCGCCAGCAAAACACTGGGGACAGAAAAAATTCCCACCAGAGGTCAAAACAATGAACATGATTCACGTAACAAAAAGAAGGAGCAAACACGCACTCCGAGACATATGCGCCGTAGAGCCGTCACCCCTAAGTTCAACCCTTGGTCGGCCTGCTCGATCACTTTTGGTCGCAGGGATCACCCGACTACTATCCGACACGGAGGATTGGCTGCCTTGGTGCTAGACCCAATAATCGGCGGATACCATCTCACCCAAGTCCTCATGGACGGCGGCAGTAGTCTTAATCTGATATATCAGCACACAGTCCGCAAAATGGGGATAGACCCGACAAGAATCAGCCAAAGCAATACTACCTTTAAAGAAGTAATACCAGGCCCAGAGGCCCGCTATACAGGCCCTCTAGTACTAGAGGTTGTATTCGGTTCTCCCTGTCGGCGTTCTGGGAACGGGGGTCCCCAGACTTGCCTGCCTGCGGCCTGCGGCGTGGCTCAAAGGAGGCCCAGGACAGCCCATCTTCATCAACGCAAGCCCAAGACCCTCACGAGGGGCCAAGCCTCGCGGGGCGGACGACAAGGAGCTTCCTCAGGCACGGCCTCGTCAGGCTGGCTCATGAGGAGGCGGAGAGTTCAACGCAGGGTACCTTGCGAGGTGCCCATGACGCAAGCCATGACGACCAAGGGCGCCAGCCCGCGCAGTGTCCACCTTTCCTCTTTGGTGCAAAGGGAGCAAGCGCAGGCGAGAGCATCAAGCAAAGGCATCCGTTTCGGTGCAACAAGACCAAGACCAGCCCAACGGCTGGAAGGGAGTCATCGTGGAGCCCAAGCAGGCGTCATCACCATAGCCTTTGGCAGGCGAGGACCAACTTTAGTCAGGATAAGTGTACCCGCTGTTCCCCTTCAAAATGGCCAATTAATGGCGCCCTTCCCGCTCAATATTTGGGAAGAGGCCCAGGGCCTTCGCCTATAAATAGGAGTAGCCACCCCCAGGGTAGAAGGATACACATCTGGGGGAGAGATCGGAACCCTCATCAAGAAACCAGTAGCTAGAGCGACTGAACACCACCTAGCAGTTCATCACACCTGCCAAGAAGAGACCCGCGCGAGGCTGTTCTTCCTTGTATTGTTCCTCATCAGCCCAAGAGGCAATCCACCACACCACACACTGGAGTAGGGTATTACACCACAATGGTGGCACGAACGATATAAATCTTGTGTCTCTTGTGCTGTCATGTTTAGTAGTTTAGGTCCCAGCGATTTGGCGAGGTGCGAGACGGTGGAGGGTTGGATCTTCGCGCGCACCCCAGTGTTCGAACCTCAAGGGTCTGCCGGAACCCGAAATCCGACATTTGGCGCGCCAGGTATTGGTGCGCCGGAATCCGCCTTTCGTCGTCTCGTTCTTCCCCGACCACCGCAACCATGTCTGACGCTCGTTGGGCCCGCACCGAGCGCCGAGCCGCCCTCACCTCCCATGTCGCCCAGACAGCTCCCGTCGGCGGGCGCCCTCGTCGTTCCCCGTCACCTGCCGTCAACGCCGCCACCGGCTCGGCGGGGAACGAGCAGCAAGCATCGCCCCAAAGACCCGTCCATGAGGCGGACGGGCCACACCGCCACGCCGCTCACCCGCTGGTTCTTTCGCCACGCGCGCTTCAAGGCCGCCATGGAGGCCCGAGCTGCACTCATCGCGGCAAACGAGCTCTGCGCTACCGCTTCGGCCGACGACGTTTACGAAGAATGGCTCGACCGAAGTCGCCGAAGCTCGTTCAGCTGCAGAGGCGCCCGCCGTCTGCTCGCTGCACCGCACCCGCCCAGCTGGCGATGAAGCTCCCGGGGCGCCTCAACCGCCTCCTCCTCAAGAAGGCGCCCTGGCCCCAAGGCACGCGGCCCCTGGGCGGAACCCGTTCCGCCAGGCGCCGGCGCGGCAAGGGCAGAGCTGTCAAGAAGTTCCTCGCCCACAAGAAGCTGCTCTGTAACGCCCCGAATCCGATGCGCCAGGTGTCCGTCAGTTATTCGCTGTCTTTGCCATGTCATCATATGCATTTCATATCATGTCATCATGTGCATCTCATTTTGCATACGTGTTCGTCTCATGCATCCGAGCATTTTCCCCGTTGTCCGTTTTGCAATCCGGCACTCCCATGTCTCCCGGCGCCCCCTTTTGCCTCTTTTCATGTGCGGGTGTTAAATGGTCTCGGAATGGACCGAGGTTTGCCAAGCGGTCTTGGTATAGCACCGGTAGACCGCCTGTCAAGTTTCGTGCCATTTGGAGGTCGTTTGGTACTCCAACGGTTAACCGGGTAACCGCAAAAGCCTCTTTTGTGTGCAGCCAAACACACCTTCAAAGTGGCCCAAAACCTAGCAAACTCCCCTCCATGCTCTCGGTCATTCGATCACGATCATGTGGGCGAAAACCGCACCTCATTTGGACTCTCCTAGCTCCCTCTATCTATATATATGCCCTCCCCCCGAAAATTCGCGGATGATTCTCCCCCTAACCCTAGCCTCTTCCTCCTCCTGCCGCCGGACGTGTCCACTCCGCGCCGGACACCGTCCAGCGCCGCCGCCGCGCCCAATCGGGCGCGCCACGTGGCCCTCCGCCGCCGCCCGCCCGCCACCGCGGGGCAGAGCGAGCCCGCCCGGCCCGACCGCGCCGTCGCCCTACCGCCCGGCAGCGCGCCGCCGCCGGCGAGCGCGCCGCGCCCTCGCCCTCCGCCCCGCCCGCGGTGCGCCTTTAGCCCGCCCGAGCCGCCACCGGTCGGTCGCCGCCCCGCCAGCAGCGCCCGCGCCGCAGAGCATCCGCCTCCTCCGGCCCCGCCGGCGCCAGCGCCCGTCCCCGCCGCCGTCCAGCCGCCACCGCTCGCCACCGGCCGGATCCGGCCAGATCCGGTCCGGGGCAACCTCGCCGTCGCCGCCCGGGTCTCTGCCGCCCCGATCCACGCCCGATCCGCCCGCGTTGACTTTTCCTCGGGGTGAGATTTTCTCCAAGTCCCCGAAGTTTCCAGATTCATGTGGCCTTTTTTATCGCATTATAACTCTCCGCATATTGCTCCGTTTTGTGCGTGTAATATGTAAAATTGTTCGCCTAGACGAGTACATCATTTAGCATCATTGCATCATTTACATTTGAGCTCATATTGATGCCCTAAATGCTGTTAGAAGAGGGCTATGTGATGTTAGTTTCAGATTCTTATCAGAACATGCACTTTTGTCATTTTTGCCATGTTTGATGTGTGCACCCTATGAACTTGAGTCCTACATGTGTTTTGTAATATGCCATGCCATATTTACAGGGGTGTATGCCATGTCTTTTTGTGATCTCTGTGGTGACTAGCACAAGCATGAAAACTAGGCTTCATGATGTTGCTCATTTCAGCCCTGCTCACTGATATTTTTATGCCATGTAAACTTGATGCTACCGAGAGATCCATGCTTATTTTGAGATACTTCAGTAAGGATGTTTTGAACATATGGTTATTATATATCCATTCATGCCCTTGTTTGCAATTATGGAGTGCCATATCTTGAGTCAATCGAGCTCTACTTTTGCTATAAAATGTTTCCTTTCAGGTTGTTTACATGTTATTCAATTTTGCCAAGGTTGTTGTAGTTGATCCGTGTATTCTATGATGTTGTTCTTGCTATGTATAGCTTCTATGCCATGTCTACTTAATTTTGGGTGTCTTTCCATGCCATGTATTGCTCTGTGGTGAGTGGTTCAAGCTCACCAACATGCCTACCTATTGTTGTTCCTGCCATGTATGAATCTGTAATATAACTTTCCAAGTTTACATGGGTGCCATCATATTTTCTGATCCATTTTGGCTTATGGTCACTAAGGGACCTTTGTTATATGCTTTGAGCAGATTCATGCCATGCTCTATTTTGACATGATAAGTTCCTGTAACATGTTGTTTGATAGCTCTAAACATTGCAACCTGATGTTATTTCTGCCATGTCCTGTTATTCTGCTAAGTCTGTGAAACTGTTATTATTTGCAATCTTGCCATGTCTTTTTGAGCATGTTCTAGTGATTTCTGGAGATAGTTCAGTGTTCATGTTTTGTGATGCTTTACCTGTACATCATGCCCATGCCTTTTGTTTTCATATTGAGATGTTGTAGCTTATTGTTTGGATGCTCGCAATATGCCTACTTGCTATTATGGACAGATTGTTGTCATGACTTGTATGGAGTGTATGTGTTGAAACGTTGCTCTGCTCGAGTGTTCTCTATGTGAAACTTGCTTGATTTTGCATGCAGTTTCATATTATCATGTTGCATCCTTGTTTTGAGAGTGTTTGCTTGATTTTGTATGCATTTTGCATCAATGCAATGTTTAACTTGTTTTGCTCATATCTTCTAGGCCGTAGTCTCGAATCTAATGAACTTTATATGTAACTTGACTAGAATTTCGTGTAGATCATCTTGGTGCATCTTAACTTGCTATTTAACAACTTGACCATAAGGTTTATTCAGATCTGGACCAATTTCGAAATTTGCATATGAGGACTTACCGGAATTGTTATATGTTGTTCCCGGCCTCATTTAAACTTGCTTTGATGTGTTGCTCTTGTTTGCATCATCTTTTGCCATGAGTAGCCTCATCTTGATTTGTCATGCATCATACATGGTTGAGCATCGTGTCTTGTTCATGTGTGGTGTGTTTACTATGTTGTGTGCTTCTTCTTGTTAGTTCTGTTTGCTATGCGATCGTGAGGATTCGTTCGTCTACGCTTGGTTCGGCTTCATCCGTTCGTCTTCTTCATGGACTCGTTCTTCTTCCTTGCGGGATTTCTGGCAAGATGACCACTACCCTGGATCTCACTACTATCATTGCTATGCTAGTTTCTTCGTTCTATCGCTATGCTGCGTTACCTATCACCTGTTTATTCAAGCCTCCCAAATTGCCATGAACCTCTAACCATTGTCACCCTTCCTAGCAAACCGTTGTTTGGCTATGTTACCGCTTTGCTCAGCCCCTCTTATAGGGTTGTTAGTTGCAGGTGAAGATGAAGTTTGTTCCTTGTTGGAACATGGAGATGTTGTTCCTTGTTGGAACATGTTTACTTGTTGGGATATCACAATATATCTTATTTAATTAATGCATCTATATACTTGGTAAAGGGTGGAAGGCTCGGCCTTATGCAGTGTTTTGTTCCACTCTTGCCGCCCTAGTTTCCGTCATATCGGTATTATGTTCCCGGATTTTGCGTCCCTAACGCGGTCGGGTGATTTATGGGACCCCGTGACGGTTAAACTTTGAATAAGACTCCTCCAGCAAGGCCCAACATTGGTTTTCCATTTGCCTCACCACCACCTACATTTCCCTTGGGAGTAATTAACCCAAGGGTCATCTTTATTTAGCCCCCCTCCCCGGGCCAGTGCTTCTCTAAGTGCTGGTTCGAACCGAGTAGACTGCGGGGCCCCCTCGTGGAAACTCGAGGTTTGGTTTTACTCGTAGGATGTCTCATACGGTGTTGCCCTGAGAACGAGATATGTGCAGCTCCTATCGGGATTGTCGGCACATCGGGCGGCTTTGCTGGTCTTGTTTTATTACTGTCGAAATGTCTTGTAGCCGGATTCCGAGACTGATCGGGTCTTCCCGGGGAGAAGGAATATCCTTCGTTGATCGCGAGAGCTTATCATGGGCTAAGTTGGGACACCCCTCGCAGGTATAAACTTTCGAGAGCCGTGCCATGGTTATGTGGCAGATGGGAATTTGTTAATATCCGGTTGTAGTAAACCCGAAGTAAACTCTTCTAAAGTACACCAACCGTGTGCGTAACCGTGAGTGTCTCTTTTCGGGGTTGATCGAGAGGAGAAAACGGTTTCTGGGTTATGTCTGTCGTAAGTAGGAGTTCAGGATCACTTCTTGATCATTACTAGTTGACGACCGTTCCTTTGTTTCTCTTCTCGCTCTCATTTGCGTATGTTAGCCACCATATATGCTTAGCCGATGCTGCAACCTCACCACTTTACCTCCTTCCTTTCGCATTAAGCTTTGCTAGTCTTGATACCCATGGTAATGGGATTGCTGAGTCCTCGTGGCTCACAGATTACTACACCACCAGTTGCAGGTACAGGTTTGCGATGATCATGACGTGAGAGCGATGTTTACTTGTTTTGGAGTTCTTCTTCTGCTTCTTCAATCAGGGGATAGGTTCCAGGTCGGCAGCCTGGGCTAGCAGGGTGGATGTCGTTTGAGTTTCTGTTTATGTTTCATCCGTAGTCGGATGTCGTTCTTTTATATGATGTTGATTTATTCTGTGGCATTTGTGCCTTATGTATGTATCCCGTCTATTATGTAATGTTGATGTAATGATATCCACCTTGCAAAAGCGTTTCAATATGCGGTCTATCCTTGGTGGGACCTTCGAGTTCATTTTGGATATGGTCGCATATTGTGAGTGATAAGTTGGTATCAGAGCCTCGACAGACCTTAGGAGACCCCTTGATTGATCGTGTAGCTTGGCCATTGTTGAGTCTAGAAGAAAACTGTTTTCGGAGTCTAGTTATATCGGAGAGTAGGAATTCTTTTTACTCCTCAGCCCCTTCGTCGCTCTGGTGAGGAATCTTGACGTAGGTGTTTTGAATTACTCCTCTTCCCCTTCAAATTTTTCTTTAGGATCACGCAGTTGGTTTTCCGGTAGTTGTTCCTCAGCTCTTTTCATCCGGTGCATTTCTCGTCAAGTCGACTCGAGCCTCTTCATCTTTGCAAGTTCAATCCTCAGTTGTTTTTCTTTTCCCGCCCGCCCACCCCTTTTTTCTTCTCGGAACCGGAGTCCGTAATCAAGTATCAATCCTACTCGTGCGAAATCTTTGCCTTTCTTTCCTCAATGATTTCAACCGTTGTTGTTTCTTCAAGATATTCGTCGTTTCCCCTCCCGAGTTGCCTTTGTTTTTTCCGCCCACCCACCCTTTTTATTCCCGGAGCCTGAGTCTATTTCGACCATCAATTCCATTCATGTGGTGCCTCTTCAGTTTTCCCTCAATTATTTCAACCGGTGAATTCTCGTCTTGTTCGTCATTCTTCATCCCTTTCTTTTTCCGGTGCACTCAATTCAAGTTTTTCATTGTCGATCGTATTCTTTTCCTCGGCTCAAATGTTTTCCCCTTGCTCGTTCGCCTCTCACCAGTTTATTCTTCCGGAGTATTCAAGTCATCTCAGGAGATTCGTCTGTGTTCTAATTAATTCGAGGTTGTCACCTCATTTAAATATTTCAATTGTTCCGGTGCTTCATCTATCTGTTCAACAACCTTTCCAACGGTGTTTTCTTTTAGTGGGCCCTAACCCACATGTCTTTTCCCAGGATCTTACCTGACTCTTCTAATTTCCCCGGAGTTATTCTCAATTATTTTCGGAGTTTGACGTAAGAATGAATATCATCAGTCACTTGCCTTTTCCAAGATCGATTTCGAATCATTTCATTGTTGGCGCAACCTCTTTGCTTTTCATTTTACCGGAGTACCTCAGTTATTTTGGTGGTGTTTCTCGTCATCATTTGAAGATTGAAGAAGAGTTTTCCCTCTAAATCTTGCCCGTTCTCTCGAAGATTCGCGGTCCTAGCTCGATGTTATGCTATCAAATTGTTTCTAGTCATGCAAATTCTTTTCATCCATCCGGAGCATTTCAAGAGTTGCTTTCTCTCTCGATCATCCGGAGGCCATCTTTTCGGAAGATTTCTTCATTCTAAGTTTTCAGATTCGTTCTCCAATTATTCTATATCCGTGCCCCTCCGTTCGTCTCAATATTCTTCCGGTGCCTCGTTCAAGTGTTCTTTAATCAGCTCATGATCTCTTTGTTCTTTTGCATCTAAATTCCCTCTATCATATTTGTTCTTCTAATTCTTCCCGGTGATTCATTCTCTTTCGTCAGTCATTTTCGAATTCTTACGGTGGTTCATTCAGATTCTTTTTCCTTTGTTATCATTTTAATCCATTCGTTCTCTCAAATCCTACCGGTGGTTCATGAAGACTTTCTCAAGTTTTGTGCGATGTTTCCCCTTAATCCTTTTTCAACGAGAATAAGTATTATGCCAAATCCATTGCTTGTCATCAATTTAATTTGATGAAGGATAAGCATACAATAAATCTTATTCTTATTTCATCCAAGTGATTAATCTTTTTCTTCGGAATTTGTTCTTGATGAATAAATTCTAGTTCCAAGTGTTCTCATCTTTTCTTTTCCGGAGTTCAAATTTTCTCGGCCATTTCGTCGGAACCTCCATCTAAATAATCGCAAGGCTTTAGTCTTATTCTTTCATCCTTCATTTTATCTCGTCATCCTTTTGTTACCGGAGTTCTTCATGGTGGTTCTTCATGATTTAATTCATTCTTCAAGAGTTCATCAAGATTCTTGTTGCCGGAGTTCAAGTATTTTTTTTCTTCTTCTCGCGTCTCGAAGCACAAGTAATTCTTCATTTTCTTTTGAAGTGGAGTTTTGCATTTCTTCGTTCTTCTCAGTTATTCAATCTTTTCCGCTTGTGGTCGGTTATCACCTCATAATTTTGAGATGTTTTCCATAAGTCCACAACAAGCTTTTTCTTTCGTTGTTGATTTTCTCAACAACTCCATTCAATCATTCTAAATTCTTTTCATTCAATCCTCTTTCAATTCTTTCCGGAGGCTTCGCGTTGTTCATCTCTTTAAGTGCCATTCCATCTGTGAAGTTCATGTTCTAATCATTCCATTTTTAGCCAGAGTGCTGCCTAAATCCTTTCAGTCTTATTCGTTTCTTTTCTCATTATAACCACTCCGGTTAGAACGAGTGCTTTCATAGTCTTTCTGATTCCTGGAGCTTTCGATTCTCGTCATTTTTGTCATTCCCCTCTTCTTCTCGAGTGCTCTCGATTATTGGCTTCTTCTCTTGAGTTCTTGTTTTACCTCATTTCTTTTTCCCTTCCGTCTCGGTCCTAAGATCTCGGGACGAGATCTCTTGTTAGTGGAGGAGTGTTGTAACGCCCCGAATCCGATGCGCCAGGTGTCCGTCAGTTATTCGCCTTCTTTGCCATGTCATGTGCTTGCGTGTTGCACTTTGCCATGTCATCATCTGCATTTCATATCATGTCATCATGTGCATCTCATTTTGCATACGTGTTCGTCTCATGCATCCGAGCATTTTCCCCGTTGTCCGTTTTGCAATCCGGCACTCCTATGTCTCCCGGCGCCCGCTTTTGCCTCTTTTCATGTGCGGGTGTTAAATGGTCTCGGAATGGACCGAGGTTTGCCAAGCGGTCTTGGTATAGCACCGTATGACCGCTTTGTCAAGTTTCGTGCCATTTGGAGGTCGTTTGGTACTCCAACGGTTAACCGGGTAACCGCAAAAGCCTCTTTTGTGTGCAGCCCAACACCCCTTCAAAGTGGCCCAAAACCTAGCAAACTCCCCTCCATGCTCTCGGTCGTTCGATCACGATCATGTGGGCGAAAACCGCACCTCATTTGGACTCTCCTAGCTCCCTCTATCTATATATATGCCCTCCCCCCCGAAAATTCGCGGATGATTCTCCCCCTAACCCTAGCCTCTTCCTCCTCCTGCCGCCGGACGTGTCCACTCCGCGCCGGACACGTCCAGCGCCGCCGCCCGCGCCCAATCGGAGCGCGCCACGTGGCCCTCCGCCGCCCGGCCAGCGCCGCCCGGCCAGAGGCAGGCCCCGCCCGGCAACCGCCCGCCAACCGCCTCGCGCGGCTGGCAGCGCGCCGCCCGGGCCGCGCCGCGCCCTCCGCCCTCCGCCCGCCGCCGGTGCGCCTTCGGCCCCGCTGCCGAGCCGCCGCCCGGCGGTCGCCAGCCCAGCGCCCAGCGCCGCCGAAGCATCCCGCCACCTCCGGCCTCGCCCGGCGCCAGCGCCCGTCCCGCCGCCGTCCGGCCGCCACCGCTTCGCCGCCCGGCGAGATCCGGCCAGATCCGGTCCGGGGCAACCTCGCCGTCGCCGCCCGGGTCTCCGCCACCCCGATCCACGCCCGATCCGCCCGCATTGACTTTTCCTCGGGGTGAGATTTTCTCCAAGTCCCCGAAGTTTCCAGATTCATGTGGCCTATTTTATCGCATCATAACTCTCTGCATATTGCTCCGTTTTGTGCGTGTAATATGTCAAATTATTCGCCTTGACGAGCACATCATTTGGTATCATTGCATCATTTACATTTGAGCTCATATTGATACCCTAAATGCTGTTAGAAGAGGGCTACGTGATGTTAGTTTCAGATTCTTATCAGAACATGCACTTTTGTCATTTTTTCCATGATTGATGTGTGCACCCTATGAACTTGAGTCCTACATGTGTTTTGTAATATGCCATGCCATCTTTACAGGGGTGTATGCCATTTATTTTTGTGATCTCTGTGGTGACTAGCACAAGCATGCAAACTAGGCTTCATGATGTTGCTGATTTCAGCCCCTGTTCTGCTGATATTTTTATGCCATGTAAACTTGATCCTACCGAGAGATCCATGCTTATTTTGAGATACTTCATTAAGAATATTTTGAACATATGGTTATTCTCTATCCATCCATGCCCTTTTCTGCAATTATGGAGTGCCATAAGTTGAGTCAATCGAGCTCTACTTTTGCTATAAAATGTTTCCTGGCAGGTTGTTTACATGTTATTCAATTTTTCCAAGGTTGTTGTAGTTGATCCGTGTATTCTATGATGTTTTTCTTGCCATGTATAGCTTCTATGCCATGTATTCTTACTGTTGGGTGCCTTGCCATGCCATGTATTGCTCTGTGGTGAGTGGTTCAAGCTCACCAACATGCCTACTTATTGTTGTTCCTGCCATGTATGAATCTGTAATATAACTTGCCATGTTTACATGGGTGCCATCATATTTTATGATCCATTTTGGCTTATGGTCACTAAGGGACTTTTGTTATATGATTTGAGTAGATTCATGCCATGCTCTATTTTGACATGATAAGTTCCTGTAACATGTTGTTTGATAGCTCTAAACATTGCAACCTGATGTTATTTCTGCCATGTCCTGTTATTCTGCTAAGTCTGTGAAACTGTTATTATTTGCAATCTTGCCATGTATTTTTGAGCATGTTCGAGTGATTTCTGGAGATAGTTCAGTGTTCATGTTTTGTGATTCTTTACCTGTACATCATGCCCATACCTTTTGTTTTCATATTGAGATGTTGTAGCTTATTGTTTGGATGCTTGCAATATGCCTACTTGCTGTTATGGACAGATTGTTGTCATGACTTGTATGGAGTGTATGTGTTGAAACGTTGCTCCGTTTTGAGTGTTCTCTATGTGAAACTTGCTTGATTTTGCATGCAGTTTCATATTATCATGTTGCATCCTTGTTTTGAGAGTGTTTGCTTGATTTTGTATGCATTTTGCATCAATGCAATGTTTAACTTGTTTTGCTCATATCTTCTAGGCCGTAGCTCCGAATCTAATGAACTTTATATGTAACTTGACTAGAATTTCGTGTAGATCATCTTGGTGCATATTAACTTGCTATTTAACAACTTGACCATAAGGTTTATTTAGATCTGGACCAATTTCGAAATTTGCATATGAGGACTTACCGGAATTGTTATATGTTGTTCCCGGCCTCATTTAAACTTGCTTTGATGTGTTGCTCTTGTTTGCATCATCTTTTTCCATGAGTAGCCTCATCTAGATTTGTCATGCATCATACATGGTTGAGCATCGTGTCTTGTTCATGTGTGGTGTGTTTACTATGTTGTGTGCTTCTTCTTGTTAGTTCCTGTTTCGTTGCGATCGTGAGGATTCGTTCGTCTACGCTTGGTTCGGCTTCATCCGTTCGTCTTCTTCATGGACTTGTTCTTCTTCCTTGCGGGATTTCAGGCAAGATGACCGCTACCCTGGATCTCACTACTATCATTGCTATGCTAGTTGCTTCGTTCTATCGCTATGCTGCGTTACCTATCACCTGTTTATTCAAGCCTCCCAAATTGTCATGAACCTCTAACCATTGTCACCCTTCCTAGCAAACCGTTGTTTGGCTATGTTACCGCTTTGCTCAGCCCCTCTTATAGCGTTGTTAGTTGCAGGTGAAGATGAAGTTTGTTCCTTGTTGGAACATGGAGATGTTGTTCCTTGTTGGAACATGTTTACTTGTTGGGATATCACAATATATCTTATTTAGTTAATGCATCTATATACTTGGTAAAGGGTGGAAGGCTCGGCCTTATGCCTGGTGTTTTGTTCCACTCTTGCCGCCCTATTTTCCGTCATATCGGTATTATGTTCCCGGATCTTGCGTCCCTAACGCGGTCGGGTGATTTATGGGACCCCCTTGACAGTTCGCTTTGAATAAGACTCCTCCAGCAAGGCCCAACATTGGTTTTTCATTTGCCTCACCACCACCTACATTTCCCATGGGAGTAATTAACCCAAGGGTCATCTTTATTTAGCCCCCCCTCCCCGGCCAGTGCTTCTCTAAGTGCTGGTTCGAACCGAGTAGACTGCGGGGCCCCCTCGTGGAAACTCGAGGTTTGGTTTTACTCGTAGGATGTCTCATCCGGTGTTGCCCTGAGAACGAGATATGTGCAGCTCCTATCGGGATTGTCGGCGCATCCGCGGCTTCTTTGGTCTTGTTTTATTACTGTCGAAATGTCTTGTAGCCGGGATTCCGAGACTGATCGGGTCTTCCTGGGGAGAAGGAATATCCTTCGTTGATCGCGAGAGCTTATCATGGGCTAAGTTGGGACACCCCTGCAGGGTATAAACTTTCGAGAGCCGTGCCTGCGGTTATGTGGCGAGATGGAATTTGTTAATATCCGGTTGTAGTAAACCCGAAGTAAACTCTTCTAAAATACACCAACCATGTGCGTAACCGTGAGTATCTCTTTTCGGGGTTGATCGAGAGGAGAACACGGTTTCTGGGTTATGTCTGTCGTAAGTAGGAGTTCAGGATCACTTCTTGATCATTACTAGTTGACGACCGTTCCTTTGTTTCTCTTCTCGCTCTCATTTGCGTATGTTAGCCACCATATATGCTTAGCCGCTGCTGCAACCTCACCACTTTACCCCTTCCTTTCCCATTAAGCTTTGCTAGTCTTGATACCCATGGTAATGGGATTGCTGAGTCCTCGTGGCTCACAGATTACTACACCACCAGTTGCAGGTACAGTTTTGCGATGATCATGACGTGAGAGCGATGTTTGCTTGTTTTGGAATTCTTCTTCTGCTTCTTCAATCAGGGGATAGGTTCCAGGTCGGCAGCCTAGGCTAGCAGGGTGGATGTCGTTTGAGTTTCTGTTTATGTTTCATCCGTAGTCGGATGTCGTTCTTGTATATGATGTTGATGTATTCTGGTGGCATTTGTGCCTTATGTATGTATCCCCGTCTATTATGTAATGTTGATGTAATGATATCCACCTTGCAAAAGCGTTTCAATATGCGGGTCTATCCTTGGTGGGACCTTCGAGTTCCTTTTGGATAGGGTCGCATACTGGGCGTGATAGCCCGAGCGCTCCCCGCTCCGGCACGTCAAGACCCCCTACGCTTGCTCCCGGCGCAGGAGGCCCATAAGACCAAGCTCTCTGCCGTCCGAGGCCCCCCGTGGCCACGGCGGGCTGCCGCGCCTTCACCTTCGAGCTGCGCAACGTCGCATGGCCCGCCAAGTTCAAGCTAGACCTGCCTCCTCGCTACGACGGCACAGCTGACCCTCTGGAGTTCCTCCAGTCTCTGAGCTGGGCATCGAGGCTGCCAACGGGATGAAAAGGTCATGGCGAACTGGTTTCCCATGGCGCTCAAGGACGGAGCCCGCACTGGCTCCTGAATCTGGCCCCGAGCACGATCTCTTCTCGGCCGAGATGCGTACCCGCTTCATCGCCAACTTCCGAGTACTCGCGACCGGCCACCCGCCGTGGCGACATGCGCCGAATCAAGCGGCAGCCGGAAACCCCTGCAAAAGTACATCCGGCGCTTCAACAACGCTGCGCCTCAAGATCCCTGTGGTAACGGAGGAGGCCATCATCTCTGCCTTCTCCGACGGGCGTCGCGACGTCAAGATGAAGGAGGAGCTGGCGATGCATGAAGATCTGTGCACCTCCTTGGAGCTGTTCAACTTGGCGACCAAGTGCGCCAGGGCTGAGGAGGGGCGCCTCTCCCTCCTCCAGTTGCCTGCCGCAGATCTCGAAGAAAAGAAGTCCAAGGCCAACGACGTGAAGCGCAAGGGGGCTGCCGTACTCGCGGCCGAACCAGACACCAAGCGAGGCAGAGATCAGCCCGAGTCCTCCAAGGGCAGCCGGTACTGCGTGTACCATGATCTCCACACCCACAACACCAATGAATGTCAAGAGCTCCGGGCCGTACGCGAAGGAAGGGTCGGAAGACGCCCCGAGAGCAGCGACCGGGGCTACGGCCAAGGAGGAGGAAGGAATGCAGGACGCTGGGAAGACCGCGGCCCGCGTCAAGGGTGGCGCGACCAACCTCGCGAGGACCGTTGGCAAGACCCGCCTCGCGAGGGAGGCTGGAGGGATCAGCCTCGCGAGGATCGCCCGCAGGGGAATGCAGGCCTCCCTCCGCTGCCGCCGCCGCCAAGGAGAATTGAAGACCGTCATCAGGACGAGGGGGCTGGGGGCTTCCAGGAAGCGCGTGCGATCGCCTGCATCTTGGGCGGAGCTCAAGCCCCAGCGTCTCAGCGCATCTTCAAGCAGTTCGCCCATGAAGTGAATGCAGTCCTTCCCAAGCTCGAGGCCACGCGCCCTCTCAGGTGGTCGGCGTGCGCCATCACATTCAGCTCAGCGGATCAGCTCAAGTGCGCAGCCACAGCCGGAGTTCTCCCGATGCTTTGTTCCCCAATCATCAGCAACGTGCTTGTCACCAAGACCCTCATCGGCCGGCGGAGCAGGGCTCAACGCCCTGTCCGTGGAGACATTCAACAATCTTCAAGTGCCTTACAGGCAGCTTCAGCCAACCAAGCCTTTCTCCGGAGTCACCGACGACTCCACGGTCCCGATCGAGCAGGTCCGCCTTCCTGTCACCTTCGGGGCTCACGACAACTACCACACCGAGCTCATCGACTTCGACGTCGCCCACATTCGCTTGCCGTACAACGCCATCCTCGGGTACCCAGCGTTGGCCAAATTCATGGCCGTAACCCACCATGGCTACAACGTCCTCAAGATGCCAGGAAGCGGCGGGGTCATCACGGTGCCCTGTGAAGAGAGAGACGCAATGTGCTCCCTGGAGCGAGCCTTTCAGGCCGCATCGCTAGAAGACCCAGACCACAACAGCAGGAGGCCCTCCGAGGCCGCACCCAAGAAGAAGAAGACATCGACCGGCCCGACTCCTCAAGAGACAGGCCCCTCAGGGCCCGCACCAGGCCAGGGGGAGCCTCCTTCCATCGCATAGGAAAGCGCGCCCGGCGCCCTCCTCGGCGGGGCTCGGGGCTCTCCCTGGAGGGCCGCCCGACCTCGCCGAGTTCACGAGGGAGGCGTTTGGCACCACGTGGGCGTGTTTGAAGCACGTTTCCATAGCGAGGAGCAAGGCAAGGAGGGCCGAACCTTTAGGAGTTCGTCGGCAAGGCCATTCAGAGCTACAGGAGTCAAGGGTCATGAGGGGCAGCCGCCGCCACCTGTGGCCCCCATCCAGGCGAGGATGGTGGGCTGCGCGTCTGCATCAACATACCAGGGCTCAACCGAGCCGCGTCTCAAGAGCGCCTCTGGCCCTCACGAGTGGGACGTTGCGAGGGTCCGCCCCACAGCTACGTGCGAATGCCCCACGTCCTGCCAAACGCGGCAGCTGCGCACCAGCGTCTCATGAGGGCCATCCTGGAGGCTCAAGAGGTCGAGCACGCAGCCACAGCGGAGATGGAGATGGCCCCGAGGAGCCGCCAGTGCCTCCGTACCCCACCCCGAGGCCCCCGGCACTGGGGCTTGTGAGATCGGCTCCGCAGCCCACCGAGTCTGCTACACCAACACCCATTCGTCCTCTACATCACCAGTGACATCTTTTAGTTTTATTCCCGGTGGGAGCGCCTTGAGGCCGCATTATTCCCGAGCCGCGTGGGTCCGTCCTGCGGCATGTATCCCTTTATTTCATGTCATTAGCTTATCCTGTTGGGGCGCCCTCGGGCTGCATCATCCCCTAGCCGCTCGAGCCCTGTCGGCTGGCATGTATCCTTCCTACGTTTTCCTTAGGATTATGCTCTCGCTCCACCATGCTTGTTATTTGGTGCCTTTTCCTGGGTGATGGAATCTTGCACGTTAAAGGGGGGGGGGGTGCCTGAGCATCGCGACTTAGGGCTCCTACCGGCTCTCCGGCCTTCACCCTCTGGTCTTGTCCATGGCATCGTGACCTAGCTTGCCAGCGACCACTGAGACCAGCCCGAGAGCCGTGACCCGAGGACGTAGAGTTTCGTCATCTAACCCAGCTTGCGCGTTAAAGGGGGGGTGCCTGAGCATCGCGACTCAGGGCTCCTACCGGCTCTCCGGCCCTCACCCTCTCGTCTTGTCCATGGCATCGCGACCAGGCTTGCCAGCGACGGCTGAGACCAGCCCAAGAGCCGGGACCCGAGGACGTAGAGTTGTTGCATTTGACCTAGCTTGAGCGTTAAAGGGGGGTGCCTGAGCATCGCGACTCAGGGCTCCTACCGGCTCTCCGTCCCTCACCCTCTGGTCTTGTCCATGGCATCGCGACCTGGCTTGCCAGTGACGGCTGAGACTAGCCCGAGAGCCGGGACCCGAGGACGTAGAGTTTCGTCATCTAACCCAGCTTACGCGTTAAAGGGGTGCACGAGCATTGCGACTCAGGGCTCCTACCGGCTCTCCGGCCCTCACCCTCTGGTCTTGTCCATGGCATCGCGACTTGGCTTGCCAATGACGGTGAGACCAGCCCGAGAGCGGGACCGAAGACGTGAAACACCGACATCCGCCAAATTTGCGAGAACACACTCAAAGATAAGGCCCAGGCAGCGCAACCCGCCTTGAGGTAGGGCCCGTGAGTCCCAGCTGTCTCACGGGTGCCCAGATACACCTCGTCCAGCCCCTACCGTGCCAACCACGTGTCGTGGGGTCAGATATCGCCGGGCTCCTCCGGAGGGGAGCCCCTCCACGTACCGATGGAAGCACCATGCTCGCGTCTTTGGTGGCGACCTTTGCCGAGGAACGGCTATGCCGTCGCATGCGGAAGCGCTTATGCTCAGCGCTGGTGATAAACAAGCGAGGGTGGCCTCGGGTCGCATCAACCTCGGGGAGCCCGAGCTCGGTGTCCGCCTCGTCGCCGCGCCTCCCCTCGGGGCGCCCGCGTGAGGGGGCTGAGCACGGGCTGCGCTGAGTCACGCCCAGACGCCGCCACCCAGCCGAGCCCCGGGCCTGGTTCGCCGCACGTCACTCCCCGAGCGGAGCCAAGGTACGAATGCCGTTTGAGCGTCAAGGGGTACTCCTGAGCATCGCTACTCAGGAGCCTAACTGGTCACGTAGCCCCTCACCCTTAGTTCCGAAAGGCTAACGGCGGTAGAGGTATGCGCGGGGCCGGGCTCTGCAGACGTAGAATGGTGGATCCGCCCGCGTCTCACCTCCCTACTTGTTGTTCGTGCGCCAAGGGGGACTCCTGAGCATCGCGACTCATGAGCCTAACTTGTCACGTAGCCCCTCACTCCTTGGGCCCGTACTGGTTTTCGGTCGGGGCTAACGGCGGCTGAGGTATGCACGGGGCCGGGCTCTGCCGGCGTAGAACACAAGCAAGTAGGAAGCACAAATTTCAAGGAATTCAAAAGCAAATATTACAGTCCACATTGTTATCGCAATACCAAATGCAAGTTTAAACGCCTCCCAGAGGCATGATACATGTGCAGGAATTAAAAGCAGGACATGAGCCACAACGGAGTCACTTGTCGGCGGCGGAGCAGCGCGGAGTGGGTTCGCCTCGTGGAGCAGCAGGGCCGGCAGCGCCCCGCTTCGGCTTGGTGCTGAAGGCCCCGAACTTCCCCAACAGAGCCTCCGCGCGACCCTTCACAGCCTCGGCAGCGGCAGCTGCATGCTCGCCGCTTGCTGGCTCCAGAAGCTGTCCAGGTCGGCCGCTGGGATCGCGAAGGTAGACGTGGGTGAGGACCCGCGTCAGTGTCGCAGAAGACAAGACACGCGCCTTGGCCTCAGCCATGGGGCCAAGACCAAGGGAGACATCTTCAAGAGCGCGAACCAGGAAGGGAAGCAGCTTGGTGGGGCCGTCCTCTGCGCCGGCCAGTGGGCTCTCCAGGCCACTATCATAAAGCTCCCTCAGCAAGGTGTGAGCCTTCACCTCCATATCTGTGAAGGCCACGCGATCTTTGGCAAGAACCCGCGCCTTGTCGTCCAGCTCGACCTTCCTCGGCTCCAGCTCCTGCTCCAGCGCGCCTAGACGGTCGCGGTGCTTCTTGAGCATGGCCTCCCGGTCCTTGACGGCCGCCTCGCGAGCCTTCATGCTTTCCTCCTGCTCCTGGCGGAGGCGGGCCTCCTCGGCAAGTTGGTTCTGCAGGCCCTTCAGCTCGCTCTCCAGCGTCTCATAGTGACCTTGGATGCTAGCTGCCTCCCCCAGGGCAGCATCGCGGGCGATCTTCGCCTCATGGATAGCCTGCTTCTCCTCGTCGCAAGCCGTCGAGGCTTGGACCAGCGCCGCCCGAACCGAAGCATCGGAGCGAATCCAGCCAGAAGCCAGCTCCAAACGCCCGGCCATCAGACGGGAGTCGGCGCCCAGAAGGTCCTGCCGCAGGCGGTCCAGTCCGGCAATGGCGCGATCCAGAACAACATTCGGAGGAGCAGCGGTCGGTGGAGTAGGAGGAGAAGACGACTGTGTGACCACTGCGCCCTGAGGCGGAACCAGCGGCGCCACGGCAACAGTGGAGGCAGCGCCAAGCAAGGGCACCTCGGGAGTCGCCTGGGTCAAGGGGGCTGAGCCCGCCCCAGCAGGCTCAGCCAGGCCTCGCGAGGACGCCCGGGCAGGAGAGGCCTGGGCACCAAGATCACCTTCTTTTTAGGGCAGAGGCACCGCCCCGGATGGGGCCTCGGGAGCCCCCTTCAGCTTCTTCGCCGCGGGCGCAAGCCTGGCCGAAGGACATGGGCATCAGATCTCGTCGACGGAGCAATAATAAAGACGGGATGCAGGCACTTACAAGTCGTCGCTAGTGGACTCGAGCAACCTCCGGCCATACTTGAAGCCCGAGAGCCGGCTGCAGGGATCAACTTCAAGGGGCCCGGGAGCAGGAGGCGCGTCTGCGGATCGCCCCGGGGCTGGGGCGGACCCGCGGGGGACCAGCCCAGTCTGGTCCTTCTTCAGATCGAGGCAGGCTTACGCCTCCACGCTCATCCTCATCCTCGTCGTCGTCACTCTGGGAGGCGGAGAATGCGGGACTCTGCGCCATGCAGGGAGGAGCCCTTGACTCCGCCCCCGAATCAACCCCCTCTCCTGGCTCTCTCTCCTCCACCTCTTCGTTGGAGTCGGAAGAGGACACGTCCACCAGGTCCTCCGGAGCCTCCACGGGCACGGGCCCGTCCCCATTGAAGACAGGCATGGGCCCCACTACCTGCTCCCAATCCTCGCGAAGGAACAAGGGCGCGGGGGCGCCCTCCAGCCTCGCCACGTCGCCCCCAACCAAGGACTGGAGGACCGTCGCCAGATCCTCGCTGGCCAAGACCACGGGGCTCGGGTGAGGCCGCCACATCGAAAGCGAGTACTGACGAAGCGGAGCCATTTGATGCTCCAGGAACTCCCTCAGCAGCGACGCACCGGTCAGCTTCGCCGCCGCCGCGTTGGCCGGCTTCAGATCTGCGTCCATCTTCTCCAGCACCAGCTTCGCGCGGGGATCCAGAAGCTCCACTCGGGACCAGTCGTCGGAGCTCTCGGGGCACTCCGTGGGCAGGATCAGCCGAGGGTGGATGCGCCCAGCATCCACCAAGACCCACTTGCTCCTGAAGCCCTCAATCCGCTTCCCAGGGTTTGAAATGGCGATGGCTCCGCCGTATGCGACGAAGCTTCAGACGCCTGAGGCGGAACCACGGGAGGTTCGGAGGGAGAAGCGATGGCGCAACAAAGGCCACTGAGGGCTTCACCCCAACATGGGCCTCACAATAGTAGGCGAAGATCGCGGAAGAAGGGCGGAGTTGGGATGGAGGTGCAGAGCTTGAATGTTGTAGTGACGGAGGGCGGAGAAGAAGAACTCAGAAAAGGGAGGCACCGGACCCAGCAATGACGGGCGCTCACGAAGAACGGGTAGAAGGTACTCCCCGACCCTCCGGGCGGCAGAGCCGACCTTGAACACCTCCGTTCCATTGGCGCCCTGCGCCTCCGCCAACCGACGCACCCAGGCGAGGCTCGCACCGACACATTTAGCGGGTCCAAGGCAGGAGAGTACCAAGCTCGGCCGGGGCTTGGCGGCGCCATGGCCTGGCTAGGGCACGCAGGCGGAGTGGATCTGAAGGTCTCGGAAGCAGAGGGGAGAGGTGCAAGAAAGGGGATCTGAGCAGCAACTGGAGAAAGTAAAGGAGGCAAGGAAGATGCCGCTCTATTATCAACCCAGCAGTTGCGGCGGACGCGTCCAATCAACACCGCCACGACGCCCAAAAGGTCGCGGGCTGTTAGGGCCCTTGACGCCGCCTTGCCCTTCGCCTCTCTGCTCGGCCAAGTTCGGGCGCGCCGTGGGCTGGAGGCTCTTGTCGGCGTTAAGGAATGGGGTCCCCGGACTTGCTCGCCTGCGGCCTGGCGTGGCTCAAAGGAGGCCCAGGACAGCCCATCTTCATCAACGCAAGCTCAAGACCCTCGCGAGGGGCAAGCCTCCTGAGGCGGACGACAAGGAGCTTCCTCAGGCGCGGCGTCGTCAGGCTGGCTCATGAGGAGGCGGAGAGTTCAAGGCAGGATACCTCGCGAGGTGCCCATGATGCAAGCCATGACGACCAAGGGCGCCAGCCCGCGCAGTGTCCTCCTTTCCTCTTTGGTGCAAAGGGAGCAAGCGCAGGCGAGAGCATCAAGCAAAGGCATTCGTTTCGGTGCAACAAGACCAAGACCAGCCCAACGGCTGGAAGGGAGTCACCGTGGAGCCCAAGCAGGCGTCATCACCAAAGCCTTTGGCAGGCGAGGACCAACTTTAGTCAGGATAAGTGTACCTGCTGTTCCCCTTCAAAATGGCCAATTGTTGGCGCCCTTCCCGCTCAATATTTGGGAAGAGGCCCAGGGCCTTCGCCTATAAATAGGAGTAGCCACCCCCAGGGTAGAAGGATACACATCTGGGGGAGAGATCAGAACCCTCATCAAGAAACCAGTAGCTAGAGCGACTGGACACCACCTAGCAGTTCATCACACCCGCCAAGAACAAACCCGCGCGAGGTTGTTCTTCCTTGTATTGTTCCTCATCAGCCCAAGAGGCAATCCACCACACCACACCTTTGGAGTAGGGTATTACACCACAATGGTGGCCTGAACGATATAAATCTTGTGTCTCTTGTGCTGTCCTGTTTAGTAGTTTAGGTCCCAGCGATTCGGCGAGGTGCGAGACGGTGGAGGGTTGGATCTCCGCGCGCACCCCAGTGTTCGAACCTCAAGGGTCTGCCGGGACCCGAAATCCGACACTCCCAACAACTTCCGAAGTGAAAAGTTAACCTTCGACATCGCTCCATTCCGCATCGGCTATCAAACACTACTCGGAAGAACAGCCTTTGCTCGTTTTAATGCAGTACCGCATTACGCTTCTCTTAAGTTTAAGATGCCTGGTCCACGTGGCATCATCATAGTTTGCGGAAACACTGAGCGTTCCTTATGCGTGGAAGAACGTGTGGCGGCTTTAGCAGCCGAACACTAAATGGCCTCTCCAACTAGAATAAATGGTCGGTCGTCAAGACCGCGGACACGGCTAGACGAGTCCAGCGCACCACTAGCTGTAACAGCTTAGATAAACCTGAGATTGGTTTGATGGATATACCCCCATAGGCGGTACCAGGGGCTTCCCGCATGTAAAAAGGACTACAGTTCGGCTTTACCTCATTTAGATTGACTTTTAGTGAGAATAATCAGTTTTTTGCACGAAGACTTTCATCTAAGTTTTTCTCTTTTATAGATGACAATCATGTTACACCCTTCCAGGATACGGCACAACGGAGACACAGACGCAGACGTGCAGCAGGGCCCCGCTCAAAGGTTTCTTTTTAGATTAAGACCCTGTGTAAACCTTTCTTGCTGTCTCTTGTTACTTGACACCCCCCGGATACCTAACACAACCGTGAGGGATGCTGGCGTTGTTGGCATTTCGCCACGTCAGACTAATGCACGTACCTGGAAATTTAGGGTCCTTTATCAAGGGCGTTACTCAGCCCGATACATGTTGTAAAGACCGAACACCTTAGGGAGTGTTCGGTGTCGCGAGTTGGCCTTATATGCACCAGCTCCGAATCATGTCTTTGGTCAAATGTTGGGTTTGCCCGGCTCCCGCGTTTTGCTACCTTACGTTCCGCTCTATCGGCTAAGGTGGCACCGGGAGAACTACTGCGATTGTGCCCTGGTTCATCAGGATGAGCACCTCAAAAGAGAAAGCCGAAAACTGACTGTCATGATAAAGCGCGAGACTGGTCAACCACTCGATGACTTAGCGGAATCTTCGGAATTCCTCCGCATTAACGAAGGGCCGGTTTTCCCGGTCATGTACGTACGCGCCCCGTACTCGGATGAATGAGGAAGTACCAGGGGCTATATGGTAGCCCCACTATCAAACTCCTATGGTTAAGTGAAAGTGTTAAAGCAATATAGTCCGATTGCCTCGTTCGCCGCGCTACCACCTCCTTAATGGACCAAGACGTTGGATCAAGTGTGAACCACGGCGCTTTTGCGAACACCCCCGCATTATATGCGTGGGGGCTGAAGCCGACGGCTGCAAACTTTCAGGATATATATATATATACATATATATATATATATATATATATATATATATATACATAAACGACCGCACAGGAGGCATAATAATACTTTCAGGCAAAAGTATAAACACAACCTTTATAATTCAAATAGCATTGTTTTTACAATCGGGATACATGTCACTCGAACATGACACTCTTCGAGCACTGAGCCTCTATTAAAAGAGCACCTTCTAGGACTTCTTCAAAATAGTGCTCGGCCGAAACCAGGCCTATGGCCGGATTCTGGGTTGCAATAGCGGTGGCCTCCATCCCTGCCCAGTATGTCTTGACACGAGCAAGAGCCATCCGTTCACCCTCTATGCACGCCGACCTCTTTACAGCGTCGATATGCGGCACAGCACCAAGGAATCATTGCCCTAGACCAAAATAACTATTCGGCCTTGGTCCTTCCAGCCAAAGACGATCCACGACAGACCTCATGGCAAGTCCGGACAACCTATGGAGCTCGGCCCACTCGGCCATTTGCTCATTTAACAGCAGCGGACGCGCTGGAGCTTTCAACTGCGACCAGAACCACTTTTCCACTTCGTGATCTTTTTGATCTTCGAAAAACTTGAGTACTTGCATCGGCCTTTTCATTGCCAAATCCAAGTACGCGTCTGCAGAACTCCATAATTGATCCAGAAGGGCATACTTAGGATCTCCGAACTTCGTCCGCAACAAAAAGGGCTTCCCAGCCGTGATATCTCTGGCTTGACGTAGCTCCTCCTTCGCCAATCTGATTTTAGAGCGGGTTTCCTTGGCTGCTACCATGGCTTTCTCCAGGTCCGCTGTCTTCGTTTGACTTTCCCTTTCAAGAAGCTCTTAACGGTCGGCGGCATCTTTCAACTCAACAACCATCTTGGACATTTTCTCTTTGCTCCGGAAATGCGCAACCTGTTCGGCTCTTAACTCTTCAACCGCCTTTAGGGCGGCCGCATCACTCCTCCTGGCTTGTTCCTTGGCTTGCGCAAGTTCCACCCGAAGGGTCTCCACGGCGGCAGCTCCATCTGCAGTCACAGCATATTATAGATACTAGCATCATGCTCCTCTTAATATATGTTGACCACCGGAGAATACATACCTTGTGCCTCGTCAAGCCGCCTGTTTACAAGCACGATGTCGGCATCCGCCGCATCAAGTTGTCGCTTCAGTTCGGCAAACTCACCAGTCCGACTAGCCATCGGACCCTCAGCCGCCTGCACATGAAAGCGACATGATCATTACCTGGGACTATGATCCTCTGTTTGCCGCCTTTTTCGACGGCAACCAGAGTCTCAGGGGCTACTATCTGCATAGGGCACACCTAGCGTGTGCGGTACCGTATAAAATATACATATTACTTTGCGTACCTCAAAGCCTCTCAGCAAGCTCATAAAAGCTTCAAGCAACCCGCTTTCGAAGGATCAAATCCTCTAACCCATCGTACCCATTAATGTACGATGCGCTTCTGAGATAGCCGCTTGCTCCAGAAGATTCATCAGTGCGTCTGGTCGCGCACCAGACAGTTCCGGACTCTTTCTGGTGCTCCCCTTAGGAGTCGAATACTCCGGACTTCGGGAGGCCGAAGGGTTACCTTCTGGCCTTGGTGGATTAGGAGAAATCCTTCGTGACGACACCTCTGGGTCGTCCGCCTCATGAGGCGGGGAGGCATGGGGAGGCGTTTCGCTCTCCATCATCTCCGGAAGAAGATCTCCCGAAGACGAACTCTGTCGAGAAGGGCTACGATCCGAACTACAAGACATACGTCTCGGTTATTGCCCTCGGAAATAAAGTTAGATATATTTACTATAAAGTACTTTTGTTTACTTATAGCTTGGTGGAGGGCCGGTCCCCTTGCGGGCACTGTGCAGTAAGGATGCCCTCCGGGGTAGGGCCCCCTGACAAAGGTTTGTTCCCTTGTTTGGAAACCATTGTTTCCAGGACTTCAGAGGCGGTCCTCTTCCTTCCTTGGGGAGACCGAATTTTAGATTCTTCTCCCCGGTTATCCTCCTTCGTGGAGGCACTAATTCCCCCGGTATGAATGAATAATGAGTGAGGCCCGCTTTCGGCTTCTTTATTCCTCCCTTTATCTTCCCCTGATGGCGCTTGATAAGGCGCGAGCTCAAGCATCCTGGCTAGTACATGATCCAGTGAGCCTTTGGGAAGGGGGCCGAACACTTGATCATCTTCGCCTTTTTTATGCAGTCCTAGTCAAAGACCGACTTTTCAGAATGATGTTGTGATAAATAAAGAGACAGCATGTTCGGCTGAAGAATTACTTACTTGGGTGTCTGGACGATTGCAGTTTAGGCCCGCATCCTCGGTGGTGTCCGGACACTTTATTCGTGATCCGAAGAACAATCTGTACATCTCTTTGAGCGTCACGCCGAAGAATTGCTGAATGGTTCGCGGTCCTTCTGGGTTGAACTCCCACATACGAAGAGATCGACATTGGCATGGCAGGACCCGACGAACTAGCATGACTTGCATTACCTTGACAAGGCTGACATCTCTCTTGAGGAGATCCCGGATGCGACTCTGCAATGTCGTCACATCATTAGCCGGCCCCCTGTCCAGCCCCTTGTTGACCCATGACGCCAATTGTGGCGGGGGGCCTGAACAGAAGGCAGGGGCAGCTACCCACTTAGTACTTCGGGGAGCCGTGATGTAAAACCACTCCCACTGCCATAAGTTGGACATCTTGGGGAAGGATCCCTTTGGCCATGGAGCATCGACGCCTTTGCTTATTATGGCGCCTCCGCACTCTGCGTGTCGGCCATCGATCAACTTCGGCTTCACATTGAAGGTCTTGAGCCATAAGCCGAAGTGTGGGGCGATGCAGAGGAAGGCCTCACCTGACGATAAACGCATTTAGATGTGAAGGATGGAATCGGAGCGGATCATGGAAATCGAGCCCGTAGTAGAACATAAGCCCTCTAACAAAGGGGTCAAGACTAAAGCCTAGCCCTCGGAGGAAGTGGGAAACAGATACGACACTCTCGTTAGGTTGGGGAGTGGGGATGACCTGCCTTTGAGCAGGCAGCTGATGACCCACAAGTATAGGGGATCTATCGCAGTCCTTTCGATAAGTAAGAGTGTCGAACCCAATGAGGAGCAGAAGGAAATGATAAGTGGTTTTCAGCAAGGTATTGTCTGCAAGTACTGAAATAAGTGGTAACAGATAATTTTGTGATAGGATAATTTGTAACGAGCAACAAGTAACAAAAGTAAATAAAGTGTAGCAAGGTGGCCCAATACTTTTTGTAGCAAAGCACAAGCCTGGACAAACTCTTGTATAAGGAAAAGCGCTCCCGAGGACACATGGGAATATTGTCAAGCTAGTTTTCATCACGTTCATATGATTCGCGTTCGGTACTTTGATAATTTGATATGTGGGTGGACTGGTGCTTGGGTGCTGTTCTTACTTGAACAAGCATCCCACTTATGATTAACCTCTATTGCAAGCATCCAGAACTACAACAAAAGTATTAAGGTAAACCTAACCAAAGCATGAAACATATGGATCCAAATCAGCCCCTTATGAAGCAACGCATAAACTAGGGTTTAAGCTTACATCACTCTAGCAACCCATCATCTACTTATTACTTCCCAATGCCTTCCTCTAGGCCCAAATAATGGTGAAGTGTTATGTAGTCAACGTTCACATAACACCACTAGAGGCTAGACAACATACATCTCATCAAAATATCGAAGCGAATACCAAATTCACATGACTACTAATAGCAAGACTTCTCTCATGTCCTCGGGAACAATCGTAACTACTCACAAAGCATATTCATGTTCATAATCGGAGGGGTAATAATATGCATATAGGATCTGAACATATGATCTTTCACCAAATAAACCAACTAGCATCAACTACAAGGAGTAATCAACACTACTAGCAACCTACTAGTACCAATCCCGGACTTGGAGACAAGAATTGGATACAAGAGATGAACTAGGGTTTTGAGAGGAGATGGTGCTGGTGAAGATGTTGATGGAGATTGCCCTCTCCCGATGAGAGGAGCGTTGGTGATGATGGTGGCGATGATTTCCCCCTCCCGGAGGGAAGTATCCCCGGCAGAACAGCTCTACCGGTGTCGGATTTAGGGTTCCGGCAGACCCTATAGGTTCGAACACTGGGGTGCACACGGAGATCTCGCCCTCTACCTACCTGCACCTCGCCGCCTCGCTAGGATCTAAGCTATGCAAAGAACAACACAAGAGACACAGGGTTTATACTAGTTCAGGCCACCATTGTGGTGTAATACCCTGCTCTAGTTTGTGGTGTGGTGGATTGCCTATTGGGCTGATGATGAACAATACAAGGAAGAACAGCCTCGCGTGGGTCTGTTCTTGGCTGGTGCGATGAACTGCTAGGGGGAGTTCAATCGCTCTCTCTCTCTCTTTGCTGATTGAAGTCTTGATGCCGGATCAAGCTGCCTCTACCCTGTGGGTGGCTAGTCCTATTTATAGGCAAAGGCCCTGGGCCTCTTCCCAAATATTGAGCGGGAAGGGCGCCAACAATTGGCCATTTTGAAGCGGAACATCTAGTACACTTATCCTGACTAAAGTTGGTCCTCGCCTGCCAAAGGCACTGGTGGTGACGCCGGCTTGGGCTCCACGATGACTTCCTTCCTGCCGTTGCGACGGTCTTGGTCTTGTTGCACCAAAACGGATGCCTTTGCTTGATACTCTCGCCTGCGCTTGCCCCCTTTGCACCAAAGAGGAAAGGAGGACACTGCGCGGGCTGGCGCCCGCCTAGCGCCCTTGGTCGTCATGGCTTACGTCATGGGCACCTCGTGAGGTACCCCGCCTTGATCTCTCCGCCTCCTTGCGAGCCAGCCTAACGATGTCGTGCCTGAGGAAGCTTCCTGTCGTCCGCCCCGCGAGGCTTGGCCCCTCGCGAGGGTCTTGAGCTTGTGCTGATGAAGATGGCTCGTGCTGGGCCACCCCTTGAGCCACGCCGCAGGCCGCAGGAAGGCAAGTCTGGGCACCCCCGTTCCCAGAACGCCGACAGTAGCCCCCGGGCCTAAGGCGCGCCCGGACTTGGCTGTGCAGAGAAGCGAAGGGGCAAGTGCGAAGCGCCGCGGGCCCTTACAGCCTGCGGCCTTGGGTGCCGCGTGGCGGTTGATTGGATGTGGGCGGCCCTGCTCCCCCACGACGCCTCTCGGCCTGCAATTGACAAGTCCCTGCATGCAAAGCGGGTCATGATTACCTGTGATCGTGGAGGCCAGTGGTTGGCCTTCCCCGGCTATAAGTACGGGACGGCGCCTGCCCTTCTAGTCCATCTCCTCTTGCTTCTTCTTCTTCTCCATGGCTCCGCCGAAGAGGTTCTCGGCCGCGGAGAAGGGGAAGGCTCGCCAGGTGGAGCCTGACTCTCCCCCGCCCAAGCGCGCTCGAGGCCGTCCTCGCAAACACCCTGTGGCTCCCATGGTGGCTCCTCGCAGTCGTGGAGGTGATCTCCCACGCGGTGACGGGCGGCAGGCCGCTGCTGGGGGGCGTGCTACGGACGCGCGACCCCCTAGGCCGTGCTACCACTCGGCAGAGGTGCTGCCGGAGTTTGTTGTGTGGTCGGCGAAGCCGACCAGCACCCGGCTCCAGCTTCCTCGCTTCCTCCTAGGTGAGCTTCCGGCTGGTGCCCCGGGCGGCCTCTGGCTTCAGGCGGAGGGTTGCTACAGCCGGGCCTCCTGGCTTCATTTGGAGGTCTCTGCAGTCGGGAGCCTGGCCCTGACCCGCGGCTGGCAAATGTTTGCCCGCGCGCGTGGTCTGAGCCGGCGGTGCACCCTGCACTTCAAGTTTGACGGCGATGCCACCCTCTACATGAGGGTGTTCGGGGAAGATGGTCGCCGCGCTGGGTGCTTCCCTTAGAACGACGACCGCGGCCGTGGGTCCAGCCCCAGCGATGATGAAGACGACAGCGCGCGCGTGGTCGATGGCGCTCGGGGCTCGTCGAGCTTTGATGACCCTTCTTCGGGCAGCGGCTCCTCCAGTGGTGGCCGCGACCAGCCTCCGCGCCGCCGCGCCCGTCTGGAGGGAGGTAGCGGGTCCGCCCGCCGTCTCGCCCCGGTGAAGCGCGAGAGGGAGTCCGCGTGAGCTCCGGAGGCAGTTCGAGTCTCCCCCGCGAGTTGGTGTCAGGCGAGCCGCGCCTGTTTTGTTCTTTTTCCTTTTCCTGTGCAAAGAGACAGTAGTGAAGGGCCCCGCGTGGGCGTGCTTGGACTATCGCTGTTAATTATCGTATTGTTTCTGCTATCTCGGTATTATGCCTTTGTGCCACACGCCTGCGTGTAGAAATTACTTAGCTCGGGGGCGCCTGTCGTGGCCCTCGTTTCCTGAGGCCGAGGCCTTGTCGAATGCTTCATGTCCTGCGAAGGTTAGTCTGGAGAGGTAGCTCCCGGCCTCAGCTGTGGAGGCGACCGACCCAGGTCCTGTGTTCATGTCGTGGTGCCCGTGGGGCACGGACTGGAGGGGTGCTCCTGTAGTGGACCCGGGTAAGGAAGCCGAAAACGGTAAGGGCAGAAAACACTCGCGAGGGTGCCCGCGTTGCTCCCTCGCGAGACTTGCGCGAGAGAAATCGAGGCAGGAGAGTGAAAAGGAAAAGACTCACAAGCCAAAGACGGCAACAATTTCAATAAAACCTCGAATGGGGATGAACAAGCCAACTGCAGAAAGCAAATGAGAAAAGCCGCGTCTGGCACCTAATCTAGTCTTCGACATCTTCTCACCAGCGCAGAGCTAAGTGCTGCCACTAGGCATGGGAGGGAGCCCCAGGGCTTGAGGCCGGCGCTCCTGAGACTCCGGGGCGTGTACAACCCCAACCCATTATTACGTGAGAGTGTCACGGGCAGCGAGCTTCACAGGCACTGGCCTTCTTCACAGGCTCCGGGCCTTTCTCAGAAAGATAAACTTCACAGGCGTTTGCCTTCTTCACAGGCACCGGGCCTTTTCCAAAACGCGACAGCTTCACAGGCGTTCGCCTTCTTCACAGGCTCTGGGCCTTTTCCAAAACGCGACAGCTTCACAGGCGTTCGCCTTCTTCACAGGCTCTGGGCCTTTTCCAAAACGCGACAGCTTCACAGGCGTTCGCCTTCTTCACAGGCTCCGGGCCTTTTCCAAAATGCGACAGCTTCACAGGCATTCGCCTTCTTCACAGGCTCTGGGCCTTTTCCAAAACGCGACAACTTCACAGGCGTTCACCTTCTTCCACAGAGCTCGGGCCTTTTCCAAAACGCAGCGGCTTCACAGGCGATTCGCCTTCTTCACGAGCTCTGGGTCTTTTCCAAAAGCAGCAGCGGCTTCACAGGCGTTCGCCTTCTTCCACGAGCTCCGTGCCTTTTCCAAAACGCGACAGCCTTCACAGCGTTCGCCTTCTTCATAGGCTCCGGCCTTTTTAGGGGTAAAACCTCCGGAGGTCTTGGATGTTCCACACGCGTTACGGGCAGGCACCCCCCTCACAGTCTCCAAGTCGCGGGCCGGGCACGAAACATGAACAACCTTGAGCAGGCCCTCCCACATGGGAGAGAGCTTATGCAGTCCCTCCACGAGAGAACCCCCCTGAGCACGAGGTCTCCTACCTCGAGATTCCTGGGGCGGATGTTGCGGCAGTGGTATCGCCGTAGCGCTTGTTGGTATCTTGCCGCTTGCAGCGCAGCTTCCCGATGATGCTCCTCCCCCAGCAAAGGTCCGTCCCGCACATGGCTTCCTGCTGCACCTCATCAAACGCCAGGACCCGTGCGGAACAACGTCTGACCGCGTGAGGGAGGACTGCTTCAGCTCCATAGACGAGGAAGAACGGGGTCTCGTCAGTTGGCTTGGTCGCGGTCGTGCGGATGGACCACAACACGGACTGAAGCTCGTCGTACCAACCTCTGCCGTAGGCCTCCAGCTTCTTCTTGAATGTCCTGGTCTTGAGGCCTCTCAAGACCTCCACGTTGGCCCGCCCGGCCTGACCGTTGCTCCGTGGGTGCACCACTGAAGCGTAGCATACCTGCGTCCCAAGGTTAGCACAGTATGTTTTGAAGAGATTACTGGTGAACTGCGAACCATTGTCGGTGATAATGCGGTTCGGCACCCCGAACCGGCTCACGATGCCCTTGATGAACTTGGCCGCAGAACCCGCGGGGATGGTGCGGACGGCTTCCACTTCAGCCCACTTGGTGAACTTGTCCACGGCGACGTAGAGGTAGCGATAGCCCCCTGGCGCCCGAGGGAACGGGCCCAGGATATCCACCCCCCAGACTGCGAATGGCCACGAGAGGGGTATAGTTTGCAGACCTCCCGCCGGCTGATGGATCTGCTTGGCATGGAATTGGCAGGCCTCGCAAGCCTTCACTAGTTCAACGGCATCATTGAGCGCAGTAGGCCAATAGAAACCGTTGCGGAACACCTTGCCCACGAGGGTCCGCGATGATGAATGATGCCCACAGTGTCCACCGTGTAAATCTGCCAGCAGTTCCTTCCCTTGCTCCCTGGAGATGCAGCGTCGGGACACATCATTTGGTCGCTTCCGATAGAGCTCTCCATCCCTGATGCAGTATGCTGTGGCTTGCCGCGCCACACGCTCTGCTTCCTCCTCCTTCTCCGGCAAGGTCCCTTGCGTCAAGTAGCTCCGGTGCTCTGTGATCTAGCACCCCTCCTGAGGCTCCATCGTCAAGAGCGGGCGCGCTCCTGAGTCTGGGCCACAGACCGGGGCTCCCGAGGATGGTGGCTGGGGGAGCTCCTCCCGAGGCTGCGCCGCGCTTGACAGTGATGGCATGGCCGAGGGCTTGAAGAGCCGCTCCTCGAAGACGCCATGCTCCTGAGGTAGCCGCCTGGATGCTCGTTTGGCGATGTTGTCGGCCTCCTGATTGGTGCCACGGGGCACATGCTGCAACTCCAGCCCCCAGAACTGCTTCTCCATCCTGCGGACCTCCGCAAGGTAGGCCTCCATGTGCTCATCCCTCGGCTCGTACACCTTGTTGGAGAAGTTGACGAGGAGTTGTGAATCACCCTTGATGGTAAGGCGCTTCACTCCTAGGGCAGCTGTGGCCTTCAGGCCTGCTATTAGGCCTTCATATTCTGCTATGTTGTTGGAGACCTTTTCTCCATCTTTGGAAGCAGAGCTGCAGCGTAGTAGGGCTTGTCATGAGTAGGAGATATGAGCACTGCTCTAGCCCCCGCGTCGTGCCTGGAGAATGTCCCGTCGAAGTACATGGCCCAACCTTCCGGCGCCTCGCTTCCTGGGGAGAGGGATGGATCCTCATCAGCCTTGAGGCCCGGCGCCTCCGTCCATTCTGCCACGAAATCCAGCTTGCGCCCCTTGATGACTCTGGTTGTCTTTGAATTGCTGAAACGCTTGCAGTTCAATGTTCCACTCAGCGACTCTTCCAAATGAGTTAGGGCTCTGAGCACCCTTTCCAAAGTGCTGTTGAGACAACCTTGATGGGGTGGCCTGAAAATAATGTCGTAGCTTGGCGAGGCCACCAATAGCGCGAGGAGGAGTTTACGAGGCATGGGGTACCGCGCCCTCGCGTCCGCAACACCGTCTTGGCCGAAGTACACAGGGTGTTCAACGAGGTTTGGAGTGCTGGTGTCGATGGCGCCCTCCGGAGACCGTGACGCCTCCTGAGGCAGTGGAGCCTCCAGAGGCTGGTTGCCAGGGGGAGGGGTCTCTTCTGTCCCGAGTGCATTTCCCTGCGGCGGGTGATCCTTCTCGGCTATGGTAGTGGTCTCTGTGGGTCTTCCTTGATCCTGCTTTGCCTTGACCCGGGCAGCTGCCGCGGCTTTGGTCTAACGCTCCTCCCTAACCGCCACCAGGGCTGCGCTGGCGGAGTAGGGAGTGGCTGCTAGGTAGAGCACCAGGGGTTCTTGTGGGCGCGGGGCCACCATTACCGGAGGGCTGGTCAGGTACCTCTTGAGATCTTGGAACGCTCTGTCGGCCTCTTCAGTCCATTCAAAGGGCCCCTTTTTCTTCATCAGCTGGAAGAAAGGCAGCGCTCGCTCCACCAACTTGGAGATGAAGCATCCTAGCGCTGTCACGCGCCCAGTGAGCTTCTGCATTTCTCTGAGGGTCTTTGGTGGGCTCATGTCCTGGACCGCCTTGACCTTTTCTGGGTTAGCTTCGATGCCTCGGTGGGACACGAGGAAGCCCAAGAGCTTGCCTGAGGGGACCCCAAACACACACTTCTCTGGGTCGAGCCGCAGGTTCACCGTGTTGAGGCTTGCGAAGGTTTCCTCCAGGTCTTGTATCAGGGTCTTGGCCTCGCGAGACTTCACCACAATGTCATCGACGTAAGCCTCCACATTCTTCCCGAGCTGCGGGCCCAAGGTGATGTGCATCAGCCGCTGAAAGGTCGCCCCTGCGTTGCGCAGCCCGAACGGCATGCATGTGTAGCAGTACACCCCACACGGGGTCAGGAAAGCCGTCTTTTCCACGTCTTCTACCGCCATCTTGATCTGGTGATACCCGGAGAAGGCATCCAAGAAACATAACAGGTCGCACTCGGCGGTAGAATCGACGATCTGATTGATGCGAGGGGGCGGGAATGGATCTTGCGGGCAGGCTTTGTTGAGGTTGGTGAAGCTGACACACATGCGTTCCTTCCCCCCTTTCTTTGGCACGACGACTGGGTTGTCCAACCAGTTCGGGTATCGGACCTCGCGAATGACCCCTGCAGCTTCCAACTTGCGGGCCTCCTGGACGATGAAAGCCTGCTTTTCAGTGGACTGCCGCCTTGCCTTCTGCTTCACGGGGCGGACATTGGGGCTCACGTTGAGGTGGTGCTCGATTACACCCCTAGGGATCCCCGCCAGCTGATCAGGCTCCCATGCGAATACCTTCTTGTTTGCACGCAGGAACTTGACCAGGGCCTCCTCCTGCTCGGGCTCGAGGTTGGCGCCTATGGTGAAGGTGGCGTTAGAGGATCCGTCCTCGTCGACAAGTATCTGCTTGGTTTCCGCCTTGTCCTGGGTGAACAGCTGCTTCTTCTTGGCCGGCGCAGCCCCCTTGGGCTCAGGGGCATCTGAGTCGGCAGGCTGCGCCGCCGCCGCCGCCTTGAAGGCGAGCTTGAGCACTTGCAATGCATCTCCAGTGTCTCCGGACACGGTGGGGACGCCGTTGCTCCCGGGCATCTTCATGAGGTTGTACGCTGGGTGAGTCACGGCAATGAATCGAGCCGATCTTTGGGTAGCCGAGGATGGCGTTGTATGGGAGGCCGATGGGGGCGATGTCGAAGTCAATTAGCTCCGTGCGGAAGTTGTCGTAGGTGTCGAAGGTTACCGGGAGACGGATCTTCCCCAAGGAGCTGGACGACCCGCCCCCGACGCACAAGAAAGGCCGGCTGGGCTGAAGCCGCTCCGGTGGTATGTGGAGGAGGCTGAAGGCTTCGACCAAGAGCACGCTGAGGCCCGCGCCGCCGTCGATGAGAGTCCTCGTGACGGCCACCTGGCAGATGGTGGGGGTGCACAGCATTGGGAGCGTGCCCTAGATCGGCCTTGGGCGCCGACCGACCTGGGGGATCCCCCTGCCGCGTGGAGGCAGCGCCGACCTGGCGGGCGAATGGCTTGATGTGGCGGCCTGAAGGTGGCGCCTGCGAGCCACCCAGGAGAGCCGCGACGACTGGGGGCGCCAGCGCAGCATGCTGGGCGAGGAAGAGGTTGTGCAGCTCTTCCCAAGAGGCCACGGAAGCCGCCGGTAGGTGGAGCAGCCACATGCGCGGGGCGTCGGTGAGGGCCATGGGCAGCCAGTTAGCCATGACCCTGTCGTCGCCTCCTGCTTCGAGGGTGGCCTCTTCATACGCCAGCAGGAAGGCCAACAGATCAGTCGTGCCCTTGTAACGCGGCGGCGTCTCCGGCTTGAACTTGTCCGGCCACCGCACCTGTCGCAAGGCTGGGGCCAAGGCTCGAGCCCCTGACCCCTCAAGGCCGGCCGGGCGACCGGAGTGGGCGGCGCGCTGCTCATCGCAGGGCGAGTCGTGGTGTCGGTGGAGAGCGGGTCGGTGGAAGGAAAAGCTCCGGCGCACCCCTACCTGGCGCGCCAAATGTCGGATTTAGGGTTCCGGCAGACCCTCTAGGTTCGAACACTGGGGTGCGCGCGGAGATGTCGCCCTCTACCTACCTGCACCTCCCTGTCTCGCTAGGATCTAAGAAATGCAAAGAACAACACAAGAGACACAGGGTTTATACTAGTTCGGGCCACCATTGTGGTGTAATATCCTACTCTAGTTTGTGGTGTGGTGGATTGCCTCTTGGGCTGATGATGAACAATACAAGGAAGAACAACCTCACGAGGGTCTGTTCTTGGCTGGTGCGATGAACTGCTAGGGGGAGTTCAGTCGCTCTCTCTCTCTCTGCTGATTGAAGTCTTGATGCCGGATCAAGCTGCCTCTACCCTGTGGGTGGCTAGCCCTATTTATAGACAAAGGCCCTGGGCCTTTTCCTAAATATTGAGCGGGAAGGGCGCTAACAATTGGCCATTTTGAAGCGGAACATCTAGTACACTTATCCTGACTAAAGTTGGTCCTCGCCTGTCAAAGGCTCTGGTGGTGACGCCGGCTTGGGCTCCACGATGACTTCCTTCCTGCCGTTGCGACGGTCTTGGTCTTGTTGCACCGAAATGGATGCCTTTGCTTGATACTCTCGCCTACGCTTGCCCCCTTTGCACCAAAGAGGAAAGGAGGACACTGCGCGGGCTGGCGCCCGCCTGGTGCCCTTGGTCGTAACGGCTTACGTCATGGGCACCTCGTGAGGTACCCCATCTTGATCTCTCCGCCTCCTCGTGAGCCAGCCTGACGAGGCCGTGCCTGAGGAAGCTTCCTGTCGTCCCCCCCCCCCCCCCCCGCGCGAGGCTTGGCCCCTCGCAAGGGTCTTAAGCTTGTGCTGATGAAGATGGGGTCATGCTGGGCCACCCCTTGAGCCACGCTGCAGGCCGCAGGCAGGCAAGTCTGGGCACCCCCGTTCCCAGGACGCCGATAGTCGGAGCCCTAGATTGGTTCCGCCAAGGTTCCGCCTCGTGGCTGCGGAGTTTCGTCCCGAAAGGTTGCTTATGATTTTTTCCTCGACGAAAGACCTCATATAGCAGAAGATGGGCATGGGAGAGCCAACAGGGGGCTCACGAGGTAGGGGGCGCGCCAGGGTTGGGCGCCCCACCCTTGTGGACAGGTGGTCCCCCTCTGGTGAACTTCTTCCACTGGATATTTTTTTTATTTCCAAAAATGAGTTTCCTGGAGTTTCAGGACTTCTGGAGTTGTGCAGAATAGGTCTCTAATATTTGCTCCTTTTCTCGCCCAGAATTCCAGCTGCCGGCATTCTCCCTCCTTATGTAAACCTTGTAAAATAAGAGAGAATAGGTATAAGAATTGCGACATAACGTGTAATAACAGCCCATAATGCAATAAATGGACGTATTAACTCCCCCAAGCTTAGACTTCGCTTGTCCTCAAGCGAAAGCCGATAACGATAAATATGTCCCCATGTTTAGAGGTAGAGGCGTTGATAAAAATAAAATACAGACATGAAGGCATCATGATTATTCTCAAAACAGCAACATATCTATTCACAATGCAAAGGTACGAATCATAAACTTTATTGAGAACCAAAAAACTATAATCTCAGTCATTGAAGCAATTGCAATTTATCATAACATCAGAAAGAGTCTATGTCAGAGCTTAATAGCAAGCCCACATACTCAACTTGTCAAATTTCGGGTTCCGGCAGACCCTCTAGGTTCGAACTCTGGGGTGCACGCGGAGATCTCACCTCCTACCTACCTACACCTCCTCGCCCCGGAAGGATCTAAACTACACAAAGAGCAACACAAGGGAAACAAGGTGTATACTGGTTCGGGCCAGCATTAATAACCTACTCCAGTGTGTGGTGTGGCGGATTGCCTCGAGGCTGATGATGAATCAGCAGGTAGAACAGCCTCGCGAGGGTCTGTTCTTGGCCGGTGCGACGAACTGCTATGGGGAGTTCGGTCGCTCTCTCTCTCTCTCTCTCTCTCTCTCTCTCTCTCTCTCTCTAGATTGCTTGATCTCTAGCTCTATTCAAGATTCTCGATCCCTCTACCCTGTGGGTGGCTCGTCATAGATATAGTCAAAGGCCCTGGGCCACTACCCAAATATTGAGCGGGAAGGGCGCCAACAATTAGCCATTTTGAAGGGGAACATCAAGTACACTTATCCTAACTAAAGTTGGTCCTCGCCCGCCAAAGGCTCGGCGATGACGCCCGGCTTGGGCTCCACGATGACCTCCTTCCTGCCGTTGTGTTGGTCTTGGTCTTGTTGCACCAAAATGGTTGCCTTTGCTTGATGCTCTCGTCTGCGCTTGCCTCCTTTGCACCAAAGAGGAAATGAGGACACTGCGCAGGCTGGCACCCGCCTGGCGCCTTTGGTCGTCATGGCTTGCGTCATGGGCACCTCGCGAGGTACCCCGCCTTGATCTCTCCGCCTCCTCGCGAGCCAGCCTGACGAGGCCGTGCCTGAGGAAGCTTCCTGTAAATCCGCCCAGCAATCTGGACCCTCGCGAGGGTCTTGAGCTTGTGCTGATGAAGATGGGCCGTACTGGGCCACCCCTTGAGCCACGCCGCAGGCAGGCAAGTCTGGGTACCCCCATTCCCAGAACGCCGACACAAGTATCATTTAGTCTTTCATAATTGCTAACACTCAAGCGATACTTGGGGTTACGGAATTTTAATCGGACACAGAGAAAGATAGGGGCTTATAATTTTACCTCCCAACCTTTTACCTCAAGGGTAATGTCAACAATAATAACTCATGCTCCCCTACATCCAATTAGGTACATATATCAGATTGTTCCAACATACTATGCTTGCCAAAGGATAAAGTGTAAAAAGGAAAGGTGAAGATCACCATGACTCTTGCATAAGGTAGACGATAATAATAAAAGATAGGCCCTTCACAGAGGGAAGGAGAGGTTGCCATGCGCTTTTATGGTTGGATGCATAAAATCTTAATGCGAAAGAACGTCACTTTATATTGCCACTTATTTATAGGCAAAGGCCCTGGGCCTCTTCCCAAATATTGAGCGGGAAGGGCGCCAACAATTGGCCATTTTGAAGGGGAACATCTAGTACACTTATCCTGACTAAAGTTGGTCCTCGCCTGCCAAAGGCTCTGACGATGACGCCGGCTTGGGCTCCACGATGACCTCCTTCCTGCTGTTGTGTTGATCTTGGTCTTGTTGCACCGAAACGGATGCCTTTGGTTCATGCTCTCGCCTGCGCTTGCCTCCTTTGCACCAAAGAGGAAATGAGGACACTGCGCGGGCTGGCACCTGCCTGGCGCCCTTGGTCGTCATGGCTTGCGTCTTGGGCACCTCGCGAGGTACCCCGCCTTGATCTCTCCGCCTCCTCGCGAGCCAGCCTGACGAGGCCGTGCCTGAGGAAGCTTCCTGTCGTCCGCCTCATGAGGCTTGGCCTGCGAGGGTCTTGAGCTTGTGCTGATGAAGATGGGCCGTGCTGGGCCACCCCTTGAGCCACGCCGCAGGCCGCAGGCAGGCAAGTCTGGGTACCCTCGTTCCCAGAACGCCGACAGTAGCCCCCGGGCCCAAGGCGCGCCTGGACTTGGCTTGGCAGAGAAGCGAAGGGGCAAGTGCGAAGCGCCGCGGGACCTAACAGCCTGCGGCCTCGGGCGCCGCGTGGCGGTTGATTGGACGTGGGCGTCTCCACTTCCCCACGACGCCTCGGCAACTGCACGAATTGACAAGTCCCTGCATGCAAAGTGGTTCATGATTACTTGTGATCGTGGAGGTCGACGGTTGGCCTTCCCTGGCTAAAAGTACGGAACGGCGCGTGCCCTTCCAGTGCATCTCTTCTTGCTTCTCCTTCTTGCCCTTGCTCCACATCGCGGCAATGGCTCCGATCCGCCGGTTCTCCGCAGAAGAGAAAGGAAAGGCCCCCCAAGAGGGTCCCGGCCCGCTTCCGCCGAAGAAATGGCTAGCCCTCTGCCGTCGAGATGAGGGCGCCCGGCAGGAGGTGTCGAGGCCCTGGTACGAGCGGCCACAGCCAGGGTTCCCGTTGCCCTTGTACGCCCGCATTGAGGGCCTTGAAGGAGTTGACGCCGAGCGTCATGGACGACGCCGCCGTCGGCGCCGGCTGGTCATGGCGGTGTGCGTTGTTCCCCCTGGAGTCCATGCCGAGGGCTCCTCCCGAGAGTTTGTGCTCCACGCCGCCATGCCTCCTCAGTCTTGGATTCGCCTTCCTCCCTCCTTCGCCTTCGCGATTCCGCAGAGGGGATCTCTGGAGCTCTGGCTGCAGCACGCCGGCTGCAGCACCCTTGCGACCGGAGCGGAGGTCGCGGTCGTCGCTCCGGGCAAGGTCTTCATGACTCGAGGCTGGGGCGAGATTGCCCGGGTCTGCAGGACAAGGGGCGCCCTTGTGATCCACCTGGAGTACGACGGTGCTTCCGTGATGTTCTTCAAGGTCTTCGACGCGGAAGGATGCCGGCTGGAGTGCTGCCCTGAGAGAGGTGGTCGGGGCCCTGCCGCGGCGAGGATTAGGCTCGCCGATCGCTCCCCCAGCAGCTCCTCAGGCGGCGGAGGCGGCGGAGGATCCAGCGACTCCTCCGAGCTCTTCGGGACTCCGGAGATGAGCGACGACAGCTACGAGCCCCCGAGCTTGCGTCGCTCTCGGAGCAGGGCGGGCTCGTCAGGCCGCCGCCGCCTCTGATCTGGATGAGGTTGGCGCCGGTGCCTGACGGCCCACTGTTGATGATGGCGTGTCTTGCAGAGGCGCGTGTAGTTAGCGTTCTTTAGGATCTGCTCCCTTTGTTCCCTGCAAGGAATCAAAAAACGCACCTCGTGGGGGCTTGTAAGACGCCTGTGGTTCTGTTCGTTAATATGATCCTTGTCGTGAAGTGGCGCGCGATGCTCATCCCATCTTAGCTTAGTTCCTCCTTTCGAACCTCGTGAGGTCTTGATGCTCTGCGCCGATAGGTCCCGGTCCCAAGGCAGGCTTCAGTCGTCGCTGGTATGCCAGGTCGCGATGCCGTGGTCAAGGCCAGGAGGTGAGTGGCCCGAGGTCCAGTAAGAGCTCCTGAGTCGCGATGCTGAGGAGGTCCCCTTTAGCGCTCAAGCAGCCATCGTTTGGTGAGAAAGGAGAGCGATGTTGCTAACACGGGATTGCATTAGGTGCGAGGTCGGTGCTGCGATAGCTAGTATTTCCGGAGGATGGCTTATCTCGGGGGTCAGGAACCGCTTCTTGGTGCGGCGTTAGGTCCGCGCATCGGCAGATGAGGAGTTGCCTGGCGAGGTCCCCGCGTGCCTCTTCCCTATCGCCTTTACTCCCCTTTCGTCTCTACATCCTCGGGTCCCGGCCCTCGAGCGAGCTCAGTCGTCGCTGGTATGCCAGGTCGCGATGCCATGGACAAGGCCAGAGGGTGAGGGCTGGAGAGCCAGTAGGAGCCCATGAGTCGCGATGCTCAGGTACCCCCCCCCCTTTAACGTGCAAGCGGTTCGCACGGACGAGAGCAAAGGAGACGCCGTGAGGGCCTCGCCTGACACTGCTCCTTGAAGAGATCCTGCAGGTTCATCACAAGAAGAACAAGAGTTCGCCATGACAATCAACAGTCAGCCGTTGGTTGCTCTGGAGGGGTGACGAGGCACTGAAGGCTTGACGAGGTGGCACCATGCGGTGCTGCCGTGGCGAGAGCTCAGCCATTCAGGTTTGTCGGTGTTGCAGGGACGAACCCATGCGCAAGCGTCATGCTGTTAGGGAGCAGCTCCATCAGTTGGTGTCAATCGAGCGAGCGACTAGGTCAAACATGTTAATCACAAAGGAGCAAGTTCATTTAGATAGGTGCAGGGAAGGCAAACATCGCTGGGTCTGGCCCGAGCGACTTGGGGATGATGTAGCCCGAGGGGCGCCCCCAATAAGCTAAACTAGAAACATGAAGCAAAAGGGATACACGCTGCAGGGACGGACCCACGCGGCCTGGGAATGATGCAGCCCTGGGGGGCGCTCCCAGCTGAAAATGAAACTCGAAGCATGTCACCTGATAATGTTGAAGATGGAGGGATGCTGAAGTAGCGGACGTCGTGCGCTGCGGAAGCCGATCTTCGGGAGCCCCCAGGCCCAGGAGCCTCGGGAGGCTACGGAGGCGCTGGTGGCTCCTCGCAGACCATCTCCATTTCCGCCAGGACTGCGGAACGCCTGGCCACTTGAGCCTCCAGGATGCTCCTCATGAGGCGCTGGCGCGTGGCAGCCGCGTTCGGCAAACCGTAAGGCATGCGAACGTAGCTATGGGGTGGACCTTCACAGCGCCCCACGCGTGAGGACCAGAGGCGCTCCTGAGAGGCGGCTCGATTGAGGCTTGGTATGTCGATGCAGACGCGCAGCCCTCCATCCTCGTCTGGATGGGGAGCTACGGCGGGTAAGCGGCGGCTGCCACTCATGACTCTTGACTCCTGCAGCTCCTGAATGATCTTGCTGACGAACTCCTGAGGGTTTGGCCCTCCTTGCCTCGCTCCTTCCTGAGGGAAACGTGCTTTGAAACACGCCTCCAAGTGGTGCCCAAGCGCCTCCTTCATGATCTTAGCGAAGTCGGTGGCCCTCCAGGAGAGAGCCCCCGAGCCTTGCTCGAGGAGGGCGCCGGGCGCGCCTTCCTATGCGACAGAAGGAGGTGCCTCGACAAAGCGTGGACCCTGAGGGGCCTGCATCCCGAGGGGTCGGTCCAGGCGATGTCTTCTTCTTCTTGGGAGCAGCCTCGGGGAGCCTCCCGCTCCTGTGATCTGGGTCTTTAAGTGACGCAGCTTGAAAAGCACGCTCCAGGGAACACACTGCGTCTCTCTCTTCAATAGGCACCGTGATGACTCCACCGCTTCCTGGCATCTTGAGGACATTGTAGCCGTGATGAGTCACGGCCATGAATTTGGCCAGAGCTGGGTACCCGAGGATGGCATTGTACGGCAGGCGGATGTGGGCGACGTCGAAGTCGATGAGCTCGGTGCGGTAGTTGTCGCGCGCCCCGAAGGTGACAGGGAGGCGGACCTGCCCTATCGGAACTGTGGAGCCATCAGTGACTCCGGAGGAAGGCTTGGTTGGCTAAAGCTGATTGTAAGGCACTTGAAGATTGTTGAATGTCTCGACGGACAGGACATTGAGCCCTGCCCCGCCATCAATGAGGGTCCTGGTGACTTGCACGTTGCTGATGATTGGGGAACAAAGCATCGGAAGGACTCCGGTTGTGGCTGCGCACTTGAGCTGATCCGCTGAGCTGAACGTGATGGCGCATGCTGACCACCCGAGAGGGCGTGGCTTCGAGCTTGGGAGGACTGCATTCACTTCAAGGGCGAACTGCTTGAAGATGCGCCGAGAGGTGGGGCTTGAGCTCCGCCCAGATGCAAGCGATTGCTGCCATCTGGAAGCCCCCAGCCTCCTCGTCCTGATGATGGTCTTCATTTCTCCTTGGCTGCGGTGGTAGAGGAGGGAGGCATGCGTTTCCTTGCGGGCGATCCTCGCGAGGCTGATCCCTCCAGCCTCCCTCGCGAGGTTGATCCTGCCAGCGGTCCTCGCGAGGTCTGTCACGCCACCCTTGGCGAGGGCCACGGTCTTCCCAGCGTCCTGCGTTTCTTCCTCCTCCTCGGCCGTAGCCTCGATCACTGCGGTCGGGGCATCGACGATTCGCCCTTCTCGCACGGCTCTGAGCTCTTGGCATTCGTTGGTGTTGTGGGTGTGGAGGTCGTGGTACACACAGTACCGGCTGCCCTTGGAAGACTCGGGCTGATCTCTGCCCCGCTTGGTGTCTGGTTCCGCCGCGAGCACGGCAGCCCCCTTGCGCTTCACGTCCTTGACCTTGGGCTTCTTCTCTTCTGGGTCGGCAGCCGGCAGCTCGAGGAGGGAGAGGCGTCCTTCCTCAGCCCTAGCGCACTTGGTCGCCAAGTTGAACAACCCCAGGGATGTGCACAGGTCTTCATGCATCGCCAGCTCCTCCTTCATCTTGACGTCACGCACACCGTCGGAGAAGGCTGAGATGATGGCCTCCTCGGTCACCTTGGGAATCTTGAGGCGTGCATTGTTGAAGCGCTGGATGTACTTCGCAAGGTCTCTCCCGGCTGCTTGATGCGGCGCATGTCGCTCCGCAGCGGAGGTCGGTTGCGTGTGCCTTGGAAATTGGCGATGAAGCGGGTGCGCATCTCGTCCCAGGAGGAGATCGTGCCAGGAGCCAGGTTCAGGAGCCAGGTGCGGGCACCGTCCTTGAGCGTCATGGGAAACCAGTTCGCCATGACCTTCTCGTCCCCGTTGGCGGCTTCGATGCCCAGCTCGTAAAGCTGGAGGAACTCCGCAGGGTCGGTCCGTGTCGTCGTAGCGAGGAGGCAGGTCTGGCTTGAACTTCTCGGGCCAGACGACGCTGCGTAGCTCGGCGGTGAAGGCGCGGCAGCCTGCAGTGGCCACGGGAGGCCTTTGATGACAGAGGGCTTGGTCTTGCGGGTCCCCGTGCACTGCCGCTGGGAGCAGCGCGGGGTCTTGGCGTGCTGGAACAGGAGCGCGGTCGTGACGGGCCGGTGCAGGGAGCACTCGGGCAGCTTCTTGGGGGCGAGGGACCTCTTGGCAGCTCTGCTCTTGTTGCGCTGGTGCCGGACGGAGCGGGTTCCGCCCAGGGGCCACGCGCCTTGGGGCCAAGGCGCCTTCTTGAGGGGGAGGCGGCTGAGGCGCCCCCGGAGCTTCATCGCCTGCGCAAGGCGGGGCGCGGTGCAGTGAGAAGGATGGCGCGGGGGAGCCCCCCGCGGCGCGGACGAGCTCGGCGACGCGGTCGAGCCACTCCTCGTAGACGTCGTCGACGGGGCAGTAGCGCAGGAGCTCGTTTGCCACGATGAGCACGGCTCAAGCCTCCATGGGCGCGCGGAGCGCGCGAGACGAAGAACCAGCTGGGGCGAGCGAAGGAGTAGCGGTGCGGCCGTCTCGCCTCACGGATGGATGCTGGGACGACGCTTGCTGCTCGTTCCCCGCCGGGCCGGTGGCGGCGTTGACGGCAGGCGACGGGGAACGGCGGGGGCGGCCGCCGACGTGGGCCGTCTAGGCGACACGAATAGCGAGAGCGGCCCGGCGCTCGGCGCGGGCCCGACGAGCGTCTGACATGGATGCGAGGGGCGGCGAAGAGCAGGGCGGCGGAAGACGGATTCCTGTGCACCCCTACCTGGCGCGCTAAATGTCGGATTTCGGGTTCTGGCAGACCCTCTAGGTTCGAACTCTGGGGTGCATGCGGAGATCTCACCTCCTACCTACCTACACCTCGTCGCCCCGCAAGGATCTAAACTACACAAAGAGCAACACAAGGGACGCAAGGTTTATACTGGTTCGGGCCACCATTGTGGTGTAATACCCTACTCCAGTGTGTGGTGTGGTGGATTGCCTCAGGGGCTGATGATGAACAGTACAGGGTAGAATAGCCTCGCGAGGATCTGTTCTTGGCCGGTGCGACGAACTGCTATGGGGAGTCCGGTCGCTCTCTCTCTCTCTCTCTCTAGATTGCTTGATCTCTAGCTCTATTCAAGATTCTCGATCCCTCTACCCTGTGGGTGGCTAGTCCTATTTATAGGCAAAGGCCCTGGGCCTCTTCCCAAATATTGAGCGGGAAGGGCGCCAACAATTGGCCATTTTGAAGGGGAACATCAAGTACACTTATCCTAACTAAAGTTGGTCCTCGCCTGCCAAAGGCTCTGACGATGACGCCGGCTTGGGCTCCACGATGACCTCCTTCCTGCCGTTGTGTTGGTCTTGGTCTTGTTGCACCAAAATGGTTGCCTTTGCTTGATGCTCTCGTCTGCGCTTGCCTCCTTTGCACCAAAGAGGAAATGAGGACATCAAGCAGTGGCACCACCGGGCGCCTTTGGTCGTCATGGCTTGCGTCATGGGCACCTCGCGAGGTACCCCGCCTTGATCTCTCCGCCTCCTCATGAGCCAGCCTGACGAGGCCGTGCTCGAGGAAGCTTCCTGTCGTCGCCTCATGAGGCTTGGACCTCGCGAGGTCTTGAGCTTGTGCCGATGAAGATGGGCCGTCTTTGGGCCACCCCTTGAAGCCACGCCAGTGTGCAAGTCTGGGTACCCCATTCCGTAACGCCAACACAAGTATCATTTAGTCTTTCATAATTGCTAACACTCAAGCGATACTTGGGGTTACGGAATTTTAATCGGACACAGAGAAAGATAGGGGCTTATAATTTTACCTCCCAACCTTTTACCTCAAGGGTAATGTCAACAATAATAACTCATGCTCCCCTACATCCAATTAGGTACATATATCAGGATTGTTCCAACATACTGTGCTTGCCAAAGGATAAAGTGTAAAAAGGAAAGGTGAAGATCACCATGACTCTTGCATAAGGTAGACGATAATAATAAAAGATAGGCCCTTCACAGAGGGAAGGAGAGGTTGCCATGCGCTTTTATGGTTGGATGCATAAAATCTTAATGCGAAAGAACGTCACTTTATATTGCCACTTATGATATGAACCTTTATTATGCAGTCCGTCGCTTTTATTTCTTCCACATCACAAGATCGTATAAAGCTTATTTCTCCCACACCAATCAACCATACATATTTAGAGCAATTTTTATTGCTTTGCACCGGTGACAACATACTTGAAGGATCTTACTCAATCCATAGGTAGATATGGTGGACTCTAATGGCAAAACTGGTTTAAGGGTTTTGGAAGCACAAGTAGTATCTCTACTTGGTGCAGAGAATTTGGCTAGCATGAGGGGGAAAGGCAAGCTCAACATGTTGGATGATCCATGACAACATACTTTATCTCAGATATAAGAAAACATAACCCATTACGTTGTCTTCCTTGTCCAACGTCAACTCTTTAGCATGTCATATTTTAATGAGTGCTCCCAATCATAAGAGATGTCCATAATAGTATATTTATATGTGAAACCTCTCTTTCCTTATTACTTCCTATTAACTGCAACGATTACCAAAGCTATGTTTGCCAACTCCCAACAACTTTTAATCATCATACTCTTTCTATGTGAAGTCATTACTCTTAATAAGATCAATATGAACTCTTTGTTTCTTTTTATTCTTTTCTCTTCCTTTTTTATTCACTCAAGATCATGGCAAAATAATCAAGCCCTTGACTCAACACTAATCTTTATTATATATAGCTCACGGACTCGATTACATAGAGAGATCATAAAGCAAAATTCAAAACCTGATCATGCCATAAACTTTATTCTACTAGATCAAGATACTACTATATGATCGAACTAAGAAAAATGGTAAAGATAGGAGATGTTGTTGTGATACGATACCGGGGCACCTCCCCCAAGCTTGGCAGTTGACAAGGGGAGTGCCCATACCCATGTGATTATGCCTCCTTCTTTGTTGTTGGTGAAGATGGTGGTGATGAAGATGGATAGTCGCACATCGAGCGTAAGAGGTCCTCCGGCTTGCGGATAATGCCCTTGAGTGCAACAATATGCTCCTTCGACAAAATATTTTCACGTGTGAGATACTTGTTCTGTATACGAGCTAACTCAATCATCTTGAAAGCTTTGATCTCAGTTGGGGTAAGAAGATTGTGATCAAGTTGAAGGATATCTTCTGCAGCCGGAGCTTGATCCTCCGTGACCTTCTTGATCCTTTCGTCCTTGTTGATCTCCATGGGTTCTTCCCCCTTCAGATCTATCTTCATTAGCCAAGCATCGTTGCCACCATTGTTGGAGGAGGGGGAACGACATGATGCCTGGCCTTGACAACCCTGACAGAAAACAAGTCGAAACAATAACAGAGGACAATTGCGTGATACGGGAGTCAAAACCTTCGGGAGAATATATAATGAATTTTTACCGACCAAAATACGTGTCGTGGAAGAAAACGGAGTCCGGAAGGCACACGAGGTGCCCACAAGGTAGGGGGCGCGCCCAGGGGGGTAGGGCGCGCCCTCCACCCTCGTGGAGCCCTCGTGTCCTTCCCGGACTGCCACTTATTTTTCTATTTTTCTAAATATTCCAAAATGGACAAATATTGCCTTAAAAACTGTTTTGGAGTCGGTTTACTTACCGTACCACATACCTATTCCTTTTCGGTGTCTGAAGCATTCTGGAAAGTGTCCCTTGTATATTCCTCGGGGGTTACGGTTTCAATAACATTGGTTTCAACATTTATTGGATTAACTGAGATATAATGTTTGATTCTTTGACCGTTTACCACCTTCGGATTTGTGCCTTCGAAATTGTTGATTTTTATGGCACCAGAACGATAGACCTCCTCGATAACATAGGGGCCTTCCCATTTAGAGAGAAGTTTTCCTGCAAAAAATCTTAAACGAGAGTTGTATAGCAATACATAATCACCTATATTAAACTCACGCTTTTGTATCCTTTTGTCATGCCATCTTTTAACTTTTTCTTTAAACAACTTTGCATTTTCATAAGCTTGGGTTCTCCATTCATCAAGTGAGCTAATATCAAATAACCTCTTCTCACCGGCAAGTTTGATATCATAGTTTAGCTCTTTAATAGCCCAATATGCCTTATGTTCTAGTTCGAGAGGTAAGTGACATGCTTTTCCATAAACCATTTTATACGGAGACATACCATAGGATTTTTATATGCAGTTCTATAGGCCCATAATGCATCATCAACTTTCTTGGACCAATTCTTTCCAGACCTATTAACAGTATTTTGCAAAATTAATTTGAGCTCTCTATTACTCAATTCTACTTGACCACTAGACTATGGGTGATAAGGAGATGCAATTCTATGATTAACATCATACTTAGCAAGCATTTTACGGAAAGCACCATGAATAAAATGTGAACCACCATCGGTCATTAAATATCTAGGGACTCCAAACCTCGGAAAAATAACTTCTTTAAGCATTTTAATAGAAGTGTTATGATCAGCACTACTAGTTGGAATAGCTTCTACCCACTTAGTAACGTAATCAACAACAACTAAAATATGTGTATATCCATTAGAGGTAGGAAAAGGTCCCATATAATCAAAGCCCCAAACATCAAATGGTTCAATAACAAGTGAATAATTCATAGGCATTTCTTGACGTTTACTAATATTACCAATTCTTTGACATTCATCACATGACAAGACGAACTTACGGGCATCCTTGAAGAGAGTAGGCCAATAAAATCCGGATTGCAATACCTTATGTGCAGTTCTATCTCCAGCGTGGTGTCCTCCATAAGCTTCGGAGTGACACTTATGTAGGATCTGCTCCTGTTCATGCTCAGGTACACAACGTCTAATAACACCATCTACTCCTTCTTTATAAAGATGTGGGTCATCCCAAAAGTAATGTCTCAAATTATAGAAAAACTTTTTCTTTTGCTGGTATGTGAAACTAGGTGGTATAAATTTAGCAACAATATAATTAGCATAATCAGCATACCAAGGAGTACTACGAGAAGTACTTATAACATTTAATTGTTCATCAGGAAAGCTATCATCAATAGGTAGTGGGTCATCAAGAACATTTTCTAACCTAGACAAGTTGTCTGCAACGAGGTTCTCAGCTCCCTTTCTATCAACAATATGCAAATCAAATTCTTGTAGCAGGAGAACCCATCTAATAAGTCTAGGTTTAGCATCTTTCTTTTCCATCAGATATTTAATAGCAGCATGATCAGTGTGAATGGCTACTTTAGAATCAACAATATAAGGTCTGAACTTATCACAAGCAAATACAACTCCTAAGAATTTTTTTTCAGTAGTAGCATAATTTCTTTGAGCATTATCTAGAGTCTTACTAGCATAATGGATAACATTTAATTTCTTATCAACTCTTTGCCCTAGAACAGCACCTACAGCATAATCACTAGCATCATACATAATTTCAAAGGGTAAATTCCAATCAGGTGGCTGAATAATAGGTGCAGAGATCAATGCTTTCTTAAGTATTTCAAATGCTTCTACACAATCATCATCAAAGACAAATGGTATATCTTTTTGTAATAAATTAGTCAGAGGCCGAGAAATTTTTGAGAAGTCCTTAATGAACCTCCTATAAAATCTGGCGTGACCAAGGAAACTTCTTATACCTTTGATGTCCTTGGGACATGGCATCTTTTCAATAGCATCAACCTTGGCTTTATCAACTTCAATACCTCTTTCATAAACTTTATGCCCCAAGACAATACCTCCATTAACCATAAAGTGGCACTTTTCCCAATTCAAAATAAGATTAGTTTCTTCACCTCTCTGCAAAACTCGATCAAGATTGCTCAAGCAATCATCAAAAGAAGATCCATAGACGGAAAAATTGTCCATGAAAACCTCACAAATCTTTTCACAGAAGTCAGAGAATATAGCCATCATGCATCTTTGAAAGGTAAAAGGTGCATTACATAAACCAAAAGGCATACGTCTATAAGCAAAAGTACCAAAAGGGCATGTAAAAGTAGTCTTTGATTGATCTTTAGCCAACACAGGTATTTGAGAGAATCCAGAGTAACCATCTAGAAAGCAATAATGTGTATGTTTGCATAATCTTTCTAGCATTTGATTGATAAAAGGTAAGGGGTAATGATCTTTCTTAGTAGCCTTATTTAATTTACGGAAATCAATTACCATCCTATAACCTGTAATAATTCTTTGCGGAATCAATTCATCTTTATCATTAGGAACAACAGTAACACCTACCTTCTTAGGGACACAATGAACAGGACCTACCCATTGACTATCAGCAACGGGATAAATTATACCTGCCTCCAGAAGCTTCAGTATTTCTTTTCATACCACTTCTTTCATCTTAGGATTAAGCCTTCGTTGATGATCACGGACTGGTTTGGCACCTTCTTCTAAATCTATTTTATGTTGACATAGAGTGGGACTAATGCTCTTAAGATCATGAAGAATATATCCAATAGCAGCACGGTGCTTCTTCAGAGTTTTTAGTAATCTTTCTTCTTCATGCTCTGAAAGGTTAGCACTAATAATAACAGGATATATCTTCTTTTCATCAAGATAAGCATATTTAAGCTTATCAGGCAACGGTTTAAGCTCAAACACGGGATCACCCTTGGGTGGAGGAGGATCCCCTAAGATTTCAACAGGCAAATTGTGTTTTAATAGGTTCCTGTTTAAAGAATACTTCATCTATTTCCCTTCTTTCATTCATAAACATATCATTTTCATGGTCTAGCAAATATTGTTCTAAAGGATCACTAGGAGGTACGGCAATAGAAGCAAGACCAACAATTTCATGCTTACTAGGCAATTCTTCTTCATGGTGTTGTTTACTAAATTTAGAGAAATTAAACTCATGAATCATATCACCCAAACCAATAGTAACAACATTCTTTTCGCAATCCATCTTAGCATTAACGGTGTTCAAGAAGGGTCTACCAAATATAATGGGACAAAAGCTATCTTGTGGGGAACCAAGAACAAGAAAATCAGCAGGGTTTTTAGTTTTCCCACACAAGACTTCAACATCTCTAACAATTCCCATTGGTGAAATAGTATCTCTATTGGAAAGTTTAATTGTAACATCAATATCTTATATCTCAGCAGGTGCAATCTCATGCATAATTTCTTTGTATAAGTCATAGGGTATTGCACTAACACTAGCACCCATATCACATAAGCCATGATAACAATGATGTCCTATTTTAACAGAAATAACAGGCACGCCTACCACAGGTCTATGTTTATCTTTAACGCCAGGTTTAGCAATTCTAGCAGTTTCACCGCAGAAATGAATAACATGCCCATCAATATTATCAGACAAGAGATCTTTAACAATAGCAATGTTAGGTTCAACTTTAACTTGCTCAGGAGGTGTATAAGTTCTAATATTTCTTTTACTAACTACAGTTGAAGCTTTAGCATGATCCTTTATTCTAACAGGAAAAGGTGGTTTCTCAACATAAGAAGTAGGAACAATAGGATCATTGTAAGTGACAATCTTTTCTTCAACTTTAATAGGTGCAGCTACTTTTACTTATATAGGAGGATGATATTTAAACCACTTCTCCTTGGGGAGATCAACATAAGTAGCAAAAGATTCGCAGAAAGAAGCTACTATCTCAGAGTCAAGTCCATATTTAGTGCTAAATTTACGGAAAACGTCGGTATCCATAAAAGATTTAACACAATCAAACTTAGGTGTCATACCTGACTCCTTACCTTCGTCGAGATACCAGTCTTCAGAGTTGTGTTTAATTATATCCAATAAATTCCATTTGAATTCAATAGTCTTCATCATAAAAGAGCCAGCACAATAAGTATCGAGCATAGTTTGATTATTATGAGAAAGCCGAGCATAAAAACTTTGAAAAATTATTTCTCTTGGAAGCTCATGATTGGGGCATGAATATAACATTGATTTAAGCCTCCCCCAAGCTTGAGCGATGCTTTCTCCTTCGCGAGGCCAGAAATTATATATATAATTGCGATCATGATGAACAAGATGCATAGGATAATATTTTTGATGAAATTCCAGCTTCATTTGTTTATAGTTCCATGATCCCGTATCATCACATAGCCTATACCATGTCGATGCATCTCCCTTCAAAGATAAAGGGAAGACCTTCTTCTTAACAACATCATCGGGTATACCTGCAAGCTTAAATAATCCAAAAACTTCATCGACAAATATTAGGTGCTCATCAGGATGCTTTGTTCCATCTCCTGTAAAAGGATTATCTAGCAGTTTTTCCATCATACCCGAAGGAACTTCAAAGGGAACATTTTCATTTTCAGTAGGTTCAGTAGGTTGAGGAGCAACTCTTTGCTCTACTGGTCGGGGTGAAGATACCCCGAACAAGCCCCTCAGAGGATTACTTTCCATAGTAACAAGTGACAGTAAATTTTAGCACACTATATAAATTTTCCTTACCAAATTCCACCTACCAAAGGCGCTTCACTCCCCGGCAACGGCGCCAGAAAAGAGTCTTGATGACCCACAAGTATAGGGGATCTATCTAGTCCTTTCGATAAGTAAGAGTGTCGAACCCAACGAGGAGCAGAAGGAAATGATAAGCGGTTTTTAGCAAGGTATTCTCTGCAAGTACTGAAATAAGTGGTAACAGATAATTTTGTGATAGGATAATTTGTAACGAGCAACTAGTAAAAAAGTAAATAAAGTGCAGCAAGGTGGCCCAATCCTTTTTGTAGCAAAGGACAAGCCTGGACAAACTCATATATAAGGAAAAGCACTCCCGAGCTCACATGGGAATATCGTCAAGCTAGTTTTCATCACGTTCATATGATTGGCGTTCGGTACTTTGATAATTTGATATGTGGGTGGACCGGTGCTTGGGTGCTGTTCTTACTTGAACAAGCATCCCACTTATGATTAACCTCTATTGCAAGCATCCGCAACTACAACAAAAGTATTAAGGTAAACCTAACCATAGCATGAAACATATGGATCCAAATCAGCCCCTTACGAAGCAATGCATAAACTAGGGTTTAAGCTTCATCACTCTAGCAACCCATCATCTACTTATTACTTCCCAATGCCTTCCTCTAGGCCCAAATAATGGTGAAGTGTTATGTAGTCGACGTTCACATAACACCACTAGAGGCTAGACAACATACATCTCATCAAAATATCAAACGAATACCAAATTCACATGACTACTAATAGCAAGACTCCTCCCATGTCCTCAGGAACAAACGTAACTACTCACAAAGCATATTCATGTTCATAATTAGAGGGGTAATAATATGCATATAGGATCTGAACATATGATCTTTCACCAAATAAACCAACTAGCATCAACTACAAGGAGTAATCAACACTACTAGCAACCTACTAGTACCAATCCCGGACTTGGAGACAAGAATTGGATACAAGAGATGAACTAGGGTTTTGAGAGGAGATGGTGCTGGTGAAGATATTGATGGAGATTGCCCTCTCCCGATGAGAGGAGCTTTGGTGATGACGATGGTGATGATTTTCCCCTCCTGGAGGGAAGTGTCCCGGCAGAAAAGCTCTGCCGGAGCCCTAGATTGGTTCCGCCAAGGTTCCGTCTCGTGGCGGCGGAGTTTCGTTCCGATAGGTTGCTTATGATTTTTTCCTCGAGAAAGACCTCATATAGCAGAAGATGGGCATCGGAGAGCCAACAGGGGGCCCACGAGGTAGGGGGCGCAGAGGGGGTAGGCGCGCCCCACCCTCGTGGACAGGTGGGCCCCCTCCGTGAACTTCTTCCATCGGATATTTTTATTATTTCCAAAAATGAGTTCCGTGGAGTTTCAGGACTTTTGGAGTTGTGCAGAATAGGTCTCTAATATTTGCTCCTTTTCCAGCCCAGAATTCCAGTTGTCGGCATTCTCCCTCCTTATGTAAACCTTGTAAAATAAGAGAGAGTAGGTATAAAATTGCGACATAACGTGTAATAACAGCCCATAATGCAATAAATATCGATATAAAAGCATGATGCAAAATGGACGTATCAGCAGCCTGTGCAAGATTTCAGCGGTCAGATACCTAGCTTCTCTTAGCTTCTTGATGTCCTCCTCTGTGACTGAGGAGGCCCCCCACCGGCCTTGAAGGTTGGATCCGGACATGATTGAAGGTCCGAAGCGCTTGACCTCCGCCTTGGGTGCTGGAATTCGAGGTGGGAGAAGGGAAAGATCGAGCGCAAAAATAAAAGGACAGGCCTTGACCCCTTTATAAAGAGGGTGGATAGCAAGCGCCCTCCGCACGACCGTCTGGAACTTGCCTAAAATCAAGGAGTCGTGCCAGCGGGTACGATTGGGTTACCCACACCCGTATTGATGAGAATCCCGTGAAAAGAAGGACACGATCTCTGCTTTGACAAGACGTGCCAACAAAACCGCCTCGCAACACGTGCAGTGGCAGGCTCGGAAAAATGGTTTGTCATGACCAGACCACGGCAGAACGTCACGTTAAGAAAAGCTGTCAGTAGATTAGATTTGTGGAAATATTATTCTCTCTACGGTGGTATGTGGAATTTGTTTTGCAGAGCCGGACACTATCCTTGTGTTCAGAATCTTCTATGGAGTATTCGAAGGAGGAACCCGCCTTGCAATGCCGAAGACAATCTGCGCATCGGACTCATCATCATTGAAGCCTGGTTCAGGGGCTACTGAGGGAGTCCTGGATTAGGGTGTCCCCGGACAGCCAGACTATATACTTTAGCCAGACTGTTGGCCTATGAAGATACAAGATTGAAGACTTCATCCCGTGTCCGGATGGGACTCTCCTTGGAGTGGAAGGCAAGCTTGGCAATACAGATATGTAGATCTCCTCCCTTGTAACCGACTCTGTGTAACCCTAGCACCCTCCGGTGTCTATATAAACCGGAGGGTTTAGTCCGTAGGACAACAACAATCATACCATAGGCTAGCTTCTAGGGTTTAGCCTCTACGATCTCGTGGTAGATCAACTCTTGTAATACTCATATCATCACGATCAATCAAGCAGGAAGTAGGGTATTACCTCCATCGAGAGGGCCCGAACCTGGGTAAACATCGTGTCCCCAGCCTCCTGTTACCATCCGCCTTAGACGCACAGTTCGGACCCCCTACCCGAGATCCGCCGGTTTTGACACCGACAATCATTTTCCCGAACTCTAAGCTGCAAGCACTGTTAGTAGAGCAGAACATATTATCATCCAATAAATTTGACATATGAATAGATCATTATCAACAACACGAGTGAAAAGTGTGAGATCTGTGGATCCTGACTTCAACCCTTTCTCGAGTAGAAACTTCTTCAAGGTGTCATACCAAGCTCGAGGGGCTTGCTTCAGCCCATATAGAGACTTTTTCAACCTGAAAACTTTGCTAGGAAACTCAGGGTCTTCAAAGCCAGGTGTCTGTCTAACAAACACTTCCTCATCAATTTCACCATTGAGCAAAGCACTTTTCAAATCCATTTGATAAAGCAAGATATCATTGTAATTTGCATAAGCGAGAAGGATACGAATTGCCTCAAGACGAGCAACGGGAGCATAAGTTTCACCGAAATCAATACCTTCTACCTGTGTATACCCTTGAGAGACAAGACGTGCTTTGTTTCTCACAACAATGTCATTTTCATCTTGCTTGTTCCGGAATATCCATTTGGTGCCGGTGATATTATGATTCTTAGGATTCGGCTTGTCAACCAATTCCAAAATATCATTTAGCTCGAATTGCACCAACTCCTCTTGCATAGCATTCATCCAATCTAGATCATTCATGACTTCCTCATACTTGGTAGGTTCTGCCAATGAAACAAAGGAGAAACTGCCAAAGTAGTTAGCCAAACGAGTGCGTGAACGAGTTGTGGGTTGATAACCTAGATTCTCGAGTTCATCGAGAATTAATGAAGGATCAAATCGATTATCCACTCGAGGATGAGGATTTTCATCTTGATGATCATTATCATTTTCATCAGCATCAAAATTTGTATCGCCATTCCCTTCAGGATTGCCATTTTGCTCGGCATTTGGATTCGGGTTGCCATTAGTATTTTGATTGGCATTTTCTTCGGCAGTGTCTTGGCGAGTTCTGCTTCGAGTCATAGGAGCATCATCATCGGAAGACTCGGGTGTATTTTCTTCAACTGGCTTGACGCTCCCAATGGCCATTTGCAAAATAGCATCCGATACGAGTGGTTCATCTATCACATTTGGCAGGTGCTCCTTTTGGGATCCATTAGATTCATCAAATCGCACATTTACCGTTTCCATAACTTTCCCGTTGTGAGAGTTATAGACACGATAAGTATGCGAGTTTGAGCCATAACCAAGAATAAAACCTAGGTTCAAACTTGGAAGAATGATTCATATCATGAATATAACAAGGTGCACCGAAAACACGTAAATAAGAAACATTTGGTTTCTTGCCAGTGATAAGCTCATATGAAGTTTTCTTAAGGAACTTGTGAAGGTAAACACGATTGATAACATGACAAGCAGTATTAATAGCATCAGCCCAGAAGCGAATAGGAGTTTTATACTCAGCGAGCATTGTTCTCGCCATTTCGATGAGAGTTCTATTCTTTCGTTCAACAAATCCATTCTGTTGGGGAGTGTATGCGGCAGAGAACTCATGATTAATACCATTTTCGTTGAGAAATTCATCGATATGAGTATTTTTGAACTCTATCCCATTGTCACTTCTGACATGCTTAATTCACACACCATATTCATTCTAGGGCTTCTTAGCAAATCTTTTGAAGACATCCTAGGTGCAGGTTTTGTCTTCGAGAAAGAATACCCAAGTGTAACGAGAGAAATCATCAACAAAAACCAGGCCATAATGACTGCCACTGAAACTTGCATAGTTTTGAGGACCGAATAAATCCATATGAAGAATTTCCAGAGGTCTAGTTATGGTCATAATAGTCTTTGATGAATGATGCATCTTGGCCAATTTACCAGCCTCACATGCAGCACAAAGATGATCCTTGTCGAATTTCACATCAGGAATGCCATGGAGATGATTTTTCTTCACTAGAGTCTGCAAATTTCTCATGCCTACATGACCAAGCCATCGGTTATAGCCAACCTTTGGTTGCTTTTGCAAGCAAACAAGTTTAGACTGAGGGACCCTTAGCGAAATCCACAATATATAGATCACCTTTTCTAATTCCCTCGAAGACGAAGGAATTTTCAGAGGCCATAAAGACAATGCATTTGGATATGGAAAATAGAACTAGCATCCCTAGATCACATGGCTTGCCAACTAACATAAGATTGAATCCAAGAGTCTGAACAAGTAAAACATCATCAATGGACTTGTCTTTGGATATGGCAATTTTACATAGCCCAATTACCTTTCCTTTGTTGTTGTCGCCAAAAGTGATATACTTCAGAGGTGAAGTAGTTCAGTTGGTGTCGACAAACAATGACTTGTCTCCGGTCACATGACTAGTGCATCCACTATCCATTTTGTACACCCGGAGACATAGTCCTGCAGAAGAATTAGGCTTTCTTAACCACCCACATCTTTGCAGGTGGCTTCGAAATAGTATAGCGAGCAGGATATGATTTCTTTCGGTAAACATAATTGTTGCTCATGGAGGTGCGAGCATAATCGAAAGAATAAGCAGTGAACTTCCTTCCAAACGAATGCGAATAGTGATTGCATGAGGCATGCATGTACTCATTCCATCGAACTTTTTCAAGGAAGTAACGAGCATTTTGAGCATGCATGGTTAGTAATGTGGTAATAGGTAATGCTTCAGTAGTTTTCTTAGGCACCCATATAGCTTTCTTTTGGCGGGCCATTCTTGCTGTTTGGTCCAACATAGCGAGCAACAGCCTCACCATATTGGTTTTTGAACAACTTATAGTTTTCCAGAGAATCATCATCAGGATATTCAGGAATGGGAGAGTTATATCCCGAAAGCAAAGCTGGATTAAGCGTTTTGCTCTTGGTAGGCACCCATACAGTGCGATGATATTGATCAGGTTCCAGTAGGACCATTTTCATTTAGGTTCCTTTCAAAATCGATGCCTTCTTTCCTAGGATTTTGTGAAGAATGGATTTCTTCAAAACATCACAAAGGGTTTGATGCTCTTTGAGAGATTTGAACATTATTCCTGTCTGAAGAAGATCCTTCAACCTAGCATTTTCATCAGAAACAGAACCATTTTCCTCGACATAGGGGTTAGCTTTCACAGAAGATTCAACATAGGTTTGTTCAAGACATTTTAATCAAGGTGGAACAAACACTTCAGGTTTCTCTTTAAGTTGTTGGGTGAGAAGAGAATTTTCTCTGATCAAATCCTCATGAGCCTCTCTCAGCGCCTCGAGTTCCTATTTCCTTTTCAGGTAATAATAGGTCAATCTTTCATGGTCAGGTGAGAGAAAATCATGACAATTTGTTAGTTCTTCCATTCGTGACTTGAGAGTGGAATACTCTTCGGTCAGCGACAGATTTTTCTCCATCTCCTCAACCAACAACCCTTCAGAATTCTTGAGGGTTTTCTCAATTTTCTCAAGAAGTTTTTGTTGAATATTGGCAATTTTAATCAATTTAGCATGGTCATCTTCATTGGAAGAATATTGATCACTAGAGTGAACCTTGTGATTTTTGGAGTATACCTTTTCTTTCGATGCTTCGGCCAGGCAGGAGATTCATCATCGCTTGACAGATTCCTGAATAAGTTTGTTCCAGGGGAGGAAGCATATGCAATGCCAGCCATGCCAGAGTCAGAATCCTCATCGGATTCATCAGCTTCCTCAGAGTCCGACGATTCTTCTTCATTAGAATCCATTTCCTTGTCGATGTACGCCTCGGCCTTGCGAGAGTTATTCCTGCGGTAGTAGAGGTAACTAGTGATGCTGGATGGTGACATAGTATTTGTTTGACCGGTTCGTCCTTCTACACAAGGACTATGTCTGGTTGGAGGGGCTGTGACTTAACACGGAAGATAAGCTCTCTTCACCCTATTCTCCTCGACAATTGGTTCGTCAACCAATTCCGATCACTCATGCTAGATACTTGAGGCCATCTATGAACCTTTACAGGCTTCTTCTTTGAGAACCACAATCACTCTTGGTCTCTGAAGAAATTGACACCTAACCGTCTAGAGAATTTGCAGCTCTCAAGAGTAATAGGTGGAGTGTACAGGACTTAGATTCGAGTGATGCTGAACCACTATCTAATTCTTCGGCTCTAGGGGTTCTCTCTCGGTGGATTTTAAACTCAAATCACTCAGAGAGGGGGTTTCTCAACAATCTTCTTGGAATCAAACGAGCATCCACTGGACAAAACCGGTGCGGGTATATATAGCCGCAACCTTCCCTGGTGGGAAATGACCATTTTGGACACGCGGTCTGGCCAATGGCCAACCGACACGTTTACAACAGTCAGATTTGGGAGCAATGGTAACATTACTAGAGGAACAAGCAATGCTAACTCCTCGGTCTAAGACAAATGTCTCGGAGCGAAGAAGATCATAGTCTCTTGCTGGCAAGTATTTGCTCAGAGCACAAGGAGATTTCTCTCACAACTTTCATAGGATTTGGGTTCAGCATCAGAGAATCAAAGTTTTGAATGCTACATCCCTCTTAATAATACGATTGTCCTATGACTCAATAAGGAGAAGAATAATTACAAAATAAGTCCTATGTCTTCAATCTCCTCGAACTCGGTCAATTTCCTCAGACAGGCTCCGAACCAATTGCTTCACTTTAGCAACTTTTGAGGGGTCACTCTTGTTATCATATTCTTCGGTGATAACCTTCACTACATCACAGGGAGATTACCTTCATCGTTTAACTCAAACTCCTCGTGATCTCAGGGACCTGTTACTCTTTGTGCACTAGCAAACACATAAGTCTCATGTTGTTTATGTCAACAAACTCCAAAACATAAGGGGCCTATCATTGCACCAACAAGATGCTTTAGCTTGGCAGCCACGTTTTGCTCTTTGAGTGCAAGCTCTTCTTCACTAGGTTTTGAACTCGTTGAAGAAGCTTTCCCTTGAGAATGTTTTAGCTTGGAGACACGCATCTCTTCACAACCACTAGTTCTTGTTCATTATGAAGTGACGATGTGGAAGACACTTGTGGTTGGGGTTGATCTTGAACTTCAGCTTGACCTTGAGCATCAATAATTGGTTCTTCACCATTTGGTTGAGCTTGCCCACTTGATCTAGTTCTTGGATAGGCTCATGATCTCCAGTAGCATCTTGTACATGTGGTGGCGGTGATGAATTCCCTTGTGGAGACTCCATAAGAGGGGCTCTTACTCCTTCTTCTACTTGGACTTGGGGTGTTTCTTGTGGACGAATATGGCCTATCACCATAGTCCTTATAGCTTGTGAAGGAGCCTCGTCACCTACAACACGAGGAACAATTTGCTCCACACGAGAGCCATTATCTTCATCAAACTCCACATTTACCGTTTTCTCAATGCATCCCGTGGATTTGTTGAGAACTTGTTAAGCATGAAAGTTTGAGGCTCTGATACATCTCCATCGTATCTACTTTTCCAAACACTTTTGCCCTTGTTTTGGACTCTAACTTGCATGATTTGAATGGAACTAACCCGGAATGACGTTGTTTTTAGCAGAATTGCCATGGTGTTATTTTTGCGCAGAAATAAAAGTTCTCGGAATGACCTGAAAATCAACGGAGATTATTTTTGGAAATAATAAAAAATATTGGCGAAAGAATCAAGGCCAGGGGGGCCACACCCTGTCCACGAGGGTGGGGGGCGCGCCCCCCTGCCTCGTGGGCCCCCTGGAGCTCCACCGACCTCAACTCCAACTCTATATATTTGTGTTCAGGGAGAAAAAACCAGAGAGAAGGATTCATCGCGTTTTACGATACGGAGCCGCCGCCAAGCCCTAATCTCTCTGGGGAGGGCTGATCTGGAGTCCGTTCGGGGCACTAGAGAGGGGAATCCATCACCATCGTCATCATCAACCATCCTCCATCACCAATTTCATGATGCTCATCGCCGTGTGTGAGTAATTTCATCGTAGGATTGCTGGACGGTGACGGGTTGGATGAGATTTATCATGTAATGGAGTTAGTTTTGTTAGGGTTTGATCCCTAGTATCCACTATGTTCTGAGATTGATGTTGCTATGACTTTGCTATGCTTAATGCATGTCACTAGGGCCCGAGTGCCATGATTTCAGATCTGAACCTATTATGTTTTCATGAATATATGTGTGTTCTTGATCTTATCTTGCAAGTCATTAGTCACCTACTATGTGTTATGATCCGGCAACCCCAAAGTGACAATAATCGAGACCACTCCCTGTGATGACCGTAGTTTGAGGAGTTCATGTATTCACTATGTGTTAATGCTTTGGTCCGGTACTCTATTAAAAGGAGGCCTTAAATATCCCTTAGTTTCCATTAGGACCCCGCTGCCACAGGACGGTAGGACAAAAGATGTCATGCAAGTTCTTTTCCATAAGCACATATGACTATATTCGGAATACATGCCTACATTACATTGATGAATTGGAGCTAGTTCTGTGTTACCATATGTTATAACTGTTGCATGAATCATCGCATCCGGCATAATTCTCCATCACCGATCCAATGCCTATGAGATTTTCACATATTGTTCTTTGCTTATTAACTTTTTCGTTGTTGCTGCTACAATCACTACAAAACTGCTACTGTTACTTTTGCCACTGTTACCGTTACTTCCATATTACTTTGCTACTAAATACTTTCCTGCAGTTACTAAGTTATCCAGGTGTGGTTGAATTGACAACTCAACTGCTAATACTTGAGAATATTCTTTGGCTCCCCTTGTGTCGAATCAATTAATTTGGGTTGAATACTCTACCCTCGAAAATTGTTGCGATCCCCTATACTTGTGGGTTATCAAGACTATTTTCTGGCGCCGTTGCAGGGGAGCATAGCTCTATTCTTTGAGTCACTTGGGATTTATATCTTCTGGTCACTATGAGGAACTTGAAAGACGAGTAAACCAAAAAATTTCCCTCAACTATGAGGGGAGGTAAGGAACTGCCATCTAGCTCTGCACTTGATTCACCTTCTGTTTTGTGTAAGCTTGCGACACCTAAACCTGCTTCTGCTATTAATTCTGATATGTCGCATGTAATTGATGATGCCACTTCTTCTATGCATGATACTTATGATGAAACTACTTCTATGCTTGATACTACTGTCCCCACTTGGTGAATTTCTTGATGAACAACTTGCTAGGGCTAGAGAGAATGAAATTATTGAAACTGATAATATTGATGAAAGCGATGATGAAGATTCTCCCCCTAGATATGAATTGCCTATTGTGCCTGAGGGTTATGCTATGGATGAAGAAACTGCTAGATACTTTCTTGCTTGCAATGATAGGAGTGATCTTAAGAAATTATTAGCTAAGCTGAAAGAAAAATCTTTGAATGCTAGAATGAAATATGACCCTGCTTATGCTACTTCACCTATCTTTGTTACTGATAAGGATTATGATTTCTCTGTTGATCCCGAGATAATTACTCTGGTTGAATCTGATCCTTTCTATGGCTATGAATCTGAAACTGTTGTGGCACATCTTACTAAATTAAATGATATCGCCACCCTGTTCACTGATGATGAGGAAACTCGCTACTATTATATCCTTAAATTACTTCCGTTCTCATTAAAGGGTGATGCTAAGACATGGTTTAATTCTCTTGATCCTGGTTGTGTGCGTAGTCCCCGTGATATGATTTATTACTTCTGCTAAATATTTCCCTCCTCATAAGAAACAAACTGCTTTAAGGAAATATATAATTTTGTGCAAATTGAAGAAGAGAGTCTCCCACAAGCTTGGGGGAGGCTTCTCCAATTACTTAATGCTTTTCCTGATCATCCTCTCAAGAAAAATGAAATACTTGATATCTTTTATAATGGACTAACCGATGCTTCCAGAGACCACATGGATAGTTGTGCTGGTTGTGTTTTCAGGGAAAGAATAGTTGATCAAGCTGAAATTCTATTGAATAATATGTTGACGACACTACCCGAACCAACTCCTAAGCCAACTCCGAAGAAGAGGGGTGTTCTATTTCTCGGTCCCGAAGATATGCAAGAGGCAAAGAAAACTATGAAAGAAAAAGGTATTAAAGTTGAAGATGTTAAGAATTTACCTCCTGTTGAAGAAATACATGGTCTTAATTCATTACCTATTGAAGAAACACACGGTCTTGATAACCCGACACTGGTAGTAAAGGTAAATTCTCTCTATAGATATGATAAAGCTGAAATCCCTCCTGCCAAGTTTGCTAGCCAATGTTTGGATGAGTTTGATAACTTTATGGTAAGCAAGAAGATTTAAATGCTTATTTTGGTAGACAATTAAAACGAAATGCTTATATGATTGAACACTTGAGTGATTATATGTCTAGAGTTAAAGGTGAACTTAAACTCATTAGTAAACATGCTTCTATTGTCACCACTCAAGTAGAACAAGTACTTAAAGCTCAAAATGATTTGCTCAATGAATTAAATAATAAGAAGAATGATAATGCTATTAGAGTTGTGACTAGAGGGGCTAAAATGACTCAGGAACCTTTGTATCCTGAGGGCCACCCTAAGAGAATTGAGCAAGATTTTCAGAGAACTAATGTAGATGCACCTAGTCCTTCTAAAAATAAGAAAAAGATAAATGATAGGACTTTGCATGCTTCTAGTGAACCTGTTGTTGACACACCTGAGAATCCCAATATTTATATTTCTGATGCTGAAACACAATCTGGTAATGAGCATGAACCTAGTGATAATATTAATGATGATGTTCATGTTGATGCTCAACCTAGCAATGATAATGATGTAGAAATTGAACCTGCTGTTGATCTTGATAACCCACAATCAAAGAATCAACGTTATGATAAGAGAGACTTTGTTGCTAGGAAGCACGGTAAGGAAAGAGAACCATGGGTTCAGAAACCCATGCCTTTTCCTCCCAAACCATCCAAGAAAAAGGATGATGAGGATTTTGAGCGCTTTGCTAAAATGATTAGACCTATCTTTTTGTGTATGCGTTTTGTTGATATGATTAAAATGAATCCTTATGCCAAGTATATAAAGGATCTTGTTACAAATAAGAGAAAGATACCGGAAGCTGAAATTTCCACCATGCTTGCTAATTATACTTTTAAGGGTTGAATACCTAAGAAACTTGGGGATCCAGGAGTACCAACTATACCATGCTCCATTAAAAGAAATTATGTTAGAACTGCTTTATGTGATCTTGGAGCCGGTGTTAGTGTTATGCCTCTCTCTTTATATTGTAGACTTGATTTGAATAAGTTGACACCTACTGAAATATCTTTGCAAATGGCTGATAAATCAATTGCTATACCTGTCGGTATTTGTGAGAACGTGCCTGTTGTGGTTGCAAACGTCACTATTTTAACGAACTTTGTTATTCTTGATATTCCGGAGGCGATAGTATGTCTATTATTCTTGGAAGACCCTTTTTGAATACTGCAGGGCTGTTATTGATTGCAACAAAGGCAATGTCACTTTTCATGTTAATTGAAATGAGCATACGGTAAACTTTCCGAGGAAACAACCTCAAGTCCACAATATCAATTCTATTGGAAAAATTCCATCAATTATTATTGGAGCTTTTGAATTTCCTCTTCCTATTGTCAAGAATAAATATGATATTCTTATTGTTGGGGATGTGCATATCCCCGTTGAGATAACATAGTGTTGTTCGAAAATTCTCCGGTTTCATGTGATTCGGAATGAGTTTGTTAACAAGACTTGATCAACCTTGTTAGTGGATTCCTTTTGATGGGGATGAGATGGATGAAGTTAGAAGGCACAACCTTCTGTACCCTTCTTTTACTTTCTGTTATTTAGAATAAACAAAGCAAAAATAGTATTTTCTGTCTGCTTTCTGAATTAGCCGTGGCAATAGACCAACTTAGGCCAAAAGCCTAAGCTTGGGGGAGTACGTATCTCTCACCGACATTACATTCATATCCACACACTCATGCTAGTTGTCGGTGCTCATACTTTTTCATTTTAATATCCATGTTAGTTTATTTTCCTTTTTTATGCTTTCTTCTTGTATGTTTAAAAACCTTAAGAAAAACCAAAAAAATTAGTTGTAGATTTTAGCTAGTTTACTTTTCATGTTGTAGTAGTAACTAAAAGAAAACCCAAAAAGATTTCTCGTTCTTATTTTGCTTGTTGGGAGCTTTCCCGTGTAAATAGTTTTATTTGTTTTCTTTTCTTTGGGGGTCGAGAGGAGAAGACCATAATGAAAATGTTGAAGTGGCTCTTATATGCATTATTGTTGATTTAACAAAGAGCCCATACTGCCTTGTCTTCTCCTGTTTATTGAACGCTTGCAAATTCCAGCTTAGTCCAATGCACGTGCACTATTATTATTATCCACATCGTTCGGTCGTGCAAGTTAAAGGCAATAATGACGATATATGATGGACTGGTTGAGATGAGAGAAGCTGGTATGAACTCGACCTCTCTTGTTTTTGTAAATATGATTATTTCATCATTCCTGATTCAGCCTATTATGAATAAACATGTTTGCAATGACAATTAGAGATTATAGTTGCTTATGCCATGCTTAATTAGCTAGGAGTTTATAATGGTTTACCTTGCGTGCCAACATGCTATTAAAATGGTTGTGATGTGGTATAATAGGGTGGTATCCTCCTTTGAATGATTCAAGTGACTGGACTAGGCACATGTTCACGCATGTAGTTAAAACAAAATCAACATAGCCTCCACGATATTTATGTTCATGGTGGATTATATCCTACTCATGCTTGCACTCAATGTTTATTAATTTTAATGCATGTTCATGACTGTTGTCGCTCTCTAGTTGGTCGCTTCCCAGTCTTTTTCTAGCCTTCACTTGTACTAAGCGGGAATACTACTTGTGCATCCACTTCCATAAACCCCAAAGTTATTCCATATGAGTCCACTATACCTTCCTATATATGCGGTATATACCTGTCGTTCCAAGTAAATTTGTGTGTGTCAAACTCTAAACCTTCATATGAAATTCTGTTTTGTATGCTCGAATAGCTCATGTATCAACTAGGGATGTCTGTATCTTCCATGCTAGGCGGGTTATTCTCAAGAGGACTGGACTCCGCTCCTCACTCACGAGAAAATGGCTGGTCACTGGGATGCCCCGTCCCATGCTTTATGCAAATCAAATCAAAATAATTGCAAACAAAACTCCCCCCGGGACTCTTATTAGTTGGAGGCACTCGTTGTTTCGAGCAAGCCATGGAATGATGCTTGTTGGTGGAGGGGGAGTATGAACTTTACCATTCTGTTTGGGAACCGCCTATAATGTGAGTAGCATGGAAGATATTGAGATCTCTCGGTTGTTATTTTGACAATGAAAGTATGCCGCTCAAAATATTATTTATCTCTATTTCAAAAACCGAGCTCTGGCACCTCTACAAATCACTGCTTCCCTCTGCGAAGGTCTTATCTATTTACTTTTATGTTGAGTCATCACCCTCTTATTAAAAAGCACCAAATTGAGAGCACCACCGCTATTTGCATCCATTACTATTAATTTGTGTTGAGTATAACTATGACTGGTTCTCTTTTACCATGAATTACAATGTTTAGTTAGTCCTTGATCTTCAAAGGTGCTCTGCATTTATGTTTTGCGGTCTCAGAAAGGGCTAGCGAGATACCATCTTGTTATATCATATCATGATTGTTTTGAGAAAGTGTTGCCATCCAAGATTTACTATTATTGCTCGCTAGTTGATTATGCCATTGACATGAGTAAACATGAGACCTAAATGTTATTGTGAACATGGTTAGTCATAATCTTTGCTGAAAACTCGAATGCTGGCTTTATATATTTACAACAACAAGAGCAAACAGAGTTTGTAAAAGTTTTTCTTTATCACTTTTAGTTTATCAACTGAATTGCTTGAGGACAAGCAAAGGTTTAAGCTTGGGGGAGTTGATACGTCTCTGTCGTATCTACTTTTCCAAACACTTTTGCCCTTGTTTTGGACTCTAACTTGCATGATTTGAATGGAGCTAACCCGAACTGACGTTGTTTTCAGTAGAATTGCCATGGTGTTATTTTGTGCAGAAATAAAAGTTCTCGGAATGACCTGAAAATCAACGGAGATTATTTTTGGAAATCATAAAAAATACTGGCGAAAGAATCAAGGCCAGGGAGCCCACACCCTGTCCACGAGGGTGGGGGCGCCCCGCCTGGCACGCCCACTCGTGGGCCCCTGAGCTCCAACGACCTCAACTCCAACTCTATATATTCGTGTTCGGGGACAAAAAAAACCAGAGAGAAGGATTCATCGTGTTTTACGATACGGAGCCGCCGCAAAGCCCTAATCTCTCTCGGGAGGGCTGATCTGGAGTCTGTTCAGGGCTCCGGAGAGGGGAATCTGTCGCCATCATCATCATCAACCATCCTCCATCACCAATTTCATGATGCTTACCGCCGTGCGTGAGTAATTCCATCATAGGCTTGATGGACGGTGATGGGTTGGATGAGATTTATCATGCAATCGAGTTAGTTTTGTTAGGGTTTGATCCCTAGTATCCACTATGTTCTGAGATTGATGTTGCTATGCTTAATGCTTGTCAATGGGGCCCGAGTGCCATGATTTCAGATCTGAACCTATTATGTTTTCATGAATATATGTGAGTTCTTGATCTTATCTTGCAAGTCATTAGTCACCTACTATGTGTTATGATCCGGCAACCCCGAAGTGACAATAATTGGGACCACTCCCGGTGATGACCGTAGTTTGAGGAGTTCATGTATTCACTATGTGTTAATGCTTTGGTCCGGTACTCTATTAAAAGGAGGCCTTAATATCCCTTAGTTTCCATTAGGACCCCGCTGCCACGGGAGGGTAGGCCAAAAGATGCCATGCAAGTTCTTTTCCATAAGCACGTATGACTATATTCGGAATACATGCCTACATTACATTGATGAATTAGAGCTAGTTCTGTGTCACCCTATGTTATAACTGTTGCATGAATAATCGCATCTGGCATAATTCTCCATCACCGATCCAATGCCTACGAGCTTTTCACATATTGTTCTTTGCTTATTTACTTTTCTGTTGCTGCTGTTACAATCACTACAAAACTGCTACTCTTACTTTTGCCACCATTACCGTTACTTCCATATTACTTTGCTACTAAATATGTTGTTGCAGATACTAATATATCTAGGTGTGGTTGAATTGACAACTCAACTGCTAATACTTGAGAATATTCTTTGGCTCCCCTTGTGTCGAATCAATAAATTTGGGTTGAATACTCTACCCTCGAAAACTGTTGCGATCCCCTATACTTGTGGGTTATCAGGCTCAAACTTTGCTAAACGGGATATTTGTTTAGAATGAAACACTTAGAACCAAATACTCTAAAGTACTTGATGTCAGGCTTTCTCTCAATTAGGATTTCATATGGGGTCTTTTTCTTGAGCTTGCGAAGATAAAGCCAGTTTGAAGCATGACACGCGGTGTTGATGGCTTCGGCCCAAAGCTTGTATGGAGACTTGTACTCGTCAAGCATGGTCCTAGCCATCTCAATGAGAGTCCAATTCTTCCTAACCGCAAAACCCTTTTGTTGGGGAGTATATGGCGTGGCATATTGATGCTTTATCCCCTCGTCACTCAAGAACTCGTCCATTGTGTAATTCTTGAACTTGGTGCCATTGTCACTTCGAATTGCCTTGATCTCACAATTATGTTTGCGTTGAGCTTCTTTGGCAAAGTTGATGAAGGCGTGTCTTTTGTTTCACCTTTAGTCTTGAGAAAGAACACCCATGTATATCTTGTGTAATCGTCGACAATGACAAGGCAATACCTCCTCCCTCCCATACTATCATAAGATGGAGGCCCAAAGAGATCCAAGTGGATAAGCTCGAGAGCCCTCAAGGTGGTAATGATAGTCTTCACTTTATGAGCTTTTTCACGTAGTTTTCCGGCAATGCAAGCACTGCAAGGACAAACTTTGGCAAAAGACACATTGGTTAGTCCAAGGATGTGCTCCCCCTTTAAGAGGGCTTGTAAATTTCTCATGCCAACGTTGTCTAGCCGTCGGTGCCATAGCCACCCCCATGCCGGCCTTGGCCATTAGGCATGTTGCAAGATGAGTTTTCTCTTTTGAGAAATCAACCACTTAAAGGTTGTCTTCAACATGCCCAAAAAAGACCACTTTGAGATTGCTCCTCTTAAAGACGGTCACATGAAATTCACCGAAATGAGAATCATAACCGACACGTGCCAATTGAATCGTTGAAAGTAAATTTTAGTGAAGGAATTGAACAAGCATGACATTTGAAAGTGATGAATCACTAGAGATTACCACCTTTCTCAAATCCGAAACCTTGCCCTTGCTATTGTCACCAAAGGAGATATTTGAAGAGGCCTTGAGCGAATCGACAAACTCCACAAGCATCTCCCACTCTCCGGTCATATGATTGGTGCATCCACTATCAATCACCCATTGTGTTCCACCGGAGAAATAGTCCTACAAGAATCAAGCTTTGATTTTAGGTATCCATTTTGGCATTTTGCAATGGGTCCTAGAGAGTTAGAAACAAGGGTCTTAGAACCCAAATAGTCCAAGCATAATCATCATAGTTAGGCCAACAAATTTTGCAAATGTGTAACCATCATTTCCTCTCACGAGGACATAATATGGATTGTTATTGCCGGCAAAATCCTTGGGAATGGCCTTGTCCCTAGTGACCTTGCCATTCGCAACAACCCCTTTTTCCTTGTCCTTCTCCTTGTGCCCTTCTTGCATGAACACTACCTTTTGTGGAGGAGTAGGACCGATTGATATGTCTCCAATGTATCTATAATTTTTTATTGTTCCATGCTATTATATTATCTGTTTTGGATGTTTAATGGGCTTTAATATACCTTTTTATATTATTTTTGGGACTAACCTATTAACCGAAGGCCCAGTGCAATTTGCTGTTTTTTTGTCTATTTCAATGTTTCGCAGAAAAGGAATATCAAACGGAACGAAACCTTCGCGGGGATCTTTTTTGGAACAAACGCAATCCAGGAGACTTGGAGTGGAAGTCAAGGAAGCAACGAGGCAGTCACGAGGCAGGACGGCGCGCCCCCACCCTTGTGGGCCCCTCGTAGATCCACCGACCTACTTCTTTCGCCTATATATACTCTTATACCCTGAAAACATCCAGGAGAGCCACGAAATACCTTTTCCACCACTGCAACCTTCTGTACCCGTGAGATCCCATCTTGGGGCTTTTTCCGGTGATCTGCCGGAGGGGGATTCGATCACGAAGGGCTTCTACATCAACACCATAGCCTCTCCGATGATGTGTGAGTAGTTTACCACAGACCTTCAGGTCCATAGTTATTAGCTAGATGGATTCTTCTCTCTCTTTCGATCTCAATACAAAGTTCTCCTCGATCTTCCTGGAGATCTATTCGATGTAACTCTTTTTGCGGTGTGTTTGCCGAGATCTGATGAATTGTGGGTTTATGAACTTGAGTATCTACGAATATTATTTGATTCTTCTCTAAATTCTTATATGCATGATTTGATACCTTTGCAAGTCTCTTCGAATTATCGGTTTAGTTTGGCCTACTAGATTGATCTTTCCTGCAGTGGGAGAAGTGCTTAGCTTTGGGTTCAATCTTGCGGTGCTCGATCCCAGTGACAGAAAGGGAAACGACACGTATTGTATTGTTTCCACCGAGGATAAAAAGATGGAGTTTATATCATATTGCTTGAGTTTATCCCTCTACATCATGTCATCTTGCCTAATGCGTTACTCCGTTCTTATGAACTTAATACTCTAGATGCATGCTGGATAGCGGTCGATGTGTGGAGTAATAATAGTAGATGCAGAATCGTTTCGGTCTACTTGACACGGACGTGATGCCTATATTCATGATCATTGCCTTAGATATCATCATAACTATGCGCTATTTTATCAATTTCTTGGCAGTAATTTGTTGACCCGCCGTAATACATGCTATCTTGAGAGAAGCCACTAGTGAAACCTATGGCCCCCGGGTCTACTTTACATCATATAAATTTGCAATCTACAATTCTAGTTTAGTATTTATTTTGCAATCTTTATTTTCCAATCTATACAACAAAAATACCAAAAATATTTTATTATCTTTATCAGATTTCACTTTTGCAAGTGGCCGTGAAGGGATTGACAACCCCTTTATCGCGTTGGTTGCATGGTTCTTGATTGTTTGTGCAGGTACTAGGCGATTTGCGTGTAGTCTCCTACTGGATTGATACCTTGGTTCTCAGAAACTGAAGGAAATACTTATGCTACTTTGCTGCATCACCCTTTCCTCTTCAAGGGAAAACCAACGCATGCACAAGAGGTAGGAAGAAGGATTTCTGGCGTCGTTGTCGGGGAGATTTGCGCCAAGTCAAGTCAAGATTTGACCTCCCGTCAACTAGCGATTTTTGGCGCCGTTGCCAAGGAGATCTACGCACAAGTCAAGACATACCAAGTACCCATCACAAAATCTTATCCCTCGCATTACATTATTTGTCATTTGCCTCTCGTTTTCCTCTCCCCCACTTCACCTTTGTCGTTTTATTCGCCCTTTTTTGTTCGCTTCCTTCCGCTTTCTTCTTGTGTACCCATTCTTAGTGCGGTTTGTTGCCATCATGTCTGAAATTGGGGAGGTTATCGTCGAAAAAGATAATAGTAACAATGGGGGAAAATTTGATGCTTTTGATAATCGACATGAAGAATCTACTATTCTTCACACTAAAAAGTTTCGGATTGGTATCGGTAATATTATTGGAAAAAGGAGTTATTCAAGATTTCTTTACTGGTGCCGGTGATTTGCCCACTACGGGAGGGTCTATTCTTCATAGAACCAGTAGTCTTGCGGATGCTATATCTTTGCTCATAGTTAAACTTGAAAGGAAATTTATGCACATGCATCCTTGCATACAAAGGATTTTTCTAGAATTTTCCAATATTGAGCATTCTTCTGTTAAGCGTGCAACTACTATCTTTTTAGCACATGAGTTCAGATTTATAATGAAAGAGGCTAATGAAATTTTTGCGCATTATAGGGTGGACGCTGGCCGTCCTCCCATAGAAGCTATCCTTTTTAATCAAGAAGACATAATGCGTTTACGATCTTTAGATCATGTTGCTTATAATGAAAACCTTAGAAAAAAGGTCCCTACCGATGTTCTAGTTGATAGAATCTCTGAACTTAATGATTATTTAGCTATTCAGAATAATGGGTTAGGATTTCCTCTTGAACATGGGCTCATGACTTTTTGTCAAAAGAATGCTTATAATGATGAATTGGTTGTGCAATATGAGGGGCCAAAGGAGGAATCAATACCTCCTGAGCTTGATCTTGGCGACTTTTGCCCTATTAAATTTAGCCCTTTTTGATTATTTTTGCTTGCCGCAAAGAAAGCTTGCTGCTAAACGTAGGGAGTATGAGATGAGTTTTCGCGATTTTCCCTATCATTATTATGACAATACCTAGATCTATTCTTGTTTTTATGCCTAGCTAGGGGCGTTAAACGATAGCGCTTGTTGGGAGGCAATACAATTTTATTTTTTTCCTTGCTTTTTGTTCCTGTTTAGTAATAAATTTCATCTAGCCTCTTTTCAGATGTGGTTTTATGTTTTAATTAGTGTTTGTGCCAAGTAGAACCCATAGGATCTTCTTGGGTGATAGTTGTTTGATCTTGCTGAAAAAGACAGAAACTTTACGCTCACGAAAATAATTCTTAAAATTCACCAGAACATGATAAAATACTAATTATTTTTGAAGTACAAATTACCCCGGTTTTCCTAGTTTTTCAGAATTTATGGAGTTCCAGAAGTATTCGAACAAATCATATTTCTACAGACTGTTCTGTTTTTGACAGATTCTGTTTTTCATGTGTTGTCTGCTTATTTTGATGAATCTATGGCTAGTATCGGGGGTATGAACCATAGAGAAGTTGGAATACAGTAGGTTTGACACCAATATAAATTTCATTACAGTACCTTAAAGTTATGGTTTGTTTTTCTTATACTAATGGAGCTCATGAGATTTTTTGTTGAGTTTTGTGTTGTGAAGTTTTCAAGTTTTTGGGTAAAGATTTGATGGGTTATGGAATAAGGAGTGGCAAGAGCCTAAGCTTGGGGATGCCCAAGGAACCCCAAGGTAAAATTCATGGACAACCAAAAGCCTAAGCTTGGGGATGCCCCGGAAGGCATCCCCTCTTCCGTCTTCGCTTCATCGGTAACTTTACTTGAGGCTATATTTTTATTCACCACATGATATGTGTTTTGCTTGGAGCGTCTTGTATGATTTGAGTATTTGCTTTTTAGTTTACCACAATCATCCTTGCTGTACACACATTTTGGGAGAGACACACATGAATCGGAATTTATTAGAATACTCTATGTGCTTCACTTATATCTTTTGAGCTAGATAAATTTTGCTCTAGTGCTTCACTTATATTTTTTTAGAGCGCGGTGGTGGATTTATTTTATAGAAATTATTGATCTCTCATGCTTCACTTATATTATTTTGAGAGTCTCTTAGAACAGCATGGTAATTTGCTTTGGCTATAAAATTAGTCCTAATATGATAGGCATCCAAGATGGGTATAATAAAAACTTTCATAAAGACTGCATTGAATACTATGATAAGTTTGATACTTGATAGTTGTTTTGAGATATAAAGGTGGTAATGTTAGAGTCATGCTAGTTGGGTAATTGTGTAATTGAGAAATACTTGTGTTGAGTATTGCAAGTCCCGTAGCATGCACGTATGGTAAATGTTGTGTGGCAAATTTGAAGCATGGGGTGTTCTTTGATTGCTTTCCATATGAGTGGCGGTCGGGGACGAGCAATGGTCTTTTCCTATCAATCTATCCCCCTAGGGGCATGTGTAGTAGTACTTTTCTTCGAGGGCTAATAAACTTTTGCAATAAGTATATGAGTTCTTTATCACTAATGTGAGTCCATGGATTATACGCACTCTTACCTTTTCGCAATTTGCTAGCCTCAACGGTACTGTGCATTGCCCTTTCTCACCTCGAGAGTTGGTGCAAACTTCGTCGGTGCATCCAAACCCCGTGATACGATACGCTCTATCACACATAAGCCTCCTTATATCTTCCTCAAAACAGCCACCATACCTACCTTCTTTTGGCATTTCCATAGCCATTCCGAGATATATTGCCATGCAACTTTCCACCATTCCATTTATTATGACACGCTCCATCATTGTCATATTGCTTTGCATGATCATGTAGTTGACATTGTATTTGTGGCAAAGCCACCCTCATAATCCTTTCATACATGTCACTCTTGATTCATTGCATATCCTGGCACACCGCCGGAGGCATTCACATAGAGTCATATTTTTGTTCTAGTATCGAGTTGTAATACTGAGTTATGAGTAAACAAAAGTGTGATGATCATCATTATTAGAGCATTGTCCCATGTGAGGAAAGGATGATGGAGACTATGATTCCCCCACAAGTCGGGATGAGACTCCGGACGAAAAAAGGCCAAAGAAGCCCAAATAAAAAATGAGAGAAAAAGAGAGAAGGGACAATGTTACTATCCTTTTTCCACACTTGTGCTTCAAAATAGCACCATGATCTTCATGATAGAGAGTTTATTATTTTGTCACTTTCATATACTAGTGGGAATTTTTCATTATAGAACTTGGCTTGTATATTCCAATGATGGGCTTCCTCAAAATGCCCTAGGTCTTCGTGAGCAAGCAAGTTGGATGCACACCCACTTATTTTCCTTTGATGAGCTTTCATATATTTATAGCTCTAGTGCATCCGTTGCATGGCAATCCCTACTCCTCGCATTGACATCAATTGATGGGCATCTCCATAGCCCGTTGATTAGCCGCGTCAATGTGAGACTTTCTCCTTTTTTGTCTTCTCACATAACCCCCATCATCATATGCTATTCCACCTATAATGCTATATCCATGGCTTGCGCTCATGTATTGCGTAAGGGTTGAAAAAGGTGAAGCGTTAAAAAGTATGAACCAATTGCTCGGCTTGTCATCGGGGTTGTGCATGATGGGAGCATTTTGTGTGACGAAAATGAAGCATGGCCAAACTATATGAATTTGTAGGGATAAGCTTTCTTTGGCTATGTTATTTTGATAAGACATAATTGCTTAGTTAGCATGCTTGAAGTATTACTATTTTTATGTCAATATTAAAACTTTGTCTAGAATCTTTTGGATCTAAACATTCATGCCACAATAAAGAGAATAACATTGAAAAATTATGTTAGGTAGCATTCCACATCAAAAATTCTGTTTTATCATTTACCTACTCGAGGACGAGCAGGAATTAAGCTTGGGGATGCTTGATACGTCTCCAACGTATCTATAATTTTTTATTGTTCCATGCTATTATATTATCTGTTTTGGATGTTTAATGGGCTTTAATATACCTTTTTATATTATTTTTGGGACTAACCTATTAACCGAAGGCCCAGTGCAATTTGCTGTTTTTTTTTGCCTATTTCAGTGTTTCGCAGAAAAGGAATATCAAACAGAACGAAACCTTCACGAGGATATTTTTGGAACAAACGCAATCCAGGAGACTTGGAGTGGATGTCAAGGAAGCAACGAGGCAGCCACGAGGCAGGAGGGCGCGCCCAGGGGGGTAGGCGCGCCCACCCCCACCCTCGTGGGCCCCTCATAGCTCCACCGACCTACTTCTTTCGCCTATATATACTCTTATACCCGAAAATCATCCAGGAGAGCCACGAAACACCTTTTCCACTACCGCAACCTTCTGTACCCGTGAGATCCCATCTTGGGACCTTTTCCAGCGATCTGCCGGAGGGGGATTCGATCATGGAGGGCTTCTACATCAACACCATAGCCTCTTCGATGATGTGTGAGTAGTTTACCATAGACCTTCGGTTCCATAGTTATTAGCTAGATGGCTTCTTCTCTCTCTTTGGATCTCAATACAAAGTTCTCCTCGACCTTCTTGGAGATCTATTCGGTGTAACTGTTTTTGCAGTGTGTTTGCCGAGATCCGATGAATTGTGGGTTTATGAACTTGATTATCTATGAATATTATTTGATTCTTCTTTGAATTTTTATATGCATGATTTGATATCTTTGCAAGTCTCTTCGAATTATCGGTTTAGTTTGGCCTACTAGATTGATCTTTCTTGCAATGGGAGAAGTGCTTAGCTTTGGGTTCAATCTCTTGCGGTGCTCGATCCCAGTGACAGAAAGGGAAACAACGCGTGTTGTATTGTTGTCATCGAGGATAAAAATATGGGGTTTATATCATATTGCTTGAGTTTATCCCTCTACATCATGTCATCTTGCCTAATGCGTTACTCCGTTCTTATGAACTTAATACTCTAGATGCATGCTGGATAGCGGTCGATGTGTGGAGTAATAGTAGTAGATGCAGAATCGTTTTGGTCTACTTGACACGGACGTGATGCCTATATTCATGATCATTGCCTTAGATATCATCATAACTATGCGCTATTCTATCAATTGCTCGGCAGTAGTTTGTTCACCCACTGTAATACATGCTATCTTGAGAGAAGCCACTAGTGAAACCTATGGCCCCCGGGTTTACTTTACATCATATAAGTTTCCAATCTACAATTCCAGTTTAATATTTATTTTTGCAATCTTTATTTTCCAATCTATACAACAAAAATACCAAAAATATTTTATTATCTTTATCAGATCTCACTTTTGCAAGTGGCCGTGAAGGGATTGACAACCCCTTTATCGCGTTGGTTGCAGGGTTCTTGATTATTTGTGCAGGTACTAGGCGATTTGTGTGTAGTCTCCTACTGGATTGATACCTTGGTTCTCAAAAACTGAGGGAAATACTTACGCTACTTTGCTGCATCACCCTTTCCTCTTCAAGGGAAAACCAACGCATGCTCAAGAGGTAGCACCGATCTTCTTGTTGCTCTTCTTCTTGTTGTTCTTCTTTTTCTTGGATGAGCGGTCAAAACCAATTCCCTCCTTAGCAACACACTCCGTTTGGTTGCTCAAGAGGCCATTGAGGTTTTTCTCCCCTTGAATGCATGACACAAGCCCTTTACCAATTTGGGCTTTTAACTTCTTATTCTCCTCTTGGAGAGAGATGCAATCATGAAAAAGTTAGACGTACAAGATTCATCATTTAACTCAATATGAGGGACGGAAGTAAGGGCATTAATGGTTGTAGCTTTAAGTTGAGCATAAGACTCCGTGAGGGCAACGAGGTCACCTTTGACAACCTTTGAACTAATCACAAGGAAAAAATACACTTCCATGATGATATGTGTTTGTCACATTAGGTCGTGTTTTTTGTCATGCATGTACATCCATGACAAATTTATGACAGAATCAAGATAGTCATACCCGTGTCGTCAGAGAAGTGTTCCATGACATTACCAAAATTATCATCACGGAAGTGTCCACTTCCATGACGATAAATCGCGCATCACGTAAGTGCTTTTCGTCAAGGGTGACCGACACATGGCATCCACCGTAACGGAACACCGTTAAGCTATGGGGTCGGGTTTGGATCCGATAACCCGTTAACAGACCCGACCAATGGGAAATTTCCACGTGTAAAATTCTTATTGGCCGGACGAAACACGTGTCAGCTCGTCAGTGGGTCAGATAGGCGCCTATGATATGTCGACACGTGGCACGGCCCAACAGAGGCCCATTCCTGTGAAAAGGCCGGCCCGTTTGACTTGGTCAAAAGGTGGCGGGCCGGCCCATGGAAAGCTTGTTAACGGCATGTTCGCATATAGCCCATTTACAACCCGCTAACCCAAGGCCCGTTACGCCCTATTCGTATTAGGCCCAGTAGCGTCATCTGGGCCATCCAATATGATTCCAGCCCGTTTTCACTTCTGGCCCATGTATGGCCCATGACGTCTTTCGGCCATATGAGGCCCTATGTAACTATTGGCCTATTAACGGCCCGTGGTGAAACTGACCCGTAATGAACAGTGTATCACTTTACACCCATTAACGACCCGTGGTGAAACTGGGCCGTAAAGAACAGTGTATCACTTTATACCCATTAACGGCCCGTTATTCCGTTGGGCCATTTCCAGCCCATGTTATCTTTCGACCTTCTCAGAGCCCATGTATTCTTGGGCTCATTTCCAGCATTCGTTTACTTACGGCCCGTTACTGTCATTTTCTGCTTGTGGGCCAAATTCAGCCCGTGGTTACAGTCGGCCCGTTTGTGGTCCGTTAATACGTTGGGCCGTTTTCATAGCGTCATCAAATACAGCCTATTAACGATGGCCCGTTATGGTTGGCCCATGAACGGACGATTCCAACTCTAGCCCGTTTACGGCCATAATGCGGTCTGTTTGGCCCATGTTTGGCCAATCGATCATACGGCCCGTATAAGGCCCATTGATGATACGGCCCATAGAAGGCCCATTATTTCTACGGCCCATAGAAGGCCCACTGTTTCTACGGCCAGTAGGAGGCCCAGTGTCACTACAGTAAATATTAGCCCATGGTTATTGTGGCCTAGTTTTAAAAAATAGGTTATTGCAGCCACTAGCTAACCGCGGAAAAAGAACTGAAATGAATACAAGCAAACAAATAAACAAGACAACAAGGAAATAAATAAGCAAGCAACTAACGCTAGGCTATCACGACTATTACACATATTACATCCACTGGGCATCAAAGTTCGCCACCAGTGCAAATATAGGGAACAAAGCAGCATATCATATACACTGGTTGTCAAAGTTGGCGACCAGCGCAAATAAACGCCGCAACAAAACAAATCCAGAACTGAAACCACTTCAGAAGATCTCAAGAAACAATATCCTGGGTACCCATAATGCTGGCAAGATGCTTAGCAAGCTTATTAACTTTCTCTTGTTTAGCGCTTAAATCCTCCAGTATTGTCATTGCACCAGAAAATATGCATCTGAATTCTGCGGGGACTTCCTCAGTCCTTCAGCTTCCTGTCGCAGCCCATCTGATCGATGTCTTTCAACTTGAAGTTGAGACTCAAGAAGACGAACTAATTCAGGGAGCAAGTTCGAAGAGCTTGTGCCAGTGATGAGTGGCCAAGAACTCGAACACTACATGAAGACAGGACTTTTGGGTTCCCTCACTGTCGTCAAGATAGTTTTTATCAACTTTCTTGGAGACCAACAGGGATGTCTCACTATCTTGAACCTTATCTGCATTACTTACTTTACCATTGGATAACGCGGCACTGTTCTCCAATATTTTGTCCGCATTCTAAAAGAGAAACAAGCAGACACATCACATGTTTACCATGTTGTATATGAAACTCATTTTGGTAAATGAGTTCAGTAGTAAAGTGGACAGGATAACAGCATGAAACAAACATATATCTTTGTACCATGGTCACTTTATGGTCTATATCATTCTAGTTTTTGTTGCCAAATCAAGATAGAGACACAGTTCAAATAATATTTGTTCAAGACAAAGCAGAATAGACAGAATATAAGTGTGGGTAACTATAGAGCAATAACAACACTTGTAATGTGCATGACATGAGAACATAACTATTTATTCAATTGAAACTGAAATCAACATAGAGCAGGTTACAACAAAGAAACCGATTAAAGAAACAAGTTTAAAACATACCTGTTGCGCCATTGGAGTTTCAATTCCATCCTTCAAATTTGAAAATAGTTGGTATGAGTAAATACAGTAATGCAAGAGCAAAGGAGTATGAACCATAGCTACAGAAGCTGACCTGAGAACAAATCTTCTTCTCCTTTAAGCGTTGAGTTGGGATTCAGAGTGGTGGTCCTCGTGCTTTGGGCACTGCAGTTCCCTTACTAACTGCTCGTGTTTCGGTGCTCTTTTGTGGAGACGATGCTGTGTCAACTGGAACTGGGTTACTATCTGCCTAGGTTGGGGTTAGAAGGGGTGTAGCTGGTTCTCTGTCCAACTGGGTAGGGGTACAATCTGCGAGAGTCTGTGTTATGTGTGGTGGATCTGGTCCTTGGGCAAGTACAACTGTGGTTCTATCTGCATCAACTGGTAGCACTATCTTTTCAAGACCGTGTTGTTACTCCCTTAGATACTGCCATCACGCTCTCCAATTCAAATGGCTGATAAACAAGAAAAGTAATTGAAAGTATAGGCATTGTATGATAGACAGGTGCAATGGATAATGGGGAATAAAAGAGGGTATGAAATAATTCATATTTATGTTGTCTAACCAAACAGGATAGCATGACACAATTTCACATATATGATGGCTAACTAAACATGATAGCATGACACAATTTCACATTATGATGGCTAACTAAAAAAGATGGAAAGACATAGTTCACAATATGAGACTATGTAAACAGGATGACATGACATAACTATATAATGTGTTTATTAAATAAGTTGGCATGCCATAATTCACATACATTCACGGATAGAATGCCATAATTCAAAATATGATGACTATAAACACTAAACATGATGAGATGATATAACTATATGATGTCTTTATTACATGGGTTGCCATGCCAGAATTCAAATATATGATTTATATAGTAAGCAAGTAAGCAGATGGCAATCCATATATGATGTAAAAACTAAGCAATGCAAGACAACATGCATGACATGGGTAATATAACCCTGCCAAGTTTGAGCATAGACCTCAGGGGGAAAATAGGACTGGTCATCAGTCTCTGAATCGTCCTATGAGGAGCTCTTTGTAACCAGCAAGATGTCTGCTTCAGCAGGTAGCATTGTCTGCTCTAGATACCTTGTTTTCACTCCAGATACTTCCATCACCGCTTCAAATGGCTGATGCACAGGAAGAGTAGTTGAATATACAAACATTGTCGACAAATGGAACACGTAATACAAAAAATGATAGCATGATATAATTCACATACATGATGATTGGCTAAACAGCATTGCATTGCATAATTCACATATATAATGCCTTTGCAACAAGATAGCATTGTATAATTCACATATATAATGTCTTGCAACAAGATGGCAATGCATAATTCACATATATGGTAATTAGACACTGAACATGTGGAATTCACACAAAGCATGTCTAAACTAATCAAATGACATAGCAATGTGAGACACCATACGCACGATATGAGCAACATAACCCTGCCAAGTCAGAGCATACACCTCGGGGGGGATAGGACTGGTCATCTGCCTCTCAATCCTCCTCCGAGGAGCTATCCAGAACCAGCGAGATATGCGCTTCGTCAGATAGCATATTCTACTCTGAAGACCTTGTTTTCACTCCAGAATTTGCCATCACCGTGTCAAATGGCTGATGCACACGAAGAGCGGTTGAATGTACTAACATTGTTGACAAATGTAATATGTAACGAAAAAAAGGATGGCATGATATAATTTACATATAAGATGACTGGCTAAGCAGGATGGCATTGCAAAATTCACATATATGATGCCTGGCTAAACAAGATGGCGTTGCATAATTCACATAAACGATGAATAAACTAAATAGATGGCATTCACACAAAGGATGTCTAAACTAAGCAGATGACATATTTGATGTATAAAGTAAGCAATGCAAGACACCATATGCATGATATAACCAACATCAGCATGCCAAGTTAGAGCAAAGACCTCAGGGGTAAATACGAGTTGTCTTCTCCTTCTGAATCCCCCTCAGAACAGATATCTTCCTCTCGATTACAATCCGAAATGCATGGAGGGGGCTGCCTTTGCACCTACCATGGAGCGACGTCTGCATGAAATTTTATTGCCACGCAAGGCTCGTCTCTTTTGCTCTACATGCTCAGTTCCATTGTTTACAATAACTGTCATGCATAGGAATAAAACATAGTGAGATTATGTAAGGAGTGCATGCAGAAATCCAGAGTGATGGTAGCAACCTGTGGATAGACCCAAAACCAATAATAGGAGGCAGATAATGGCTTCTTTACTGTTTGTTTCCCACCCAACATGAAACTCATAGTAGACACCGGAGATTAACCAGATAGTAGATAGATAGTATTGATAGCGGCCCCGATGTGTACCCCACAACCATTTAAAAACTCAAGTTTGACCATTAGTTTGGAGCTGACTCAGAGTCTAATCGATGAACAGGACGATAAAGTAGCATGTAATATTAAGCGATGCATAACGTGGCGGACACGAAGAGTGCGACATCTCTTGCGGACCCGTGTAGTCCTCGAGGTCATTTGCTCGGTTGATGATGGTAATGCAGTTTTCATGGCTGCCACAAGGGAAGAAAGATCTCGAGGCGGCGAAGACAGTCTGGAGGCCGGATCCCTCTTGTCTTTGGACCCTTCTGTCGTTGGAGCAGCTGAGCTGGGGTGGACGACGGCGTAGCAGGAGCGGGACAAACCACGCAAGGTATTCTTTGGCAACTATCTGTAAGAGAAGTAATTCTGTAAGGGATCGTTTGAATTGGAGGATTCCAACAATGCATGATAGGAAATAGACAGGAATGGGATAGGAATGCACGTGCAAAACAGAGAATTTAAAAACACAGGATTTCTGCCAATCTGGGTGTTTGATTCACAACAATTGGAAGATCACATGATGCAAAGAAGCATGGTGAGATTAAGTCAAACCACAAGAAAATGTACGGTTATAATGCTATTATGCTACTATCTCTTAGTCTTGTGCTTCATGAATAGGAGTTTGAAAAGGAGGACAAGTGAAAATTAAAATTCCTACGTTTTTTCTTTCAAGGAGACACTAAAGGAACAAATCCGTGTGCTCAGTGGAGATTATATATATCATGTAGAGTAAAAAACAGATGCAACAAGTGTACAACCTCTTTGGCGAAGCCATGTCGATCTCAGCGTGATTGGGTTGGCCGGTGAGGATGCTCCGGCTGACTTTGCTGTCGGATGAGGGGAAGAAGATCTTAGGCGTCTGGAGATAGAGCCCGAGGTACTGGTCCGCTGTGATGGAGGGTTTCGTCGTTGGAGCAGCTCCGGTGAGTTGTACGGCGCCGAGGCTGAAGCAGGACAAGAGAGACAAAAAACAACGTAACCTGAGTGGAATTCTAATAGCATCTCCAATACATGACGTAAAATACATAACCACAAAGTGCTAGATGTACAATACATCAGCCGCTCATCTCTGAGCTTAACTGTCGAAACTGAACTTAACTGTCGAAACTGAACTTAACTGTCGAAACTGAATTTTGCTGTCGAAACTGAATTTTGTTGTGAAACTGAACGCACTAGCAAGGTGAGGCTACACGTCGGTCGACTGACTTTTTCATCTTTGGTCAGTCGATTTTGCAGCCATTGGATACGAAATCAAGGGCCTGCGGTTCATCTTCAACCTCCACCCCGAGCCGCCAGCCACCATCGGCCAAACAGCAGCCCACCGTCATTGCCGGGCGTGCGCCACTACCGCCCATAAACACTCCCCACCGTCCCGGTCCGCCACGCCCAGCCATCCCTCTAGCCCCCTGCGTGAGCTTTTTCTCGGCGATCCCCATGCCACCGCCCCAACGCCCGCCACCACCGTGACCACCGCCCCATCCTGAACCCTAAGATAGATAGTGGGGTACCTCTCCGTGAGCCCCCTCCCCAAGGCTGGTTCTTCCTTCACCCCGCGAGCCCCCCCAAAAATCGATCGACCCAAAAGTCGATTCAGTCGATCAAGTGTAGCTAAATTGGAGCAGCATCGCAAGCAAGAGCAAGAGCAAGAGCAGCAGCGAGCAAGAGCAATAGCAAGAGCAGACGAGTGGGATCGAGAGCAAGAGCGAGCAGCAAAGAGCGGCGAGAGCTAAAGCAGCAGCAGCTCCTACTGATGTGGACGTCACCGCCGAGGGAGCGACGCCATGGAGAAAGTGGCCGGCAACGCCGCCATGGATGGAGTCGCGCCGTGTCGGCTCGGGACCGAGTGCCGGCAGCACCGTGAGATCGAATCAAGAAGAAAATGCGGCGATTAGTGTACAACCTCTTTGGTGGCCCCGATTAGGCCGCAGCTTCATCCGTGGAACCGGTGATGATGATGCTCTTCCGGTGGTGCAGGTGAAGACGGTGGTGTGGGAATGGAGGTGGTGCGAAAGACGAGGGGAACGTCGGGGCAGCTCCTTGGAGGTGGAGGACGGGGTGGCTGAACCGGCAGGACGATCAGATCGACGACGGATCCTATCCGGTATGGTGGATGAGGGACGTCGAGGTGTTTCTGTGGACGACGTCGTCGGGGAAGAGGCTCCGGCTGGGTGGCGGACGTAGCAAGGTGTGGGGTTTCGTCGCGGGTTTTCGCGGCCTCGGTGTATGAATGTGTGGGCGGATGGCATGGCAGTGGGGAACCATGGCTTAGAGATGCGCTTGTCCGAAATGTGGGGTAAGTTATGAAAGTACCCCCACCGATTTGAGGCGGTTCTTTCGGTTCAGGGGTACCACGGGCATTTCGCGTGTCGGGATTTCATAGGAGGTGGAAGTTTTCGCGCGCATTGTAATTTTGGAATAGCAAGGCGCAGGTTGAGATGGAGGGATTTGTCGGAGCACAACGAGACAAAGATATATCTTAAATATTTTGAGCTAACAAGGCGCGGGTTGAAATTTCCAGACAAGCCTAACGTGTACTGTACCAAATCAATGCGCACTACAAATGTCATTCAAAACTTTGAATTCATGTTATGTTCAATTAAAATATTTCGCTATGTGTATAATGCATGCAACCTACTACTCAAATGAACGTTTTAGTGCATTCCAAACGTATATACTACCGCTTCAATATGAACTAAATTTGAATTCGTTTCTCTATTTGAATAAGATCTACAATAATGATTGTTGTGAAGTCAAAGCATTTGAATTCGTTTCTTTGTTTTAATAAGATCTACAATCATCATTATTTTCAAGTTAAACCATCATTTGTGTATTATCTTCATGTCGCGACCAGACCCGAATGGATCTAGCGCTCTGTGCTCAGTGTCATCCCTGGATCAGTAATGCTGGCACAGCACAGTACTTCGAAGGATTTATAGCAGAGTAGCAATCACACACTTATTACATCGTTGTCCACAAGGGAACTTAATACAATAATATGGCTTAAGGCCATCTAATAATAACAGCGGAAGGCTTGGAAAACGAGTGAGTCCATCAACTCCAGCGACATCACCAGTATAGAACCACAACCTAACATCTTACTCGTCGTCTGAAAAGTCTGCAACGTGAAAAGTTGCAGCCCGAAAACGGGTCAGCACATGGAATATGCTGGCAATGTAACACGTAAAGAGCAATGAATGAATAAGCCTATACTACATGCATATTTGGCTGGTGGTAAGGCTCTACGGTTACATTTTTGCATAAAGCTGATTTTTCCCTACATCAAAGGAATAATTTTATTTAACTATCATGGTGGTTGTTAAACATTGAAGATGGTTGACAGCATCCTCAATCCCAATTAAAAAGTACTCATTAAAAAAAACCCAATAACATTTATTAGAGGTAACATGTTGAGATTCACATGATAATCAAGTACCGGATACTCAAATTGTCCATAACCGGGGACACGGCTAATCATGATTAGTTTATACACTCTGCAGAGGTTTATGCACTTTTCCCATTAAGACTCGATCGCCTCCGCTTGGTTCTCGCACCGCATGGTGTTTGAGAAACGGATGACCGAGACATAGTCTTTCGTAAGCGCTAGCACCTTACATGTGGGTAGACCGTACCAACCTACATCCCCTACATCAGCTAGCCTACCCGTAAGAGTTCGCACAACTTAGTCAACTACGCCAGAGCCCATAATTGGCTTGTGGCTGCACACGGAAGTTTCCAGTTTGAATAATCTTATGATCCCTTAGAGCACAGGTGGCGGTCCAAAGAAATACAGGCAAGTCCTGATAGAAACCAGGTGCCTCAATCCACCCAGATGTGTGTTTAAGTTGCCACCTTAGATAAACCATTAATTATCAATCTCACATCTGTCATGGATATTCACTCACCCAATCCACGTCTACTAGCATAGCATGGCATAATCAAGCAAACGTAGAAGTAACTCCCAAGGTTTCATAAGTAAAACAGGTAATAGGTACTACCTCAATCTACTTCCCATCCCACAATTTAATTAGATCCTAAACATGCAAGTGTTTGAGGGTTTGATCTAATGCATAAAAACTGGGTAGTAGAAAAGTATGATCAAAGTGTTACTTGCCTTGTCGATGATCCATGAGTCCTAGAGATTGAAATAACAAGCGGCGCACTCCGGGTGATCTATCGCAGACAAACAACAAGCATACAATAAGTACTCATCTAATGCACAGGAAATCTCGAAAAGATCTAACCAGATAGTTCAACTTAAGAACCACAGTTGCAAAAGAATCTAATCGAATAAAGCATCGAAAGTCGGAACTCGAGAGAGAACGACTCGGTTTAGCAAACTGAAAATAGGTCAAAATTTCACAGTAGCAAAACTCTGTGAAAGTAGGTTAGTCGAACGGCGGTTTCATATTCTGAAACTCCAGCGCTTGAATCACCTGATTCCGATAAAGCGAGCAAGAAATAAAACAGTTTTGAAAATCAGATCTGAAATCAAATCGTAAAATAACGGATTAATTCCGATTAAAAAGAAAAACGACGAACGAGTTAAAAAGTGAGCGTTAGATTAACGAAACGAATCTAACGAACGCGTTCATCGAAGCGAGCGGTTCGGTGAACGTCCGTTAAATAAGAAAACCTAATAAAAATAAAATAAATCTAGTTTTTTAAAAAAAAACCGAACACATTTTTTTTTTAAAATAAACCGGACGGTTCGAGGGGATAAACCGAATCGGCGAGGGGCGGCGGTGGCTACCTCCGGCGATCGCCGGGCGGCGCCCGGCTCGGGAGAGGGCGGCGGGTTCAAGGCCGAGGGCGGCGGGGTCCACGGCGTCTGACGACGAAGCGGGCGGCAAGGCCCACGGGCAAGTGCTTCAGCGTCGGGCGGGTGGCGGCTGCTCAGCGGGTGGGGGTGAGAGAGAGGGGGGCGGGGGTTATAAAGGCGGGAGGGGGGCGGCTGGCTTGGGAGGGGGCTAAGGCGCCTGGTCGGGTCGGACTCGGCGGGGCTCTCGCGTGGCGGAGTCCGCCAGGCGGCGAGGAGGAGGAGGAGGAGGTGGGCGGGCGATGGCACTGGCTGGCCTGGCTGGTCAGGGCCTCGGTCGCGCTGAATTTTTTAAATAAAATTAAAACAAAACAAATAAAATAAATATCAAATGAACTCCAAATTAATTAAAACAAATTTTCCCGACTCCTAAAAATGAGTCGAACAAAATGAACTTTAAAAACAATATACATGCATAAATTTTTTAAAATGCTCATTTTGCCTAAGCAAAATAAATCTTCCAAAACCAAATTTGGTTTATTTATAATATCTTCATTTTTCCTATTTGTGTGGGAAAGTCATATTATTCCCTCTCGAAATATTTTTTATAGGAAAACTTTATGAAGATAATTAAATAAATCAAATGATCCTATTTTCAAAATTTGGAAAATCCCAAATATGAAAATAATGAAACTTCCAACTCTCTCCGAGGGTCCTTGAGTTATGTGAAATTTCTAGGATCGGAAAAATGCGAGAAAATATGATATGCATGATGACCGAATGTATAACATTCCAAATTGAAATTTTGGGATGTTACAAACCAACCCCCTTAAGATGAATCTCGCCCTCGAGATTCGGGTTGGCTAGAAAATAGGTGAGGGTGGTCCTTGAGCAAAACTTCCTCTCTTTCCCAGGTGGCTTCATCCTCAGTGTGGTGGCTCCACTAAACTTTGCAAAACTTGATAACCTTGCTGCGGGTAACTCTGCTGGCATAATCGAGAATCTTAACCGGTTTTTCCTCATATGTCAAGTCATCCTTCAACTGTATTGCTTCCAATGGTACTGTGTCTCTTAACGGTACCTCTGTTATCTCGGGGTGACATTTCTTCAACTGAGAAACATGGAATACATCATGAACTCCTGACAGTCCTTCTGGAATAAGCAACTTCTCCCATGCGTTGCAAAATCTTATACGGTCCAACGAAACGGGGTGCTAACTTTCCTTTAACTCCAAAACGCTTAACTCCTCGAAGCGGGGATACTCTGAGATATACTCTGTCTCCAACTTCATACTCAATCGCTTGCGCTTTGAATCGGCATAGCTCTTCCGTGCAGGACTGGGCTACCTTGAGCCTGTCTCGAATCAACTTAACTTTCTGTTCGAGACTCCTTAATCAAATCTGGTCCAAACAATCGACGATCTCCGGTTTCGTCCCATGACAACGGTGTCCTGCACCTTCTTCCATACAAAGCTTGAAGGTGCCATCTTCAAACTGGTTTGGTAACTGTTGTTGTAGGAGAATTCTGCATACGGCAAATTATCGTCCCAGCTAGATCCATAATCTAGGGCACAAGCTCTTAGCATGTCCTCCAAAATCTGATTGACTCTCTCAGTCTGTCCATCGGTCTGTGGGTGGAAAGCTGTACTGAATTCCAATCTAGTTCCCAATGTTTCGTGCAACCGGTTCCAAAATTTCAAGTAAATTGGGTTCCTCATACGATACAATGCTCCTCGGAACTCCGTGTAAGCATACAATTCTGGTCATGTATATCTTTGCCAACTTAGCACTGCTATAGGTAGTCTTGATCGGAATGAAATGAGCTATCTTCGTCAAGCGGTCGACTATAACCCAAATCGAGTCATATCCTGAACGGGTCTTTGGCAAACCTGTGATGAAATCCATGCCTAATTTATCCCACTTCCATTCGGGTATCGGCAATGGTTGTAACAATCCTGCTGGCTTCTGATGTTCTGCCTTTGCTTTCTGACATACGTCACAAACTGCTACATACTCCGCAATATCCTTCTTCATTCCGGTCCACCAGAAAATATTCTTCAAGTCCAAATACATCTTGGTATTTCCTGGGTGAATCGAATAGGGTGAATCATGGGCTTCTTGTAAAATCAACTTCCTGATCTCTGGGTCATTTGGCACGTAAACACGGTCTTCAAACCATAAGGTATCGTGTTCATCCTCACGAAATCCTTTAGCTTTTCCTTTGCTCATTTTCTCCTTTATAGTGGCAACTTCCTTATCTGCCTTCCGGCTTCTCCGATTTTGTCCATCGGCGTTGATCAATCTCCAATGCTGCTACATAGCCTCTCGGTACTATTTCCAAACATAGCTCTCGAAGGTCCTCGGCTAACTCATTGGGTATTCCTCCCATCATTAGGGCATTGACGTGGCTCTTACGGCTCAATGCGTCAGCTACGACATTAGCCTTTCCGGGGTGATAATGCAATCTCATATCATAATCCTTGATAAGCTCTAACCATCTCCTTTGTCTGAGATTCAATTCCTTCTGTGTGAAGATGTACTTCAAACTCTTGTGATCCGTATATACTTCACAATGATTTCCAATGAGAAAATGTCTCCACGTCTTTCAAGGCGTACAACGGTTGCTAACTCCAAATCATGAGTGGCATAATTCAACTCATGGGGCTTAAGTTGTCGTGAAGCATACGAAACAACTCTTCCTTCCTGCATAAGCACTGCTCCAAGTCCTCGGCGTGAAGCGTGTAATATACCTCATAATCCTTAGTCCGATCCGCAATATCAAACTGGTGAGGTAACCAATCTTTTCTTCAACTCCTGAAAACTTGCCTCACAGTCCTCACCCATATGAATTTATTTTCCTTCTTCAACAATTCTGTCATAGGCTTAGCAATCCTTGAGAAATTCTCAATGAATCTTCGGTAGTATCCTGCGAGTCCAAGGAAACTTCGAATCTCTCCAACTGTCGTTGGTGCTTCCCATTTGGTTACGGTCTCAACCTTAGTGGGGTCAATCATATCCCTTCTCCGGAAATAACATGTCCGAGAAATCCAACTTCCTTTAGCCAAAACTCACATTTGCTGAACTTGGCATACAACTGGTGTTCCCTCAGTTTCTCCAAAACCAATCGCAAATGTTCCTTGTGTTCCTCTTCATTCTTCGAGAAAATCAAAATATCATCAATGAACACCACGACGAACTTATCCAAAAACTCCATAAACACTTTGTTCATCGTGTTCATGAAATAGGCGGTAGCGTTAGTCAGTCCAAATGACATAACGGTATATTCAGATAGTCCATATCTCGTGGTAAATGCTGTCTTGGGTATGTCCTGCTCCCGAATCTTCAATCGATGGTACCACGATCGCAAGTCGATCTTGGAAAACACCTTGGCTCCTTGCAAGCGATCAAACAGGTCATTTATCATAGGTAGTGGGTACTTGTTCTTGATTGTTACTTCATTCAATCCACGATAATCAACAACCATTCTCAAAGATCCATCCTTCTTCTCCACTAGCAAAACGGGTGATCCCCAAGGTGAAGAACTTGGGCGAATAAAACCTTTATCCAAAAGTTCCTTAATCTGTTTCTTGATTTCCGCCAAATCCTTTGCGGGCATCCTGTACGGTCGCTTCGATATCGGGCCTGTTCCTGGCAACAGCTCGATTAAAAACTCAATGTCTCTATCCGGCGGCATTCCTGGCAACTCTTCCGGAAATACATCAGGATAATCCTTCACCACTGGTACTTCTTCCTGTACCACTCCTGATAAGCAATTAACTTGTGCTCTCCTCGGCTCGTGCCGTGATACGTACTTAATCCTCCTTCCTTCAGGTGTGGTGAGCAAAATTGTCCTTGCGGTACAATCTATGTTTCCTCCATACTTCGATAACCAATCCATACCTAATATCACATCCAATCCTTGGGATTCCAGAACTATTAGGTCTGAGGGGAAAACATAGTGTCCAATCCTTAGTGGCAGTCGATCACACCATTTACTAGCCATGTACTCTTATACGGGTGAGGTTACTAGCATGGGTGACCTAAGGGCTTGGGTTGGTAACTTGTACTTATCCACAAATCCCTTGATATGTATGAATGCGATGCTCCAAGATCGAAAAGAACAACCGCAGTAAATAACTTAACCAAAAACTTACCGACATCGTGCATCAGTTGATCTTCAACCTCCTCCACTTCAATGTGGTTCACCTGTCCCCTATTGAAAGGGTTGGGCTTCTTTCCAGAGCTTCCATTGCCATTTCCATTGCCTTACGGATCATTTGCATAGTGCCCAGTCTTGCGGCACTTAAAGCAAGTAACATGACTCAGGTCTACTTTGGATGGTGTTGACGGGTTGGTGCGATTCTGTCCGTTGCTTCCTCCATTCCTGTTCCCATTCTTGGTGCTGTTATGGTTATGCGAATTTCCTCCTCCATGGGTATGCTGAAACTGAATTCCTGATTTAGGGGTATAACGAGGTTTCTGCTGAGCTCCGAGTTATACTTCCCTTGTCCATACTTCCGCTTGCAGTTCTCAATTTGTCTGCCGCTTTCCTTCAATCATGAGGGCTCAGTCTACTAACTCTGGTAGTTATTGAAACTTGCTACCATCAACGGCATGCTGAACTCATCATTCAGTCCTTCTAGAAACTTCTCTGTTTAGCTGCATCCGTAGTAACGTCATCCGGGCATAACGTGCTAATTTGCTAAAATCATCCACGCATCGCCAACAAGTCCTTCCTCCTTGGCGTAAGTTATAAACTCACGCTTCTTCATGGCCATGGCTCCTGCTGAAACATGGGTTGTGCGAAAAGCTTGCTGAAACCGATCCCATGTGATGTTGTCTACGGGTAAGTGGTCAGAAATTCTCCCACCATGCCTGCCGGGTCCTTCAAGTTGATGCGCTGCAAACTTCACTCTTTCTCCATCCGTGCATCCTGCAAGTGGTCGCCTCCTTCCTATCTTGTGGAGCCAGTCATCTGCTACAATTGGCTCGGTGCTCTTTGGAATACACCGCGGATTTAGTCTAAGGAAACGAGTCGGATGATCCGCAGTGGTGGTGGCGGTGGGTTGTTGTTGTTGTTGCCACAGTTCTCGCACCAATGTTTGAATCAGGGTATTCTCGCTGAATCAATTGGGTGATCTCTGGCGGAAAAGCGAATCCGAGGTCGCGTCTGGAGGCATCTGATGGGTTTAGAACAGAAGAGAAAGTAGAATGGAATGAGGTCTAAGGGAATCACTACCCAAATGCACATGAGCAAATACACACAAAATCACTTCATTCAATCAAACAAAGGCTTACAACGATCTAACTATCGCAAAAGTGCGTGTACTATCATGTTTTAATGGAGTGAATACTACTAATATGTGGGGGACTTCTACTAATTTGAACCGGTGGAAGACTCCATAATGTCTGCTCCAGCTTCGTCTTCAAAATAGGGTTCACTTGGATCCGAATCGGTGTCGTCGATGTTGATGTAGTCGCTTGGGCAACCGACATACTGGTCTTCATTCCTGAGCGCCAACTTCTTCTTGAGTTCTTCGATCTCGTACTTAAGATCGTTATTGTGTCTTGCTAGAGCTACGATCTCGTCCATATAGTCCTTGCGAGTTGTCTTTAGTTCTTCTTCCAGTTCGATGATCCTTTCCTTCGCATTCTGCAACTCCAACATATCATTGCACATCTGGTTCTCCTGGCGGCGAATGTGCTGATTTAACTCCTGGATGAAAGCTGCAATGGATCTATCCTTCTTGGTGTTGACGACGTCCCAGTTGTCATCTCGGCGTCCGCAAATCTGGTAGATGGTGTCCTTAAGGTCTTCTTGATAAACTTCTCCAATGCGTCCCATGGTGATGTGAGCTGCCATGCTCTTTCCCTGCACTCCAAGTTGGTGCACTGAAAACACTATCTATTGGCTTGGTGATTGGGGCGAATGTCCTTCCTAGAACGTGAGCGTGAATCTTCCAGCGCTCCTCTTCAGGCAGAGTGGCGTTGAAAGTTCCGGTGAAACTTGGTAATCCAATGTTCAGGTACTTGGTAACTTCCTTCAAGTGAAATCCAAATGGTGTGCCTTCATCTGGTTGGGTGTACTTGATCTTCGCGTCCTTCATCCTAAAGAGAGTAGAAAAGAGGAGGAGTTAGAAAATGAGAAGAGAGTAGTGATCTATGGCTTTATCTTAGTGGTCGTGGTCTCATACAACGTGTGCTCGATACCATTCTCATCGCGACTGCACCGAATGGATCTAGCGCTCGTGCTCAAATTCATCCTGGATCGATGTCTTGACACAGACAATACTTCAAGGATTTATAGCGAGTAGCAATCACACACTTATTACATCGTTGTCCACAAGGGAACTTAATACAATAATATGGCTTAAGGCCATCTAATAATAACAGCGGAAGGCTTGGAAAACGAGTGAGTCCATCAACTCCAAACATCACCGAGTATAGAACCACAACCTAACATCTTACTCGTCATTCGAAAAAGTCTGCATAGCGTGAAAAGTTGCAGCCCGAAAACGGGTCAAGACATGGAATATGCCGCAATGTAACACGTAAAGAGCAATGAATGAATAAGCCTATACTACATGCATATTTGGCTGGTGGTAAGGCTCTACGGTTACATTTTTGCATAAAGCTAATTTTTCCCTACATCAAAGGAATAATTTTATTTAACTATCATGGTGGTTGTTAAACATTGAAGATGGTTGACAGCATCCTCAATCCCAATTAAAAAGTACTCATTAAAAAAAACCCAATAACATTTATTAGAGGTAACATGTTGAGATTCACATGATAATCAAGTACCGGATACTCAAATTGTCCATAACCGGGGACACGGCTAATCATGATTAGTTTATACACTCTGCAGAGGTTTATGACTTTTCCCCATTAAGACTCGATCGCCTCCGCTTGGTTCTCGCCCGCATGGTGTTTGAGAAAGCGGATGACCGAGACATAGTCTTTCGTGCGCTAGCACCTTACATGTGGGTAGACCGTACCAACCTACATCCCCTACATCAGCTAGCCTACCCGTAAGAGTTCGCACAACTTAGTCAACTACGCCAGAGCCCATAATTGGCTTGTGGCTGCACACGGAAGTTTCCAGTTTGAATAATCTTATGATCCCTTAGAGCACAGGTGGCGGTCCGAAGAAATACAGTAAGTCCTGATAGAAACCAGGTGCCTCAATCCACCCGGATGTGTGTTTAAGTTGCCACCTTAGATAAACCATTAATTATCAATCTCACATCTGTCATGGATATTCACTCACCCAATCCACGCCTACTAGCATAGCATGGCATAATCAAGCAAACGAGAAGTAACTCCCAAGGTTTCATAAGTAAAACAGGTAATAGGTACTACCTCAATCTACTTCCCATCCCACAATTTAATTAGATCCTAAACATGCAAGTGTTTGAGGGTTTGATCTAATGCATAAAAACTGGGTAGTAGAAAAGTATGATCAAAGTGTTACTTGCCTTGCTGATGATCCATGAGTCCTAGAGATTCAAATAACAAGCGGCGCACTCAGGGTGATCTAACGCAGAAAAACAACAAGCAAACAAAACGCACTCATCTAAGGCACGGGTAAATCTCTATTAAATTATCTAACCATATAGTTAAACTTATGAACCCTGTTTGAAAAAGAATCGAATCGAATAAAGCATCGAAAGTCGGAACTCGAGAGAGAACGACTCGGTTTAGCAAACTGAAAATAGGTCAAAATTTCACAGTAGCAAAACTCTGTGAAAGTAGGTTAGTCGGAACGGCGTTTCATATTCTGAAACTCAGCGCTTGAATCACCTGATTCCGATAAACGAGCAAGAAATAAAACAGTTTTGAAAATCAGATCTGAAATCAAATCATAAAATAACGGATTAATTCCGATTAAAAAGAAAAACGACGAACGAGTTAAAAAGTGAGCGTTCGTTAACAGAACGAATCTAACGAACGCGTTCATCGAAACGAACGGTTCGGTGAACGTCCGTTAAATAAGAAAACCGAATAAAAATAAAATCAATCTAGGTTTTTTAAAAAAAACCGAACACATTTTTTTTTAAATAAACCGGACGGTTCGAGGGGATAAACCGAATCGGCGAGGGGCGGCGGTGGCTACCTCCGGCGATCGCCGGCGGGCGCTCCGGGGCTCGGGGAGAGGGCGGCGGGGTTCGGCGTCGAGGGCGGCGGGGTCCACGGCGTCAGCGACGAAGAAGCGGCGTCGGCGGTGGCGCCCACGGCGGCGGCTTCAAGGCGTCCCGGGCGGGTGGCGGTCGGCTCCGGTGGGTGGGGTGAGAGAGGGGCGGGGTTATAAAGGCGAGGGGGCGGCTGGCTTGGGAGGGGGCAAGGCGCCGGGTGGTCGGACTCGGGCGGGGCTCTCGTCTTGGCGTGGAGTCCGCTCGGGCGGCCGCGAGGAGGAGGAGGAGGTGGGCAGGCGATGGCACAGGCCTGGCTGGCTGGGCAGTGGGCCTCGGTCGAGGCGCTGATTTTTTTAAATAAAATTAAAACAAAACAAATAAAATAAATATCAAATGAACTCCAAATTAATTAAAACAAAATTTCCGACTCCTAAAATGAGTCGAACAAAATGAACTTTAAAAACAATATACATGCATAATTTTTTTTTAAATGCTCATTTTTGCCTAAGCAAAATAAATCTTCCAAAACCAAATTTGGTTTATTTATAATATCTTCATTTTTCCTATTTGTGTGGGAAAGTCATATTATTCCCTCTCGAAATATTTTTTTATAGGAAAAATTTATGAAGATAATTAAATAAATCCAATGATCCTATTTTCAAAATTTGGAAAATCCCAAATATGAAAATAATGAAACTTCCAACTCTCTCCGAGGGTCCTTGAGTTGCGTGAAATTTCTAGGATCGGAAAAATGCGAGAAAATATGATATGCATGATGACCTAATGTATAACATTCCAAATTGAAATTTTGGGATGTTACAAACCTACCTCTTAAGATGAATCTCGCCCTCGAGATTCGGGTTAACTAGAAAATAGGTGAGGTGGTCCTTGAGCAAAACTTCCTCTCTTTCCCAGGTGGCTTCATCCTCAAGGTGGTGGCTCCACGTAACTTTGCAAAACTTGATAACCTTGCTGCGGGTAACTCTGCTTTGGCATAATCGAGAATCTTAACCGGTTTTTCCTCATATGTCAAGTCATCCTTCAACTGTATTGCTTCCAATGGTACTGTGTCTCTTAACGGTACCTCTGTTATCTCGGGGTGACATTTCTTCAACTGAGAAACATGGAATACATCATGAACTCCTGACAGTCCTTCCGCAATTCCAACTTATAAGCAACTTCTCCCATGCGTTGCAAAATCTTATACGGTCCAACGAAGCAGGTGCTAACTTTCCTTTAACTCCAAAACGCTTAACTCCTCGAAGCGGGGATACTCGAGATATACTGTCTCCAACTTCATACTCAATCGCTGCGCTTTGAATCGGCATAGCTCTTACATGCGGACTGGGCTACCTTGAGCCTGTCTCGAATCAACTTAACTTTCTGTTCAGACTCCTTAATCAAATCTGGTCCAAACAACTGACGATCTCCAGTTTCGTCCCATGACAACGGTGTCCTGCACCTTCTTCCATACAAACACCACACATTACCACAAATTCAAATAAAATGTGAGAATGTTCGATATATAGTATTGTTTAGATTGTTCGATATTTAGTTGTAAGCTGCAAACGCCACACATTATCACAAATTCAAATAAAATGTGAGATTGTTTGATGTATAGTATGGTTTAGATTGTTCGACATTTAGCTGTGAGTTGCAAACGCCATGCATTATCACATTATGGTATAACATGTGCACATCACGTGTATCACCGCTATATTCATGCATGCAATGTTTAAAACACTATGATCTCCTATTCAAATATATGATCCGCTTTCATATCAAATTATGATCTTTGTTAGACTCTTACACCCACATAATCCTCTAACCTATGTAGCTACTACTAACTTTCTCTCGTGCATGCACATGCCCTCCTCGCCCTCCCCCTCCCTCGGCATTCTATCCACCGGGCACATTCATTTTTTTCTTTAGGTCGTTCTCCCAGAGTCTCCACAACTCCTTTTCGACACACACCGATCGATAAACCTCTCCAGCGATGCCTGCCTACAACATACACACACACCTTCAATCTACTCCTTTATGTGTCCTTGCCTCGTGTCTCTCATACGGTCAGACACACGTGTAAAATCTCACCCCTCTTTTCATCGATCTCACAACAGCACACTCCTCCCCCTATCTAGCTAGTAGTTGGGCCTCTCGCACCACCTCCTAGCTCCATTCTCTCTGTCTATCCGTCTCATTGGGCCTTATATGCCTCGACAAATGGAAGTACACCGACCGATCTCTCGCTATACATATAGCTAGCTAGGTCCTTATAACTCGTTTTACCCACACGTCAATCGATCTACCTCATTAGTTGTGTCTCTCCCTTCCTCCGACAAACAACAATTGATCTACCAATCTAGTTAGGTCTGCTTACCAAACACATGGTTCCCCTTCATCATCCATGGATGCGTCCCGACAGATCTATCACGCACAGGCACACACAGAAACACATCCGCACTCTTATTGATAACATTGCAGTTCCACCCTCAGTTTGTCTAGTAGGCCCCTCCCACCATCTTCGAGACGCAACTCCATCACCCATCTAGCACTCTACCCCTCTCCTCCCTCTCCTCTCTCTCTCTCTCTCTCTCTGTCCCATCATATTTCCCGTCCTTCGCTTATGTATGGATGTCGACCAATCTCCCTAAAGACATAGCTGGGTCTCTCCTTCTCAACACATATACGAGTCGTTCTACCTCTATAGTTAGGCCTCTGCCTACCCCTCCCCCCACCCCCCTCCCCCCCCACACACACACCGATACATCGAGCGCTCTAGTCATGTCTCCCTGCCACACACAAACTTGACATGTGCCCTCTAACGTTCCGGTAGGCCAGTCGCCCTATATCTTTGACTTGCAGACACACACAATTTCGATGGCTCTCTTCATCGATCTCGCACCCACCCACTTGATCCGCTCTTTGACTCTATCGATAGCTATGACCCTTCCCTCTCTTCTCGTGGATTGCCCGACCCTCTATGTATGATATGGATAGGCCTCCATTTCACACACATTGCATGAAAATTTTTGTTTGAGATGTCATCGACACATATTCCCACAAACAATTCATGAAATCAACCCCCCACCCCACCCCCACCGCAAAACAAAAAACACTCATGAACGCGGTTTGTATCTCTCACACACCCCCACGTAGGTGGGGGATGTGCACGAAGAGAAGAGGTGCATGCACGGCGCACGTACTCTCGTCTCTGTCCCAACCACACCATGGCTGTACATGGTGGAGCTCATTTTCGTCTGAAAAAAGGCAACCCACGTGGTAATTTGGCACGTGTAATCGGTTGTCCACTTGGTGGAGGGAGGATCGTCTACCACGGGTGAACAAACAAATTGCGACTTGAGGTTTTATGTTAAAAAAAGAGGAAAACCTTGTGGGGCCTACCTTAGAGGCATGGCTCTATACACTGGAGTGCTTTTGATGTGTCCCGTCAACTCGCAGAATGAGGAGAAGCTTGCTTAGTACGCCGTCTCCCCCGCCCGCGGGCGCGGTGGCTCGCAGGATGAGGTGAAGCTTGCTCCGCCTTATGCCCGCTCCCTAGCCCATGCGCGCTGTGGCTCGCGCGACGAGGAGAAAATTTTACTACTCCCTCTGAGGGAGTCCTGGATTAGGGGGTGTCCGGATGGCCGGACTATGACCTTTGGCCGGACTCCTGGACTATGAAGATACAAGATTGAAGACTTCGTCCCGTGTCCGGATGGGACTTTCCTTGGTGTGGAAGGCAAGCTTGGCGATACGGATATGTGGATCTCCTCCCATTGTAACCGACTCTATGTAACCCTAACCCTCTCCGGGTCTATATAAACCGGAGGGTTTTAGTCCGTAGGACGAACAACAATCATACCATAGGCTAGCTTCTAGGGTTTAGCCTCTCTGATCTCGTGGTTGATCTACTCTTGTACTACCCATATCATCAATATTAATCAAGCAGGAGTAGGGTTTTACCTCCATCGAGAGGGCCCGAACCTGGGTAAAAACATCGTGTCCCTTGTCTCCTGTTACCATCTGCCTAGACACACAGTTCGGGACCCCCTACCCGAGATCCGCCGGTTTTGACACCGACATTGGTGCTTTCATTGAGAGTTCCTCTCTGTCGTCATCTTTAGGCCCGATGGATCCTCCGTTCATCAACAACGATGCGGTCCAGGGTGAGACTTTTCTCCCCAGACAGATCTTCGTATTCGACGGCTTGCACTGCGGGCCAATTCACTTGGTCATCTGGAGCAGATCGAAAGCTACGCCCCTGGCCATCAGGTCAGATTTGGAAGTTTAAACTACACGGCCGACGTCCGCGGAGACTTGATCTTCGACGGGTTCGAGCCACAGCCAAGCGCGCCGCACTGTCACGATGGGCATGATCTAGCTCTGCCGCCGAACAGTGCCCTGGAGGCCGCACCAGTGTCCGCTCCGACCCTTAGCTCGGAGCTGACTGTGGCAATCGACGACGGGTGGCTGGACACCGCCTCGGGGGCTGCTGTCTCTACGGCGATCGAGCCGAACACCATACCTGTCCTTTGCGAAGCTCGTGGCTCCAAGGTGCCGGACTCCTCTCCAGACTCCGAACCTTCCGCGCCCCTGCCAATCGAATCCGATTTGGCGCCGATCATGGAGTTCACCGCCATGACATCTTTCAGACTCGCCCTTCAAATGACATCCCTGAATTCACTAAAGTCTCTCTCTTTATCAAAAGAGCCCTGGCTGGATTATGGTCGGCAAGGTTGGGATGCAGACGACGAAGAAACTCAAAGCCCACCCACCACCCACTTTGTAGCCACTGTCAAAGATTTAACTGACATGCTCGACTTCGACTCTGAAGACATCGAAGGTACGGACGACGATGTAGGAGATGAACAGGAACCAGTGCCTATAGCCCACTGGACAACCACCCCATCTCACGGTGTATACATGGTGGATACACCTAAAGGAAACAACGACGAGGAACAAAGGGGCGCAACGAGGGATCGTTCCCTTGAAAAGCAATCAAAGCGGCGGTGTAAGCGCCGCTCCAAACCCCACCTCGACAGAGAAAGCAGCCATACAGACCCAGCCATAGAGCAGGGCGAACCGGCGGACGACGAACATGCCATCGAGCAACCGTCCGAACAGGGCAACTTGGATAAACAACCCGTCCCCGGCGAAGACAACGGTCAGACGACCTCACGCCCGGACAAGTTGCCGGAGCAGAAGAACCTCAAAAAAGGCTCGTCGCCATCGCTGGCGTAGCCTGAAAAAAGCGTAGCGGAAGCTCAAAACAGCGGAAGATGCACTCAGAATTAGATGGAGCAAAGTACTCAACACCATAGACAAATACAGCGACAGTCGCCACACAAAGAGCTATCCGAAGCGAAAATTACTGCCGGAATTTGATGATGAGGCCTTAGAGCATCCGCAATCAAAAAATAAGGAAGTCACCCGGTCGGACAAATGACCCCATGGCCAACACAGTGCGGCAAAGGACTCCGCACACAAGCCGGCACGCGATCCGCACAAGGATTCGTATCAAAAAGATGGCCCAGCCAGATCTATCTATGGGCCAAGAAAGCAAGCTCTAGTAAGCAATGCAACACATCAAATATTCGAACATCGCGGTACGCCCAGATATAGGGGTGCCGCACACCCCCTATGTTTCACCGATGAGGTGCTGGCTCATGAATTTCCAGCTGGATTCAAGCCCGTAAACATAGAGGCATACGACGGAACAACAGACCCTGGAGTCTGGATTGAGGATTACATCCTCCACATACACATGACTAGAGGAGATGATCTCCACGCCATAAAATACATACCCCTCAAACTCAAAGGGCCAGCCCAGCATTGGCTTAAAGGCCTTCCTGAAAACACCATTGGAAGTTGGGAAGAGCTCGAGGATGCTTTTCGGGCAAATTTTCAAGGGACCTATGTCCGGCCTCCGAATGCAGATGATTTAAGTCATATAACTCAACAACCCGGAGAATCAGCCCGGGAACTCTGGAACAGATTTCTTACTAAAAAGAACCAGATAGTCGACTGTCCGGACGCCGAAGCCTTAGGAGATTTCAAACACAGCATTCGAGACGAATGGCTTGCCAGACACCTCGGCCAAGAAAAGCCAAGAACAATGGCCGCATTAACAAGCCTCATGACCCGCTTTTGCGCAGGAGAGGATAGCTGGTTGGCAAGATGCGATCAGCGACCCAATTACATCCGGGTTAGGGATGGAAACAGAAACCGCTGACGCAAGCAAGGGCCAAGACCGGACCAAGGGAAACAGCTCGAAGAGCACGGCGATCAACGCCGGATTCAAAAGCTCTCGGCGAGAATCGTAAAAACTGCCCCTCAAGGATAACAGGGACGAGCTATCTAACCTAAACAAAATCTTGGACAAGATATGTCAAATCCACAGTACTCCCGGGAAGCCTGCAAACCATACCCATAAAGATTGTTGGGTCTTCAAGCAATCCGGCAAACTCAACGCCGAACACAACGGGCTCGACACACCAAGCGAGGACGATGACGAACCCCACAAGCAGAGCACTGGAAAACAAAAGAACTTCCCACAAGAAGTCAAAATAGTAAATTCACTTCACGTCACAAAAGGGGAGAACAGAGTGGCGCCCATAGAGATACGCGCCATACGGCCTATCCCAGAGGAGTCCCGCCACTGGTTGTTAAAACCAATCACCTTCGACCATCAGGATTACTCTAGAAGTATCCGGAATGCAGGCTGGACTGCCTTGGTATTAGATCCGATAATTGACGGACTCCACTTTACACAAGTCCTAATGGACGGCGGCAGTGATTTAAACCTGCTATATCAGCACACAATCCGCAAAATCGAGATAGACCCAACAACAATTCGCCATAGCAACACTTCCTTTCAAGGGGTAGCGCCACGCCCTGATGCCCATTGTACGCGCTCTCTCCTGCTAGAAGTTATGTTCGGCTCACCCGACAACTTCCGCCGCGAAAAGCTAACCTTCCAAATCGCTCCATTTACAAGTAGCTATCAAGCACTCTTGACGCTAAGCTTTACCGCTTTAACGCAATACAAAGACATTATGCATCCCTTTATACTTAAAATGCCGGTCCACGAGGCATCATCTCATTAAAGGGAAATATCGAGTGTTCCTCGAGTGCGGAAGATCAGCGGCTGCCTTAACAGCCACACACTAAACCGGCTTCACTAATCGAAGCACCTAAACAGGTTGTTCAGACCCCGGACATGGCTAGACGAGTCCGGCGTAAACATACAAGGGCTTACTAGCCGCATACCCCCGTTCAAGGGGCTCCGCGCATGTACAACAAGAGACAATAAAGCTCAATTTTATTCATTTTTTAAATTGTACTTTGTTTATTTAATATAACGTACATTTTCACACGATCTTTCTCAACTAAGTTCCTCTCTTTTACAGATGAACACCGTATACACCCGTCCGTGATACGGCACAACGGAGACACAAAGCAGACATGCAGTAGGGACCCGTTCCAAGGATTCTTTTCAGATTAAGACCCTGCGTAAACCTTTTTTATTGTCTCTTGTTGATACACATCCCCCGGTTTCTTGCTATAACCGAGGTGGAGGCTGGCGTCTTGGCATTGGCCACGTCAGGATTTTGCACGTACCTGGACACCAGGGGCTTATTACTAAGGGCGTTGTTCAGCCCGTTTTCATAAAGACCGAATACCTTAGGGAGTGTTCGGCGTCGCGAGTTTGGCCTTATATGCATCAGCTCCGAATCATGTCTTTGGTCAAATGTTGGGTTTGCTCGGCTCGTGTTTTGCTGCCCTACGTTCCGCTCTATCGGCTAAGGCGGCACCAGGAGAACTATCGCGATTGTGCCCGGTTCGCCAAAGCGAGCACCTCCGTAGAGAAAGCCGAAAACTGATCATTATGATACAGCGTGAGACCTGGTCAACCACTCGATGACCCACCGGAATCTTTTAGGATTCCTCCGCATTAACGAAGGGTTGTTTCGGTCAGCACACACGCCCGAATTCGGGCGAAGCGGTGCCCCTAGGGGCTATATAGTAGCCCCACTGTCAAACTCCTATGGCTAAGTGAAAGTGATAAAGCATTATAGTCCGGTTGCCTAGTTCGCTACGCTATCACCTCCTTTATAGGACCAAGACGTTGGATCAATTGTGAAAATGCGCCTTTTGCGAACACCCCCGCATTATATGCGTGGGGGCTGAAGCCGAAGACTGCCATCTTTCAGGTTATATACACATATACATTAACGGCCGCACAAGAGGTATTTTAATTCTTGCAGGCACAAGTATAAAAAGCTTTTATATTCCATCGAAACATTGTTTCACAATAATACATGTTATTCGAACATGATATCCTTCGAGCACTGCGTCTCTATTAAACGAGCGCCCTGCAGAACTTCATGAAAATAGTACTCGGCAGGTACCCGGCTCCCGTCCGAATCTTGGGATGCAACGTCGGTGGCCTTCATCTCCTCCCAGTATGTCTTGACACGGGAAAGAGCCATCCGCGCACCCTCTATGCATGCTGACCTCTTCATTGCATTGATATGCGGCACCGCACCAAGGAATTGTTGCACCAAACAAAAATAACTCTTCGGCTCGGGCCTTTCCGGCCACAGATGACTCACAACATCCTTCATCGAGAGTCCGGATAACCTATTCAGCTCCGCCCATTCGGCCAAACGCTCGGTTAATGGAAGTGGGTGCTCTGGATTGTGGAACTGCGACCAAAAAAGCTTTTCCACTTCGTGATCCTGTTGATCTCGGAAGTGTTCGGCCGCGTCCGCGGCACTTGCCGCCAAGTCCAGATAAGTATCTGCCGCACTCCACAGCCGGTCCAACTGAGCATATTTAGGATCCCCGAACTTCATCCGCAGCATAAAGGGCTTTCCAGCCGCGATATCTCCGGCCTGACGTAGCTCCTGCTTCATGGCTCTCATTGCAGAGCGAGCATCCTTGGCCTCGGTAGTGGCCTTCTCCAGGTCCTTCTGTTCCACCCGACCTTCTTTTTCAAGAAGCTTTCAGCGGTCAGCAGCATCCTTCAACTTCACAGCCATCTCGACCATTTCCTTCCTACTTCGGCAGTGAGCAGCCTGTTCGGCTTTCAACTCTTCGGCCGCCTTTAAGGCAGCCGCATCACTTTTTCTGGCCTGCTCCTTGGCTCGGGCGAGTTCCGCCCGAAGGTTCTCCATGACAGCGGCACCATCTGCATCAAGCATACATGTTGTAAGGCACGGGCATCAAGCCCCCTTACCAGGTGTCCGCGGAGAAATTGCATACCTTGTGACTCGTCAAGCCGCTTGTTGACAAGCGCGATGTCGGCATCCGCCACGTCAAGTTGCCGCTTTAGCTCGGCAAATTCATCAGTCCGGCTAGCCACCGGACACTTCGCCACCTACATAGGAAGAGCGACATGTTATACCTGGGATTATGATCCTCGACGCGCTGTCATTTTTGACAACTCACCAAGTCTCGGGGGCTACTATCTATACAGGGTGCATCTTTTATATGCGGAACTGTCAGAAGGTACATCATTTCGTGTACCTCAAAACCTGTCAGTAAACTCCTGACGGCCTCGTGCAACCCGCTCTCCGCGGATGAAATCCTTTCAATCACCGTGCCCATCAATGCACGGTGTTCTTCTGAGATAGACGCTCGCCCGAGCAGATCCTTCAGCTCCTCCGACTGTGCACCGGATGGTGCCGGACTCGTTCCATGGCCTTTTTCGAAGGCCAGACAAGGAGGGCTTTGGGGAGCCATACGGCTGCTTTCCGGCCCTGCCGGATTCGGAGAAACCCTCCGTGTCGACACCTCAGGGTCGCCCGCCTCGCAAGGCGGTATGGCAGGGGGAGGCCTTCCGCTCTCCATCATCTCCGGATGAAGATCCCTTGAATATGAGCTCTGCCGAGAAGGGCTGAGATCCGAACTACAAGGTAAAAATTCAGTTATCTTTCTCAGGAATAGAATAGGGATGTCTCTTATTTTAAAACTCCCCTCTCTACTTACGGCTCCTTTGGAGGGCTGATCCCTTGAGGGCACAAGGCGGCCGAGGCACCTCCCGGCGCAGGACCCTCTGACGAAGATTTCTTCCCCCGCTTTGATACCATGGTCTCCGGGTCTTCAGAGGCGGTCCTCCTCTTTCCTTGGATGGAGGGATTCTCGATTCCTCCTTTCCTAATAGCCTCCTTCGGGGAGACGGTAGCTTCCTTGTCCCCCCCTTCGCCTTCTTCCAAAGGCGCAACCTCCAGCATTCTGGTTAACACGGGATCCGGCATGGTCTCGGGGAGGGGGGCCGGACACCTGATTAGCTTTGCTTTCGCTATCCACTCATGTTTAAGGGACAGCTCTTTTAAGGGCAATTTTATGATGAATATACGGATAGCATGTCCGGGTACAGGGCTACTTACTTGAGTATCCGGGCGATTGCAGCTCAGACCTGCGTCCTCAGTCGAGTCTGGACACATTGCTTGTGATCCGAAGAACAATTTGTACATCTCCATGGGCGTCGCGCCCGTAAAGTGTTGGAGAGCTCGTGGTCCCTCCGAATTAAACTCCCACAGGCGGAGGGGGCGGCGTTTGCAGGGCAAAGTGCGGCAAATCAACATGACCTGCATCACTACGCCCAGGTTGATGTCTCTTTCCAGGAGATCTTGAATGCGGCCCTGCAACAAGGGCACGTCCTTGGACGGCCCCCAGTCGAGCTCTTTATTGACCCATGACGCCAGCCATGGGGAGGACCCGAGCGAAAGGCAGGTGGCGCCACCCACTTGGTGCCCCTGGGAGCTGTGATATAAAACCACTCTCGTTGACATAAGTTGAACTCCTCTTGAAAAGAGCCCTCGGGCCATGGAGCGTCAGCATTCTTGCTTATAACAGCCCCTCCGCACTCCGCTTGCTGCCCCTCGATCATCTTCGGCTCCACTTTGAAGGTCTTAAGCCACAATCCGAAGTGAGGGGTAATGCGGAGGAAGGCTTCGCACACGACAATGAACGATGAGATGTGGAGGATGGACTCCGGATCCAAGTCGTGAAATTACAACCCATAATAAAACATGAGACCCTCACGAAGGGGTCCGTCGGGAAGCCTAGCCCCCGAAGGAAGTGAGACGCGAACACCATGCTCTCACTAGGCTTGGGAGTGGGAATAACCTGCCCTTGAGCAGGCAGCCTATGCGAAATTTCGCCGGTTAAATACACAGCATCTCTTAGCTTTAGCACGCCTTCTTCCGTAACGGAGGAAGGCATCCACCGCCTTGAAGGTCGGAGCGGACATCATTGAAGGTCCGGCGCTGAATCTTGAGCTTTGGGTGTTGGAACTCGAGGCGGCCAGGCGGATTTGATTGAGATTGAAAGAAAGGAGTAGGGCCTTGGTCTCTTTATAAAGAGGTTGAATACCAAGAGCCTTCCCGTGACCGTTTGGGACTCGCCGATAGAGGAGACGTGCTAACGGGCACGATTGGTTACCCACGCCCGTATTGATGACAATCCGGAATAAGGGGGCACGATCTCTGCTTTGACAAGACGTGCCAAGGAAACCGCCTTGCTAAACGCTACCGAGGTGGGACAAGAAAACGATTCGAATAAAGGCTTGGCGTGGTGTGATGTCACACTGCGGAATACGTCAGCAGATTGGATTTGTGCAAATATTATTCTCTCTACGGTGGTATGTGGAACTTATTTTGCAGAGCCGGACACTATCCTTGTGTTCAAAATCTTCTATGAAGTATTCGGAGGAGGAACCCGCCTTGCAATGCAAGACAATCTGCGCGCGGACTCGCGTCATTGAAGCACTGGTTCGAGGGGGCTCTTGAGGAGTCCTGGATTAGGGGTGTCCGGATGGCGGACTCTGGACTATGAAGATACAAGATTGAAGACTTCGTCCCGTGTCCGGATGGGACTTTCCTTGGCGTGGAAGGCAAGCTTGGCGATACGGATATGTGGATCTCCTCCCATTGTAACCGACTCTATGTAACCCTATCCCTCTCAGGTGTCTATATAAACCGGAGGGTTTTAGTCCGTAGGATCTAACAACAATCATACCATAGGCTAGCTTCTAGGGTTTAGCCTCTCGATCTCGTGGTAGATCTACTCTTGTACTACACATATCATCAATATTAATCAAGCAGGAGTGGGGTTTTACCTCCATCGAGAGGGCCCGAACCTGGGTAAAAACATCGTGTCCCTTGTCTCCTGTTACCATCCGCCTAGACGCACAGTTCGGGACCCCCTACCCGAGATCCGCCGGTTTTGACACCGACACCCTCTGTTTACTCCTCGTCCCTACTACCTTGGTCATAGAGATTATATCATATTGTTTGGAATATATATGTCCTTTAGTAGATTTCAATATGAACTACTAGTACATACTCCAAACACTGATGTATATATACGTATTTTAGAGTGTAGATTCACTCATTTTGCTCCGTATGTAGCACTCTCCCTCGCCCCTCGACCCTCGCCCACATGGTGGACGTGCAGCAATTCATTCGGTCTCATATAGCCGTAGCGATATATCTTGCACTACCATTATTGCTCGACTTCCCAAGAGGCGAAGAGCAAATCGTAAGGTTAATATTTTGGAGATGTCAAGCGCAAGGTTATAGGAGAACGAGTAGTAGGTGCCGCGTCATTTATAAATAAAGTTTTTTTTCTTCAGTGGCACGTACGCAATATGATAGGTTCATATGGAGAGAAAAGGAAACCGCTCCATGATACGTCCATTTTGCATCATGCTTTTATATCAATATTTATTGCATTATGGGCTGTTATTACACATTATATCTCAATACTTATGGCTATTCTCTCTTATTTTACAAGGTTTACCATGAAGAGGGGGAATGCCGGCAGCTGGAATTCTGGCTGGAAAAGGAGCAAATGTTGGAAACCTATTCTGCACAACTCCAAAAGTCCTGAAACTCCACGAAACAACTTTTTGGATTTTTTAAGAATTTATGAGCAAAAGAGATAGGCCAGGGGGCCCACACACTGTCCAGGAGACATGAGGGTGCCCCCCCCTGTAGGGCGTGGCCCCCTATCTCCTGGGCCCCCTGGTGGGCCTCCGGCGTCCATCTTCTGCTATATCAGAGCTTTTACCCTGGAAAAAATCGTGGGCAAGCTTACGGGACGAAACTCCACCGCCACGAGGCGGAACCTTGGCGGAATCAATCTAGGGCTCTGGCGGAGCTGTTCAAATTGGGACACTTCTCCGGGAGGGAAATCATCACCAACGTCATCACCAACGATCCTCTCATCGAGAGGGGATCAATCTCCATCAACATCTCCACCAGCACCATCTCCTCTCAAAACCCTAGTTCATCTCTTGTATCCAATCTTGTATCAAAACCATAAATTGGTACCTGTGGGTTGCTAGTAGTGTTGATTACTCCGTGTAGTTGATGCTAATTGGTTTACTTGGTGGAAGATCATTTGTTCAGATCCTTTATGCATATTATTACTCCTCTGATTATGAACATGAATATGCTTTGTGAGTAGTTACGTTTGTTCCTGAGGACATGGGTGAAGTCTTGCTATTAGTAGTCATGTGAATTTGGTATTCGCTCGATATTTTGATGAGATGTATGTTGTCTTTCCTCTAGTGGTGTTATGTGAACGTCGACTACATGACACTTCACCATTATTTGGGCCTAGAGGAAGGCATAGGGAAGTAATAAGTAGATGATGGGTTGCTAGAGTGACAGAAGCTTAAACCCTAGTTTATGCGTTGCTTCGTTAGGGATTGATATGGACCCATATGTTTAATGTTGTGGTTAGGTTTACCTTAATACTCCTTTTTGTAGTTGCGGATGCTTGCAATAGGGGTTAATCATAAGTGGGATGCTTGTCCATGTTAGGGCAGTACCCAAGTGTCGGTCCACCCACATATCAAATTATCAAAGTACCGAACACGAATCATATGAACGTGATGAAAACTAGCTTGACGATAATTCCCAATGTGTCCTCGGGAGCTCCTTGTTCATTATTAGAATTTTGTCTAGGCTTATCCTTTGATACATAAAGGATTGGGCCACCTTGCTGCACTTTATTTACTTTATTTACTTTTTGCTCGTTACTATTTATCTTATCACAAAACTATCTATCACCTATTATTTCAGTGCTTGCAGAGAAAACCTTCATCGAAAACCGCTTATCATTTCCTTCTGCTCCTCGTTGGGATCGACACTCTTACTTATCAAAAGGACTACGATAGATCCCCTATACTTGTGGGTCATCAAGACTCTTTTCTGGCGCCGTTGCCGGGGAGTGTAGCGCTCCTGGTGAGTGGAACTTGGTAAGGAAACATTTATATAGTGCGCTGAAATTTTCTGTTACTTGTCACTATGGAAACTAATCCTTTGAGTGGCTTGTTTGGGGTATCTTCACCCCAACCAGAATAGCAAAGAGATTCTCCTCAACCTACTGAACTTTACGAAAATATTCACTTTGAGATTCCTTCGGGTATGATAGAAAAACTGCTAGCTAATCCTTTTGCAGGAGACGGAACATTGCATCCCGATTTACACCTTATCTTTGTGGATGAAGTTTGTGGATTATTTAAGCTTGCAGGTATTCCCGATGATGTTGTCAAAAGGAAGGTCTTCCCTTTATCTTTGAAGGGGGATGCAATGACATGGTATAGGCTATGTGATGATACGAGATCTTCGAATTATAAGCGACTGAAGTTGGAATTTCATCAGAAATTCTATCCTATGCATCTTATTCATCGTGATCGTAGTTACATATATAATTTCTGGCCTCGCGAAGGAGAAAGCATCGCTCAAGCTTGGGGGAGGCTTAAGTCAATGTTATATTCATGCCCCAATCATGAGCTCTCTCGGGAAATGATTATTCAGAATTTTTATGTTCGGCTTTCTCTTGATAATCGCAACTTGCTCGATACTTCCTGTGCTGGTTCCTATATGATGAAGACTACTGATTTCAAATGTGACTTATTGGAAAGAATTAAACGCAACTCTGAAGATTGGGGTTCCGGCGATGGTAAGGAGTCAGGTATGACACCTAAGTTCGGTTGTGTTAACTCTTTTATGGATACCGATGCTTTGCGTGGATTTAGCTCTAAGTATGGACTTGACTCTGAGATAGTAGCTACTTTTTGTGAAACTTTTGCTACTCACGTTGATCTCCCTAAAGAGAAGTGGTTTAAATATAATCCTCATGTTGAAGTGAAAGTAGTTGCACCTATTACGATCGAAGAAAAGACTATTACATATAGTGATCCTATTATTCCTCGCTTATGTCGAAAAACCTCCTTTTCCTGTTAGGATAAAAGATCATGCTAAAGCTTCATTTGTTGTTCGTAAGAGTAATATTAGAACTTATACACCTCCTGAGCAAATCAAAGTTGAACCTAATGTTGCTATTGTTAAAGATCTCTTGTCAGATAATATTGATGGGCATGTTATTTATTTCTGTGATGAAACTGCTAGAATTGCCAAACCTTGTGCTAAAGATAAACATAGACCTGTGGTAGGCATGCCTGTTATTTCTATTAAAATAGGAGATCATTGTTATCATGGCTTATGTGATATGGGTGCTAGTGCTAGTGCAATACCTATTGACTTATACAAAGAAATTAAGCACGATATTGCACCTGCTGAGTTAGAAGATATTGATGTCACAATTAAACTTGCCAATAGAGATACTATTTCACCAATGGGAATTGTTAGAGATGTTGAAGTCTTGTGTGGTAAAACTAAATATCCTGCTGATTTTCTTGTCCTTGGCTCCCGATAAGATAGCTTTTGTCCCATTATATTTGGTAGACCCTTCTTGAACACCGTTAATGCGAAGATAGATTGTGAAAAGGATGTTGTTACTATTGGTCTAGGTGATATGTCTCATGAGTTCAACTTTTCTAAATTTCGTAGACAACACCGTGAAGAGGAATTACCTAGTAAGGATGAAATTATTGGTCTTGCTTCCATTGCTGTTCCTCCAATTGATCCGTTAGAACAATATTTGCTAGACCATGAAAACGATATGTTTATGCAGGAAAGGAAGAAATAGATGAAGTGTTCCTTAAACAAGAACCTATGCTGAAACATAACCTTCCCGTTGAAATTCTTGGGGATCCCCCTCCACCCAAGGGTGATCCCGTGTTTGAACTCAAAGCTTTACCCGGTAATCTTAAGTATGCTTATCTCGATGAAAAAGAAATATATCTTGTTATTATTAGTGCTAACCTTTCAGAAAAAGAAGAAGAAAGATTATTGAAAACTCTGAAGAAGCACAGAGCTGCTATTGGATATACTCTGGATGATATTAAGGGCATTAGTCCCACATTATGTCAACACAAAATTTTAGTGGAGAAAGATGCCAAACCAGTTAGAGATCCTCAAAGACGATTAAATCCCAAAATGAAGGAAGTGGTAAGAAAGGAGATACTGAAGCTCCTTGAGGCAGGTATTATTTATCCCGTTGCTGATAGTGAATGGGTAAGCCCTGTCCATTGTGTCCCTAAAAAGGGAGGTATTACCATTGTTCCTAATGATAAAGATGAATTGATCCTGCAAAGAATTATTACAGGTTATAGGATGGTAATTGATTTTCGTAAGTTAAATAAAGCTACTAAGAAAGATCATTACCCTTTACCTTTTATTGATCAAATGCTAGAAAGTCTATCCAAACATACACACTTTTGCTTTCTAGATGGTTATTCTGGCTTCTCCCAAATACCTGTGTCAGCGAAGGATCAATCTAAAACTACTTTTACTTGCCCTTTTGGTACTTTTGCTTATAGAGGTATGCCTTTTGGTTTATGTAATGCACCTGCTACCTTTCAAAGATGCATGATGGCTATATTCTCTGATTTTTGTGAAAAGATTTGTGAGGTATTCATGGATAACTTTTCCGTCTATGGATCCTCTTTTGATGTTTGTTTGAGAAACCTTGATCGAGTTTTGCAGAGATGCGAAGACACTAATCTCGTCCTGAATTGGGAAAAGTGTCACTTTATGGTTAATGAAGGCATTGTCTTGGGGCACAAGATCTCCGGGAGAGGTATTGAAGTTGATAAAGCCAAAGTTGATGCTATTGAAAAGATGCCATGTCCCAAGGACATAAAAGGTATAAGAAGTTTCCTTGGTCATGCCGGCTTTTATAGGAGGTTTATTAAGGACTTTTCTAAAATCTCTAGGCCTCTGACTAATTTATTGCAAAAAGATATTCCTTTTGTATTTGATGATGATTGTGTAGAAGCATTCGAAACACTTAAGAAAGCTTTGATCACTGCACCTATTGTTCAGCCACCTGATTGGAATTTACCTTTTGAAATTATGTGCGATGCTAGTGATTATGTTGTAGGTGTTGTTTTAGGGCAAAGAGTCGATAAAAAATTGAATGTTATCCAGATGCTAGTAAGACTCTTGATACTGCCCGGAGAAATTATGCTACTCTTGAAAAAGAGTTCTTAGCAGTTGTGTTTGCATGTGATAAGTTTAGACCTTATATTGTTGATTCCAAAGTTACTATTCACACTGATCATGCTGCTATTGAATATCTTATGGAAAAGAAAGATGCTAAGCCTAGACTCATTAGATGGGTTCTCTTGCTCCAAGAATTTGACTTGCATATTATTGATAGAAAGGGAGCTAAGAACCCCGTTGCAGACAACTTGTCTAGGTTAGATAATGTTCTTGATGACCCACTGCCTATTAATGATAGCTTCCCTGATGAACAATTAGCGGTCGTCAATGCTTCTCGTACTGCTCCTTGGTATGTTGATTATGCTAATTACATTGTTGCTAAAAATATACCGCCTAGTTTCACATACCAGCAAAAGAAAAGGTTCTTTTATGATTTGAGACATTACTTCTGGGATGATCCATACCTTTATAAAGAAGGAGTAGATGGTATTATTAGACGTTGTGTGCCTGAGCATGAACAGGAACAAATCCTACGCAAGTGTCACTCTGAATCCTATGGAGGACACCACGCTGGAGACAGAACTGCACACAAGGTACTACAATCTGGTTTTTATTGGCCTACTCTTTTCAAAGATGCTCGTAAGTTTGTCTTATCTTGTGATGAATGTCAAAGAATAGGTAATATTAGTAGACGTCAAGAAATGCCTATGAATTACTCTCTTGTTATTGAACCGTTTGATGTTTGGGGCTTTGATTATATGGGACCTTTTCCTGCCTCCAATGGTTATACACATATTTTAGTTGCTGTTGATTACGTTACTAAGTAGGTAGAAGCTATTCCAACTATTAGTGCTGATCATAACACTTCTATTAAAATGCTTAAAGAAGTTATTTTTCCGAGGTTTGGAGTCCCTAGATATCTTATGACTGATGGTGGTTCACACTTTATTCATGGTGCTTTCCGTAAGATGCTCGCTAAGTGTGATGTTAATCATAGAATAGCATCTCCTTATCACCCGCAGTCTAGTGGTCAAGTAGAGTTGAGCAATAGAGAGCTCAAATTAATTTTGCAAAAGACTGTGAATAGATCTTGGAAGAATTGGTCCAAAAAACTTGATGATGCATTATGGGCCTATCGAACTGCATATAAAAATCCTATGGGTATGTCTCCATATAAGATGGTTTATGGAAAAGCATGTCATTTACCTCTTGAACTTGAACATAAGGCATATTGGGCTATTAAAGAGCTCAATTATGACTTCAAACTTGCCGGTAAGAAAAGGTTATTTTATATTAGCTCACTTGATGAATGGAGAACCCAAGCATATGAGAATGCCAAGCTTTTCAAAGAAAAAGTCAAACGCTGGCATGATAAGAGGATACAAAAGCGTGAGTTTAACGTAGGAGATTATGTGTTATTATTCAACTCTCGTTTAAGATTTTTCGCAGGAAAACTTCTCTCAAAATGGGAAGGTCCCTACGTTATCGAGGAGGTCTATCGTTCTGGTGCTATAAAAATCAACAACTTCGAAGGAACAAATCCGACGGTGGTAAATGGTCAAAGAATTAAACATTATATTTCAGGTAATCCTATCAATGTTGAAACTAATGTTATTGAAACTATAACCCCTGAGGAATACATAAGAGACACTTTCCAGAACGTTCCAGACTCCGAAAAGGCATAGGTACGTGGTACGGTAAGTAAACCGACTCCAAAACAACTCTAATGGCAATTTTTATCAGTTTTGGATTATTTAAGAATTTTAGAAAGAAAGAAGTAGTCTGAAAGGGACACGAGGCTCCCACGAGCGAGGAGGCCGCCCCCCCCCCTGGTAGGGCGCGCCCCCTGTCTCGCGGGCACCTCGTGTGCCTCCCGGACCCCGTTTTCGTGTATGTTACGTATTTTGGTCGGTAAAAATTCATTATATATACTCCCGAAGGTTTTGACCAGCGTATCACGCAAATATCCTCTATTTTCGTTTCGAGTTGTTCTTGTTGCAAAATAAAGCAAGATGTCTTCTCAGAAGTCATTTGGGGAGAGTCGGGTGACTCACCCAACGCCAGGTCCAGGAGCAAATAGCGACGCTTATCACTTTGGACCATCAACGGAAGATGAGATGGAGGCTAATTTGAAAAGGATAGATGCTATGGAGGAGGATCAAGAAGTTACCTCTCGTCTTCGAGCAGAATTCACTATGGGGGAACTACCTAGCCTGGTTGTCCCTACTTCGGTCACTCCTTCCAACTCTAGATTTCTTTCTTATGAAAATATGGAAAAGAGTTTCACTTGTTCTCCAGAAGCTATGCAGCATCCTTGGGTAAAAGGAGCTTTGTCCATTACGGGCAAGCTCCGTAAAGAAAATATGGCCTCAAACAACAAGTCAATAAGCTTGAGGAGAACCGTATCCTGAAGGGCATAATCGCCAAGAAGATCATAACACCAACCGTGAAGAAGGAGAAATAATCACATGGGTATGGGCACTCCCCTTGGCAACTGCCAAGCTTGGGGGAGGTGCCCCGGTATCGTATCACCATCACACTCCTATATTTACCGCTTTATTTAGTTCGATCCTTTTAGTAGTATCTTGATCTAGTAGATTCAAGTTTTGATATCAAGTAGTTTTGAGTTTTGCTTCATGATCTCTTTATGTAAGCGAGTCCGTGTGTTATCTATAATAAAGATTAGTGTTGAGTCAAGGGCTTTGCTATGATGCTATGATCTTGTGAAAGTAGAAAGAACAAAAAGAGTTCATATTGATCTTATGGATAGTGATAACTTCACACATAGAAAGTATGAGGCATAAAAATTGTTGAGAGTTGATGAACGTAGCCTTGGTCATCGTTGCAATTAATAGGAAGTGATAAGGAAAGAGGGGTTCACATATAAATATATTATCTTGGACATCTTTTATGATTGTGAATCACTCATTAAGTATGACATGCGAAAAGAGTTGATGTTGGACAAGGAAGACAACGTAATGGTTTATGTTTTCCGACATCTCGCTTAAAGTATATTGTCATAGACCTTCCAAACATGCTGAGCTTGCCTTTCCCCCTCATGCTAGCCAAAATTCTTGCACCAAGTAGAGATACTACTTGTGCTTCCAAATATCCTTAAACCCAGTTTTGCCATGAGAGTCCACCATACCTACCTATGGATTGAGTAAGATCCTTCAAGTAAGTTGTCATCGGTGCTAGCAATAAAAAATTGCTCTCTAAATATGTATGAATTATTAGTGCAGAGAAAACAAGCTTTATACGAACTTGTTGTGGAAGTAATAAAAGCGACGGACTGCATAATAAAGGTCCACATACAAGGGGCAATATAAAGTGACGTTCTTTTGCACTAAGACTTTATGCATCAACCCTAAACGCGCATGACAACCTCTGCTTCCCTCTGCGAAGGGCCTATCTTTTACTTTATGTTTTACTTTATGCTTGAGTCAAGGTGATGCACACCTTTCCCTTTTTCATTTTATCCTTTGGCAAGCTCTTTGTGTTTGAAAGATCATGATATATATATCCAATTGGATGTAAGTTGGCATAGGCTATTATTGTTGACATCACCTAAGGGTGAATACGTTGGGAGGCAACACAATAAGCCCCTATCTTTCTCAGTGTCCGGCTGAAACTTTATAACCACAAGTATTGCGTGAGTGTTAACAATTATAGGGGACTACGAGATAGTTGAGTATGTGAGCTTGCTGAAAAGCTCTATTATTGACTCTTTCTGATGTTACGATAAATTGCAATTGCTTCAATGATTGAGATTATAGTTTGTTAGTTCCCAGTGAAGTTTTTGAACCATACTTGACATTGTGAATTGCTTATTACTTGAACATAGGAAATCATATGACAAAATCCATATATGTTGCTGTTATTAGAATGATCATGATGCCCTCATGTTCGTATTTTATTTTTATCGACACCTCTATCTCTAAACATGTGGACATATTTTTCGATTTTGGCTTCCGCTTGAGGACAGGCGAGGTCTAAGCTTGGGGGAGTTGATACGTCCATTTTGCATCATGCTTTTATATCAATATTTATTGCATTATGGGCTGTTATTACACATTATATCTCAATACTTATGGCTATTCTCTCTTATTTTACAAGGTTTACCATGAAGAGGGGAATGCTTGAATTGAATTCTGGTGGAAAAGGAGCAAACGTTGAAACCTATTCTGCACAACTCCAAAAGTCCTGAAACTCCATGAAACAACTTTTGGATTTATTAAGAATTTATGAGCAAAAGAAATAGGCCAGGGGCCCACACATCGCCCAGAAATGAGGGCGCCCCCCTGTAGGGCGCGGCCCCCTATCTCCTGGGCCCCCTGGTGGGCCTCCGGCATCCATCTTCTGCTATATCAGAGCTTTTACCCTGGAAAAAATCATGGGCAAGCTTACGGGACGAAACTCCGCCACGAGGCGGAACCTTGGCGGAATCAATCTAGGGCTCTGGCGGAGCTGTTCTGCCGGGGACACTTCCCTCCGGAAGGGGGAAATCATCACCAACGTCATCACCAACGATCCTCTCATCGAGAGGAGGTCAATCTCCATCAACATCTTCACTAGCACCATCTCCTCTCAAAACCCTAGTCCATCTCTTGTATCAAACCACAAATTGGTACCTGTGGGTTGCTAGTAGTGTTGATTACTCCGTGTAGTTGATGCTAATTGGTTTACTTGGTGGAAGATCATTTGTTCGGATCCTTTATGCATATTATTACTCCTCTGATTATGAACATGAATATGCTTTGTGAGTAGTTACGTTTGTTCCTGAGGACATGGGTGAGGTCTTGCTATTAGTAGTCATGTGAATTTGGTATTCGTTCGATGTTTTGATGAGATGTATGTTGTCTTTCCTCTAGTGGTGTTATGTGAACGTCGACTACATGACACTTCACCATTATTTGGGCCTAGAGGAAGGCATAGGGAAGTAATAAGTAGATGATGGGTTGTTAGAGTGACAGAAGCTTAAACCCTAGTTTATGCGTTGCTTTGTTAGGGATTGATATGGACCCATATGTTTAATGTTGTGGTTAGTTTTACCTTAATACTCCTTTTTGTAGTTGCGGATGCTTGAAATAGGGTTTAATCATAAGTGGGATGCTTTTCCATGTTAGGGCAGTACCCAAGTGTCGGTCCACCCACATATCAAATTATCAAAGTACCGAACGCGAATCATATGAACGTGATGAAAACTAGCTTGACGATAATTCCCAATGTATCTTCGGGAGCTCCTTCTTCATTATTAGAATTTGTCCAGGCTTATCCTTTGCTACATAAAGGATTGGGCCACCTTGCTGCACTTTATTTGCTTTATTTACTTTTTGCTCGTTACTATTTAACTTATCACAAAACTATCTATCACCTATTATTTCAGTGCTTGCAGAGAAAACCTTACTGAAAACCGCTTATCATTTCCTTCTGCTCCTCGTTGGGTTCGACACTCTTACTTATCGAAAGGACTACGATAGATCCCCTATACTTGTGGGTCATCAATCCACTATATACATAGTCAGGACGGGCCAGCCTACACGGTTGCTTGCTGGGGTTGCTCTCTTCACACTCTTTTGCTCAAAACGACTGTGGCCACATCTCTAACATCCCGACGGATCACGTCCGCTTGGGGAAGGGGTGGATGCTTTGTGTATATGCGGTGGCCGTCGCCGACGGCGAAAAACCACTGTCGGCACGTCCCGATCAGGGGTCCCCGCCGTTCTCTCTCACAAAGCCGGTGAGGTTGCCTTCGTCCCTTGCTCACTGCCGCGACGTGGGCAGTTGACGCCTCCCGCCGCCCTCCTCAAGGTTGAGCTACGTCCCTCAGGTACAACACCCTTTACAGCCGGCTTGCACCATCGCTCCAAATTTGCCCACATCACTCCTTGTGGATATTTCTCTACTTCTTTGCCCCGCACATACCTCTACTGGCTTCTATGTACTGTATTTGTGATGAGTTTATGTCTCATCAACTAGTCCCAGTAATCTTATTCTAATCACGCTTCTTCAATTTCTTTGCCACAGGGATGCTCATCTCGATTTTGGTGAAACTGCACAAAATGATCCGATGGTCAAAAGGTTGCAAACTTCATTTATTAGGAAGCTCGAACGTTGCCAGAAAATTGAAGCCCGGTCGTGGTTCACGGTTCAAGGGCTAGGGACTGCATGGATCCTTTTTTTCTTTAGCTGCCTCTGTTCCAAAATAAGTGTCAACTTTAGTAGTAGTACAACTTTGTACTAAAGTTGAGACACTTATTTTGGAATGGAGGGAGTACATATTTGCTATGATCTGTCAATCATTGAGATGCAATAGCATGCATGTTAGTCTCCTTTGTATTTGTTGAAATGTTGCAACGGGCAACCTTGGACGCAAGATACATGTAACAGAAGCTGGAATCTTCATAGCATTGTACAAATTTATCTCGTTGATAAATTACTGTACGTACTATACTAGTACTTCCTCCATTCCTAAATATGAGTCTTTGTAGAGATTTCACCATGAACCACATGCGGATGTATATAGATGCATTTTAAGTGTAGATTCATTCATTTCATTCCGTATGTAGTGAAATCTCTACAAAGACTTATTTACTAGTAATAGCTAGCCCCCACTACTAGGAATTCTCTATCCTCTCCTTGAGCCACATCATCAAAATTGATGTAGCCGCTAGATGAAGTAAATCAGTCCATAATAGCAGTCTGATCTAGACGTGGAGAGGCTCCACACTAAGCCACATGCAAGCATGCAGAAATACCGTGGCACATGCATGTGAGTGGGTTTTAAATCACATCAACATGTCTGCATGCAAGCATGCACCGGTAGCATGCATGTAAGTGAGCTTTTAAGTCCCATTAACATGTCAAAAAGAAAAATATAATCCCATTATGCAGTAGGAGTTGGCTGATCTTTTTTCCTTACGTGGGATGATCTAAATGATGATGGGAGTTTATTTAGTTTGGCTACCCCATTTGTCATGCGGTTATAGAGTTTTTTTAGTTCTATGAAATCAATAATTTTGCGTAGGGAGATATACCGTTGTTCTAGTAATATTTAGGAACGGAGGGAGTACTATGTAAAGAGTTAGGTGTCGCACGGTGATAGTGTGAGGTGGGCCATGTAATCACTGAGCCTGCGTGTTTTCACTGCTCTTGCATGCCTCCGCTGTAAGAATGGAGGAAATTGTAATCTAGTAGTAGTACCTCCTTTCGCTGAAAGCGTGGGACATTCAGCGGTCCTACCACCTCAGTAATAAAGACCAATGAGACGTCAAATCACATAGACCCAGCAGTAAGTTGGACGGACGAAGCAACCATCACTCTTGCGCCAGTGAGAGGTCGCGTCCGCTCTGCCCGGGCATGAATGCGGCACCGATTCTTTGGAGCGGCGCTGACCGTTTTGGGCGGGAAGCGCGCGCGGGCGATGGAGGGGCTTTGGGTGGGCCAGGCTGGTCAGGAGCGGGTGTGGCAGCTGTCCGCATGTCCCTACGGACACGCCCGGAAACGAGAGGATGCACCGACTCTCGCGGCTAAAATCGTACACTACACAACATCTCTCTGTAGGAGTAGGTCGATCTGTCGCTCTCTCTAACACACACATACTGTTAAACACACACACACACACACACACGCACGCACGCACCTTGGTCCCGTTGCACCTTCTAACGTGACTTATTACACCTAGACGGAGGGAGTAGTAAGTATACGAGATACGGTGGCACACTGACTTAAGTCGAATACAAGTGCCCAAAATTTGTGTGCGTGTTATAATAAGGATTCACTTAAAATAGTACGTGAGCGAACAGAGGGATCAATTGGACAGTGTTCCCGAGTAGTAGCGAGATGTGTGAGGTAAGATACACCGCTGGCGCTTTTAATTTTTCTTATTAATTTGTTTGTTTCACCCTCTGACTGGTGGGACCCAAGGTACTACGTGGAGAGAGGTAAGGTGACTAAGGCTGCATTATTTCTGCACCACTGTGGATAGTCTTACCACCAAAGCCACATGACACGATTATGATTGAAATCTCAATGACTCCCACACACACACACGAAAAAAACACGGCATGCTTGTCACACGAATGCAGGAATGTATAAAAGGTTATTTTCCTCTCGTTGAACATAACGGGAGGGTTGTGTAGCTGGTTAGCCTGTTCGCTCATCAAACTTGAGGTCTCGGGTTCGATAACTACACTTGAGCATAATTTGTGCCAGAGGATTCTTTGACTGGTCAAAATGTTTTCTAGGGTTTGCATGCTTGAGACTCTCTCTCCAAGATATATATACACGCCGGAGCCTCGGCGCTTGTAGTTGCTCTCTTCACACTCTCTCGCCTCTCTCACCGGAGCCTCAGCGTTTGTACTTGCTCTCTTCACACTCTCTCGCCCTCTCCAGATCTGAACAAGACTTCGTTGGCCTCTCTCTCCCCTCACTGCTGCTCAAAGAGCCGGCAGGATCCGTCCGCCGGGAAGGGAAGGAGGTTTAACGCTGTCGCCGTCGGCGAGGGACTACCGGCACAATTGTTCACTTTCCACCCAGCGGCGGCGCGGGAGGGCCTCCGACCCCTTCTTGTTCGTCGTCGTCCCGTCACCCACCAAACCACGCCCCAAGAACCTTAAGGTATAATTTACTTACTCCACATGCATTGCTCTAGCTGCATGTATACCATGAATCTAGGACGTGGTTCAAAGAGGAAAGGAGTGGGGAAAGTAGTGGGAAAAGTTGTATATAGCATGAATCTAGGACGTGGTTCAAAGAGGAAATGAAGGGGGAAAGTTGTATAGCATGAATCTAGGACGTGGTTCAAAGAGGAAAGGAATGGGGGAAAGTAGTGGGGCAAGTTGTATCGCATAAATCTAGGACGTGGTTCAAAAAGGAAAGGAAGGGACAACGCTGTAGAGTTTGAGCAGGACTAGATTTCCTGCGCTCACATAGGGAAAGGTGTCTAAAGATAACAAAACTGGGACCAGCACAAATATGCTCCTTGGTTGTTTGTTCTTTGTTGCAACATATTGTGCATGACCACAGTACATCGGTAGATGCACATGGTGCTGGCCCACCGTCCCCTGCAACTCATTAGCTGTTGTTAATCTAAGGCCTTGTTTGGTTAAAACTCCCTAGTCCCTACCTGCTTGGTTCCAGGACTAAACATGGACTAGAGGTTATTAAATGACATGCTAAAAGACCATGTTACCCCTAGTAATGAACTAATAGAGACAAGGTGCGATGTGTGGCAGGGCAACTGTTGGAAAAAGTCCCAAAAAGACTCCCTCGGGGTCTTCTTTCTTTAGTCCCAAATGCCCACTTTTAGTCCCTAAAAGTCCCTCCTGTTTGATTTAGATGGGCTGACACGGAGTTTTTTAGTCCCTACGCCAAAATGTCCCTGTAAACAGACACCCTCTAATAATGCCGCTGGAAAATTGATGCAATGCCACAGTTAAAAGCAAATTACATGTTTAACAAATTTTATTGTTAATATAATCTCTATGTTAATATTAATCAATGCCACCGCTTGTGAAATGCTACCGTCTTGCTTTCTTTCCCATTTAGATAAGGTAGATGCTTCTTTTTTTTGGCTTCTGTGTCATCCACCGTTATTGACCACTGATTGTTTCATTTGCACCTCTGTGTAAACATGGTTATCTACTTCACCTCGTTGCAAATGTGACCTTTTGTTGCACAGCACAAGACAATTTTGTTTTAAGAGTGTTTTGTGCGCTTCAACCAAAATGTCACAACCGACAACGTTGCTTGATTGCTTGATCTTAGTGGAACTGCACAAGAGGAGATCTTACTTCCTATCCGTTGAGGCTAATTTGGTTCAGATCTTCTTCGTGTGAGTTGTTTGAATTCGCATCATGAGAGATCAAGATTAGCCTTCTTTCACATGATTCTGCGGTGTGCTTTCATATGTTGTGCTACTTGTACGATAATGTTGCTTGATTTTAGTGAACTGCACAAATGGAGACAAGACTTCCAATCTGTATGTGCACCGTAATATCCCATTGAGGTAAGATAAGAATATTTCACAACCGGTGGCCTGTATTTTGCCACTTTCATCAGAAAATTAAGGTTAGTACTATACTTGTGCTCCCTAATTGACATGCCAAATCTTACATTGAAGGCGAAGCTTGTTTGTTATTGAACCAAGTGATGAAGGGGAAGAACAAGCGGAAGAAAAAAAAAATCAACTCCCGGTGCAGAATGAAGCATCGGAACTGTGATGACACAAGTAATGATATAGTTTTGCATCTTAATTTATTGCTATGGCTGGAACGAGCAATTGTTTTGCCACTGATTTGATGCCACTCTTAATGTAATATGTCATTATCTCTACTTGTGCAAACATGGATCTTCTTTGAAGATACCATATATATTAGTGGAACTGCACAAGAAGATGTTGGAAACATTAAACTAATCGAGGAGTATATAGTAAGCATGGCCACCACCGTAGATAGCAACAGATGTTTCCGGAGAAGTGATTCATCTGTATACTCTACACAATAAGCCTCCTGACAAAGGTTGGTACTCGCCCACTGATTTCATCCATATAATTGAGCTTTGTCATTTCTATTGGTGTTGTGCTACTGTTTAGATACTGTCAGGAAAAAGTGGTATTGTCCTTGAGAAGTGCTTCATTTGTGCTGTTTTAAATATTTCCTTTCCTTTTTTCGAGCAAACAGGGATGCTAGCATTTAGTAGTCCTCTTGTCTTTGCACAACAGGATCATCTTCCTCTGAAGAAGAATATGGAGTACGTGAAGTGACTAGTTCCGATTATGCCAGGATGAAGAAGCCCTGTCTATCTTATAATCAGAAGGAGTAGTTGAAGGATGGTTACATTACTCCCCACAAGACCAAACTAACTTCAGCTCAGAAGGACTGACAAATCTCCATTTTTTTGCTGTGATGCGTGAGTACAATGTTGTTCTAGGATTCTTTCTGGTGAGTTCCATTTTTCTAAAAGTGTGCTCTACATGGACCATGTATGTGCCTGTTGAAACTGTCAATTCATAGTACAGTTTGCTTTATACTAATCACTTTTTGTATTTGTGCAAACAGGGTGCTCAGCTTGATTTCAATGGGAACTGCACAAAATGTTCATGAATACATCGAGTCATTCATTTCCACCACAAGAAAGGGGGTGCCGATTAGTTCAAGGCGTTGCAACATATAAGTTCAAAATCATACAAGCTACGCGCGAATTTGGTTGATTTTGGTGGAACTGCACAAAAAGAACAGCTGGTTTATTTAGCACGAGGTGCCATGTCAAAGTCTGAACTGATGGCAAACCCTGCCCATTCCACAATCGTAGGCATTTGATATTTTGGAATGGGACAACCTTGTCAAATTTTGCTCATTGATTTTAGCAAGACATGCGTTTGATATTTTCGAATGGGACGCCCTTTCTTTGTCGGCAGCGTCGATCAATTTTTTCTTTATTCTTTAGTTGTGAAGTAAATATTGCCTCTGACATGTGAGTCGCCGAGATGCATAATCATCGATTGTTTTGAATGTTCTCTATGGATTGCCAGGCCTGTGTGTTTGATTGCAATGTACGTAAACGCTAAAAGCTGCTCAAACTCTTTGTACTCCTTCATTTCCTTTTACTTCGCACATTGTGAAAGTGCATAATTTTTATATATGATTGGTCAAAGTAGAGATACTTTGACTGCAGACAAAACTTGTATGCAGACTAGAAAGGACCGGAGGGAGTACATGTGAAACTGCTGCAAACGAGGTGATCACCCTGGGAATAATGCTAGTGATACAGGAATTCGAACTAACCGAAATAAATTCATTCATACACGGTCGGATTTCATATAAACATGTCGGATTTCATTACATTTCATACATTCTTAAACTAAAAAGGGGTGTGCTGGAGGTATAATTAATTAACCGAAGCTACCCACCTGTGTCCCATCGAGCGAATGTAAGCTTCAGTGATTAAATCCAGTGTGCAGTTATGTAATCGACAAGTGGCCTGTTGGGCCCACGTGTCGATCAGCCAACCGCACTGAGTTAAGTAGAAGCAGCGTTCTTCTCCAGCGCAGCTCTCCGACTCCACGTCGCCGCCAAGAAGCTAACCGGCCGTCAATGGTTAACCCGCCTAGCTTGGCTTCAACCGGAGGGTAGCAGCGGTGGCCTTACTTGGACCCGAGCGGTGGCGACCTACCGTGTTCTACTCTTCCTTGTTTTCTGTGTGGCGCGGCCTCGTTGGCAGCGGGGCGGGGCCTCGGCGGAGCCGGCGATGTCCTTTGTCTCGTTGCCGGCGGGCAGCACCTCAGCGGAGCGGTGGAAATCCTCCCCCACGTTGCCGGCAGGGTGGGGCCTCGGATGAGCCGGCGATGTCCTCTGCCTCGTTGTTGGCGGGGCGGGGCCTCGGCGGAGCCGGCGGTGTCCTCTGCCTCGTTGTTGGCGCCGCGGGGCCTCGGTGGAGTAGGGCCTCGTCGACGCCAGCGGAGCGGGGACTCGTCGGAGCCGGCGGTGTCCTCTGCCTTGTTGTTGGCACCACGGGGCCTCGTCGACGCCAGCGGAGCGGGGACTCGTCGGAGCCGGCATTGTCCTCTGCCTCGTCCTCGGTCTCGCTAAACAGCGCATCGCCCGTTTCATCGCCCTCTTTGCTAGCCTCTTTGTAGGCGGCCGCAGCCTCCGCCACACGCATGCGGTACCGCCAGCGCTCGAGGCGGCCCTTGCAGGCGAAGCGGTACGAGTCGAGCAGCGCCTCCTGCTCCGCCCGCTCCACGGCGATCTGCTCCTCCGCCTGCAGGTGCTCCTAGAGGAGATGGTGGTTGTAGGCGGCATCGGCCTGCGCCTCCTGAAACTGCTCCTCACGCATCTGCCTCACCCTATCCATATATTGGGCACGGGCCTCGCCGATGGTCATGGTGCAATGCACCGGCGAGGATGGCGCGGAGGAGGGGGTTGGCGCCAGATCGTCGACTACCATGTTCTCCATTGGGGCGTCGTCGTCCTCCGGCTGCCTGCCGGCCAGCCGGTCGGCAGCAATGGCTGCCATCTCCTTGTGGTCCGTCGTCCGCCCGTCCCGAAGAGCGCTAGAGCGCGAGGAAGCCATGGTGGGCAGTAGTGGTGTGGACAGGATAAAGGGAACGGATGCGGATGACTGCGGCTATGGTCGACGCAGCAGTTTATATAGCAATGGTGGGCGGGCGGAGGGACGGACATGTGGCGCCGGAGTAGCCGCCTCGGCAACCGCGTATCATTAATGTGGGCGGCAGATGGATGGACGGATGACACTTGTGTTGTTTGAAGGCGGAGCAATCGCCTGCACCGGGAAGCGGGGCGGGCGGCGCTGACTGTTTCGGGCGGAAAGCGCGCGCGGGTGAGGAGATGACTTTACTTGGAGAGGATGACAATGGGGACCCACCAGGTCCATAGCCTCATCACGCAAGTGTTATATATATATATATATATATATATATATATATATATATATATATATATATATATATATATATATATAACTATAATTTATTTTGCTTCCTCCTGGTTTCTCGACATCACGGTCCCACACCATTGTCAACCTATGTAGTAGTCAATAAACAGAGAATTGCACAAGAAGCGGCCGATACCGGGACCAAGCAGCTAGAGCAGTATTTGTGTTTTTGAGGTGTGAGCACTGCAGAGTTTTTCGATGTTTAGCCCAGATATTAATTTTTCTCCTCCGAACAACAACGAAAACATCCTCGCAGTATTAATCGGGTGGGTCAGGCCTGTCTAGCCCAGGCCGATATCCAGCCCAGATATTAATTTTTTCATGTCGAAAATGGCTAGCCCAAATTATACTTTTTAGGAATACACGAGCAAGGTCAAGTTGTTATTCTCACTTGTTGGCTGCAAATCTTTCCTAGGAGGGATGCATTAGCCTTAACAAGAAAATGGGCTTTAAGAAATAATAAATGGGATGTAATTATAAAAAGTGGGCAAGAACTATAAAAATGCACCAAACACGTGATTACTTTATAAAATATTATTTTTGGATATTGAAAATTTAAATTTCATTAATTGTTGTGAGCGCAATGTTTCGTTGGATTTTTATGTAATATAAATTTATATTGAAATTGTATTTAATCTGACTAGAAATTTCGGGATAAAAATATTTCGGATCCCATCAAAATGTGGGAAATTTTATTGAATTTTGTTTTGAACGGTTGGTTGAAATGGGTTGTACTTTTAGCAAACTGTAAATGGGCTGTAGTAAATTCCATTAGAATTCAAAAATGGGCTACACATTCTTAGAAATCTCAAATGGGCTATAAGTTCTCTGTCACACACTTCTAGCCTTACTAAGTTGACGCGTCCCCTAAAAAACAGAGTTGACGCGTATGCAAGGCTTTGTCAACTTATATTCAACACACGGTTCTAGCAGCAGTGGCCGTTGGATGTCCATCCAACGGATGCCGTGCTTCTTCTTTAATCTCGGATATTCTAGCTTCACCCGCCCAAAAAATGATTCCTCCCTCTGACATCTGGGGCGCATCGTTTGGAAGTCGACTGTGGGCCTACTAAGTTGGCGTACCAAGGGCTTTGTCAACTTAGTCAATATAAACGATTCTAGCTGCAAGGACCGTGACGATGTCCATCCAACGGCCGTCGTGCTTCTTCAACCTCTGGTCTTCTTGCTCCAGCCGCCCAGCAGCGCCGATCGTGCCGCCGCTCCTGCCTCCCGTGGCGGTTGTCTTGCGCCATGAGGCCTCACCGCCCCCTACTACTCCCACCGCTGGCCAGGCCATCTCTCCACTCACCCACACCCCCTGTTATTCTACGGCGACGGCATAGCAGCCAAACCAGTGAACGCTCGTACTCCTCTCCGCATGTGCATCCACTGCTGCGTCTTCCCCGGCTCCGCGTCGTCCCCTTCCTAGGCTTCGCCGTCGTCCACCGCCCTGGTGCTCTCGGCGCGGGATGGTCAACGTGGTCAAGGAACGACTTCCATCGGACGTGGATCAGACGTGGAGAGGTCGATACCGGGTCCACGGCAGCCGCAAGGAAGTGCCTCCTTATTACGCGCAAAATAATTATTTCCTCCACCTGACAGCGGGGACCCACTGGACGGGCCACCGTATTTCACAAAAAAAATGATTCGCCCCCTCACTGCTGGGACCCACGAGCTACATCTTCGTACGCAAGGAAGTGCGTTCGGGAAAAAACGATTCGCCCCCCTGACTGCTGGGACCCACCAGCTACATCTTCGCACGCAAGGAAGTGCATCCGAAAAAAAACGATTCGCCCCCCGACTGCTGGGACCCACCAGCTACACCTTCGCATGCAAGGAAGTGCGTCCGGGCAAAAAAACGATTCGCCCCCCTGACTGCTGGGACCCAGCAGCTACACCTTCGCACGCAAGGAAGTGCATCCGGGCAAAAAAAAAAACGATTCGCCCCCCTGGCTGCTAGGAGCCACCAGCTACATCTTCGTGGGCAAGGAAGTGCCTGACAGTCGGGACCCACCTGGTCGAAGCGTACCTAGCGTTGTCATTCTGGTCGCGAAAGTGTACGTACATACTGGTCGATGTAGAGGCGCGCACGTGTCGTAGTAGAGGCGTGCACGTAGCATGTACATGTACGTACAGCGGCCAGGGTGCAAGAAAGAAAATACGGCCACGCATGTGTACATATGAGCGGGGTCTCGAACGCCTACTCGCGCATACGTACGGCCAGGGCTCGTGTACATGTCTGGGTCGGAACGGAGAAACAGCATCGTCGTCGTGTTCATGGGGAGGCAACGGAATGCGTCGTGTTCATGGGGAGGCAATGGAAGGCATCGTGTGCATCGGGAGGCAACGGAATGCGTGGGAGCCAACCGGCTGGGTCGGAACGGAATGTGTGGTCATGTTCATCGGGAGGGCTTGGATGGAACAGGCGATGGAAACGAGGCCTGGCGTACCGCACAACGGAGGAAACAGACCTCCTACATTCGGAACAGGGTCCTGTTGATTAGGAGGGGTCTGGCGTACCGCAAAACAGAGGAAACGGACCTCCTACGGTCGAAACGGGGGTCCTGTTGATCGGGAGGGGTGTGGCGTGCCAAAAACGGATTTAAACGGACCTCCTACGGTCGAAACGGGGGTCCTGTTGATCAGGAGGGGTGTGGCGTACCGCAAAACGGATGAAATAGGCCTCCTACGGTCAAAACGGGGGTCATGTTCATCGGCAGGGGTGTGCCGTACCGCAAAACGGGACTCCACGGGATACTGTTCATCTCCACCGTCGACCTCCTCCAGCCTCCACGGGCTCCTGTTCATCCAGCCTCCACCGCGCGCTACTCCACCGGCTACTGTTCAACCACCCCTCCACCATCTAATGTTCATCCTGCCCTCCACACCACGGGGTCCTGTTCAACCACCCCTCCACCGTCTACTGTTCATCTAGCCCTCCACACCACGGGGTCCTGTTCAACCACCCCTCCACGGGCACCCCTCCACCCTCTACTGTTCATCCAGCCCTCCACACCACGGGGTCCTGTTCATCCAGAGGCAACGCCACCGCTCACTGTTCATCCAACCCCCCTCCCCGCCGGCAACGCTCACTGTTCATCCAATTGATCGGCTTCGATTAGTAGCGATGGCGAAGAATCGCTCGATCGGGTTCAGTTAACAGTCATCGATCGATCGCTCGGGTTCAGTAACGGTAGCCTGCAGTGCAATCGCTCGGGTTCAGTTAGAGCCAACGCCTCGCACACACGCGCGTATGTGTACGAGAGAAACGCGCATCGCTCGGCCCCCGACCTCCCACCGTGAATCGAACTTCGCCGAAATTTTCCTCGCCCTCGCTTCTACCACGGTTTTTTCCATCATGGACAGCCCAAATAATGTCATGCAGCTGCGTCTCCGGCCCGCCCAGGACGAAAAGCCCATTTTCTGTCATAATTTTTTGTCATAGAAGTAGGAGCCCACCACATCTATGATGATACCGGATTTTTTCACAATTATCGGCATAGAAGTGTCATATGTATGACAGAAAAAAATTCGTTTGGCCCAAAATGTCACGGATGTGTCTTTTTTTGTAGTGCATGTTCCTCAACAAGTCTCGTGTGATCAACTAGGAGCTCTTCAACCCTAACCTTAAGGGCGCCCTTGTTCTCAAGAGCAGGTTGCAAAGCATCACTAGTTTTAACAAAGTCAATTTGATGAGTAGACAAGGTTTCCTCAAGTGATGCTCTCATGACACTCTCTTCATGTAGTTCGTGCTCGAGGAGTTCGACTCTCTCTTTTTTTCACTATTAAGAGGTTTTCAACGTTCTCAATAAATCATCGCGTTCGGCGAGTGACTTAAGGAGATCGCCAAAATGAGCACGAGCTTCACCATGAAGAGTTTTCATGAAAGCCATCAAGGATTCCTCGTCATTATCCACGCCATCTTCACACCCATCCTCCACTATCTTACATGATACATTGGAAGTGTAGATGGCGGGTTTTTTAGATTTGGACTTTGTTTTTACCTCTTTAGCCATAAGGCAGTGATGAGTGAAAGGCTTGTCCTCATTTGAAGAGTCAAAGAGGCCGGCAGTGGAGGAGGAGGTAGTGGCATGCATGGCAATGGAGGTCGTTCCCACATGGTCATTATCACCGTCATCTTCATCTTCGGACATGTATTCTTCATGGACTAGAGCCTTGTCATCTTTTCTCTGTGTGAACTTGGTGAACTTCTTCTTCTTGAGCACAAGCTTCTCGGACTTGTCTTCACGTCTCTCATACGGACAGTCATGCACAAAGTGCCTTGGGCTATCACAATTGTAGCATTTTCTTTGTCCAAACTATCTTCCTTGAAGATTATTTCCTTTGTTTACCATGGTCCCGGAGTATTTCTTGACCAAGAGGGCCAATTCTTCTACAAAGTCATTTGCCTGGCATGCAGCATCAACATCTTCCTCACAAGTCTCTTCAACCACTTCTTCATCCCTTGAGGATTTACTAACAACTTTCTTGGCCTTCAAAGCAAGATTTGAGTTCTTGGTTGCTTGAGCAATAGAAAAGGTCTTCTGGACTTGGTCTCCAAAAGAACATGAGTTGAGAAAGTGGAAATAACGTGAGCGGTGGTCAACTTGTGATAATCCGGGTGTTGATGTATCATCATCACCATGGTGTGTTCCGTGAGAACCATAGCATCAATGAACTTGTCCTTAATGAAATCATCATTTGCCCAAGTGCATCCAAAGGTCCTTAAGTTGAGCACAAGGGATTTCAACCTTCAGTACACCACTTCCGCGGTCTCGCCCTTGTTCCTCACAAATAGATTGACTTCTTGCTTGAGCAAAGCCAATTGAGATTTTTGAATTGCTTCATCACCTTCCAGAGCCTCCTCAAGGCAATCCCAAATTTCTTTGGCGGTCTTGAGAATAACAATGGAGTCACTATAGTCATCGGTCACCGTCGTGCGCAACATGTTGTGGGCGGTTGCATTGAGTTGATCATCAACTGGCCGCTTCTCTTGGGGGTGAGATTCATGGGGTCTTTGAGACTGAATTCATTGATCACAATCCACCATAGTTGAGTAGAAGCACAGCGAATGTGAGACTCCATATCTAGCTTCCACTTAACAAATGCGTTAGCTTTTAAAGGGGGCGGAGGCCCAACAGGATTAATGCGAGGGTGTTGCAAAGGTTGGGGTGAGTAAAAGGGTTCCACGGCATTGTACTTGGGAACTTGGGTGCGAGTCGGAGATGCAAGGGGCTCTCTCGAATCATCTACATCATGAATGGCATTTGGATCAAATGAGTTTGATGCGGATGTCGAGGGCTTTAAGCGAGCATCAACTTCCTCCTTGACCGAGGAACAAAATTCTTTCAATATGACAGTTTTCAGGTCCACAAACATTGAAAGAATATCGACCACGGTTAAGGGGGCACCCGGGTTAATGGGGGAGATGGGAGCAACGACCGAAGCAATAAGTACGTCGGCCGCAACGAGGGTAGGTTTTCACCATCCTCTGCAAGGGGTGCGACACCTCCCACATTCCCTAGGTCGTCCATAACCTCTAAGGTTGTAAAACCTTATATTAGAGCATGAGGCTATGATACCAATTGAAAGGATCTATACAGTCGACTAGAGGGGGGTGAATAGAAGACTACAAATTTTAATCTTTCTTGTCAATTTTAGGGTTAGCGAACAAATAGGGTTCACTAGATATGCAACTAGGTGAACACAAACTATATGACGCGCAAGCTTAAAGCTAAATGTGCTAGGCAACGAACTAATTAGCAAGCCAACAAGCATACAAAGCAAAGTAAAGTGGGGGAAAGGATTAACCACATATGAGACGAAGATGTGGATTTTATCCCGAAGTTCGCTCTTACTCGGGGAAGAGTTATTCTCCGTTTAGAGCGGTGTCAGAGCCAAAGCTTGCGAAACGCCCCCGAAGGCTCACTGTAATCTCTTTTGAGTCACCCCCAATGGATGAGCCTCGAATCACTCGGGATTGGTCTTGAAGGCGACCACCACACCTTTACAAACTTCTCCGGAGCACACCACGAGCAAGGAAGCTTCCGGAGGAAGCTCTAACCGCCTAGGATCCCAAGCTCCAAGAGTAACAAGTCAATGGTGGATGAATATTGTGGGGAACGCGATTTGGTTTGGTCAAAGTGTAGATCGAGTCTTGCTCTCCCAATCCCCAAAGTATCAACAAGTTTGGGCAGAGAGATTGAGAGTATTGAGCAGCATGAGGTGTATAAATGATGGAGCTCAACAAGACATTAGGGTTAGGGATGGAGAGGGAGAAGGTTTTTTTATAGTGTTCTTGGCCGGGTGAGAGTTTCTGCCCGTTGGACCCGTGCGCACGGGCTAAATCAGCCCCGTGTGCATGGGGTACTGAGGAATATACGCAACAGCCCGTGCACATGGGGCTCAAAAGACCTCATGCGCATGGTGTACCCAGGGATTTATGCATTACCCCGTGCGCACGGGGTACCTAGAGCACTTCTGTTGCAACTTCCTGGATACCAAAGCTAGCACATTAACGGATATATGGTGGTAGGAGTGGGAAGGCTGGTGTATATGGTTTTGGCGATGGCATTCCCACACGACATAAATCCACAATGACCCCTCTTAGCAGTGTCGCTTTTCCTACGACTCAAATTGAACCAAACGAAAACATTCGAGTCACCGGTAAACCATGCCTTTGATCTTTTTGAATTGGGGGGTCGCACACCTCCATCAAATACAACTTTGAACTAATATCCTGAGCTAAACTTGAGTAACTGATATTAGTTCCACTAACCATATTGTCATCACACCAAAATATAATTTAAGTGACACTTGCACTTTCAACGGACGAAGAAGCTCAACGAGAAGAACTGCTAAAAGTCTAGAGCGGCCGAACATCTGACGCATGGAGAATGCAACTCCAGTAGCAGACCAGCAGCCGAAGTGCTATAGGACCTGGACATCCGGACCCCGCTCGGACATCCAGCCTAACCATCCTGGACATCCTGTCCCTGCTCGGATACCCGACCCAACGTATCCAGAGAGCAGAGACGCGGCCAAAGGCCCATGTACTCCTTCATTTTGTCCGAACTTTAAATAGACTACCCCCTCCTCCTTCTAGGGTTAGCAAAGTTAGAGCTCATTTGAGATAGAGCTTTGCTCATCCACTTACCACTCCCATCACTGGTGCGCGTCGGTCCTAAACAAACAGTTCTTTACCCCTTTCCGCGGCGGCATTTGGAACCGTCGCCAAGTGAGTGTGGGCGATAGGGGGGGGGTCCTTCCCAGACAACCCAGAAACTGTCGGGGATATGCCCTCATGGCACACACGTTCGGCAAAATGAGGTCGTGTGCGACCGACGAGCGCTCAAATATGGAAATACGTATAGTAGAGCTAAAAATTCAATTATACGGTGAAATTGTTTCCGGTCGCAAGTGCATCCCACACAGTCAGTCCCCGCTAAACGTTTCCGTTCGTATGCACATCCCACACAGTCGCTCCAAGGAAAATGTTTCCGTTCACAGGTACATCACACACAATTTTTCCCGTTATATCGTTTATGTTATTGAATGTATCACACACGGTCCGTAGAAGAAACTGTGTGGCAAAGGTTGTCCATCACACACAGTTTTTATGTGGTAAATGTTTGCGCAAGGTGGCCTAACACAAATAGTTTTCAAGAGAAAGTCGTGTGTTATTGTTCATTGATCCAACATGGTTTATTCCTAGAAACTATGTGTGTTGCCTGAGGTCATCGCCCACGGTATTTTTTCAACAACCGTTTGCAATAGCAAAACACAATTAGCAAGCTAATTCGCCATTAGCAGGCTAATTATCCGATTATTCATAATCCATTCATTAATCTAATTGACATTTCATATGAAGCACACAATATATTTCATTTCCATATTAAGGAAGCAGAATTTCATAATTGAAATACATCAGAGTACAACATGATATAGCTTCAGCACTCAGCTACCCCATTACACAATCAAGCAAAGAAGAAGTTCCACATGCAACATGTAGAACCTTTTGAAATTAGCATCATAGGCGGTATATAGACAGATGCATCTCATCTGAAAACTGTCAAGCGGAAGGCGAATATTGAGCCTTCATTCATGTTGAAGGTCTTTGCAACTTTAGGCCAGTGCCTGTGGATGATTGACCGTCCGTCCTTCGTCCTCTTCAGGAACACTTCAATATTGAACTATGGGTGTTGTAGAAAACCTTCCTCGCCTCTTGGCCCTAGAGGTGGTTTGAGAGGTAATCATCAGTGAACTGCTTTGGAAAGGCCTGAAAACAAGGATGTGCATAAATATCTTCTCTATATTGGAAATGGGGCAAAGGAATAAAAAAGGCAAGGTATAATAGTTAGTACCATCTTGTGGTGAACTGATGTCTTTTTCATTGAGCAGACAAAGATCTTATTGTTTTTTGTCGCTAATTTCTTTATCCTAACAATCTTTCTGAGTTTCTTCATTTGATTGATATTCATGGACAACTCATTTCCCCATATGCAAAAAGGGTCGAACAGTGGGTCAAAACCTCTGACAGCATGACCTACATGTGCAAGACCAAATTGTTAAAAACCAAAATATTAGAATGGTTCCTGCAATTGCACAATAATGTGTTATTAGACAACAAACCATGCACGTGCTAACCTCGATTGTAAACCTCAGTGATTCCCATTGTTTCCGTGCAACACATAGAAGGTAGTTAGTCATCAGGTTAAGTAAGGGTTCGCATGATATCACTAAAATATGTTGATGAAAAATAAGCACATTGCAGATTCATCAGATTAATTGAAGCCACACGGAAAACCCATTTACCCAAACCAAGCATGATTAAGAACTAGGAAATATAGCACTTGTATATGTTTCTCGTGTATTAAGTGCAGCCAAATTCAATTTATTCCTCACATGCACAACAATACAAAATTCTACCCACGACAATTGGACATCGCATTGCAGAATTGAACCAAGCAGTTAACTAAACACCACAACAAGTGAACCAAACATTAACTGAGCACAACATTGCACAATATAACATACTCCTAATAGAAGATCAGAGAGTTAACCAAACAGTTAACTACAGCCAATTGTAGCAATTGTATTTGTTTCTCATGTATTTACTACAGCCAAATTCAATTTATTCCTCACATGGTATACAATAACAGAATGCACCCACAATTTTGTAAAGATAAATTCGATTTATTTCTCACATGGAAGACAATACAAAATTGCAGCCTCAAGAATTGAACATCACATTTGCAGAATTGAACCAAACAGTTAACTTAAGACGACAACTAATTAACAAAACAGTTAATAAGTAAGCACCACACTGCACGACATATAGAACATATACACTAGAGCAACAGATTGCGTGGTAAAATTAGATAGCACAATTCACTAGAATTTATGAAGGAATGGCAGGAGCAGCACGCATAGCGGGTAAACCGAAAGCATGCTTAACCGGCGTAGCTACCAATTGGCAAGGTGCTCCTTCAAGATCTGGGAGTCGGCACGAATGGCAGCCATCGCGACCTCATCCGCGCGTGCGGCCGCGATTTGCTTCTCCGCTGCCAAATGCTCCTTGAGGTCCTGGCTATACTGCATGCACCATGGCTTAGGCCGGCGCTTTTTTGGTGGAGGGATTGGTGATTTGGGTGGAAAGTGTCGCTCTCGCGCCGGCGGTCGGGGCATGTGGGATGTGGAAGGAGGAGGAGGATGGGGGTCGGGTGTGGATTACCTGCCTGGATAGAGGAGGCCGAGCAGCGTGAAGGAGGGTCGCCGTCGAGGAGGCAGCAGCGCTGCAAGCAAGGAGTGAAGGTATCAACTTGGAAAGGAACGCGAAAAGAGGGGCAATGTGGCCTTTGGTAAGGGGGAGGGGGCGGGGAGATAGATATTTCTGCAGAAGCCAAAAATTTGGAATCGCTTCAGCCAAAAAACTGGCGCGCAAAGTGTCATCAGACACGGTCCCTTATTCAGAACTGTGTATGATATGTGGACATCACAAACGATTCAGATAGCTTAGCCCGTGTGTGATGAGTTTGAACGTCAATTTTTTTTTACAAATTTCCATGGTTACAGTGGTCATCCATGTCATTGCATAATTTGGGTACACAAAGGATACTACAGCACACCCACACTTCTTAATCAAGCAAGTTCAGCAATTAAACAGAGCTAGCTGACCTAAGCATTACTCTAACAAATTAAAATACCGACGCTCTTAATTAAACAAAACAAAGAGTACTACTACGGCTCATGCTCATCGGTCTCTGCCGCCGCCTCCATGTCTAGCTCGCCCCCGACGGTCTCCTGGTGAAGGGGCTCCATGGCATCCATCACACCATACTCGGCAAGCATCTCGCCATCCGCATCCGCCATCTCTTTGGAAAAGGCCGCCACGAGCTGGGCGTGGGCGGACGCGATCTGGGCTTGGACGGGCTCTGTCGTCGCGAGGTATGCGGCGGAGGAACGGACAGCTGCTCAAACGCTCTCGGCGATTGCCAGCTCTTCGGCCGTGGGTTGCCGACTGTTGTTGGAGAATCTTCGTTCGATTTGTGCGGTGACCGCCAGGAGCTGGGCGTGGGCGGCCTCCATCAGGGATAAGGCCGCCGCTGCGGAACGGACAGCTGCTGTGGCGCTCTCGCTAGTTGCTATCCCCGAGGCAGATGTTGCTGCCACCACCTGAGAAGCAACAGCAGACGTTAGGGCTGCCTTTGCCGCCTGATCGCAAATTGCGGTCGTGCTCATGCACCTTGTTAGCACGCGCATGGTGGCTGCGGCCGCGCTCTCACCGAAGTGGGCCACCGAAGTTGCCCTCACGACGCGGGTCCACGTGCCCATCTTGCACCGGCGACGATTTAACAGTGAAATGATATTTGGGGAGCGAGCTAGTGTGCTTGGACGCCGGCTGTGGACTGTAGCCGACACACCTTCTCGCATAAGCCATAGGCGTACTATACACCGACGGTGCTCCAAGATATTTTGTACTACATCTCACACGGTTGACAATAATAAACTGTGTGCGATCTACTTGATTTATCATCTTTATTTGAATTACATAATGGGGTCACAGCGGCAATGGACGGTGTTTGAATTGCTAGACCTTTTATCTGGAGTGAACATGCAACTATATGTGTGTCGTAAAAGAATTGGAATTATTCAGGGTTCGTTTGAACATTTTATACATTAAATTGGTTTTCTAGCCATTTCAGGTGAACAATTCAAATTTGAACTACATGCACATGCTCCAGTGCATATAAATTGGTTGAAAAATCAAATATATGTCCTTGGGTGCATGCTTATGTCCCATGCAAGAAATGGGAATGAATTTCAAACACCGGGGCACCGTTGATTGCCGGAAAAACATTGAGATGCCTGGTTTTTAAATTCTAGTAAATCCAAAACTCGTCTGAAATTCATGAAACTTGGCATGCTATCATGGAGCAGCATCAACATGCCGTGGTACAAATTTTGTCCCATTTGGGGCAGGTTTGGGTATATGCTTCTCACAAACCGGAGCTTCTCACAACAAGCATGATGGTTTTCGGTAGGGAACGTCCCACCTTTGGGGACGAAAGGATATCCATTGCCTCTTATTGCTTTCAAATTTTGTTCTCGTGTCAACATAGAACAACAGGAGTGTTGTGTGAATTTTTGTGATTTTTCCGGGTTCGTTTCGACATTTTTATGCATTAACTGAGTTCTCAATGCATTTTATGTGCATAATTCAAATTTGAACTACATGCACATGCTCCAGTGCATATAAATTGGTTGAAAATCAAATCTATGTCCTTGGGTGCATGCTTAGGACCCATGCAAGAAATGGGAATGAATTTCAAACACCAGGGCATTGTTGATTGCCGGAAAAACAATGAGATGCATGGTTTTAAAATTCTAGTAAATCCAAAACTCGTCTGAAATTCATGAAACTTGGCATGCTATCATGGAGCGGCATCAACATGCCGTGGTACAAATTTTGTCCCATTTTGGGCAGTTTTGGGTATATGCTTCTCACAAACCGAAGCTTCTCACAACAAGCATGATGGTTTTCGGTAGGGAACGTCCCACCTTTGGGGACGAAACGATATCCATTGCCTCGTATTGCTTTCAAAAAAAATCTCGTGTCAACATAGAACAACAGGAGTGTTGTGTGAACTTTTGTGATTTTTCAGGGTTCGTTTGGACATTGTTATGCATTAACTTAGTTTTCAATGCATTTATATGCATAATTCAAATTTGAACTACATGCACATGCTCCAGTGCATATAAATTAGTTGAAAACTCAAATATGTGTCCTTGGGTGCATGCTTAGGTCCCATGCAAGAAATGGGAACGAATTTCAAACACCAGGGCACCGTTGATTGCCGGCAAAACATTGAGATGCCTGGTTTTTAAATTCTAGTAAATCCAAAACTCGTCTGAAATTCATGAAACTTGGCATGCTATCATGGAGCGGCATCAACATATTGTGGTACAAATTTTGTCCCATTTGGGGCAGGTTTGGGTATATGCTTCTCACAAACCGGAGCTTCTCACAACAAGCATGATGGTTTTCGGTAGGGAACGTCCCACCTTTGGGGACGAAACGATATCCATTGCCTCTTATTGATTTCAATTTTTTTTTCTCATGTCAACATAGACCAGCAGGAGTGTTGTGTGAATTTTTGTGATTTTTCAGGGTTCGTTTGGATATTTTTATACATTAACTGAGTTTTCAATGCATTTATGTGCATAATTCAAATTTGAACTACATGCACATGCTCCAGTGCATATAAATTGGTTGAAAAATCAAATATGTGTCGTTGGGTGCTGATACGTCTCCATTGTATCTACTTTTCCAAACACTTTTGCCCTTGTTTTGGTCTCTAACTTGCATGATTTGAATGGAACTAACCCGGACTAACGTTGTTTTCAGCAGAATTGCCATGGTGTTATTTTTGTGCAGAAATATAAGTTCTCGGAATGACCTGAAACTTCATGGAGAATGTTTTTGGAATAAAAATACTGACGAAAGAATCAAGACCAGGGGGGCCACACCCTGTCCACGAGGGTGGGGGCGCGCCTACCCCCCTGGGCGCGCCCCCTGCCTCGTGGGCCCCCTAGTGCTCCACCGGCCTCAACTCCAACTCTATATATTCACGTTCGGGGAGAAAAAATCAGAGAGAAGGATTCATCGCGTTTTACGATACGGAGCCGCCACGAAGCCCTAATCTCTCTCGGAAGGGCTGATCTGGAGTCCGTTCAGGGCTGCGGAGAGGGGAATCCGTCGCAGTCGTCATCATCAACCTTCCTCCATCACCAATTTCATGATGCTCACCGCCGTGCGTGAGTAATTCCATCATAGGCTTGCTGGACGGTGATGGGTTGGATGATATTTACCATGTAATCGAGTTAGTTTTGTTAGGGTTTGATCCCTAGTATCCATTATGTTCTGAGATTGATGTTGCTATGACTTTGCTATGCTTAATGCTTGTCACTAGGGCCCGAGTGTCATGATTTTGAGATCTGAACCTATTATGTTTTCATGAATATATGTCAGTTCTTGATCCTATCTTGCAAGTCATTAGTCACCTACTATGTGTTATGATCCGGTAACCCCGAAGTGAAATAAGACCACTCCCGGTGATGACCGTAGTTTGAGGAGTTCGTGTATTCACTAAGTGTTAATGCTTTGGTCCGGTACTCTATTAAAAGGACGCCTTAATATCCCTTAGTTTCCAATAGGACCCTGCTGCCATGGGAGGGTAGGACAAAAGATGTCATGCAAGTTCTTTTCCATAAGCATGTATGACTATATTCGGAATACATGCCTACGTTACATTGATGAACTGGAGCTAGTTCTGTGTCACCCTATGTTATAACTGTTGCATGAGGAATCGCATCCGACATAATTATCCATCACTGATCCAATGCCTACGAGCTTTTCACATATTGATCTTTGCTTAGTTACTTTTCCGTTGCATCTGTTACAATTACTACAAAACTGCTACTGTTACTTTTGCCACCGTTACCGTTACTTCGATACTACTTTGCTACTAAATACTTTGCTGCAGATATTAAAGTTATCCAGGTGTGGTTGAATTGACAACTCAACTGCTAATACTTGAGAATATTCTTTGGCTCCCTTTTTGTCGAATCAATAAATTTGGGTTGAATACTCTACCCTCGAAAACTGTTGCGATCCCCTATACTTGGGGTTATCAAGACTATTTCCTGGCGCCGTTGTCGGGGAGCATAGCTCTATTCTTTGATTCACTTGGGATTTATATCTGCTGATCACTATGAGGAACTTGAAAGACGAGAAAACCAAAATTTATCCCTCAACTACGAGGGGAGGTAAGGAACTGCCATCTAGCTCCGCACTTGATTCTCCTTCTGTTTTGAGTAAACTTGTGACACCTAAACCTGCTTCTGCGATTAATTCTGATATGTCGCATGTTATTGATGATGCCACTTCTGCTATGCATGATACTTATGATGAAACTACTTCTATGCTTGATAATGTTGTGCCACTAGGTGAATTTCTTGATGCACAACTTGCTAGGGCTAGAGAGAATGAAATTATTGAAACTGATAACATTGATGAAAGTGATGATGAAGATTCTCCCCCTAGATATGAATTGCCTGTTGTGCCTGAGGGTTATGTTATGGATGAAGAAACTGCTAGAGATTTTCTTGCTTGCAATGATAGATATGATCTTAAGAAATTATTAGCTAAGCTGAAAGAAAAATCTTTGAATGCTAGAATGAAATATGACCCTACTTTTGCTACTTCACCTATCTGTATTTCTGATAAGGATTATGATTTATCTGTCAATCCTCAGATAATTACTTTGGTTGAATCTGATCCTTTTTATGGCTATGAATCTGAAACTGTTGTGGCACATCTTACTAAGTTAAATGATATAGCCACCCTATTCACTAATGATGAGAAAACTCGCTACTACTATATCCTTAAGTTATTTCCGTTCTCATTAAAGGGTGATGCTAAAACATGGTTTAATTCTCTTGATCCTGGTTGTGTGAGTAGTCCCCAGGATATGATTTATTACTTCTCTGCTAAATATTTCCCCGCTCATAAGAAACAAGCTGCTTTAAGGGAAATATATAATTTTGTGCAAATTTAAGAAGAGAGTCTCCCACAAGCTTGGGGGAGGCTTCTACAATTACTAATGCTTTGCCTCATCATCCTCTCAAGAAGAATGAAATACTTGATATCTTTTATAATGGACTAACCGATGCTTCCAGAGACCACCTGGACAGTTGTGCTGGTTGTGTTTTCAGGGAAAGAATAGTTGATCAAGCTGAATTGCTATTGAATAATATGTTGACTAATGAAAATAATTGGACACTTCCTGAACCAATTCCTAAGCCAACTCCGAAGAAAAGGGGTATTCTATTTCTCAGTCCTGAAGATATGCAAGAGGCAAAGAAATCTATGAAAGAAAAGGGTATTAAAGCTGAAGATGTTAAGAATTTACCACCTATTGAAGAAATACATGGTCTTGATAACCCGACATAGGTAGTAAAGGTAAATTCTCTCTACAGATATGATAAAGCTGAAATCCCGTCTACTAAGTTTGCTACCAATGCTTGGATGAGTTTGACGATTTTATTGTTAAACATGAAAACTTCAATGCTTATGTTGGTAGACAATTGAAACGTAATGCTCATATGATTGAACACTTGAGTGATTATATGTCTAGAGTTAAAGGTGGACTTAAACTCATTAGTAAACATGCTTCTATGGTTACCACTCAAGTAGAACAAGTGCTTAAAGCTCAGAATGATTTGCTCAATGAATTAAATAATAAGAAAAATGATAATGTTGCTAGAGTTATGACTAGAGGGGGTAAAATGACTCAGGAACCTTTGTAGCCTAAGGGCCACCCTAAGAGAATTGAGCAAGATTCTCAGAGAACTAATGTTGATGCACCTAGTCCTTTTAAGAAGAAGAAAAAGAAAAATGATAGGACTTTGCATGCTTCTAGTGAACTTGTTGTTGACACACCTGAGAAACCCAATGATATTTCTATTTCTGATGCTGAAACACTACCTGGTAATGAACATGAACCTAGTGATAATGTTAATGATGATGTTCATGTTGATGCTCAACCTAGCAATAACAATGATGTAGAAATTGAACCTGTTGTTGATCTTGATAACCCACAATCAAAGAATCAACGTTGTGATAAGAGAGACTTCATTGCTAGGAAGCATGGTAAAGAAAGAGAACCATGGGTTCAGAAACCCATGCCCTTTCCTCCTAAACCATCCAAGAAAAAGGATGATGAGGATTTTGAGCGCTTTGCGAAATGATTAGACCTATCTTTTTTGCGTATGCGTTTGGTGATATGCTTAAAATGAATCCTTATGCTAAGTATATGAAAGATATTGTTACAAATAAAAGAAAGATACCTGAAGCTAAAATTTCCCCCATGCTTGCTAATTATACTTTTAAGGGTGGAATACCAAAGAAACTTGGAGATCCAGGAGTACCAACTATACCATGCTCCATTAAAAGAAACTATGTTAAAACTGCTTTATGTGATCTTGGAGCCGGTGTTCGTGTTATGCCTCTCTCTTTATATCATAGACTTGATTTGAATAAGTTGACACCTACTGAAATATCTTTGCAAATGGTTGATAAATCAACTGCTACACCTGTCGGTATTTGTGAGGATGTGCCTGTCGTGGTTGCAAACGTTACTATCTTAACGGACATTGTTATTCTTGATATTCCTGAGGACGATAGTATGTCGATTATCCTTGGTAGACCCTTTTTGAATATTGCAGGGGCTGTTATTGATTGCAACAAAGGCAATGTTGCTTTTCATGTTAATGGTAATGAGCATACGGTAAACTTTCTGAAGAAACAACCTCAAGTCCATAGTATCAATTCTATTGGAAAAATTCCAACGATTATAATTGGAGGTTTTGAATTTCCTCTTCCTACTGTCAAAAAGAAATATGATATTCTTATTGTTGGGGATGTGCATATCCCCGTTGAGGTAACCTAGTGCTATTCAAAAATTCTCCGGTTTCATGCGATTCGGAAAGACTTTGTTAACAAGACTTGATCAACCTTGTTAGTGGATTCCTTTTGATGAGCATGAGATGGAAGAAGTTAGAAAGCACATGATCTCTGTACCCTCCTTTTACCTTCTGTTATTTAGAATAAATAAAGCAAAAATAGCATTTTCTGTTTTTTTCTGAATTATCCTTGCAATAAAAAATACCCCAAAAATAAAAGTTCTCCAAATGCCCTGAAATTGAAATATGATTTTTATAGAATATTTAAGAATATCTGGCACTGAGAACACATCAGGGGGAGCCACCACCTGGCCACGAGGGTCCAGGGCACGCCCACCCCCCTGGGCACGCCCCTGCCTCGTGGGCCCCACGTGCCCCCCTCCACTTATTCCTGCACCCACACACTTCGTCTTCCTCCAGAAAAAAACGCCACACAACTCAAACTCGTGTTCTAGCTCGTTTTGCTGCGATTTTCGATCTCCTTGCTCAAAGCTCCACTCACAAACTGCTTTGGGGATTGTTCTTCGGTATGTGACTCCTCCAATGGTCCAATTAGTTTTTGTTCTAGTGCTTTATTCATTTGCTGCTTAGGTGACCCTGTTCTTGAGCTTGCATGTCAAATTTATATGGTCCCAAGTAGTTCTAATGCATGATATAGTCTCTAGACACTTGTGGGAGTAGTTGCTATCAATCTTGTTAAGTTTGGTTCACTTTATTTTGAGTTACTAGAAATTTCAGAAATTTTCAGAAAATGATGAAGAGATTATTGAGGGACTCTTCGAGCCGAAGCTCGGAGGATAAGCAAAGTGAAGAGAATAAGAAGCCCAAATATAATCTTCCTCGCACCACGGAAGTTCGTCCGTGTGAATGGCCTTGTGATGAGTTCTTGAGAGCGGCCGAGATTCATGATGATTTTTATTATTTGGCTGAGAATGCGGGTCTTACTGACTTCCTCCACGACTAGCTCGAACAGTATCTCCTACTCACTAATATTTTTGTGCAAAATTTTCATTTCCATGCTAGGAGATCACCACCTTCGGTGGATTTTTATTTATATGATGAGTTTAGGGAGATGTCCCTCTATGGTTTTTGCACGGTTTGCAAGTTGCCTTTTGAGGGCAGCGTTAAGGAACCGCATCCTAGGGATGTGGCAGGATTTATTGATATGATTGCTGTAGGGGAAACGAGAAAAGTGTCAGAAGCAAGAACTACTAGCATACATTTCCCTGTTCTACGTTACTATGCAATATTTGCTAGTAGATGTTTAATTGGTTGCGGGAACAGTGGAGGCCTCAGTGCTCCTGACCTCGCCATTTTGCGCCATGCTCATGATAGAACTTTCAGTTTAGGTGCTATGGTTGCTAAACGGTTGAGTCTAAACCGTACAAAGGGCCCCATTTTTGGAGGTATCTTTGCTTCACGTCTTGCTAAATATTTTGAGATACCTATTAGACACTATGAGAAAGAAAAAAGTTGTTGCCCCCTATTTTCTTAAACTATAAAAGTATGGTAGCACATGATTTTATTTGCGATGATAAGGAGAAGAGACTCATTTATAACCTGGTATTCAGTGAAAAGACTTGTCAGATTATTACCCTGCCTGCACCTTCTTTGTTTAACATTTATTCAGGCACATACATTATCCTGCACGTTGACATTTATGCATATTGGGAGTGAACACGATCCCCAGAGCCTGAGCCTGAGCCATCTCCTGGTCCATATCAGGAGTCTATTTATCAGTGGGATCCGCAAGAGCTCGCTAACCAGTGGCACCCCAAGGATCCTGCTCAGTACACCGGAGAGAGCAGCTTTGATCCTTGGTCATAGACCAACTTAGGCCAAAAGCCTAAGCTTGGGGGAGTACGTATTTCTCACTGACATTACATTCATGTTCACACACTCATTCCAGTTGTCGGTGCTCATACTTTTTCACTGTAATATCCATGCTAGTTTATTTTCCTTTTTCTCGCTTTCTTCTTGTGTGTGTTGAAAAACCTTAAGAAAAACCAAAAAAATTAGTTGTAGCTTTTAGCTAGTTTACTTTCCATGCCTGTAGTAGTAATAATTAAAAGAAAACCCAAAAAGATTTCTCGTTCTTCTTTTGCTTGTTGGGAGCTTTCCCGTGTAAATAGTTCTATTTCCTTTCTTTTCTTTGGGGGTCAAGAGGAGAAGACCATGATGAAAATGTGGAAGTGGCTCTTATATGCATTATTGTTGATTTAACCAAGAGCCCATATTACCTTGTCTTCTCCCTTGAATTAAATGCTTGCAGATCCCAACTTAGTCCAATGCACGTGCGCTATTATTGTTATCCACACCGTTTGGTCGTGCAAGTGAAAGGCAATAATGATGATATATGATGGACTGATTGAGATGAGAGAAGCTGGTATGAACTCGACCTCTCTTGTTTTTGTAAATATGATTAGTTCACCGTTCCTGATTCAGCCTATTATGAATGAAACATGTTTGCAATGACAATTATATATTATAGTTGCTTATGCCATGCTTAATTAGCTAGGAGTTTATAATGGTTTACCTTTTGTGCCAACATGCTATTAAAATGGTTGTGATGTGGTATGATAGGATGGTATCCTCCTTTGAACAATTCGAGTGGCTTGACTTGGCACATGTTCACGCATATAGTTGAAACAAAATCAACATAGCCTCCACGATATTTATGTTCATGGTGGATTATATCCTACTCATGCTTGCACTCAATGTTTATTAATTTTAATGCATGTTCATGACTGTTGTCGCTCTCTAGCTGGTCGCTTGCCAATCTTTTTCTAGCCTTCACTTGTACTAAGCGGGAATACTGCTTGTGCATCCACTTCCATAAACCCCAAAGTTATTCCACATGAGTCCACCATACCTTCCTATATGCGGTATCTACCTACCGTTCCAAGTAAATTTGTATGTGCCAAACTCTAAACCTTCAAATGAAATTATGTTTCGTATGCTCGAATAGCTCATATATCAACTAGGGCTGTCTGTATCTTCCATGCTAGGCGGGTTATTCTCAAGAGGAGTGGACTCCGCTCCTCACTCGCGAGAAAATGGCTGGTCACCGGGATGCCCAGTCCCATGCTCAAACCAAATCAAAATAATTGTAAACAAAACTCCCCTAGGATTGTTGTTAGTTGGAGGCACACGTTGTTTCGGGCAAGCCATGGATTGATGCTTGTTAGTGGTGGGGGAGTATAAACTTTACCATTCTACTTGGGAACCGCCTATAATGTGTGTAGCATGGAAGATATCGAGATCACTCAGTTGTTATATTGATAATGAAAGTATGCAACTCAAAATATTATTTATCTCTATTTCAAACTCGAGCTCTGGCACCTCTACAAATCCCTGCTTCCCTCTACGAAGGGCCTATCTATCTACTTTTATGTTGAGTTATCACCCTCTTATTAAAAAGCACCAGCTGGAGAGCACCGCTGTCATTTGCATCCATTACTATTAGTTTGCATTGAGTATGACTATGAATGGATCTCTTTTACCATGAATTACAATGATTAGTTAGTCCTTGATCTTCAGAGGTGCTCTGCATTTATGTTTTGCGATCTCAGAAAGGGCTAGCGAGATACCATCTTGTTTTATCATATTATGATTGTTTTGAGAAAGTGTTGTCATCCGAGATTTATTATTATTTCTCGCTACTTGATTATGCCATTGATATGAGTAAATATGAGACCTAAGTGTTATTGTGAATATGGTTAGTTCATAATCTTTGCTGAAAACTTGAATGCTGGCTTTACATATTTACAACAACAAGAGCAAACAGAGTTTGTAAAAGTTTTTCTTTATCACTTTCAGTTTATCAACTGAATTGCTTGAGGACAAGCAAAGGTTTAAGCTTGGGGGAGTTGATACGTCTCCATCGTATATACTTTTTCAAACACTTTTGCCCTTGTTTTGGACTCTAACTTGCATGATTTGAATGGAACTAACCCGGGTTGACGCTGTTTTCAGCAGAATTGCCATGGTGTTATTTTTGTGCAGAAATAAAAGTTCTCGGAATGACCTGAAACTTCACGGAGAATATTTTTGGAATAAATAAAAAATACTGGCGAAAGGATCAAGACCAGGGGGCCACACCCTGTCCACGAGGGTGGGGGATGCACCTACCCCCTGGGCTCGCCCCCCTGCCTCGTGGGCCCCCTGGTGCTCCACCGACCTCAACTCTAACTCTATATATTCACGTTCGGGGAGAAAAAATCAGAGAGAAGGATTCATCATGTTTTACGATACGGAGCCGCCGCCAAGCCCTAATCTCTATCGGGAGGGCTGATATGGACTCCGTTCGGGGCTCCGAAGAGGGGAATCTGTTGCCGTCGTCATCATCAACCTTCCTCCATCACCAATTTCATGATGCTCATCGCCGTGCGTGAGTAATTCCATCGTAGGCTTGCTGGACGGTGATGGGTTGGATGAGATTTACCATGTAATCGAGTTAATTTTGTTAGGGTTTGATCCCTAGTATCCATTATGTTCTGAGATTGATGTTGCTATGACTTTGCTATGCTTAATGCTTGTCACTAGGGCCCGAGTGCCATGATTTCAGATCTGAACCTATTATGTTTTCATGAATATATGTGAGTTCTTGATCATATCTTGCAAGTCATTAGTCACCTACTATGTGTTACGATCCGGTAACCCCGAAGTGACAATAATCGGGACCACTCCCGGTGATGACCGTAGTTTGAGGAGTTTGTGTATTCACTAAGTGTTAATGCTTTGGTCCGGTACTCTATTAAAAGGAGGCCTTAATATCCCTTAGTTTCCAATAGGACCCTCCTGCCACGGGAGGGTAGGACAAAAGATGTCATGCAAGTTCTTTTCCATAAGCACGTATGACTATATTCGGAACACATGCCTACGTTACATTGATGAAATGGAGCTAGTTCTGTGTCACCCTATGTTATAACTGTTGCATGAGGAATCGCATCCGACATAATTATCCATCACTTATCCAATGCCTACGAGCTTTTCACATATTGATCTTTGCTTAGTTACTTTTCCGTTGCCACTGTTACAATTACTACAAAACTGCTACTGTTACTTTTGCCACCGTTACCGTTACTTCTATACTACTTTGCTACTAAATACTTTGTTGCAGATATTAAGTTATCCTGGTGTGTTTGAATTGGCAACTCAACTGCTAATACATGGGAATATTCTTTGGCTCCCCTTGTGTCGAATCAATAAATTTGGGTTAAATACTCTACCCTCGCATGCTTCTTTGCTACTAAATACTTTGTTGCACCCTATACTTGTGGGTTATCAGGTGCATGCTTAGGTCCCATGCAAGAAATGGGAATGAATTTCAGACACCAGGGCACCGTTGATTGCCAGCAAAACATTGAGATGCCTGGTTTTTAAATTCTAGTAAATCCAAAATTCTGCTAACCATTCACGTGACGCCACGTGTCTTGGTTTTAATGGCTGTAGGAGGTGTCGTGCGGACAGCTGCTTGACCTTGACTGAACGGGAGGCGTGCGAGCACCGTCCGGTGTGCAGGCTGACCGAGAGGCGTGCAAGGTGTCCTCGAGTGCGCAGGCTCACCAGGAAGCGTGCGAGTTGTATGCTGCGCAGGCTCACTGGGAAGCGAGCCCTTTGACTTCCCTGGCCGCCCGCCTTGCTCGCATCCTCTCCATTAATGGCGCCCAAGCCGCAGTTTAATTCGCTTTCTAAATATAAAACACCCGCCGCAAACGTTTTAGTTAGAACACCCGTATGCAAACCGACAGCTTCCCCAGGAAGCCAAGAGAAAATGTGCCGAGCAGGATTTCTGCAGCTCTTGATCGCAAACGTTTTAGATAGAACACCCGTATGCAAAGTGAGAGCAGCGCAGGATTTGTGCATCCCTTCAATGCAAACGGTTGTTTTGGATGACCCGTGTGCAACCACATACAAACAATTTGGTAAGATTTGTCAATCCTTGTAACACTGCGATTTGTCAAAATATGAAGCTAAATATCACTAGCGGTATCTAATTTTTGCAACTAAACTTCAGTAATTAAGCATAGATTTCATTCATACATTAAGCAGTCGTTCTTAATTTATACAAACAGTTCAACTTGACAGCTGAACCGACCAAACTTTTCCCCAATTGTTGCGAACCATGTACTGAAATAGCTAGTTCAACTATATATACTAGCTAATTTTAAGTACGTTGTACAGTTTCACCAAATCTATAGTCAGATGAACTGAACAAAATAGCCCTAAATACTACTACTACTGCGGAGGGGCTTTGTACTTCTTCCGGCTGCCTCTCCTCTGTCGAGCGTGCTCAATAAGAGGGGGAGGAGGAGGATCCTACCGATGAGCTGGGCAACCGCAATGCGGTGCCTGCCGCTAATGCAGCTTCAGCGACGCTCACCTCGAACGCCCTCTACCGCTTCAGACGACCCCTCTCGAAGTGGTGGTTCTCCTCGTAGATCTCCTGATTCCTCGCCTCCGAGGCGGCGTGTGCCGCGGCCACTACGGCAGTAGGGCTCTTTGCGTGCTCGACGAGGCGCTCCTCCTCCTCCCACAGGAACTCGGTGTAGTGCGCAAGGTTGCTCTCGCACGTGCGGGCATCCACCTCCACCTCCCGCCTTCGGGCGGCGGTGGCGGAGCAGGTGATGGCCCCGGCAGTCGATGGTGGGCTGGCGGCCACGGCGGCCGACGACGGGGTGGCGGCCATGACCACCACCTCCCGCCTTCGGGCCGTGGTGGCGGAGCGGGTGAAGGCCACAGTGGCCGGTAGTGGGGTGGCGGCCATGACGGCCATCTCCCGCCTTCGGGCCGCGGTGGCGGAGCGGGCGATGGCCCTGGATTTCGACGGTGCTGTGGCAGCAACGGCGGCCGGCAACAGCTGCCGACGAGCATCGACGGCGGAGCGTGTGGTGGGTGTTCCGCGCACACCCAATAGGGACGCCACGTGCAGTACACTACGCCGGGAACTGCGCCGCTGCTGCGGTGTAGCCTCCCAGCTGGAGCTGTCCTCTGATGACGGCGGAGTGGCTGAGCGACGACGACAGACCGGTGCCATTGGCGAATGTGGGAGAAGCAGACGAGATAAGCTACAGGGATGGAGGGGAAAATGCGACGCAGGACTCGCCGGCCGTGATGGTTTTTATAGCAGGCCGGTAAGCATTGGGATTTTGGGGATTTCACCGAGTCGAGCGGGAAGCTTGCGCGGTAACCTGCGAGGTTGCGCGGGAACGGGCTCATCGACGATTCATTGGCGCCACCGTTTGGCAAAAAGAAACGCCCCTGCGCGCTGCGCAAGCTTGCGCTGTAAGCCGTCTGCGACAGCGGGGTGACAAGACGTGCGAGAGGAGGACGAAAGACCACGTACACATACGGTTAATAAAAAAATGTTTGCGATTTAATTACCTACTATACCACCGTCCTGGTTTATAAGTAAGATTTAACTAATAAAATACGAATGCATGTCACCAAAGATTATGTAGTTGGATTTGTATTTGAACATAGTTTCCAATTATATAATTTTTAAAATATACATTAACATTTTTTTGGTTAAATTTGAGGGCAAGGTATGGCACGGAATATAAAGGAGACTATAGATTAGACGGAGGTGGTACCACACGGCCGCTCTCTACACAGCGACGCAACTGTCGGCTGGCTTGTAGGCGACCATTTCCTGCATGTTCAACTGCTCTATGCGTGTGGTTGCTTGCGGTTCAGGCGGATGCGGCGCGCTCTGCTCGCGTCCTGCCACGCGCGCTCTGCTCTCGCGTCCCTCCAGGTGCTCTGCCCTCGTCCCTCCACGCGCGCTGCCAGTGTTTTGGGCCGGCGCACGATCACGCACGTTCGTGTGCAAGCGGTTGCGCCGGGCGCGGCGCGACGATGCAGTTACCCGCAGCAAAAACTGCCATGCGGACACGCCGAGAATCCACGCCGCCCGGCCCCCTTTTATTCCTGTGTCCATTTACCTTCATCTCTCGTCTCACACGACACAATAAGCACACCCACGAGGACAAATACAGATAGGACATCCAGCGGTTCCAATGGCGCTCCCCGTGGCTCCAATGGCGCTCCCAGCGGCTGACGATGACAACGGCGGGCAGTTCACCAGCATCACGTAGTGGACACCCACGTGAGGGGGAAGGCCCTCTTGGTGGTGTACATGAACGATCCTGTCTCGGTGGAGAGCTCCATCCAAACTATGGAGCAGTTCCTTACCGAGGACAAGTACCGAGTGGTCAGCTTCGACCTCGAGTACACCATCGGTCGTGCCGGGCACGATCAGAAGGTTGCCATCGCCCAGTTGTGCGTGCAACATGACGTCCTCGTCTACCACTTCCACCTTGACATAAGGCCTTGCGAGCGTTTCCCCAGGTTTATCAACATCTCCGACTACAGTTTCGCTACGGTGGTCACCACCAACGATCTAAAAGCGCTCAAGGTTTCGAACTTGAAATGCCCGAATCTTGTCAACATCCAGCACCACTACAAGGTCTGGGGCAGAGACAAAAGCAAACTGAACTCCCTGGTTGACCTCGCCTCGGCCATCATCGACCCCTACTACGCGAAGATGAAGCAAGAGAGCAATAAGGACAAGAACGCCTGGCACAGTGTGTGGCATAAGAGACTGGATGAACAACATGTCAAGTACGCGGCCATGGACGCGTACACAAGCTATGAGATGTACATGCGGATTGTTGACATGAGGAACTGTCTTCTTCCTGACCAAGACGAGGGATCAAGCCACATAGCAGTGGCGGGAGCGTCACAAGAAGTAGATGACTAGACGATCATTTCTCCTACTTTAGAATGCATGCAATTGTTTATTGAGGTGTGTGTGAATGATCTGTATAGTCACTTATGTAATTGGATGTTTATTTCAGTTATATATATATATATATATATATATATATATATATATATATATATGTGTGTATATATATATACATGTTATTCTACTGTAGACAGAGCAATTCACGCGGCTTATTAGCAGCAACCGTCTGTGTTATTTGGTCTTCGCACACATTCCAGATTACGGACATGTTTGCCGCGTATCACACACATCTTGTTCAGTTGATCCGTTTTCATTGTGTTGCCTAATCACACACAGTTCATCCCAGTGAACCGTATGCTGTATATCGCACACGCCTTCATCTAGCTTCTCGTTTCTTTTGTGCCTCCTCATCCCAAACAGTTAATTGAGCTGAACCGTACGCCCTGCATGACACGCAACTAAATTCTAAACCGTGTTTGATGCATCTGTCATTGCAAACATTTTGCACCTTTTTTGACGTTTTTTACACCACCATTTGTGATTATGACATCACACACAGTTTCATCGAAGGGTCTCTGATCGTAGTGTCGTGTTTGGACCATCCTCCAGTAGTGCATGGAGTTCAAGACCTCCATGTGATAAGATCCCCCAAGTGGATTCAAGACCCCTTCATGGGAAGATCCTCCTAGGATTCAAGACCTCTCTCCTTCAAAGATTGGGATGAACTAGTTACCTTTGTATTCTCTTGTGTTTTGGATCCTTGTATCTCCTTGATGTGCATGTGGATTTATCACATGTGTGATTGGATCTTGTCTACTTGAGAGTTCTTCTTGTATTCCTCTTTGAATTGCTCTCTTTCCTTCCTTCAAGTGTGAAAAGATCGACCATTAGGGTTCCACCCTACATAAAAAAACAGTGAAAAAATGTTGTTAGAGCGTGAGCGCTTTCTTTCTTCGACTGTTCTAACTTGGTAGTGGGCCGTGCCACCATGGTGCCATTGCAGACGAGCACTCGCTCTAGCTCGCTAAAGGCGAGATATAGCCGCTCATCCTAGTACAACCCTTACAAGTTGCACGTGGGATGCGTTGTATGCGTGGCGGGAGGGGGACAAAACATATATAACAAAAAAAGGCCTGCGTCAATTATGTGTGGGTTGTCAGGATGGGAACGGGTCGACCCGGACCTAGCCTTGGACCCGGCCTGTCGGGGGAGAACTGATCGTGTCCCACGAGCACCTACGGGACCTGGGTCCCTTGTGGTTCAGAGGGGGCGGAGATTGCACAAAGAGCGGATCGAGGCGATGCACACGAGCGGATTTACCCAGCTTCGGAGCTCTCCGGAGAGATAATACTCCTACTGCTGCTTTGTGGATTATCTTGTGTTCTTGCTAGGGAGCAATGGGAGCTACAAGACCTAGCCTCAGTGTGGTTTCATATGAATATGATGAACTAAGCCGGAGCTGGACCGAACCCTTTCTACGTTGCCCTTGGGCCTCCTTTTATAGGCACAAGGGGTTACCACATGTGGCAAGTAGACAAGGGTATGATGGTAAAAACATAGGTTGGTACACCGCTTTGTACGATTAAGGTACACGGTAATCTATAACTAACTCGGCGGCAAGGGACAAGAGTCATCAATGCCCGCCTCGATCGCCCGAAACGATTAACGAGGACCGTCAAGTGCGCCTCCGTTTGCCACGATGGTAGCTTGTCGGCGCCGCTTATCGCTGCTCCCGCTGGCTGCACATCCGTCGACACGCGTGCTCGAGAGAGCCCCGTGGTGACACGTTGGCGGGTGAGCTGGAGCGGAGATGAAGAGAGGTTGCCCGCCCCGGCAAGCGCCTTGCCGCGGCAGGAACCTTGTCGCGCTTGGGGGCTCGGCGCCCACCAAGCCTTCCCGGCAAGCTCCTCTTGCCGGGGCCTTTCTTCCTTCGCCACGAGTGGCCTTCCGGCAAGCTCCTCTTGCCGGGTCTTGATTACTTTGTTCTTGAATGGCTCACCGGCAAGCTCCTCTTGCCGGAGTCTTGTTTTCTACAAGGGCCGCGGAGGGTCTTGATAGACGCCCGGCAAGGCTTGCCACGGGGACGCTGCGACTGCCCGTGCACAGGTTCGGGGTACTAAGGTACCCCTACCTTAGTACACCGACAGGAGCCCCCGGGTCTGGGCCATACACGGTGCCGAGCGCTGTTGGGCCAGGTCCAAAACAGGGCACGGGCACGCGCGGCCTGGGTCCAAACCAAATCCACTCTGTATCCGCCGCGTTCCCCCGTAACGGCACGCGTCAATTGCGGCGTCGTGGGGGAGGTAGGTGGCGTGCGAGGTCGCCTCACCTGTCGCCTCGGTTCCGCATCCCCGCCACGTGGCTCCCATGCTCTCGGGGTCGCGGACGGTGGAAGTGGGAAACTGGGCCGTTGTAGCAGAGGCAGCAGGTCGGCCCTGATTCCCGCCTGATTATTTGGCCAGGCGGCCGAGCCCCACCTTGCTTCCTTAAAAGAGCGGAAGGGGCCTTGAAGCCCGCACTCTCCCATCTCCTTCTTTCCTCGCCGCTCCCCTTTCCCTCATTCGTCATGGAGAAAGGGAACCTTGGTTCTTCATCGGTGGCGGCGAGGGTCGCCATGCTAGACAGCGCCTCCTCCCAACCCCACGCCGGGTGGCGGGACCAGCCACAAGAGGAAGAGGGAGGCGAGGTCGCGTCTGGTCGGCGCGCTGGGAAGAGGCGGACGGGCGGCGTCGTCTCCGCCTCCGCCGGTTCCCTCCTCGCGGTGGTCCATACGGGGACGACCCTTGCGAGTTCTTCGTCGAGGCTGCGCTGGCGCCTCGTCGTCGCCTCCGGCTTCCAGCTCCGTTCATGGAAGCGATGGAGTCGGATCCGCCCGAGACACTGAGACTGCACATGAGGGGCTGTGGAATCAGCGGCATGCGAGTCCGTGTTGTATTCCCAGCCCCTAATGTGATGTATCTTGATCGTGGGTGGAAGACGTTCACTCGCATCCACAGCTTGAGGGCGGGGTTTACCCTCCATTTTAAGTTAATGGAGGGTGATCTCCTCTCCGTCAAGGTCTTGGGGATCTCGGCACTTTCGGGCGAAGTGCTGCGTGGATAGCTCCTCCGACAGCGAAGATTCCCCTCGAGCGAGAGTAGCGAGGGAGGCGGCGATGATGACGACGAGGGTAGCGGGCCCGATTAGTTGTCGGGCGCCGCCGTGCGTCCTTGGCGACCCCATCATCCGCGTTGCGGCTCCTTGAACTCCCGGGTCGTCTCCTTGGGCGATGGCGTGGGGAGGCTGCGGAAGGGAAGAGGGATGGCGACAAGGCCGTCAAGTCGAAGTACGAGGGCATAGTGCCCTCGACAGCATGCCGACGTCCTGCCGCCCGTCTTGAGCCCGCTTCCGGCGCCCGTCCCGTTAAGCCCTCGGAGAGCCCGGGATGTTCCCTTGGTGCCTTCGGCACTGTAGCTCAGCGTAAGCGCTCCTTTTGCCCTTCCCGCCTCCTTGACCTACCTCCTGAAGAGAGGGACAGGAAAAGGATTACGGGCATCTTATCTTTTTAATTTGTAAGCCTTCGGGCCTTATCCGCATTTAAAAAATTGTAATCCTCTCTTTCATGTTTTTCATTCTCCACGGACTGTATCCGAGTAGAATGTTTTTAATGAAAAAAAAGGATGTTTGAGAAGGGACGAAAGGCTTATCTGATACCGCAGCCCCCGGCAACTCTGGCTTGCCGCAGCCTCCGGCAACTCTGGCTTGCCGCAGCCCCCGGCAACTCTGGCTTGCCGGGGCTTGGATGCCGACGCACCTTTCTTCTCCTCTTCGCTGTTATTTCAGTTCTGAGAACAATTTAGCTAGTGCCGCATTAAGTTATTTTTGTAATATAACCTTGTTCTGGGCAATATTTGCTATGTTACTTCCTTTACTCGATTTCTTCCCTTGTATGTTACTGCCCTACGCTTTTCAGGGAAACTTGCCGGTGCAGGCACCCTTGCCCATGGCGCCGAGTCGGAACTTCAAGCAGCTTCTTTGGCGGGGTTGCTACCGACAAGCAACCTTGTCGCGGACTAGCCGCAGCTCACTTAAATTGTTGAGCGGACTCGAAACAAAGTAAGGCGCGACCGATCCACGATTTGGTTCCTCCGCCGCATGTGTTTTCCATACAATGTACTATCGTTCGAGGAAGATAACTTAAAAATTTAAAACTGGTCGTTTAAACTTAGCAACTTAGCTTTTACATTGTCCATTTTCCGGCAAGGCGACAGTTCCTCGGCGACGCTTGGCGGCCCACACCATTATCTCCTCCTCCCCGGTTAACTTGTGGGTGGATGAACCTTCTTCTTGTTTGAGAAGAAAGAAGAGAAAATAAAGTTATGGAGCCTAGTGGCTCATTATAAACTTACGGTGCGGGTGCTGCACAAGATGTTAGTAAACACATGCATATATGATTATGAAAGCATGTATTGACAAAATGTGCGCAACACATAGGCTTTATCTTGATGCACGGGTCTGCATGGCTTTGTACAAAGGATTACATGCAACAGCGGCAAGACTTGTACAAAAGGTTGGTTGCCGGAACGGGTTCCGCAACCGCTACTTTATGGGTAAAACTTGCGAAGATGCTCTATATTCCAGGAATTGCTCACGGAAGACCATCTTCGGTCTCAAAGCATGACAGCGCCGGGCCTAGTGACTCGTTTCACCCGATAAGGGCCTTCCCACTTCGGCGTCAACTTGTTGGAATTCTTGGCGGATTGAACACGCCGAAGAACAAGGTCACCTTCCTCGAAGCTTGTGGCATTAACTTTGCGGCTATGGTAGCGGCGCAAAGCTTCTTTGGTAACGAGCAGCTCGTCTGACAGCTCGAAGGCGATCTTCCTCGAGGAGCAACAAGCGTCATCTTGTCGCAGCTGCTCTTGCTCAAGCTCATCATAAGCGAGCACTCGAGGTGACCCGTATACGAGTTCCGTGGGGAGAACTGCCTCTGCTCCGTAGACTAGAGCAAAGGGTGTCTGTCCAGTGGCTCGATTTGGCGTCGTCCTGATCGACCAAAGAACCACCGGCAGCTCCTCGATCCAGTTCCTTCCGCACTTGCGCAGCCTGTCGAAAGTTCTGGTCTTGAGTCCTCGCAGCACTTCAGCGTTGGCTCTCTCTGCTTGACCGTTGCTTCTCGGATGAGCAACAGAAGCAAAGCAGATCTTTGCGCCAAGATCTTGGGCGTACTGCATGAAGGTGCGGCTCGTGAACTGTGTGCCGTTGTCGGTGATGATCCGTTAGGAATCCCAAAGCGGCAAACAATTGACTGAAGAACTTGACGGTGGCCGATCTTTGTCACCTTCCTCACTGGTTCCACTTCCGCCACTTTGTGAACTTGTCGATTGCGACGTACAAGTATTCAAAGCCCCGACGGCTTCGGGGAAGGGGCCGAGATATCGAGCCCCGGACCGAAAGGGCCGGGATAAAGGGATCGCACGGAGAGCTTGAGCTGGTTGGTGTATCCGTTTTGAATGGAACCGCACGCTTCACACTTGGTTACTTGTGCAGTCGCATCCTGGAGGGCTTCTGGCCAGAAGAAACCTTATCGGAAAGCTTTGCCGGCAAGTGCTCTTGCGCCAATGTGGTGACCACATATGCCTCCGTGTATCTCCGCCAACAGCTTCTGTCCATCTTCCCGGCAAATACACTTCAATTTCACTCCGTTGAGTCTTCTTCTGTACAGGATGTTGTCAACAAACTGGTACATACTTGACTGCCGGGCTACTTTTTCCGCTTCTTCTTGCTCTTCGGGAAGTTCTCCTGTCTGAAGGAAATGGACGATCTGTTGTGCGCAAGTTGGAGCCTGTGGCTCGACGACAAGGACTAAAGGCTCATCTATCATCAAGGGAACATCAGCTTCTACGGCAAGGACCTGTGGGTCCGCCGGAGCTTGATGATCCCCGGCAAGCTTGCCGGAGCGAGACTTGTCGGGAGCGTTTGCTTCAACGATACAAACTGCATGGTTTGTCGAGCGCATCGCTCCTCGCTGATATTCGCGTCGGTTTTAGGGACCTTCTTGGCGGCGGCTTCAGAGAGCTCTGCCGGAAAGTAGTCTCCGGAAACCAATTTTCTCTTCTTGCTCTGTCCTGTTGATGGTGTTACGGTTGGCTGGGTTAGCTTGAGCACAAAAATCCCTGGTTCCACAGGTAACTTAAGTGCGGCACATTTGGAGAGGCCATCAGCTATATCATTATGTGCTCTTGGAACGTGTTCCATTTGCAGGCCTTCAAAGCACTCTTCCAGCTTCCTCACTTCATCGACGTACGCTTCCATCAACGGACTCTGATAATCTTTATTTACTTGGCGGACGACAAGTTGCGAGTCCCCCCTGGCAATGAGCTTCTTGATCCCAAGGTCCACCGCAATCCTGAGACCGGCAAGCAAGCCTTCATACTCAGCAGTATTATTTGTTGCTTGTTCCTTGGGAAAGTGCATCTGGACTATGTACTTGAGGTGCTCTCCGGTGGGTGCGATGAGTAGCACGCCGGCACCAGCGCCTTGCAGCGAGAAGGCACCGTCAAAGTACATCAGCCATTCTTTATTTGCCTCCTTGACGGGGATGCTCATCTCCGGAATCTCCTCATCTTGCGTTGGCGTCCACTCTGCTATGAATTCTGCCAATGCCCTGCTCTGGATAGTTGAAGTGCTTTCGAACTTGAGACCAAAGCTTGACAGTTCCAGTGCCCACTCGACAATCCCCGCCTGTTGCTTCGGATTTTGCAATATCCTCTTCAGCCGGAAAGCGAGTGACAACTGTTATCTCGTGTGCTTGGAAGTAATGGCGCAGCTTTCGTGAAGGCCATGAGGAGGCCGAAAAGCAGCTTTTGCACACCGTAGTACCTTGATCTAGCCCCTGCAGAAGGGAATCGACAAAGTAGATCAAGGCGTTGCACCATCTTTTTCTCGTATCTTGTCGCAACCTCGCTGATCTGTTCTTGTCGGGACCAGAGCTTGACGGCGGAGCCTTGCTTGTCGCTGGATGCGCTTGCCTCGGTTGTGGCTCATCATCTGCCTTCCTCTCCGCTACTAACGCAGCACTAACCACTTGATTGGTTGCCGCTATATACAGCAGCAACTTCTCTTGTGGCCTAGGTGCGACAAGTATTGGAGCGGAGGACAGGTATCTCTTCAAGTCCTGCAGCGCAGCCTCCGCTTCGGGAGTCCATTTCATTGGACCTGCCTTTTTCAAAATCTTGAAAAACGGCAGGGCGCATTCAGCAGACTTAGAGATGAACCTGCTGAGAGCAGCCACGCAACCGGCAAGTCTCCTGACATCCTTGACGCGCTTTGGTGCTTCGATCTGCTCAATGGCCTTGATCTTGTCGGGATTGGCTTCAATTCCCGGCTGAGACACAAAGAACCCGACAAGCTTGCCGGAAGGGACTCCAAACACGCACTTCTCGGGGTTGAGCTTGAGGTTGATCTTGCGCAGATTTGCAAACGTCTCATCCAAATCCTGAACCAGAGTCGCTCTGTCTTTGCTCTTGACCACTATGTCATCCATGTAAGCTTCTACATTTCTGTGTATCTGTGGTCCAAAGGCATCATGGACTACCCTTACAAAGGTTGAACCAGCATTCTTCAAACCGAAAGGCATCCGTATAAAGCAGTACGTGCCACATGGTGTAATGAATGCGGTTTTCTCTTCATCCTCTTCTGCCATGAAGATCTGATGATATCCTGAATATGCATCAAGAAACGAAAGCAGATCGCATCCAGCCGTGGAGTCAACAATCTGGTCGATACGCGGCAAGGGAAATGGGTCTTTGGGACAAGCTTTATTAACATCAGTGAAGTCAATACAAAGTCTCCATTTCCCATTAGCCTTGCGTACAACTACCGGATTGGCCAACCACGTGGGGTGGAGGACTCCTCTGACAAGCCCTGCTGCTTCTAATTTCTTGATTTCTTCTGCTATGAACTCTTGGCGCTCCACTACATGTTTCCTAACTCTTTGCTTGACGGGCCGCGCTGAGGACAGACAGCTAGGTGGTGCTCAATTACTTTCCTGGGAACACCGGGGATGTCAGATGGTTGCCATGCAAACACATCGACATTCGCCCGCAGGAAAGCAACGAGCTCGCCTTCCTATTTAGGATCAAGCGTGGCATCGATGGTGAAGGTACCACCGATGTCGTCCTCCTTGGCGGGCACCTTCTTGGTCTTTGGCGGAGCTGCCATCGTCTTGTTGCACTTGCCGGTGGAGCTCGATGGTGCATCCTCGACGGTAGCGCAGCACTCCGAAGAGGTGTGCTTGCTGGAGTGGGCAACAGAGCTCTTGCCGGACCTGGTGGTCTTCTTCTTCCCCCCGGGAGCTTCAGCGGCAAGTGGTTTGTTATCTGTCGCGGCTGCTGCATCCCGGTAAATCTTGTCGGCGCAGATAAGTGCATCTTTCCTGTCGCCATGGACAGAAATGACGCTTATCGGGCCAGGAATCTTGAGTAGGTTGTAAGCATAATGAGAGGCGGCCATGAACTTGGCGAGTCTTTGGGCGACCAAGTATGCCATTGTAGGGCAATGGGAAATCGGCGACGCCAAACGTGACCCTCTCGCCTGAAGTTGAGCTCATTGCCGAATGTTACCGGCAATGTGATCTTCCCTTTGGGCTTGCTCCTCCTGGGTTGATTCCTTGGAAAGTACCGGTTTCTTGAGCTCATTGTCGTGGATTTGAAGTTTACGGAGCACCGCAGAGGAGATCAAATTCAGGCCGGCCCGCCGTCAACCAAAGCATCTTTGTGACTTTGAGGTTGCGGATGGTTGGTGAGACCAACATCGGCAGGCACCCGACTGCAGTGATGCGATCAGGGTGATCCTCAATGTCAAAGATGATGGGCGTGCTGGACCATTTCAGAGGTTTGCGTGACTCTATGGATGGTTCTGCTGCATTGACCTCACGCATCCATTGCTTGAGTTGGCGGTGCGAGGTATGCAGAGACGCACCACCGTTGACGCAAAGGACCTCCGTTGCCTTTTGAAACTCCTGCTCATCAGCTTCATCGTCTTCATCGTCCTCGTCATCTTCATCTTCATCTTCTTCCTTGTCGCAGCCACGGGGGGGTCTGTCTCCTTGCCGCTGCTTGGCTTTGCCGCGGCGCCCTCCCCGACCGGGTCTCTTCTTACTTGCTGCACCTGCACCTTCTTGGGCCTTTTCCTTGTCTACTTCGCTCGTACTCAGCTCTCAGAGCTCAACAAGCTGCTCAACTTTCTTGCAGCTCTGGAGATCGTGGCCCTTGGTGCGCTGGATTTTACAAAGACGCCTTGTTGGAGCTGTTCGGCTTGTCGGCCGCCACATGACTTGGCGGTCGGCGTCAACGGCAACCTCCTTGCCGGAGCCACCAGCCTTGGCTTTGTTGGCGGCACCATCCTTGCCGGACTGCTCAACAACTAGTACTTCTTGGTTTTTCTTCCTTCTGTTGTTTCACCGCCGGCTATTTCTTGCCGGGCGATCCCTCACCGCCGAGACTCTGCTCCCACATTCTCTCCTCGAGTCTTCTTCCTTCTTCAAATAGCGTGCACACTTGTCGGCCAGGCGTATGAGCTCACCGGCGTCTTTCACTTTGCACATCGCCATCTCCTCCCTCATCCTGCGATTTCGTACATTACTGATGGAATGCACCGATCACCGCAGCAGGTGGACGTCTCGATGTTGTAGTGCACTCGATCAATCTCTGGATGAATTTGCGCAGACTCCCCTCCTTCGGGCAAGCAGGTGGAGATCACTCTCTGGCCATGAGGCTTGTGGCCGCTGTGAAGGCGCCAACAAACTGGTGGCACAAATCTGCCCAAGAAGAAATAGAGCCATCCGGCAAGTGCATGAGCCAAGATCTGACGTTTGGCTTGAGCACCAAGGGAACGTAGTTGGCGAGGATCTTGTCGTCTCGTCACCCCGCAGCATGCACCGTGATGGTGTAGATGCCGAGGAACTCCGATGGGTGTGTCCTGCCGTCATACTTCTCCCAAGACGTCTGGTTTGAAGTTTTTCTTGTCGGGCCACCGGACTTGCCGCAGCTCACGAGTGAACGCAGGGCAACCCACCGCGTACGGCAAGTCGCCTGGTTCCCCTGGCGCATGCATATCAACAGTGGGCCCGGCGCGCTGGTCGGATTGACGGCGCGCTTCTCTTCGGCGCTCAATACGGGTTCGAGCGTCTTCTTCTTGCCGTTCTCGAAGAACTTGGCGTTGGTCGCGACGAGCTCGCGGATCCGGCGAGTCGGCGATCTTGGCCTTCGGGAAGGGGAGTGTACGGTGGGTGCACCCCCGCAAGTCTCGTCGCCATCGGCTCGCACCTTGTCGCCTCGTCGTGGCTGCGAAGCACTCGGTTGCCGCGGGACGTCGCCGTTGGCGAAGCCGATGAGACTCTGAATTGTGGCCCTCCATTCGTCGACCTTATCGGCCGTTGGAGGGTAATCTAGAAGTAACTGAGCTCTTGCCAAGGCTTCCGCTGGTGTGGTTGGCGGCAACGGCGTGCGGGCGAAGAACGGGATGTGCTCGGACTCCTAACCAAGTTAGGAGGAGCAGCATCCCATGCCGACCGTACTCCACTCGTCTTGGCGTCTTTGAGGCGCATGCGGGTCTCGAGGGCCTCGGGATCCTCCAGCTTGGCCTTGATCCAACGAGCGTATGGTGCCGCGAGCATCATGACGCTGTCGGTCCCGCGCCTCCTGCGAGGGACGCGGTGCGGACTCGGACGCCGACGCCTGTGCTGCCTTGTCCTTGGACCTGGCGGCATTGTGGGCTCTCTCGACGACGCTGGTTCCTCCGCCCGCGTTTCCCCCACCTCCTGACAGCTCCGGTGGTGGTGGGTTCGACGCAGACGGCTCTGCTGCTGCCGACGACTTCTTCTTCGGTGCCATGTTGACGAAGATGTCGATTAAGTTGCTCGTGTGACCGCCGGATCGGGTTCACACAGCCTCGACGTCCCCTACCTGGCGCGCCAAAGATGGCGGGGGAGAACTGATCATGTCCCACGAGCACCTACGGGACCTGGGTCCCTTGTGGTTCGGAGGGGGGCGGAGATTGCACAAAGAGCGGATCGAGGCGATGCACACGAGCGGATTTACCCAGCTTCGGAGCTCTCCGGAGAGATAATACTCCTACTGCTGCTTTGTGGATTATCTTGTGTTCTTGCTAGGGAGCAATGGGGGCTACAAGACCTAGCCTCAGTGTGGTTTCGTATGAATATGATGAACTAAGCCGGAGCTGGGCCGAACCCTTTCTACGTTGCCCTTGGGCCTCCTTTTATAGGCACAAGGGGTTACCACATGTGGCAAGTAGACAAGGGTATGATGGTAAAAACATAGGTTGGTACACCGCTTTGTACAAAGGTACGATAATCTATACCTAACTCGACGGCAAGGGACAAGAGTCATCAATGCCCGTCTCGGTCGCCTCGAACAAGGTAACAGGACCGTCAAGTGCGCCTCCGTTTGCCACGATGGTAGCTTGTCGTCACGCTTATCGCTGCTCCCCGCTGGCTGCACAGCCCGTCGACACGCGTGCTCGAGAGAGCCCCGTGGTGACACGTTGGCGGGTGAGCTGGAGCGGAGATGAAGAGAGCTTGCCCGCCCCGGCAAGCGCCTTGCCGCGGCAGGAACCTTGTCGCGCTTGAGGGCTCGGCGCCCACCAAGCCTTCCCGGCAAGCTCCTCTTGCCGGGGCCTTGCTTCCTTCGCGCCCTGAGTGGCCTTTCTGGCAAGCTCCTCTTGCCGGGGTCTTGATTACTTTGTTCTTGAATGGCTCACCGGCAAGCTCCTCTTGCCGGAGTCTTGTTTTCTGAAGGGCCGCGGAGGGTCTTGATAGACGCCCGGCAAGGCTTGCCACGGGGACGCTGCGACTGCCCGTGCATAGGTTCGGGGTACTAAGGTACCCCTACCTTAGTACACCGACAGACACCTTGTGGCCCCAAGGCCAATTTGAAAGGCAACGGGTCGATTCATATAAAAAATAGTCAATGACCTAGTTGGCTCGATGGGTATTTTGGGTCGATCTATTTTTTTTTTTGCTTTACATTGCCTTGTGGATAAATGAGATGTTAAAATTAAACATGATTTATGATTTATGATGATATCCGACTAGTGTAATAACTAACAAGATTACTAATTCGTGGTTAACAGAAATGATAGAATATAAGCAAAGCTAAGAATGCATCGCACAGTGTATTCCTCCACTTGGGGTTACAAATAAGTAGCAGTACAAAGTGTGTGAGAGACAGAGGAATACACAGTCACTACGATTACCAGTGATCCTACATCTAAGGAGGGCGAGGTGTGCACCTGGTACACGCCCTGCATGCTAGCAAGTAGTGAGGCGACACAACAGATGTATACGTGCGCATCTGAAACATATCAAGATATTTTTGTTGTTGATATTTGTGAGCGTTCGCCGGAAATTATACTCCTACGGCAACATCGACCTAAGAAGATTGCAGCTGGTGTGAGATATAAGACCATATGATGAGCCGACTTGGCTGACCCAGTGGGTCACCTGGTGCCGGCCCTGTTGACCCTAATCTCATTTGAGACTGACCCATATGATCCATTGGTCTTGAATTTTTGGGTCGGGTCAGTGATCCGGCGGGCCTACCCGGTTTGTGACGCTTGCAATTGCGTGCGGACGATTATTATGCAACTAGACCGCCACATTTAAACATGTGTTGATGTCCATGCAGTTGCACATACGAAGTTTCACTTGCAATTGTGCGTGGGATGTGGCATATGCAAATAGTAGCTGTCTTTTCCGGAGCATATAAACTTAGACTAGTACATCAAAGAAGGCCTAATAAACCATCTGAGCCGAACCGGGCTGGAAGCATCTCCGACATTCGTTCATAACCAACTTATTGTTGAAATATTAGGTAAATTCATGATTATTCCAGTAAATAATTCATGACTAAAATAGAGAATAGCATGCAACAATCTAGTAAACTATATGAACAGGAAAATATGCACAGCAGCATCACACACGAAATAGCATATACAGAGATAGACATTAACAAATGACGATGGATGTACTGTTCGTTAGCTGCTGCAGGAGCGACGTTGTTCACGATGGTGTTGGGGGCGATTTGTTGTTAATGACGGTGAAGATGACAATGAGTAGCACTACCCGACTTGGACGGAAGACAACCCGTGATGATGAAGTTGAGCAGCCTGCAAAGTGCTTCCAAAAACCTAATTCATCCTCTCCCGACGTAGGATCGCAAGGACGAACGGTTCCGAGACTGCTCTTCTGTACGCTGATGCATGCCGACGTTCATGATGTAGTAGACTGCGGTGACGGCGCAAGTTGCGAGATGAGGCAAAACCCTAGGTGTTTTTGGTGTGTCTTTGGTCGAAGCCGTTAAACAGTATATATAGGAGAACCAGAGGCGGTCTCGTGTCGTGATCACGATCTCCAACTGATTTGGTTTCCAAGTCAAACTTACTGTACAAGGAAATAATCAACTTGTCTGTCAAGACACCAAAAATAAAACAACAAAAGGAAGTCATGCCCCTGCAAAGCAACGGGGCCGATTTCGGCTTCACACGCATGTCATACGCACGCACCGCCCCGGGCGAGGCGAGCGCACGCGTGTGGTCTTTTCTTTCTTTTCTCAACACATCACTTAGAGTGGTTGGAGAGAACCCACTATATAAAAAAGTCTAACTCTTTCTCAACTAGCAATGTAAGACTAAACTTTAGCACCACACCACCACTTGTCATTTTTCTCATGGGTTCATTTGAGATTTCAAAATTTGCTAATGAGCCAAGCCCATTTAGTCTAACACTTATAATGTCTCGCCCTTCAAAAAAACTTATACTTTCTTGCAAACCGAACAAATATTTAAACTTGTTGTCGCTTATGCTTAGTTAAGTGAGGGTTCCATTTGAAGTTTCTTTAAAACTTCTCGGGTTTTGAAGTTTTTGGATAAAAAGTACCATCCTTCAATATCATGATTGGGTCAACCAGGCCAAACCACAAGTGAAAATCGGGTCGACCAGATCAGACTCTATTATAAGTGAATAGAAAATTGAAAAAAAAATACATAACTGTTCTAACGGAAATACTTTATCTAATTTCACCACTTTCACTAGGAGAAGCCTTTTTAGTGCTAGCTGAACGCAAAGTAATGGCTTTTGTGCACCGTCGAAAGAGTCATGTCGTAGTGATTTTACGACAAGCTAATGAGCAGCCGATCACCTAGTTGGATTCAAAGTCAAATAAATCAGTTGTAAATCCATTAACAACCTATATACCGCAATGTTTGAACCGATTAAGAAACATTGCTGAAAATTTGGGTATGGCTGTGCATCGAGCCAAAATGAGAAGTCACAACATTGTCCAGTGGTCACTTGTGATATCCTGTCGTTTTTCTGTTTTTTCCACTACACACTTTTGGCTGATAGTAAAATATGTGCGGCGTCAAGATTTCCTACCTTTTTCCTTCAAAAAAAATTGACCCGGCATATCATTGGATTTCCTACCTTTTTTTATTGTTGTTGAGAGTCCTGAGACTCCCTTTGTTGTTTCTGTCAAAAGGTGTTCCCTCGCGGATTTCGTCGACGAAGAAAGCGGCAAAAGTCATCACAGGCGCTCGAACGGAAGCTTCGCTGCACCCGCATTCCACATTCCGCACTCCACTTGTACGCACGCACTCCTCCCTGTCTTGGTCGTCGTCATCCGCATCTCTCCACCCCGCCGCCTCACATCCTCCTCGGCTCCTCCTCCTCCTCCGAGCCGGGCCGCCGGCCGCACGCCGCTCAGGCAAGGTAGGAGCTACTGTACCTGCCTGCCCTACAACTCATCCGCCACCTTGTACGTTCCTGCTCTCCCTCCGGTCCTCCCTGAAACCATCATGCATTCAAGGTGTTTGGCCGGCGGACCATTCCATAGTCGCGTGGTTCTGTCGAGTGCGTTGTACTTGTACATTTCCCTGCGCCAAATCTGATTGATATCAGTCGTGCTAGATGATTCATGATTGGTTGGACACTCTATCCACAACGATTTCTCCTGGAAAATTGTTCTTACCAGTAAAGTCACGCTCTTGCTTGTTTTCTTGTGTGGATAAACCGTGGATGTTTGGGTCCCCTGTCTTGCTCTTATTTGCTAGGCTGCTGCTGCCCGTTTCTTGCTTGCCATAGTTGTTTAACTAATCTGCAGCCATTATTCTCTGGCATGAAAAAAGTAGACCTTACCGACGGATGACCGATGAAATAGTTTAGTTTTAATATATATAAAAGCAGGAGAAATACTTGTCCTGCTTGTCTTGGTTCGCTGTCTTGCTCTCACCTGCTGCTGACAGCTTCTCGTGTGCTATAGTTTAAAATTTTATCTGGAGCTATTATTTCCTTTTTACAAAAAATAAAGACCCTACCAGCAGATGACCGAGGAATAGTATAAAGGCAGGAGAAATACTTGTTGTTTCAGAGAAGTGTACAGGCAGACGCATCAAACTTCTCAGCAGCCTCTGCAGCACTATTGCTCTGCAGGGTCTTCTTCAGCTTCTGCGCCGCAAGGAAGAATGGATAGGCTAGACGGCTCTGCGCGCCTTATGATCGTTTCAGATCTTGACCAGACGATGGTGGGTATCTCAGTTCGATCATTTGGTTTGTCCAGAAAGAACGAACCCGGAGTGTTGTGTCTGAACAATGTTTGACTTTTTGGATTGTGCACTTGCAGGTTGATCACTGTGATTCAGAGAACTCGGCCTTGCTCCGTTTTGAGGCGCTCTGGGAGTCTGAGTACTCCCAGGATTCTCTGCTGGTGTTCTCGACTGGAAGAACGCCGGTCAGTTACAAGGGTCTGAGGAAAAGAAAGCCTTTGCTCACACCGGACATCACCATCATGTCTGTGGGCACTGTGATAGCATATGGTCAGGAGATGACTCCGGATGTTGGCTGGGAGGAATTTCTGAATAACAAGTGGGATAGGGATATTGTTGTTCAGGAGACAGCTACGTTCCCTCAGCTAAAGCCACAGGCATGTCCAATGAGTTGCCTGTCTAGTTTTTCCTGGGTTTTTCAAATTTTACTACTAGCTGAACTAAGATATTTGTGTTACTTTCTCTTGTGCGGTGCAGCCAGAGAGGAATCAGGGTCCTCATAAGGTCAGTTTTTTCGTCGACAAGCAGGGTGCTCAGGAAGTGATTAATTCTCTCCCTCAAAAACTGGAACAGCTTGGGGTAAGACAAGGCAGGCCTTGGTGACCTTCTTTTTTTCGGTTCTTCTTTTTGACAGGGTTTTGTTAAGATCAGAGTATTGCTTAGTGGTGTTTTATTGACTTCATTGCTTTCTTTCTGTGATCAGCTAGATGTGAAGATAATCTATAGTAGCGGAGAGGCCCTAGATGTATTGCCACGAGGTGCGGGGAAAGGGCAAGCTCTTATATATTTACTCGAGAAGTTCAGTTCGTGCGGAAAACCACCGAACAATGTTCTTGTGTGTGGTGACTCTGGCAATGATGCAGATTTATTCAGTGTTCCATCTGCCTATGGTGTCATGGTCGGTGTATAAGTTGCTTGGTTTCAGTGTAGTTCATTAGTGACGATGATTACTCATATAAGCTTATTACAGACTTTTGAAATCATATTCAGGTTAGCAATGCCCAAGAGGAGCTTCTTCAGTGGTATGAAGAGAATGGAAAAGGTAATCCTAAGTTGCTTCATGCAACTGAGAGATGCGCTTCCGGTATCATGCAAGCTATCGGTAACTTCAAACTAGGACCTAGTTTTTCTGCAAGAGATCTTGAATTCCCATATCCGAAGGTAGACACCATCAAGCCTGCAGATGTGGTGGTGAAGTTCTATGTTCTGTACGAGAAGTGGCGGAGGGGTGAGGTTCAGAAGTCTCCATCACTTATACAATACTTGAAAAGCATTACTGTAAGTACATTTCCTTGTCGTACTCTTAGATTAACCCATTTAATGTTTGTCCATACCATATTCTCTTTTAATATGCCATTTCTTTTGTACACAATTCCTTTTAATATTAGTGATCCCAATACCGCATGTTCGAATTGGGATCTGGATCCCGTTTATGATTTCCCAGGAGCAAATTTTGGTTGTTTCTTGAGCTTACTTTTGATCAATCATCTATTTTGGATAGCACCAGAATGGCACACTGATACATCCTTGCGGAATGGAGCGGTCACTTCATGCGTCTGTTGATGCACTGAGTTTATGCTATGGTGACAAACAAGGCATAAAGTTCCTAGTATGGGTGGACCGACTTGTTACATCGCCGATCGGTACAAGTAACTGGTTGGTAAGGTTTGACAACTGGGAAATGGAAGGTATACTCGAAGAACTCTTCTCATACTGAAGTTATTCCACGCCATCAGTTATCAGTTTGGTCAAACCTTCTTGACATCATTTTTCAGTTGTAACGAGCCCTTTCCATAATCTTGCGATGCGCCACTATTATTCGTCTTGTGTTATCTCATTGACTTCTGTTAATGCTTCTGTCACACTCAGGTGATGTGCAATATTGCTGCCGGACAACTCTTCTGCTGAATACAAAGGTAAATTCTCGCATTCCCCCGGAAATTTTGCACACCCTGCAGCTGTATAGAATCTTTTGCACACGGTTTATGCTCAACTAACTGCCTGAATCGCAGCCTGAGACTCCAGAGGGCTTGGAACTGACACACATCCACAAGACCTGGCTTGAAGGATACTCAGCTGGGAATGATCATACCTTCATCTTATAGATCATTTAACCACTCGCCATACATGCACGGACCCTCTCAGAGTCGGGATAGATTTACAAATGTACTGGTTCTTGTGTAAATGGATCTCTCGGCTGATTCAAACTACTGTACTGTTCTGATGCTCCCAGAGAGGGTCAATCTTCATGTTGATCTCATGCACTAATAAGAAATGTTCAATGGTTCTATCTCATGAACTTAATGAGATCCATAAGTTAAGTTCTTAGTGCACCAGAATGTTGTAATTACAGAGAATCATTTCTCGATGTACTAGATGCTCACGAGCTGGTGCATCTAGGGACAGAATCTTGCCCATGGCAGTTGAAGCTGTTAATCTGTTCCTGACAGATAACTCCAATGTTTCCTTAGGTTACCGAGGTTGACTTTTTTTGGAAAACGACCCTTGTCTCTCTCAACACTTTCGTCCACATAAACATCAATGCCAGAAATTTCTGCCTTCATTGGTTTATAAATGGCACCTTGCTTGTTCAACCTCTCAATGACTTTCTGCAAGAATTCACAAAAAAAAAACTTTCTGCAAGGACAAATGCAACACATTCATGACATGTGCAAATAGATGGCACAAAATGAAATACAAGACAATATGTGCTTCCGTCAGCGGACTTGAGGCGACGCCGAGGCTGTGGGTGGACGGTGGATCGGGGGATGGCCTGTGGGCTCCAAGGAGGAAGATTCTCCTCCAAGCCGTGTTCCCCGGTCGCTGACCAAGCTCGCGGCCGTCGAACTGCGGATTTTCGGAATTTCGCTAGCGTGACCGTGATTCCTGCGTTGGCTAACTCCTCCGCGAGTGCTCTACGACATCATGGTCGTATGCTAGTTTGGTTTTGGATAAAAAAAAAGCTCAGCAGTGACCTTTTGCGCCCGTTCGAAAGGAATCTTTTGCCGAGAGCTTCTTTCGGCCGCTTAAATTTTAGAGCCGAGGTTCTCCTCAGATTTTTGAGCAGCTAAACCGAATAGAAGTTTGGCTAGCTGCTGCTTAACTCCTCAAAAGGGGATCTTTTAAGGAATTAAACCCTTGTAGGGGTTCAGCTAGAGATACTCTAAGGCCTTTCACTATGTTATCGGTGCCATATTGGTAAAAAAGGTGCCACATCATCACTGATGCTTGAAGAAAAATTTATGGCACCAACTCCACAGTATAGGGCACGGCTCCGTATAAAGGAATTGATAAACAAGTCCACTGATCCAGCTGTGAGTGCCCTTCGAGCTAGCTTTGGAGAATTTAGCATCGGAGCACCTACTTACTACGATGCCCAGAATTTGTTTTTGTGGCTCCGGCTGGGCCATGTACTGAAAAATGCTTTCACCCTGTTTTATATATAAAGCAAAGTACGAGAGTCACAAGATCCAACAAAGGTTCATACCGCACTCACACAGGTAGCACACAAGGCTGGGCTATGTAGGGCATCGGTGCCCAAAGACTAGAAAATGAGTTTGGCATCGATTTTGGTCTACATAATGGAGGACCTAAGTCAGTTATAACTGGGGAGAGGAACAGAGTTGCAAACTTGGAGAGAAGAATCCTGAGCTGATATAAACTTGGTACTGTATGTCTGTATTTTTATGTCTTGTTACATTACAAACATATATAATACGGCGATCACGAACAAGTACAGTGTACTGGTGGTGAATGCATATGTCACAAGTACATTACACACGTGGAAATTTAGAAACAGAGCATACTAGTAGACTAGTAGTAGTATCTTGCTTGCGTTGCGTGCAACGAAGTGCATATCTCTGTGGTCTGCTAGTAGGACGATAAAGTCGGCGACGCAAGTTTCTGGCTCTGCCCCATGGCAGCCGCACAGGCACCCACAAAGGCGGCGTTGATGTAGGTGGCCGGCTCGGAGTGCGCGGAGTCCCCCCTGTTGTCGCCGAACTGGTCGTTCTCGTCGGGCCCTCCGACGATGGCGCCGACATGGACGTTCGGGTTCGGGTCGGTCGTCGGCAGCCAGGAGGAGAAGCCCTCGTTGCAGGGGACCGTCCGGCTGAGGACCTTGATGGAGGGGATGGACGCGGCGCGGTGGTGGATGCGCCGCGGGAACGCGCCGCCGAAGCCCACCATGTACGACATGCCCATCGGGTTGCTCCCCAGGATGTAGTCGACCTGCGACGCGGCGAACGAGGCGATCTGGTCCGGGGAGAAGCTCGCGGCGCTGCAGCGGACTCCGTCGGAGACCCCCCAGGACTGGAACGTCTTGGAGTAGATGGAGAGGATGAGGGCCGCCGTGGTGGTGTACTGCATGTTCACCGAATCGCGCGTGAAGAGAAGCCCTCCTGCAGCACCGCGGTGGTCATGTGGAGAAGATGAGATTTTGAGCTGTTCTTCAGAGTTCAGAGTGAGGCAGGGAGTATGTACGTAACAAACCACGAGTTGTGCGTATCTGCGTATTGCCGCTGTCAGGCATGAGGGCGCAGACGAATGAGTCCAGGTTGGCCTTGTACCTTTCTAGCTCTCTCCTTCCTTTCAAATACTCCTGAAGAAATCACCGTGCAAAAAACAAAAAACTACTGAAATCAATAGGATACAGCACCCGTACGGACTTTGGCTGAATGACAGAATCCATGGAGGTATGCATGAATCAACGTGCGACCCACCTGTGCTGCGAGCATCTGGGCTCCAACCTGCTTGTTGTCCCAGCTGAACTCGTTCACCGGGTTGCTGGAACCCTGGTTCTGACGCAGAAAGTCGAGGTACTTGCCATCCTTGGTCGCCCGGTAGAGCCACGCCGAGGCCCAGAGCAGCTCATCCTGCGGTACTTTGACTGATTAGAAAAGATTTTGTTTATCAACCAGAAGTAAGTTGATATGGTATCTACCTGGTAGCCGGAGTAGGAGCAGTAGAAGGGGCAGGACGACTGGAAGGATCCCCTGTTATTGTTGGCCAGCTCAAAGAGCTGACCAAGCCAAAAAACCAAAACCGTTATCGTGACTCCTTCAACTTAACTACTAACGAGAAACAACACCACATGCATGCATGCTTCGTGGGTACCGATTTGGACGCGGCCAGGAGCCGCGAGGCGAACGCCTTGTCGCCGTCTTCCTTGAGCACTAGGTAGGCCGCTGCGAGCGCCGCAGCCGCCTCGCCGGCGGCCTCCGACCCGGGCGAGTCCGCGGTGACCTTGTACAGAGTCCTCGGCGTGTCCATGTCCTCCGGCCGCTCCCAGCACCCATGGTCGGCGTTCCCATCCCCTACCTTCAAGGCAACAGCAGCAACAACAACAACAAAGTAAATCTAGGCCATCTCATGGTTTCAGTCATTGATGTGCTTGTTCTTTAAACGTTAAAATTAGTACGTAGCAAACCAATTACCAAACCTGGGTATAGAGGGTGGTGGGAGACGCGTGTGCGCGGAGCAGGAAATCAGCGCCCCAGTGGATTGCGGCCCGGAGGTTGCCCAGCTGCCCCGCCGCTGTGACGTCGCCGCGGAACTCGATGGCGCTCCAGCTCAGCAGGGTCACCGTGAAGGCCATCGGGAACCCGAACTTGACGTTGTCGCCGGCGTCGTAGTACCCACCGGTCAGGTTAACCTGTGATCGGCATATCACTAATCAAATTTCATGTTTTTTTTTTCATTTTTCTGGCTCGTGATTCCATTGATTAATTGCCTCAAGTACATATTTCACACTGGGTCCGTAGTGTGCCAAAATATGGTCCGCTTTTTGTTTTGCATGTGCTGAAGAGAAAACTCATATCTAGATATAAAACACGCAGATTCAAACGTAGGAGAGGAGCAGTGGCTCATGATCATAACCATAAGAGACCATACGTTTTCAGGCCGGCCGTCGGCGAGCGCGGAGTTGCCGCGCCACCTGGCTCTCTGGTTAGCCGGCAGCCGCCCCGACCGCTGCCCCTCGAAGAACAGGATGGCCTTGGCCAGCGCGTCGCCGTAGTCGGGCGAGCCCAGGCATAGGCCATCGCCTCCGGCTCCAAGCCCTGCGTCGAAGCAGTGCACAACCAGCATCATTGCCACCAACAATACCTTAACCGCCATTTTCGCCATCTATCTAGGTTGTAGCTAGCAAACAATGTGTGTATGTGTAGCGTGTGAGAGGGCGCGCGTGTCTGCTCTTCTTTTCCTTGTTGTGACGATGCAAAGTGCCATGGGCTTGAGCCATGTATTTATAGTGTGATGACGGTGTGATGAGAATCGAGATTCCATCCATCGAGCTGCATGCATGTGCATGTGGTGTGCTAGCTGGGGCAAAGCAAACGCAAAGAGTGTAGCATTTGTGCACTAATCTGCCCTAGAAATGCTTGACCTCCTAATAGTAAGGCCCATGCCCATGCCCATGCATTTATCACACTGGCGCAGATTTCTGCATCGCACAGGGCAAAAAAAAAAAAAAAACCATCACACGCGGCGGGAAACCGTCGCACAGAACTCAGGCTATCGGGATCGAACCCAAACCAGACGAATTTGAAGCATTTATTTGAACAGCACCAAATCGCCCCACCTCGGATGATGAGTAGTTTCAAATAGAAGTTCAAGTAAACAAATGCAAGTTAGCCCATTGTGGGACCTTGGAAACTATAGTTCAAATTGAACTCGAAAGCAACTAGACAATCCAACTTCCATTGAAGCAGCGTGGTATGCGATGGCGGTGCGGGTGCCTCGAAACACACGGCGAAAATAGCTACGTGCTACGTGCTACGTGCAATGTTGGGTGCTTGGATCATCGAATTTCCCCAAACTTGGCGCCGGTGGAGATTGACGAGTTTCACAGCTCTCGGAGCTAGTCAACACCATTCACCTTGGCCAAGGGGGTGGCTCCATCTAATTAAATTGGGAACCTAGTGTGCTATGTTCCTTTAGATTGGCCTATGCTGCTTTTTAGGTGGGTTCGGCGTCTACTCCGGCTACTGAGAGATCTTAGCAATTGCATGCACTAGCCTCATGCAGGTTCTTCGCTTGGCTGCTTGCCAACAATAGGTGTTGGATGGTTGATCATCTGCTGAAGTGTGGACTTCCGCACCCCCACCCCCATTGCTCGTTGTGTGATCAAGAGCCGATGACCTAGCAACATTTGCTCCTTAGTTGTGTGGTGTGTAGATCGCCATGGCTTGAGGTGCTTGGGTGGTGGAACCTTGCAACTTTCATGCCGACAGTGGCTTCAAAGCTCTTGGACTAGTGAACCATCGTAGCGTCGTCGCATCGCAAGGAGAAATACCTTTGGCGACTGTCATCCTAATGTTCTAGTGTACCTAGGCCATCAGAACAATGTTGTCTTCACGTGCCATCGTCCAAGTCGTTCGACGCGAGGGGTGGGTGGGAGTGGGCAATGGTGAAAAGTTGGTTTGCTGCATAGTAGTCATTTCGAGGTCTTGGGCACATTGTTGTCGACGTCGTGTAGGATCTAAAGTATGTCTAGGGGGGGGGGGTGATTAGACTACTTGACCAAATAAAACTTATTATTTTCCCAATTCTAGTTCTTGCCAGATCTTATCAACTTTGGACAAGTCAAGCAGTCTTAACACAATTCAAGCAAGCATGCAAAGAGTATATGAGCAGCGGAAAAGCATGCAACTTTCAAGAATGTAAAGGGAAGGGTTTGGAGGATTCAAACGCAATAGGAGACACAAATGTTTTTGTCGTGGTTCCGATAGGTGGTGATATCGTACATCCACGTTGATGGAGACTTCAACCCACGAAGGGTAACGGCTGCGCGAGTCCACGGAGGGCTCCACCCACGAAGGGTCCACGAAGAAGCAACCTTGTCTATCCCACCATGGCCGTCGCCCACGAAGGGCTTGCCTCACTAGCGGTAGATCTTCACGAAGTAGGCGATCTCCATGCCCTTAAAAACTCCTTGGTTAAACTCCACAATCTTGTCGGAGGCTCCCAAGTGACACCTTGCCAATCTAGGAGACACCACTCTCCAAGAAGTAACAAATGGTGTGTTGATGATGAACTCCTTGCTCTTGTGCTTCAAATGATAGTCTCCCAACAATCAACTCTCTCTCACAGGATATGGATTTGGTGGAAAGAAGATTTTCGTGGAAAGCAACTTGGGGAAGGCTAGAGATCAAGATTCATATGGTAGGAATGGAATATCTTGGCCTCAACACAAGTGTAGGTGGTTCTCACTCAGAAAAGGTAAGTTGGAAGTGTAGGTTCGTTCTGATGGCTCTCTCCACGAATGAAGAGGAGGTGGAGGGGTATATATAGCTTCCACACAAAAACTAACCGTTACACACAACTTGCCAATCTCGGTGGGACCGAATTGATAAACTCGGTCGGACCGATACAGCAAATCTAGTGACCGTTAGGATTTTCGGTGGGACAGACATGCAACTCGGTAGGACCGATATGGTTAGGGTTAGGGCATAACGTAATCTCGGTGAGACCGATTACACAAACTCGGTGAGACCGATTTTGGTAAAAGCTAACCAGAGAGTTGGTCAGGTAAACTCGGTGGGACCGATTCGCTCATTTCAGTGAGACTGAAATGTTAGGAAAGGGAAACAGAGAGTTTACATTGCAATCTCGATGGGACCGATCGCTCATCTAGGTGGGACCGAAACGTTACGAAGGGAAACAGAGAGATTACAATCCCATCTCGGTGAGACCCAGATCCCTATGGATGATACCGATTTGCCTAGGGTTTGTGGCAGTGGCTATGCCATCTGAACTCGGTGGCGACGGATAGAAAGAATCGATGGGGCCAAGTTTGACTTTTTGGTTTAGGTCTTATGTGGATGTGAGAAAGTAGTTGAGGGCTTTGGAGCATATCACTAAGCATTTTGAGCAAGAGTCTCATTAAGCAACACCTCATCCCTCCTTGATAGTATTGGCTTTTCCTATAGACTCAATGTGATCTTGGATCAGTAAAATAGAAAATGTAGAGTCTTGAGCTTTGATCTTGAGCCAATCCTTTTGTCCTTAGCATTTTGAGGGGTCCACTTTTCTCATCCATGCCATGCCGATCATTGAGCTTTCCTGAAAAATTAATCTTGAAATAGCATTAGCTCAATGAGCTATATGTTGTTAGGAATTACCAAAACCACCTAGGGATAGTTGCACTTTCAATCTCCCCCTTTTCGGTAATAGATGACAACATATAGATCAAAGCTTCGACAAATGATAATAAGAGTGAAAAACATTGTCGCTTTGAGAAGTATGTGAAAAGCAAGAGCTCCCCCTAAATTTGTGCATAGTTTAAGATTTGCTTTGGACTGCAAATGCACAATGAGTTAGGATCATGGGTTACTCTTCCATGTCACATACATCTTGGTGGAGCGCTCAAAATGATAATAATTAAATACATGCACTCATCCCAAGCAAAGTGAATGATCATATGGGGATATAAAAGGATAATGTCATCCAACAAGCATTAAGGTAGCATATGATCAAACACATGATCATCCAAGTATCACACAAAAGCATAAAGTATCTCAAACAAGCAAATAACAAAGTTCAACCACCAAAAAACAAGAGAGAACAAAGAGCAACACTCTCTCGAAGCCTATGATTTATACATTTTCTCCCCCTCTGGCAGCAAGTTACCAAAAAGTTCATAAAAAATGCATAGTGCTAGATCGACTCTCAGGCTTGGTCTTCAGGTGGTGGTGTAGATAAAACTCCAAGGACGAAGGCATAAGTTTATGTAGATGGAGCTGGTGGAGTGGGTGCTGGAGCTGGTGGCACTGAAGCTGTAGCTGGTGCAGATGAAGTTGCTCTGGTGTCTGTAACTGGCACTGCAGCAGATCTCTGTCCTCTGGGCACTCTAGCAAAAGCATCAGTGGTAGACTTGCCCTTCTTCTCCTGCACTTCATCCTATCATAGAACTTCTGCTCCATGATCCTCTCCAAGCTCTCCTGGTTTTGAGTCAGGGTGGCCAATCCCTTCTCAATCCTCAGAGTGGAGGCAATCAAGTAGCCAAGCTGATCTTGCTTGCTCTTCAGAAGATACTGAGATGCCTCATTAATGGTTGGCATCTTTGCAGCCTTTCAGTCCTTGCCTTCTCCCTCTTTGCTTGTGCTTGCACAGAAGATGGTTCATTCTCATCCATTACCACAGTGTTGTCCTCAAAGTCTGGGTAGATGGGCATATGATCCTTGTCCAAGAGATATGTGCCAGTGCCCATCTTGGAGTTGATTAGCTCTTGGATCTGTGGGGCATACTCACAACTTCTCTTCTGATCTGCAGCTGTTCTCTTTATAGTTTCCACAATTAGGCTCATGACTTTGAACTCTTGAGGCACATCAAATATGTGAAGCAGGTTGATTGCATGGCCTCTAATCATCTTGTGATCACCTGACTTTGGCAATAGAGTGTGCCTGAGGATCCAGTTGATTGTTGGCAAACCCGACAGAAGGTAATGTACTGATCCAAATTTGTGTGTCTCAAGAGCATCATCTGGGATCTCTCTGTACATATGTGCCATGGTGTTGTGATCCTTCTTCTTGTTGGCATAGACATCCAAGTCATCTTCATTCTCCTTAGGAGAATTGATCAATTTTGCCCATTCTTCAACTGTTGACTGGTACCTAGTACCTTCAGACATCCAAACAATCCTTCCATCTAGGTAGAAATGAGCTGTGGAGTAGAACTGCATAATAAGCTCATCATTCCACTTTGTGAGCTTCTTCCCAACAAAGTCCTCTACTCCACAAGACTTGAAACTATCATAGACTCCAGGATAGTGTTCTTCATTTTCCCTGATGTACTTTAAGTCCACCCATCTCATATCACAGACTATAGGCTTCTTGTCAAGCAACACTGTCTCATAGAAGTCCTGTTGTTCCTTTGTATGGAACCTGTAGACCACAACAGTTCTTCTCCTGACTGCATAGGGATCAGTCAATCTCCACTGTCCGAGTCCTGCATCCTTCTTGAGCTTCATGTCCTCAGCTACTGGATGAGCATCATTGTGATCTGGAATTTTGGGCTTCAACTTCCTCAAGACATGTGACTCATCATCTTCTTCTTCTATAGCAGTTTCACCTTTGGGGCCTTGTTCTTCTCTGCAGCTGGAATATTCCTTGTACTCCTCTTGGGTGCAGCTTTGGGTTTTGGAGCAGCTGCCTTGGGAGCTTCTTTGGGCTTACATGGAGCAGCCCCTGATCTTATAGCATCTCCCATAAGCTTTTGAGCTTTAGGTGCTGGTGTAGCAACCTCTTCCTCTTCATCTTCAGAATCTTTCCTCATTGAAGGCTTGCCAAGAACTCTGGCAGTAGTGGGTCTGGCCCTCTTCTTCTTCTTATCCTCACCAGCTGCTTCTTTTTCAGATTCAATGGTGAACTTCATAGTTTCACCTGTGGCAACTTGTCTTGGCTTAGACATGGGGTGTCTTCTTGCTGGAGCCTTTGTTTTCATTCCTGGCTTAGTGGCAGCAGTTGTGCTATATTCCTTTTTCAGAACTTTCTTCTTTGAGGTGGCCTCTTCCTCAACAGCCACATAGTCCTCATCCTCAGAATCTGAGGTTCTCTTCTTTCTGGCCCTGGTGTCTGCCTTAGGCAAGTTGCTGGGTGTACTCCTACTTCCATCATCATAGCTGCTAGAGGGACTAGTGCCCTCATTCATGTGAACTTGCTCCTCAGACTTGTTCTGACTGTCACTCTAATCTGACATGATGCAAACACTGACAGCAGACCCTGTGAATAGATATAGATGAGATAGATTGGAAGAGCATCACAAAGTGCAGAGGTTTTTGCAAAAGAATGAGTCAAAAACTTAGTTTTAGTTTTCCACAGAAAGCATTTCGGATCTACCCATTTGAAAACTCGGTGATACCAAAGCAGCTTTTTGAACCTAAACTAGTGAACTCGGTCACACCGAGTCACAGTTCGGTGGCACTAACACTGCTAGGGTTTCACAAAGAATTGAACTCGGTCACACCGATTTGCAATTCTCGGTCAGACCGAGAATCACATGTGCAATGGCCTTAGCCTAATCGGTGGAACTGGTTTCAACAACTCGGTTGATCCGAGATGATTTCAGCGGAAACCTAACCCTAAGTTTTCAATCCATAACTAAACTTCAGAGTGATTTCACTGGATAGAGTGATCTCAATCGTGGCAAGATACATGGCAAAACAATGTGCTAGGAATCGGAGTAAGATTAGCACAAGGATCAAGTCCATACCCTAAGTGCGGCGATGGTCCTGCTACGGCGGCAACAGCGGAGACGATTTCCGTTGACGACGGTGGAGACCAGCGGCGGGAGGCAGCTGGCGATGAGGAGGACGATCTGGAGACCCAGGGAGGCAGAGCAGGCTGAGCGCGGGCGAAGGGGTTCGGAGAATTTTCCAAAAAATTTCCCGGGTATATATATAGCCTGAGCCTGTCGGTGTGACCGAGTGGAACAACTCGGTGGCACCGAGATGCATAACTGCAAGCAGTTACTGTAACTCGGTGTGACCGAAAAGTTCAAATCGGTTGCACCGAGATTGAAAACCTAGATCGACTTAGTGATCTCGGTATGACCGAAATGGATGAATCGGTCAGACCAAATGCACAAAGAAGTTTTGGAAGTTTAAGTCTAAGATTTAATCGGGGACTCCGAGTGCTCGTCACACAGAGTGGTTCGAATCTGACTTGATCAAACTTTGTGATGTAGCATGAATAGAGTTTGAGACAAGAAAAGCATAGATAGCTAGAGAGGGTTCTTAGGCATTCTTGTCCATCCACTTGGAAAAATAAAAAGGAACCAAGCAATCAAAACAACAAGTGGATGTCCTCGAATGAGTAAATTATGCAACCAACATGCTCACACAATAAAATGGCAAATTAAATATGTGGCAAAGCACGCACAACCAATTCTAGCATCTATCAAGCAATTGGCGATGACTAGGTCATCTATATATGAGTATGTTGACTTAGGAGTCAAATGAGAACATTTGATCATAGGTCATACTCATCGTTTAAGCACAAGTGGGGTTACCACTTTTACATAAAGCGTTGTTGTGTTCACACCATTAGAGTTGCTTTAGCTTAATTCTTAGAGTAAAGCTCCCCCTAGATGTGAGATCCCCCCTAAGAGGGATGAACTAACCTTGGGTTTTGTCGATAATGACTTCATGTAGGTGTTGAAGATGTGGATGCTCAATGTTGATGTAGATCATTTGGAGCAATCCTTTGGAGTGAGTTGCACTTTCAATACCTACACGGGTTAGTCCCACAAGGAACAAACAATGATATCCATAGACATAGAGTGATGCACACACAAGATGATGTCTATGAAAGCATTAGGTTACCTTGTCCCTTGTCTTACCAACAAGAGGGTTTGTGGCTCCTTGAACTAGTGCAAGATGTGGAAGTTGATTGCACTTGTTCTTGCCAAAATGATAAAAGTGAAGTATGTTGGCGGAGTCACCCTCAAGAACTCTTTAGTTCTTCTTCTTCCGGATCCACACCATCTTGATGGGAATCCTTGGAGTTGTAGTTGTACTTGATGAAGTAGAACTTGATGTAGTCTTGGGAACCCACTTGACCAAGGCCTTGGGTGCTTCTTCAAATGCATCAATTTCCTCTTGAAGCTTATCCTTGCCTTTTTGCTTATGGTCTTGTGGGGGAAGATCATCTTGAGCTTGTGTCCCTTTGAAGGAAGTAGGATCATACTTCTTTTGTTGAGGAACAAACTTCATCTTGGGGTATTGATCTTCTTCCCACTCAACTCCATTGGCATTGAACTTTCGTTCAAAACCAACACCTTGGTTCTTCCGGTGCCTTCCTTGCTTGCGTACTATTTCCTCGAATTTCTTACTCCCGGCAAGGCTCTTGTAAACACCTTTCTCTATAATTCCCTTCAATAAGCTATTTTCTTGCTCAAGTGTAACTTGGCTAAGAGAATCATTAGTGGAATCAAGAGAACTACTAGAAGCAACATCATTGGATTTAGCATGATTATTGTTACTACTAGAGGAAGAATCTTTCTTGTTCTTGTTACTAGACTTGACTTGAGGCATGTAACTGGATAAGAGTAAATGCTTGGCAATGTAAGAAGAACTTTTCTTGCGAAGATCATCATTGATTGCCTTTAAGAACTCATGCTCTTGCTCAAGGTTGAGCTTTTCAAAACGTAATTTCTCATGAGTCCTTAAAAGTTCTCGATGATCTCCTAAGATAGTTTCATGAGCTAACTTAAGAGTGTTTAGTTCTTTAGTTAGAAACTCAATCTTCTCCTTATCATTGTCATTCGTTTTATCTTGATTAGCATGATTAATTGATGTTTCATCATAGTATTCATCACTAGAGTTGTCAACAAATAAATCATCATCACCTAACAAGTCATCTTCATCACTATTGAAATCAACATACTCGGGGTTGTCAACAAATAAATCATCATCACCTAACAAGTCATGTTCATCACTATTGAAATCAACATACTCGGGGTGTGATACCTTTGGGCCTTTAGCCATGAAGCATCTTCCAAGTCCTTCATTTGGTGAATCAAATATGTCGTAGGAGTTGGTTGACACAAGTGCTAGACCGGCAACACCTTCATATTGAGTATATTCGGAGTCGGAGTGATAGCTTCTCTCGGAGTGATTGTCAGAGTCGGAGCCGGATACCCATTCACCAACATGAGATTGATGGCTTCGTTTTGTGTATCTCCTTGATGACTTGTCCTTCCTTTCCGAATCCTTGCTTCTCCGAGAGGGTCTTCGTTCATAACGATCATCTTTACTCCTCCTTTCTCTTGGTGGTGATTCTTCTCTTCTACTTCTTCTTTTTGGAGAATCTTCTCTTCTCTTGTAGGGTGCCGTACACTCATTGGAATAGTGTCCGGGTCTTCCACAATTGTAGCAATTTCGCTCTCGACTAGAAGATCTTTTGTCATTGTAGGACCTTGACTTGGAACTTCTCTCTTTGCTTCTACTCTTGTAGAACTTGTTGAAGTTCTTCACCATTAGGCTCAATTCTTCATTGAAGGTTTGTTTCTCACTTGATGATGTGGGAGCTTCACATGAGGCTTTGTAAGCACCACTTGACTTGTTATGGAGCTCCTTCTTATCCTTGAGTGACATCTCATGAGAAACAATTCTTTCAATGACTTCCGTTGGCTTGAGATCTTTGTAATTGGGCATCATTTGGATCAATGTGCATACGGTATCATATTTTCCATCCAAAGCTCTTAGGATCTTCTTGATGATGATTTTGTCGGTCATCTCTTCACTTCCTAAGCCGGCGATCTCATTTGTGATAAGAGCAAGCCTAGAGTACATTTCAGCGACACCTTCACCATCCTTCATTTTGAACTTGTTAAGCTGACTTTGAAGCACATCCAACTTGGATTCCTTGACGGAGTCGGTTCCTTCGTGCATATCAATCAAAGTATCCCAAATTTCCTTTGCATTCTCAAGACGGCTGATTTTGTTGAATTCTTCGGGGCACAATCCGTTGAAGAGGATATCACAAGCTTGAGCATTGTATTGCAGCATCTTCAACTCTTCCGCGGTAGCTTCACGGTTCGGTTCTCTCCCATCAAAGAATTCACCTTGCAAGCCAATACACACAATAGCCCATACGGCGGGGTTATGTCCAAGAATATGCATTTTCATCTTATGCTTCTGACTAGCAAAATTAGTACCATCAAAGTAAGGACCTCTACGGTGGTAATTTCCCTTGCTAGACGCCATACTCTCCTAGGTTGTGAAACCAAGGCTATGACTACCACAAGCTATGGAAATCAAAGCAAATGGAGACAAAAGCTCTGATACCACTTGTAGGATCAAAAGTATGTCTAGAGGGGGGGTGGGGTGATTAGACTACTTGACCAAATAAAACTTATTATTTTCCCAATTCTAGTTCTTGCCAGATCTTATCAACTTTGGACAAGTCAAGCAGTCTTAACACAATTCAAGCAAGCATGCAAAGAGTATATGAGCAGCGGAAAAGCATGCAACTTTCAAGAATGTAAAGGGAAGGGTTTGGAGGATTCAAACGCAATAGGAGACACAAATGTTTTTGTCGTGGTTCCGATAGGTGGTGATATCGCACATCCACGTTGATGGAGACTTCAACCCACGAAGGGTAACGGCCTTGTGAGTCCACGGAGGGCTCCACCCACGAAGGGTCCACGAAGAAGCAACCTTGTCTATCCCACCATGGCCGTCGCCCACGAAGGGCTTGCCTCACTAGCGGTAGATCTTCACGAAGTAGGCGATCTCCATGCCCTTAAAAACTCCTTGGTTAAACTCCACAATCTTGTCGGAGGCTCCCAAGTGACACCTTGCCAATCTAGGAGACACCACTCTCCAAGAAGTAACAAATGGTGTGTTGATGATGAACTCCTTGCTCTTGTGCTTCAAATGATAGTCTCCCCAACAATCAACTCTCTCTCACAGGATATGGATTTGGTGGAAAGAAGATTTTCGTGGAAAGCAACTTGGGGAAGGCTAGAGATCAAGATTCATATGGTAGGAATGGAATATCTTGGCCTCAACACAAGTGTAGGTGGTTCTCTCTCAGAAAAGGTAAGTTGGAAGTGTAGGTTCGCTCGATGGCTCTCTCCACGAATGAAGAGGAGGTGGAGGGTATATATAGCCTCCACACAAAACTAACTGTTACACACAACTTGCCAATCTCGGTGGGACCGAATTGATAAACTCGGTCGGACCGATACAAAGCAAATCTAGTGACCATTAGGATTTTCGTTGGGACGGACATGCAACTCGGTAGGACCGATATGGTTAGGGTTAGGGCATAACGTAATCTCGGTGAGACCGACATACAAACTCGGTGAGACCAATTTTGGTAACAAGCTAACCAGAGAGTTGGTCAGGTAAACTCGGTGGGACCGATTCGCTCATTTCGGTGAGACCAAAATGTTACGAAAGGGAAACAGAGAGTTTACATTGCAATCTCGGTGGGACCGATCGCTCATCTCGGTTGGACCGAAACGTTACGAAGGGAAAGAGAGAGATTACAATCCCATCTCGATGAGTCCAAGATCACTATCGGTGAGACCGATTTGCCTAGGGTTTGTGGCAGTGGCTATGACATCTGAACTCGGTGGCGCCGGATAGAAAGAATCGGTGGGGCCGAGTTTGACTTTTGGTTCAGGTCATATGTGGATGTGAAAAAGTAGTTGAGGGCTTTGGAGCATATCACTAAGCATTTTGAGCAAGAGCCTCATTAAGCAACACCTAATCCCTCCTTGATAGTATTGGCTTTTCCTATAGACTCAATGTAATCTTGGATCACTAAAATAGAAAATGTAGAGTCTTGAGCTTTGAGCTTGAGCCAATCTTTTTGTCCTTAGCATTTTGAGGGTCCACTTTTCTCATCCATGCCATGTCGATCATTGAGCTTTCCTGAAATATTAATCTTGAAATAGCATTAGCTCAATGATCTATATGTTGTTAAGAATTACCAAAACCACCTAGGGATAGTCTCACTTTCTTGTCGGCAGGAAGAGGAGCAGACTTTAGAATGATGGCTGGCTAAAGCCTTTCTAGCTTGTATACCTAATTGTTGGGGAATTTAGTATTTAAATTTTTTTTCCTACAATCACACAAGATCTATCTAGGAGAAGCATAGCAACGAGTAGGGAGAGTGTGTCCACGTACCCTCGTAGACCAAAAGCGGAAGCGTTCAGTAACGCGGTTGATGTAGTCGAACGTCTTCGTGATCCAACCGATCCAAGTACCGAACGTACGGCACCTCTGCGGTCTGCACACGTTCAGCTCGGTGACGTCCCTTGAACTCTTGATCCAGTTGGGGCCGAGGGAGAGTTTCATCAGCATGATGGCGTGGTGACGGTGATGATGAAGTTACCGATGCAGGGTTTCGCCTAAGAACTACGGCGATATGACCGAGGTGTGAAACTGTGGAGGGGGGCACCGCACATGGCTAAGAGAAACTTTGGTTTGTCTTTGGGGTGCCCCCCTGCCCACGTATATAAAGGAGGGGGGAAGAGGAGGACGGCCTAGGAGGGGCGCGCCTATAGGGGGAGTCCAACTAGGATTCCCAATCCTAGTTGGAGTCCCCTTCCTTTTCCAATAGGGGAGAGAGGGAAGGGGTAGGAGAGGAAGAATGAAAGAGGGGGGTGCCGCCCCCTCCCTAGTCCAATTCGGACCAGCCATGGGGGGGCCTCCCCTTCTGGCCCTTCTCTCCTTTCCACTAAGGCCCATGAAGGCCCAATACTTCCCTGCGAATTCCTCGTAACTCCCAGATTCAAAAATACCCAAACCACTCAGAAGCTTTCCGATGTCCAAATATAGCCTTCCAATATGTCAATCTTTACGTCTCGACCATCTCGAGATTCCTCGTCATGTCCGTGATCTCATCCGGGACTCCGAACAAACTTTGGTCATCAAATCACATAACTCATAATACAAATCGTCATTGAACGTTAAGCGTGTGGACTCTACGGGTTCAAGAACTATGTAGACATAAACGAGACACATCTCCGGTAAATAACCAATAGCGGAACCTGGATGCTCATATTGGCTCCTACATATTCTACGAAGATCTTTATCGATCAAACCGCATAACAACATACGTTGTTCCCTTTGTCATCGGTATGTTACTTGCCGAGATTCGATCGTCGGTATCGACATACCTAGTTCAATCTCGTTACCGACAAGTATCTTTACTCATTCCGTAATGCATCATCCCGTAACTAACTCATTAGTCACATTGCTTGCAAGGCTTTATAGTGATGATCATTACCGAGAGGGCCCAGAGATACCTCTCTGATACACGGAGTGACAAATCCTAATCTCGATCTATGCCAACTCAACAAACATCATCAGAGACACCTGTAGAGCATCTTTATAATCACCCAATTACGTTGTGACGTTTGATAGCACAAAAGGTGTTCCTCCGGTATTCGAGAGTTGCATAATCTCATAGTTTGAGGAACATGTATAAGTCATGATGAAAGCAATAACAATAAACTAAACGATCATAGTGCTAAGCTAACGGATGGGTCTTGTCCATCACATCATTCTCTAATGATGTGATCTTGTTCATCAAATGACAATACATGTCTATGGCTAGGAAACTTAACCATCTTTGATTAACGAGCTAGTCAAGTAGAGGCATACTAGGGACACTCTGTTTGTCTATGTATTCACACATGTACTAAGTTTCCGGTTAATACAATTCTAGCATGAATAATAAACATCTATCATGATATAAGGAAATATAAATAACAACTTTATTATTGCCTCTAGGGCATATTTCCTTCACTAATTGTTTGTTGGCTTCTTTGCCTATCCTTCGATGAAACTAGATGATACCCGACACGTTGTTCGGTAATCTTGTTTAAAGAAATGCATAATTAGGTGCTACATAAATACCTAAAACAAAATAAAATGTAAGAGTATTCCCAATCAGAGATGAGAATTAACAAAGTCTCAACTAACTCCTACACTATTTGATAAATAAATAAAATGAAGATAAAAGAATCCGCATGAATCTCTGAGTGAAATCAAACGATATAGGTGTTAGGTGAGACTCAGTTAATTCTCATCTAGATAAGAGCTAGCCACACCCATTCTAGACTTACACTTTGAAACATAAAAAATGAAGCATATAACAAAATGATGTATAAAAGATAAAAAAAATAGATTCGGTTAAAAGAGTGTCATTCCTAAAAAAAATGAAGCATCAATATAGGCATGCTCCAAGCACCCAACAAATATACCATGTCCATGAGAACACAAAACTTAGTGCAAAAATTAAGTGATGACTTGCTTACTTGAACTGATATGTGGCATGAAAGCATTGTATGGATATATTAATGCAAAATTGCAACTTATAATTTGCACGCATGGCTTGCTAACCTGGCATAGTTGCATGACTAGAAAAGAAAAATAGGTAGTGGAATACAGTGCATGTCACAATTAAATGCATGTTATTTAAAACCCATTTAGAATGCGCTAATGCATGATGCATGGTAGAGGATTCACATGCATGATGCTTGGTGACGAAAAAGAAGCCTTAGGACGATTCTCATTGATGAAGGGGAAGAAACCAGTTACAAGGAACTAAAACTAAAGAAGAGAAAAAAAATGAAAGAGAAATGGGACAGGCATGGTGCCGGGGTCATGCCTATGCAGACTAGCCTCGGTCCACATATCATGGCAGCTCAAAGAAGCTGGCCAACGGGGCAGTCCCGTGAGCAGCCATGTCTTAGGCTGATTGTAATGGGGAGTATCATATACTAGTATTATGCATATGATACTACTGTATCGTACTACATTCCTAATGCATAGGATCATATATGAGTATCATGTAGTACTTTACTTATTGCCATGCATGACACATAGTAGCATAATATTTATTATGATACGATATCATGATATGATACTCAACCCTCTCTTTCTTCATTTAATTCTATGACACCTCATCAAAATTACCTAGTTGGTATGCATCATACTAGCTATGATACTGAAGGAAATATGCCCTAGAGGCAATAATAAAGTTTTTATTTATATTTCCTTATATCATGATAAATGTTTATTATTCATGCTAGAATTGTATTAACCAGAAACTTAGTACATGTGTGAATACATAGACAAACAGAGTGTCACTAGTATGCCTCTACTTGACTAGCTCGTTGAATCAAAGATGGTTAAGTTTCCTAACCATAGACATGAGTTGTCATTTGATTAATGAGATCACATCATTAGAGAATGATGTGATTGACTTGACCCATTCCGTTATCTTAGCACTTGATCGTTTAGTATGTTGATATTGCTTTCTTCATGACTTATACATGTTCCTATGACTATGAAATTATGCAACTCCCGAATACCGGAGGAACACTTTGTGTGCTACCAAACGTCACAACATAACTAGGTGATTATAAAGGTGCTCTACAGGTGTCTCCGGTGGTACTTGCTGAGTTGGCATAGATCAAGATTAGGATTTTTCACTCCGATTGTCGGAGAGGTATCTCTGGGCCCTCTCGATAATGCACATCACTATAATCCTTGCAAGCAATGCAACTAATGAGTTAGTTGCAGGATCCGATAACGAGATTGACCTAGGTATTGAGACACCAACGATCGAATCTCGGGCAATTAACATACCGATGACAAAGGGAACAACGCATGTTGTTATGTGGTTTGACCGATAAAGATCTTCGTCGAATATGTGGGAGCCAATATGAGCATCCAGGTTCCGATATTGGTTATTGACCGGAGATGAGTCTCGGCCATGTCTACATAGTTCTCGAACCTGTAGGGTCCGCACGCTTAACGTTCGGTGACGATCGATATTATGAGTTTATGTGTTTTGATGTACCGAAGGTAGTTCGGAGTCCCGGATGAGATCAGGGACACGACGAGGAGTCTCGAAATGGTCAAGACGTAAAGGTCGATATATTGGACAAATATATTCGGACATCAGAAATGTTCCGAGTGATTCGGGTATTTATCAGAGTACCTGAGAGTTACGGGAATTCGCCGAGGAGTATATTGGCCTTATTGGGCTTTAGGGGAAAGAGAGAGGGGAGGCTGCGCACCCCCCAAGGCCTAGTCCGAATTGGACTAGGGGGAGGGGCGACGCCCCCTCCTTCCTTCTCTTCTCTTTTCCCTCTCCTTCTCTCCTACTCCTACTACATGGAAGGGGGGAATCCTACTCCTGGTGGGAGTAGGACTACCCAGGGCGCGCCATAGTAGAGGGCCAGCCCTCCCCCTCCTCCACTCATTTTTATACGGGGGAGGGGGCACCCCATGGACACACAAGTTGATCAGTTGATTTTTTAGCCGTGTGCGGTGCCCCCCTCCACCATAATCCACCTCGGTCATATCGTAGCGGTGCTTAGGCGAAGCCTTGCGTTAGTAGCATCATCATCACCGTCATCACGCCGTCGTGCTGACGGAACTCTCCCTCGAAGCTCTACTGGATCGGAGTTCGTGGGACATCACCGAATTGAACATGTGCTGAACTCGGAGGTGCCGTGCGTTCGGTACTTGGATCGGTCGGATCGTGAAGACGTACGACTACATCAACTGCGTTCTCATAACGCTTCCGCTTACGGTCTACGAGGGTACGTGGACGACACTCTCCCCTCTCGTTGCTATGCATCACCATGATCTTGCGTGAAGACGTCGGCATTTTTTTGAAATTACTACGTTCCCCAACAGTGGTATCAGAGCCAGGTTTATGCCTAGATGTTATATGCACGAGTAGAACACAAGTGAGTTGTGGGCGATACAAGTCATACTGCTTACCAGCATATCATACTTTGGTTCGGCGGTATTGTTGGATGAAGTGGCCCGGACCGACATTATGCATACGCTTACGCGAGACTGGTTCTACCGACGTGCTTCGCACACAGGTGGCTGGCGGGTGTCAGTTTCTCCAACTTTAGTTGAACCGAGAGTGACTACGTCCGGTCCTTGTTGAAGGTTAAAACAGAAATAACTTGACGAAATATCGTTGTGGTTTTGATGCGTAGGTAAGAACGGTTCTTGCTCAGCCCGTAGCAGCCACGTAAAAACTTGCAACAACAAAGTAGAGGACGTCTAACTTGTTTTTGCAGGGCATGTTGTGATGTGATATGGTCAAGGCATGATGCTATATTTTATTGTATAAGATGATCATGTTTTGTAACGGAGTTATCGGCAATTGGCAGGAGCCATATGGTTGTCGCTTTATTGTATGCAATGCAATCGCCCTGTAATTGCTTTACTTTATCACTAAGCGGTAGCGATAGTCGTAGAAGCAATAGTTGGCGAGACGACAACGATGCTACGATGGAGATCAAGGTGTCGCGCCGGTGACAATGGTGATCATGACGGTGCTTTGGAGATGGAGGTCAAAGGCACAAGATGATGATGGCCATATCATATCACTTATACTGATTGCATGTGATGTTTATCCTTTATGCATCTTATTCTGCTTGATAGACGGTAGCATTATAAGATGATCTCTCACTAAATTTCAAGGTACAAGTGTTCTCCCTGAGTATGCACCGTTGCTAAAGTTCGTCGTGCCGAGACACCATGTGACGATCGGGTGTGATAAGCTCTACGTTCATATACAACAGGTGCAAGCCAGTTTTGCACATGCAGAAATACTCGGGTTAAACTTGACAAGCCAAGCATATGCAGATATGGCCTCAGAACACTGAGACCGAAAGGCCGAGCGTGAATCATATAGTAGATATGATCAACATAGTGATGTTCATTATTGAAAACTACTCCATTTCACGTGATGATCGGTTATGGTTTAGTTGATTTGGATCATGTGATCACTTAGATGATTAGAGAGATGTCTATCTAAGTGGGAGTTCTTAAGTAATATGATTAATTGAACTTTAATTTATCATGAACTTAGTCCTGGTAGTATTAGCATATCTATGTTGTAGATCAATAGCTCGCGATGTTTCTCCCCGTTTATTTTGATATGTTCCTAGAGAAAAACTATGTTGAAAGATGTTAGTAGCAATGATGCGGACTTGGTCCGTGATGTGAGGATTATCCTCATTGCTGCACAGAAAAATTATGTCCTTGATGTACCGCTAGGTGACGGACCTATTGCAGGAGCATATGCAGATGTTATGAACGTTTGGCAAAGCTCGATATGATGACTACTTGATAGTTTAGTGCACCATGCTTTATGGCTAAGAATCGGGGCTTCGAAGACGTTTTGAACGCCACGGAGCATATGAGATGTTCCAAGAGTTGAAATTAGTATTTCAGACTCATGCCCATGTCGAAAGGTATGAGACCTTTGACAAGCACTTTGCCTACAAGATGGAGGAGAATAGCTCAGCTAGTCAGCATGTGCTTAGAATGTCTGAGTACTACAATCACTTGAAGCAAGTGGGAGCTAATCTTCCAGATAAGATAGTGATTGACAGAGATCTCTAGTCACTATCACCAAGTTACTAGAACTTTGTAATGAACTTCGTGATGCTGAAATCGACGAAGGTAGAAATGAAGAAAAGCATCAAGGGATAACGGAAACGATTCCCAAGCTCTTCGTGATGCTGAAATCGACGAAGGTAGAAATGAAGAAAAGCATCAAGTGTTGATGGTTGACAAGACCACTGGTTTCAAGAAAATGGCAAAGGGAAGAAGGGGAACTTCAAAAGGAACGGCAAGCAAGTTGCTACTCCCGTGAAGAGGCCCAAAGCTAGACCCAAGCCTGAAACTGAGGGCTTCTACTTTAAAGGAAATGGTCACTGGAAGTCAAACTGCCCTAGATACTTGGCGGATAAGAAGGATGGCAAAGTGAACAAAGATATATTGGATATACATGTTATTGATGTGTACTTTACTAGTGTTTATAGAAACTCCTCGGCATTTGATACTAGTTCAGTTGCTAAGAGTAGTAACTCCAAACGGGAGTTGCAGAATGAACAGAAACTAGTTAAAGGCAAGGTGACGATGTGTGTTGGAAGTAGTTCCAAGATTGATATGATCATCATCGCACACTCCCTATGCTTTCGGGATTAGTGTTGAACCTAAATAAGTGTTATTTGGTATTTGCGTTGAGCATGAATATGATTTGATCATGTTTATTGCAATACAGTTATTCATTTAAGTTAGAGAATAATTGTTGTTCTGTTTACATGAATAAAATGTTCTATGGTCATACACCCAATGAAAATGGTTTGTTGGATCTCGATCGTAGTGATACACATATTCATAATATTGAATCCAAAAGATGCAAAGTTAATAAAGATAGTGCAAATTATTTGTGGCACTGCCATTTAGGTCATATTGGCATAAAGCGCATGAGGAAACTCCATGCTTATGGGATTTTGGAATCACTTGATGCTTGCGAACCATGCCTTATGGGCAAGATGACTAAGACTCCGTTCTCCGGAACAATGGAGCGAGCAACTGACTTATTGGAAATAATACATACTGATGTATGCAATCCGATGAGTGTTGAGGCTCGCGGCGGGTATCGTTATTTTCTGACCTTCACAGATGATTTGAGCAGATATGGGTATATCTACTTGATGAAACATAAGTATGAAACATTTGAAAAGTTTATATAATTTCAGAGTGAAGTGGAAAATCATCGTAACAAGAAAATAAAGTTTCTACGATCTGATCGTGGAGGAGAATATTTACGAGTTTTTTCTTCATTTGAAACAATGCGGAATAGTTTCGCAACTCACGCCACCTAGAACACCACAATGTAGTGGTGTGTCCGAACATCGTAACCATACTTTATTAGATATGGTGCAATCTATGATGTCTCTTACCAATTTACCACTATCTTTTTGGGTTTATGCGTTAGAGATAGCTGCATTCACGTTAAATAGGGCACCATCTAAATCCATTGAGACGACACCATATGAACTGTGGTTTGGCAAGAAACCAAAGTTGTCGTTTCTTAAAGTTTGGGGTTGCGATGCTTATGTGAAAATGTTTCATCCTGATAAGCTCAAACCCAAATCGGAGAAATGTGTCTTCATAGGATACCCAAAGGAGATAGTTGGGTACACCTTCTATCACAGATCCGAAGGCAAGACATTCGTTGCTAAGAATGGATCCTTTCTAGAGAAGGAGTTTCTCTCGAAAGAAGTCAGTGGGAGGAAAGTAGAACTTGATGAGGTAACTATACCTGCTCCCTTATTGGAAAGTAGTTCATCACAGAAATCTATTCCTGTGACTCCTACACCAATTAGTGAGAAAGCTAATGATGATGATCATGTAACTTCAGATCAAGTTACTACCGAACCTCGTGGGTCAATCAGAGTGAGATCCGCACCAAAGTGGTACGGTAATCCTGTTCTGGAGGTCATGTTACTTGACCATGACGAACCTACGAACTATGAGGAAGCGATGATGAGCCCAGTGATGAGGATATGTACCTAGGGTAGTGAGGGAGTCCTGGATTAGGGGGTCTCCAGACAGCCGGACTATATGCTTTGTCCGGACTGTTGGACTATGAACATACAAGATTGAAGACTCTGTCCCGTGTCCGGATGGGACTCTCCTTGGCATGGAAGGCAAGCTTGGCAATACGGATATGTAGATCTCCTCCCATTGTAACCGACTCTGTGTAACCCTAGCCCCCTCCAGTGTCTATATAAATCGGAGGGTTTAGTCCGTAGGACAACAAGAATCATACCATAGGCTAGCTTCTAGGGTTTAGCCTCTATGATCTCGTGGTAGATCAACTCTTGTAATACTCATATCATCAAGATCAATCAAGAAGGAAGTAGGGTATTACCTCCATCGAGAGGGCCCGAACACAGGTAAACATTGTGTCCCCCGCCTCCTGTTACCATCCGCCTTAGACGGACAGTTCAGGACCCCCTACCCGAGATCCGCCGGTTTTGACACCGACATTGGTGCTTTCATTGAGAGTTCCACTATGTCGTCATCATAAGGAAGGATGCCTCGTCTCGTTGTCAAGGACAACGTCACCTCTGGGGGAGCCCTGGCTGTAGGCCAAACTCTCCGACTAGGCGGCTTCGTCATGACTGCCCGTTTGGCCGCCGCACCGATGATGACTTCTCGGGTCATCGAAAACAGCCTCCACATCGGCTCGGAGCTTACCGACAAGATGAATCCAATGGAGCTCTCCTCTTTGAACGAGCTCTTGGATCGCATCGCCGCTTTGGGAGTCGATATGGACTATGATTGGATTGGGCTTAAACCCGACCAAAGGGAGATTAACTCTCCGCCGGTCACCCATCAGATAGCGGTGGTGGAGGAACAATGCGGCGATTCTTCTTCTATCTTGAGGACTAGATACGTCCGGATTCCCGAGCTCTCCGAGCCGGATACCTGTCTACGGGAGGACATCGCCCAAACTATGAACCAAGAATCAGGTAGTAAACCGGAGCCCGAACTTCCAAGATCGGAAACTCCTCCTCCCTTGGGTCTCAAACCGGGTCAAGTTCCGGACTTAAATCCACCCACCCACCCAAATACAAACGATCTTTCCCACATCAGACAAGAGCCCCAGAAGACAGTACATCACTATTGGGCCAGATTCCTCCTTGTATTGAACAAGGTCAAGGACTGTCGCGAGGAAGACGCAATTTCATTCTTTTGAAATAATTGCACGGACAAGGGAATCCTCAACGCCATAAGTCGCCGTGACATAACATGTCTCGCAGACTTGGCGGCCATAGTATAGAAGTACTGTGCGATGGAAAGCGTCTGGAAAACCCAAATAAAATTTTGGGATAATCCGGCTCTGATAGAACCCCCAGTCCGAATTAAAAGGGTGCACTCTCATAAGTCGCCCAATTCAATCACAAAGAAGCAAAATCCCACTACAGGGCATGGAACCGTATTGGAGGGATGGATTAAGGGCCCCTGCAAAATCCACAGTACAGCGGATACCGTACCAACACATAGCCTGAGAGCATGTTGGGTACTCCGGCAGGTGGCCAAGAGCGGTGAGGATCTCCTCATTCAAAACACCGCAGAGCACCGTCTCGTGGATAACAATACAGTATTAACAGTCTTTGAGACATCCGCCTCAAATAATAGGCGCAAGCGAGCACTCCGCAGCCTTGCTGAAGTCTGCCATGTGGCAGCAATAAATCCATGGAGCGACACGGCTATCACCTTCAATGCTAGTGACGAACCTAAATTCCGGACAGCCCGAGAACTAGCCGCCTTGGTCCTCAGTCCAATTGTGGACGGCTTTCAGCTTACTAAAGTGCTCATGGACGGCGGCAGCGGATTAAACCTCATTTATGAGGAGACTCTTAAAAAAATGGAAATAGACAGAACCGCATTGAGCAAAGCAGCACGACCTTTAGAGGAATCATCCCCAGTCGGGAGACATGTTGCGCTGGGAAAATCACACTAGATGTGGTATTCGGCACTCCGGAGAATTACAGGTCAGAAGAAATTACATTCCTAGTGGCTCCGTTCAGCAGTGGATACCACGCCCTTCTAGGGCGGGAAGCATTCACGATCTTCTAAGCCATACCCCATTACGGGTACATGAAGCTCAAAATGCCCGGGCCCAATGGAATCATCACTCTAGCCAGTGATCCGGACATAGCACTCCGCGCCGAAAACAAAACAGCCGCACTAGCCCTCGAGGCATTATCCGAAGCCCTTGCGGCGGAGGAATTAATCGGCCAAGGCTCCACGATGTGGACGACGTGATACTCGACAAAAGATCCAAGTCCACCTCTTTTAAACCAGCGGATGAAATAGTCAAATTCCAAGTCCACCCAACGGACCCTACAAAAACAGCATCCATCGGGGCACAGTTAAACCCCGCTGTAGACGCCGCACTACGGGAGTTCCTGCGCGAGAATTGGGACATATTCGCCTGGCATCCTTCAGACATGCCAGGAATCCCACGCAGGCTGGCCGAGCATAGCCTTAATATTCTAAAGGGATTCAAGCCGGTCAAGCAGACCCTTCAGCGTTTCTCCGAACCTAAACGACAAGTCACGGGAGAGGAGCTAGCCAAGTTACTGGAGGCCGGATTCATTAGAGAAATAAAACATCCGAACTGGCTAGCAAACCTGGTGATGGTACCAAAGAAGGATAAATCCTGGCGCCTATGTGTCGATTTCAAGGACCTTAACAAGGCTTGCCCTAAGGATCCCTTCCCTCTCCCCCGCATCGATCAAATTATCGATGCTACTGCAAGACACGACTCATTGTGCTTCCTCGACGCATACTCCGATTACCATCAAATTAAGATGGTGGAGTTCGATCAAGCCGTAACGGCATTTATCACTCCATACGGTCCCTTCTGTTTTAACACAATGCCCTTCAGGCTCAAAAACGCCGGCGCAACGTATCAACGCATGATCCAGACATGTCTGGAAAAGCAGATCAGCAAAACAGTGGAGGCATACGTAGACGATGTGGTTGTTAAAACCAGACACGTCGAATCCTTAATAGAAGACTTGAGGCTCACGTTCGACAATCTTCGAACATACGACATCAAGCTCCATCCGGAAAAATGCGTTTTCGGTGTGCCCGCCGGAAAGCTCCTGGGCTTCATAGTCTCCAGTAGAGGAATTGAAGCAAATCCGGCCAAAATCCGAGCTCTGTCACACTTGGCTATCCCAACTGACCTCAAGCAAATCCAGAAGTTAACTGGATGCGTAGCGGCCTTAAGCCGCTTTATCTCCCGACTAGGGGAGAAGGCACTCCCTCTTTATCGCCTTCTCCGGTGCACCGAACACTTCGAGTGGACGGACGCAGCCACGGCCGGATTGGAAGAAATAAAAGCCATCCTAGCCACCAACCCAATCTTGGCCGCGCCAAATGTCGGTGAACCAATGCTGTTATATATAGCGGCAAATCACCAAGTTGTAAGCGTGGGGCTCGCCGTCGAACGAGAGACGAACGGACATAAATTCCCGCTTCAAAAGCCGGTATACTATGTATCCACTGTCCTCACCCCATGCAAATCACGGTACCTACATTATCAAAAGATAGCATCCGCGGTATTTATGGCATCCCGGAAACTACGACACTACTTTCAAGAGTGTTCAATCACGGTGGCCTCGGAAGAACCACTCAACGACATAATAAACAACCGTGATGCCACGGGCCGGATTGCCAAATGGGCCATTGAGCTCCTCCCATTCGATATAACATATAGACCTCAGCGAGCCATTAAGTCGCAAGTACTAGCCGATTTCGTCGCCGAGTGGACAGAAGCCGAACTCCCTAAAGAGTACGGCGCGTACTCCAATTGGATCATGCACTTCGACGGCTCTAAAATGCTGGCTGGTCTGGGGCTGGCATCGTCCTGACGTCCCCCACCGGAGATACAGTCCAATACGTACTCCAAATACTATACACAGACTCCAACAACGCGGCGAATCACGAAGCCCTATTACATGGTCTCCGGATGGCAGTTTCCATGGGCATTCAACACCTGGAGGTGCGTGGGGACTCGAACCTCGCAATATCTCAAATAAATGGAGACTTCGATGCCAAGGATCCGAAAATGGCGGCATACCACAACGCCGTCCTCAAAATATCAGCTCGGTTCGAGGGGCTTGAATTCCACCACGTGGCTGGGGAAAACAATCAGGCGGCAGATATTCTCGCCCGTATCGGCGCTAAGCGCGACCCTGACCCACCTAACATCTTCCTGGAAAGGTTGTTTAAGCCATCCGTGGTATGGGAAGGGGACACCGGAAACAATAGTCCGGACCCGGCCAAAACACTAGATACCGAACATTCTGACACAATCGGAGGCTCTGCCGCCGAAATAACACCTTCAGCCCACGTGATAATGGCCGTCATCGCCCCGTGGGCAGAACCATTCCTGGCCTACCTAACCAGGCAGGAACTACCCGAGGACCAAAATTAGGCACGCTGCATAGTGCGGCGATCCAAAGCCTACAAGGTCCACGAGGGAGAGATTTATAAGAAAAGCACTACCGGAGTTCTTCAAAGGTGCATCTTCGAAGAGGAAGGACGGGAGCTTTTGGAAGAAATCCATGCTGGACTCGGCGGCCACTATGCCGCAGCTTGGGCCCTTGTAAGCAAGTCCTTCGTACAGGTTTCTATTGGCCGACGGCCCGGGCAGATGCACAGGATCTGGTCCAACGTTGCGTCGGTTGCCAGCTTTTTGCAAACCAAAGCCATATGCCGCCCACCGCTCTCCAAACAATCCCCATTACTTGGCCCTTTACGGTCAGGGGGCTTGATATGGCCGGACCCCTCAAAGGGGGAACCCATAAGAAAAAATACTTACTGGTCATGGTGGATAAATTCACCAAATGGATAGAAGCCAAACCCATTAAAACGGCTGAATCCGGACCGGTGATAGACTTCATATCAGGGGTTGTACACCGTTATGGCGTCCCCCACAACATCATCACTGAAAACGGCACGAACTTTACAGCCGATGAGGTAAAACTTTGGTGCAGCAACATGGGCATCAAGCTCGATTATGCTTCTGTCTATCACCCACAAACTAACGGTCAAGTCGAACGAGCAAATGGTCTTATCATGAGCGGCATCAAACCCAGATTAGTGCAGTCCTTAAAGGAGTCCAACACGCACTGGGTAGAGGAGCTCGACTCCGTGCTATGGGGGATGCGGACCACGCCGAATCGCACTACTGGATACACATCGTTTTTCATGGTGTACGGGGCAGAGGCGGTTCTGCCCTGCGACATAATTCATGACTCATCTCGAGTGCGCATGTACGAAGAAAAAGAGGCCGAGCTCGATCGGCAGGACAGCTTGGACGCCTTGGAGGAGGAGCGAGACGTGGCAAAGGCCCGTTCCGCATTCTATCAGCAACATGCTCGAAGGTATCAAAGAAGAGAAGTACGGGCCAAAACCTATAACGTTGGCGAACTAGTTCTACGCCTGCGGGAGAAGAAAAAGAACAAGCTTAAGCCCAAATGGGAAGGTCCCTTCATTATTGACCAAGTTCTGATTGGCGGAGCGTACCGTCTGCGGGATGCATCGGACAATCAACTCGATCCAAACCCATGGAACGCAGCCAGACTCCAAAGATTCTACACCTAGTGCCGGACTCTATGTTCGTCTCCTTACCCCTGTCCATTTTTCGCATATACATTATCTGTCTTTTCTCTCTTTCTTTCTTCTTTTTCCTTCTCCTCAAGGCCTTAAAAGGCCAACTTGTGTCTTGACTACACAATACTAACACGCTAACCGCGCTCATTATACCTGGGGGCTTCTTACACAGAAGCTTAGTATAATTATTCTTCTGGGCTTTATGCCCCCACACATGTGTTATTCTTCCGCATGTACTTTTTTTTGCCATTATATGCATCGATATGACTTAAGTTTTAGCCAAGCTGGGTTGCCTGGCTCTTGTGTTTATGCCCTACATTCCCGTTAATTCGGCTAGGGCATAAGGGGAGCACCTCTGCGATTGTTACTGCCGGGTCAGCCGGATGTGTACCTCAGACTGGGTGAAGCCGAAAGCTAGCGTTCTTAAGGGAATATTCGGTCGGTGAACAAAAGATGACTTTTATTTATTTAGATACATGCCCCCAGATGTTTTTTGCCTGTGTCTCTTTTCGCAGTTCGGACATGCACATTAGGGCATGCATACCCGGGGAAAGGAACCCTTAACGGAACTATTCTCCCTGGAAGATGTTTCTTACTATCCATGTAATATAACATAGCTAGTTGGGTACTTGTCTATTCAAGCACTTATGACCCCTACGCCTGGTTTCCACGCGTACCCCGGTTTTTACATAACTGAGCGGGTATTCAGATACACTCCGGACTATCGGGTCCCGAGGTCGAAGCGAAAAGGTCCGCCATGACAAATGATTTACAATCCGGCTAGAGACATTATACTTGTCACTTAAATTACACAGTCACTTAGACGGACGGAATTCTTCTTCTATCCCATCCAACAGGCTGTCTAGCCAACAATCCTGTTGGGAATACTTTACGGCTAATTCTACTTGGTCATACACCAAACTGACGGGGATTTCTTTCCCATCGGGCCCCACAGGTCCGACCTCGGCCATGTGGTTTGGGTCAGCTTTGGTATATCGCGTCTTCACCATTGCCCAGGCTTCCCTTGCGCCTTGTCGGCAGGCTGATATCTTCCATAATCGGAAGCGCCGCCGTGCTCCCTTGAGCTTCTCTATAAGCTCCCCCATGCCTCCTGGCGGGGAGGCGGATGGCCACAAGGCTTGGCCAATACCCTGCATCACCTGCCAGACTTGTTCGTGCAGTTGAGAGAGCTCTGGCAGAAGATCAGCCGCAGACCCGGGGATCTCTTCCGCGGGACGACCCGTCAGCATACCTACAGGGATAACTCTGTTAGCCGGCTTCTTCGCCAAACTCTTTCAAAATTTCGTTCAAGCACTTACTGAAAATGCCGCGTTGAAGCCGCTTATTCTCCTTCACGGAGTCTGCAAGCTGGGCTCGAACATCTTTCAGTTCCATGCCCAGCTGAATATTGGCGTCTTGGAGATCATTTTTCTCCTAAATGACGCGCGTAAGCACGCGCTCGCCAGCATTTAGCTGTCGATTAGCACGTTGCGCATCCCCTGGCGCGGCCTCTAGACTCACTCCGGAGTCATCTACAATATCTATTGTTAGATTTGCATGCATGCCGCATACTATATGGTACATGTCATTCTTTGCAATAGAAACAAGTGTTACCAGAGGGGGCCATCTCGGACTCCTTCAATGCGGCAACTGCGGCCCGTAGCTGGGCCTTGCACTCTTCCAGCTCTTGAGACAATTGGGTATTCTTCTCTGTGAGAACCTGCACAAAGAATGATCCTTAAATTAGTTGTGTCAACTGTTTCAAGTCTCAAGGGCTACTGATATATATAATCATCAAATTTTTTACCCGTAAATCCTTTACATACTGGTCCGTGGCTCTGGCAAGACCATTTTGAGCAGCACGGATGTACGCATCTCCCGAGTTGAAGGCGTCAAACGCCTCTTGGGAGAAACAAGCATCACGGAGTCTTGCTGGCGGCCTTTGTGATTCATGGCGCTCTCCACTTCGGAATTTGTAGCGGATATTTTATTCGCATCCTCTGTAGGAGGAGCATCCGGCGCGTGCCCCGTGTTAGCTTCCGCCTCTGTGTCCGGCCCTGGAACCCGACTGGTGGAGGCGTGATCGGCAACCTCTCCGGATATAGTCCGGCGAGCGTTTTTCCTTCTAGGAAACATGGGTGTTATTATGTTTTAAAAGCCGACAACCACGGAGCGAGGTTTTGTATCATACCTCTGCGCCGGCGTTTCAGTCCGGACCGCCTTCCTTTTTAGCCTACCCGGCTTCGGTGCCCCTTGTTGGCGAGTCACTGCGGGTTCGGCATGGCGTCCCGAGGGCCTTCCCTGTAAAACACCATACGTGTACGGTAGGTGAAGTGCATAAAAGGGGATCCTTCTCGGAAGTTGGGACTCTGGTTTTACTTACATGCGATGCGGGGAGTAGCCCAGGATAGTCACCTATAATGGCCACCATGGCATCATCACAGCTTAATTGATAGAATATCCTGTCGATCAGCTAAACAAATATGTCCGGATCCTCTTCGAGTCCGGGATCGAGGGCCCGGTCAGGGTCCTCCGGTTGTGGAGGCGGGATGTTGACCTCCCTTACAGCTTTTCGCAGTTCCTGCCGTGAAACGGCAAGGTAAATACATATGACGACGAATGTGGGAAGGATTGGAGTAAAGAGTGACAACTCACCCAACTTGGAGGGTTGTACATGGAGAATCCATTCCGAGGCTTGATGCGGATGAACTCCTCTTCCTCTCCCTTATACAAATTGGACAGAATTTTTGCTAGAGCAGCAATTGAGTCCGGTCCCTTACGCCCGCAGCTGGTGGCGTCATCTTCCCCGTTAAAGTGCCACATGGGGTGCCCTCGATATTGAAGTGGCTGCACCCCCCGCATTATGCATATTGACATAACCTCGGTTATTATCAGTCCTGATTGAGCCAACACCTTTATCCGGCCCATCAGGTAAAGGACTTCTCCGTTATCTTCCTCCTGATGGCTCCGTGGGCGCCAGCTTTGGCATTTCTTCAAAGGGGCATTGTCGAACTCGGGAAGACCAATCCGAATAGGATCTGGAAGGGGGTCGTCCTCCATATAAAACCACTCCGAAGGCCAGTCTTCGGACGTCTTCTTTGGGGTACCGGACAGGTATCCGGTCCCGACGATGCGCCATACTTCGGCTCCGCCCACTTGATATATTGACCCCTTCTGTGTACGGGGAACAAGGCAGAATAGCCTCGTCGACAGCTCAAAATGAGCTTTGCAGCCCAGAAACAGCTCGCAAAGGGCCACATAACCAGCAATGTGTAATATGGAAGCAGGGGTGAAATTATGCAACTGGAGGCCATAAAACTCCAGGAGTCCGCGGAGGAATGGATGGACTGGAAATCCGAGTCCCCTTAATAAATAAGGAACGAGGCATATCCGCTCCCACTTGGAGGGGTTGGGAAAGCTCTCCGCTTGCTCCCCGCCATTATAGGTGGCGAGCCCGGCTCGAACGGGGACCATATACGCTGGGGGGAGGAATCCCTGGGTTTGTAACCCTACTAATTGGCTATGCGGGACGGAACACTTCTTCCAATCTCTGGGCTTAGGGCTACGGGAGTGAGAGGAGGAGCTGTGGTGGCCGGCCATGTTGGAATAGCTTTTTCCGAGCGCGCTCCAATAGATACTCGCCGTGGGAGGATGGTGTGATTTGGATCTAAGAATCCCCGTCTCTTTAATAGATAGTTTACTTACATGGCTAGGGTGGCAAATGTAAAAATGCCCTGGCTTCTCGCATTCGCTCGACACGTGGAAGAAAGCCATTATTAGGCGCGGAAGCCAAGAAGTGCAACATTTATGGGGAGTGGGACACTACTCAGCAGGTATTCAGAATTTGGAGAAGAACCCGCCTTGCAATGCCGAAGACAATCTGCGCCGGACTTATCGTCATTGAAGCCTGGTTCGGGGGCTACTGAGGGAGTCCTGGATTAGGGGGTCTCCGGACAGCTGGACTGTTGGACTATGAAGATACAAGATTGAAGACTCCGTCCCGTGTCCGGATGGGACTCTCCTTGGCGTGGAAGGCAAGCTTGGCAATACGGATATGTAGATCTCCTCCCATTGTAACCGACTCTGTGTAACCCTAGCCCCCTCCCGTGTCTATATAAACCGGAGGGTTTAGTCCATAGGACAACAAGAATCATACCATAGGCTAGCTTCTAGGGTTTAGCCTCTACAATCTCGTGGTAGATCAACTCTTGTAATACTCATATCATCAAGATCAATCAAGCAGGAAGTAGGGTATTACCTCCATCGAAAGGGCCCGAACCTAGGTAAACATTGTGTCCCCCGCCTCCTGTTACCATCCGCCTTAGACGCACAGTTCGGGACCCCCTACCCGAGATCCGCCGGTTTTGACACCGACAGGTAGGGTCACAGGCCTAACCTAAATACCCTCCCCAAGGACATCACCCCAAAGTCAGAAGCATTCAATGAAGAGTCATCATCCACTCGACCATGAAGCGTTCCACTCGGAAGACTCGAAGTCACTCGACCATGGAGACTGTCACTCGACCGCCAGAAGATCTGAAGTCACTCCATACTGCAACGGTCGGACATTACGTTGCAGCTTTAATGGTCATTATGTCTCTTTATTACTAGCGTTACCAATAACGCCCCCTCTTGATGTACCTTAAACCCCTTGTAACGTGGGCTGGCCGGGGTCCTGGCGCACTCTATATAAGCCACCCCCTCCACATGCACAAGGGTTCGCAACCCCTGTAACACACACGCATACAACCCAGTCGACCGCCTCCGGGCACCAAGACGTAGGTCTATTACTTCCTCCAAGAAGGGCATGAACTCATAAAACTCGTGCGCACAACTTCTCCATAGCTAGGATCTTGCCTCTACATCCCTACCCCCTATTCTACTGTCAGACTTAGAACCACGACAGTTGGCGCCCACCGTGGGGCAGGTGTCTTAGCGACTTATTGGAGAAGTTGCAATTTTTCCGATCCCCGTCAGTATGGTTTCAGGCGGAGGATTGGCCGAAGGCTGCGAGTTCCGTCTCAGCGCGCTCGTGTTCATGGCCGACGACTCCGCTTGGCTCCAAGAGGCTCCACTCGACGTCGAGGCGCTCCCCGTCCATGGGGCGATGCACTTTCACGCATGCGTCCACGGCGTCCTTCTGCGGCAGCCGTCGACCCAGTATTGGTCGGCTTCTGTGGCGTCTTCATCCCCTGCTGCTCGCCAGCGCAAGCATTTCGGTCGGTCGCAGCTCCAGCGGTGGGTGAGGCACACGGTGGCTCGCCAGTCGGCCACCCCACAGGTCGCAGCAATCGAGCCCGACGAAACTCTCTACGGCCTATTCGACTGGCTCCGTTGAGACTGCATCTGAGTGCGACAGTAGTGACCCCGTGGCGGAAGTCTTGATGGTCAACGGACCACGCAGTCCACCTAGCTTCCCCCGCGATGATGGTGGTGATGGCGGAGGCGATCCGTCGCGTGTCCACGAGGAGTACCGCCCCGAGCCCCTCTCTTCGCCGCAGAGGGAAGAACTTCGCCGCCGTAACATGGATGCACTTCACACTCCTATTGTTGGAGAAACCTGAAAGTGCAACTATCCCTAGGTGGTTTTGGTAATTCATAACAACATATAGCTCATTGAGCTAATGCTATTCCAAGACTATTATTTCAGGAAAGCTCAATGAATGGCATGGCATGGATGATGAAAGTGGATCCCTCAAAATACTAAGGACAAAGGATTGGCTCAAGCTCAAAAGCTCAAGACTCTTCATTTTACATTTTAGTGATCCAAGATCACATTGAGTCTATAGGAAAAGCCAATACTATCAAGAAGGGATGAGGTGTTGCTTAATGAGCCTCTTGCTTCATGTGATTAGTGATATGCTCCAAAACCCTCAACTACTTTCCCACATCCACAAATGACCTAAACCTAAAGCCAAAATCGGTCACACCGAATCATCCTGTCCGGAGCCACCGAATCCAAAAGTCATAGCCACTGCCACAAACCCTAAGCAAATCGGTCTTACCGATAGGGATCTCGGTCTCACCGAGATGGGGTTATAATCTCTGTTTCCTTTCAGTAACTTTTCGGTCTCACCGAAAGAGCGAATCGGTCCCACCGAGATTGCAATGTAAACTCTCTGTTTCCCTTTTGTAACATTTCGGTCTCACCGAAAAGAGCAAATCGGTCCCACCGAGTTTACCTGACCAACTCTCTGGAAAGCTTATTATCAAATCGGTCTCACCGAGTTTGTGTAATCGGTCTCACCGAGATTACGTTATGCCCTAACCCTAACCATATCGGTCCTACCGAGATGCATGTCAGTCCCACCGAAAATCACTAATTGTCACTAGGTTTACTAAATCGGTCCAACCGAGTGTAACGATTCGGTCCCACCGAGTTTGGTAAATTGTGTGTAACGGTTAGATTTTCTTTGGAGGCTATATATACCCCTCCACCTCCTCTTCATTCGTGGAGAGAGCCATCAGAACGAACCTACACTTTCAACTTACCGCCTCGAGAGAGAACCACCTACTCATGTGTTGAGGCCAAGATATTCCATTCCTACCATATGAATCTTGATCTCTAGCCTTCCCCAAGTTGCTTTCCACTCAAACCCTCTTTCCACCAGATCCAAATCCTATGAGAGAGAGTTGAGTGTTGGGGAGACTATCATTTGAAGCACAAGAGCAAGGAGTTCATCATCAACACACCATTTGTTACTTCTTGGAGAGTGGTGTCTCCTAGATTGGCTAGGTGTCACTTGGGAGCCTCCGACAAGATTATGGAGTTGAACCAAGGAGTTTGTAAGGGCAAGGATATCGCCTACTTCGTGAAGATCTACCGCTAGTGAGGCAAGTCCTTCGTGGGCGACGGCCATGGTGGGATAGACAAGGTTGCTTCTTCGTGGACCCTTCGTGGGTGGAGCCCTCTATGGACTCGCGCAGCCGTTACCCTTCGTGGGTTGAAGTCTCCATCAATGTGGATGTACGATAGCACCACCTATCGGAACCACGCCAAAAACATCCGTGTCTCCAATTGCGTTTGAATCCTCACATCCCTTCCCTTACTTTCTTGCAAGTTGCATGCTTTATTTTCCACTGCCTATACACTCTTTGCATGCTTGCTTGAATTGTTTGATGATTGCTTGACTTGTCCTAAAATAGCTAAAATCTGCCAAACTATAAAATTGGGAAAAGGTTAAGTTTTTATTGGTCAAGTAGTCTAATCACCCCCCCCTCTAGACATACTTCAAGGTCCTACAAAACCCCCGAGGCCCGAGCCTTGGAGGAGGTGTGCCTGGCCAACTTGGCTGAGCGCACTCGACTGGAGAACCTCCAGCATGCACTCGACGAGCGTGCTCCGCAGCTGGTTCCTGAATCCAGTTGACGACAACTTTTTCCGGCTCCAACTCAGGTATATCGAACTCCGATCCAGAATCTTACAGCTGCGGCCCGAATAGCAGAGTCGATTCAGCCTTCCCAGTCGGAGGCAGGTAGAGGTTTGATGTAGATCCGGGCTTTTCTCCGGGCGGCGGGGGAGCAGAACACAGCAGTGTCGCAGTCTCGGAATAGGATTCATAGTCGATCAGTAATGGCAGACACAGTTCAGCCGGCTCATAGCCCAAGATCGCCTCCAAGGCATGAGGGACGTGGGGATCGACGGGATCAGTACAGGAACCGTGAGCAGCATGATCACCGACTCGACCGTGATGATCGTCGTCGAGTGCCCACGCCTCCTCCAAGGAGTGGGTCATACGTGCCTCGGCAACACGATGACAAACGCCCTCACAGTGGTGGGCGAAGGATTCCAGTCGACCCCCGGGAGCCAGGCTTTGACGCGGGATCTATTCTCGTTCAAGGTCTGGTGGACAGGAACAGGGCACACAGAGATGGCCACGACAGAGATTATCCGACCGGCAGCAGAGTGCATGTGTCAGGTCCCGAGTGTTTTAGCAGAGCTATTAGAGCAGCAGTGATTCCTCCCAACTTCAGGTTGGCGACTGGAGTCAGCAAGTTCACTGGTGAGTCCAAGCCTGCCACTTGGCTAGAGGACTACCGAGTGGCTGTGCAGATTGGTGGTGGCAATGATGAAGTGGCCATGAAGCACCTTCCTCTGATGTTAGAAGGCTCGGCCAGAGCGTGGTTGAATTAGTTAGCGCTCGGCAGTATTTATAGTTGGGAAGAGCTTGCCCGAGTTTTTGTTAGAACATTTGAAGGTACATGCAAATGGCTAGCAGGGCTAATAGAGCTGCAATCCTATGTGCAGAAGCCGAATGAAACCTTGAGGGATTATATCCAGAGATGGATCACGTTGCACCACATGGTGGAGAATGTATCAGATCACCAAGCAGTTTGTGCCTTCAAGGAAGGCGTCAAGTATCGAGAATTGAATCTGAAGTTCGGTCGGACCGGAGATATGTCTCTCAGTCGAATGATGGAAATTACCACCAAGTATGCTAATGGTGAAGAGGAGGATCGGCTCCGGAGTGGCAAGCACAAAATAGTCGCCCACGAAACCGGAGGAGGGAAATCCTGTCGGAAGCAGAAGCGCAAAGCCGAGCCAGCTGCTCCTAGAGAAGCCTTAGCCGTAACTCAAGGAAAGTTCAAGGGGAAGCCCAAAGGACCATGGAACCCCAAGAAAGTAAAAGATCAAGATGGAAATGATGTGTTGGATTTGCCATGCCACATTCACACCAAAAAAGATGAAGAGGGTAATCTCATTTACCCAAAACATACCACTCGACAGTGTCGGCTCCTAATTCAGCAGTTCCGAGAGAAGCAGCCCAAAGAAAAGGAAAAGAGTCGGACAAAGTTGAGGATAAAGAGGAAGATGATGATGGCTACCCCCACGTCAATTCCACTCTAATGATTTTTGCTGATGTTGAGAGCAAAAGTCGACTGAAACTCATCAATAGAGAAGTAAACATGGTCGCTCTGGCGGCACCCAGTTATTTGAAGTGGTCTCAGACTGCCATTACATTCGACCAATCTGATCACCCAGCACACATAGCCTCCCCTGGGAGGCAAGCGTTGGTGGTCGACCAAGTCGTCGAAGGCACTCGGTTGACTAAAGTTCTGATGGATGGTGGCAGTGGCCTGAATATACTGTATGCGGAGACCTTGAAGGGAATGGGCATTCTGATGTCCAGACTTAGTGAAAGAAATATGAGTTTCCATGGGGTGATTCCTGGGAAGAAGGCTGAATCACTCGGCCAGATCGCCCTTGATGTGGTTTTCGGTGATTCCAAGAATTACCGCAAAGAAAAGTTGATGTTTGAAGTCGTGGATTTCCAGAGTGCTTATCATGCTATTCTGGGCAGGCCAGCTTATGCATGTTTTATGGCTCGACCATGTTACGTATACCTCAAATTGAAGATGCCTGGTCCTAGAGGAGTGACCACTATCACCGGCAATCGGAAGAAGGCAGAAGAGTGCTTCCAGAAGGGCTCAAAGATCGCCGATACACAAATGGCAGTGGTAGAATTGCAAGAGTATCAAAAGAATGCAGATCCGAGTGGTTTGTTGCGAGCTAGGAAGCCTGCCACAGATTCTGAATTTCAGTCGTCTGGTGAAACAAAGCTAATTCAGATTCACCCGACCGATCCCAATGCTGCTCCGACTCACATTTCGACAACACTCGACTCCAAATAGGAAGAAGCGCTCATCCAGTTCCTCCGTGAGAATTGGGACATCTTTGCATGGAAACCTTATGATATGTTGGGTGTTCCCAGGGGGCTGGCTGAGCACCGTTTGCGAGTCGACCCAAAAGTGAAACCAGTCAAAGAACATCTTCGACGGTCCGCCGTATAGAAGAGAAAAGCAATTGGTGAAGAAGTGGCTCGGCTCCTAGCAGCCGAGTTTATCTGAGAGATTTACCACTCTGAGTGGCTAGCCAATGTTGTCATGGTCCCTAAGAAGGACGACTCACTTCACATGTGCATTGACTTAGCGTATCAATCGGGCCTGCCCGAAAGATCACTTTCCTCTCCCCCGCATCGACCAAATAGTCGACTTGACTGCGGGGTGTGAGCGCTTGTCCTTTTTGGACGCCTATTCCGGGTATCATCAGATCCGACTGTATGGACCCGATGAGATAGAAACGGCTTTCATCACTCCATTTGGGTGCTTCTGTTATGTCACCATGCCATTCGGCCTGAAGAACGCTGGAGCCACATTCATGAGGATGATTCAGAAGTGTTTACTCACTCAAATCAGTCGGAATGTGGAAGCATACATGCATGACATTGTGGTCAAGTCACGTAAAGGTTCCGACCTGCTGGCTGACCTTGCTGAAACTTTTGCCAACCTCAGAAGGTATGATATCAAGCTTAATCCATCAAAGTGCACATTCGGAGTTTCGGGCGGAAAATTACTCGGTTTCCTTGTTTCCAAACGGGGGACCGACGCTAACCCAGAGAAAGTTGGTGCTATACTCCGAATGAAACGCCCTGTGCGTGTCCACGGTGTCGATAAGCTTACTGGTTGTTTGGCCGCCTTAAGTCGATTCATTTCTCGCCTCGGTGAAAAGGCATTGCCTCTTTACCGACTGATGAAGAAGTCTGATAAGTTCGAGTGGACTCCTGAAGCTGATGCAGCATTTGCAGAGCTCAAAGCCCTGCTTTCCACCCAGCCGGTGCTTGCTGCCCCAATCAGCAAAGAGCCTTTACTGCTTTACATTGCAGCCACTGGATAAGTTGTCAGTACAGTACTTATGGTCGAGCGGGAAGAAGAAGGAAAAGCCTATAAAGTTCAGCGCCCAGTATATTATGTTTCTGAAGTTCTGACTCCATCAAAGAAAAGATATCCACATTATCAGAAGCTGGTTTATGGGATTTATATGACCACGAAGAAGGTTGCTCACTACTTCTCTAACCATTCCATTACAGTCGTCAGTGACGCTCCATTATCAAAGATTCTGAACAATAGAGATGCAACTGGTCGAGTGGCAAAGTGGGCGATTGAACTCCTTCCCTTGGATATCAAATTTGAGGCAAAGAAAGCTATCAAGTCCCAAGCAATAGATGATTTCCTCGCCGAGTGGATCGAACCGACCCAAGTCCACTCGAAGCACTGGACCATGTTCTTTGATGGCTCCAAAATGCTGAATGGTTCTGGTGCTGGGGTGGAACTAGTATACCCCCGAGGAGACAAGCTCAGATATGTTCTCTAGATTAACTTTGATTCCTCCAATAACGAAGCGGAATATGAAGCACTCTTATATGGGTTACGTATGGCCATTTCACTCGGCGTCCGTCGCCTCATGGTCTACGGCGACTCAGATTTGGTAGTCAATCAAGTGATGAAGGAGTGGGACGTCAGAAGCCCAACTATGACTAGTTACTGCAATGCGGTGAGGAAGTTGCAAAAGAAATTTGAGGGGTTAGAGCTCTGCTACCTATTGAGCACTGCGTTGGATTTCCTTGAAGAGGAAATGATGATGCAGCAAAGTAGCGTAAGTATTTCCCTCAGTTTTTGAGAACCAAGGTATCAATCCAGTAGGAGGCTACGCGCAAGTCCCTCGTACCTGCACAAAACAAATAACTCCTCGCAACCAACGCGATAAGGGGTTGTCAATCACTTCACGGTCACTTAAAGATTGAACCCAAAGCTAAGCACTTCTCCCATTGCAAGAAAGATCAATCTAGTAGGCCAAACCAAACTGATAATTCGAAGAGACTTGCAAAGATAACCAATCATACATAAAAGAATTCAGAGAAGATTCAAATATTGTTCATAGATAATCTTGATCATAAACCCACAATTCATCGGTCTCAACAAACACACCGCAAAAATAAGATTACATCAAATAGATCTCCACGAGAGAGGGGGAGAACATTGTATTGAGATCCAAAAAGAGAGAAGAAGCCATCTAGCTACTAACTATTGACCCGAAGGTCTGAGGAAAACTACTCACACTTCATCAGAGAGGCTATGGTGATGATGTAGAAGCCCTCCATGATGGAAGCCCCTCCGGCGGAGCTCCGGAACAGGCCCCAAGATGGGATCTCGTGGGTACAGAAGGTTGCGGCGGTGGAATTAGGTTTTTGGCTCCGTATCTGATTGTTTGGGGGTACATAGGTATATATAGGAGGAAGGAGTACGTCGGTGGAGCAACAGGGGGCCCACGAGGGTGGAGGACGCGCCCTGGGGGGTGGGCGCGCCCCCTACCTCGTGGCCTCCTCCTTTCTTTCTTGACATAGGTTCCAAGTCTCCCGGATCATAATCTTCCTAAAAATCACGTTCCCGAAGGTTTCATTCCGTTTGGACTCCGTTTGATATTCCTTTTCTGCGAAACTCTGAAATAGGAAAAAACAACAATTCTGGGCTGGGCCTCCGGTTAATAGGTTAGTCCCAAAAATAATATAAAAGTGGATAATAAAGCCCAATAATGTCCAAAACAGTAGATAATATAGCATGGAGCAATCAAAAATTATAGATACGTTGGAGACGTATCAGGCATCCCCAAGCTTAATTCCTACTCGTCCTCGAGTAGGTAAATGATAAAAAGGATAATTTATGATGCGGAGTGCTACTTGGCATAATTTCAATGTAATTATTCTTAATTGTGGTATGAATATTCAGATCCGAAAGATTCAAGAAAAAAGTTCATATTGACATAAAAATAATAATACTTCAAGCATACTAACAAAGCAATCATGTCGTCTCAAAATAACATGGCCAAAGAAAGTTATCCCTACAAAATCATATAGTCTGACTATGCTCTATCTTCACCACACAAAGTATTTAAATCATGCACAACCCCGATGACAAGCCAAGCAACTGTTTCATACTTTTGACATTCTCAAACTTTTTCAATCTTCACGCAATACATGAGCGTGAGCCATGGATATAGCACTATATGTGGAATAGAATGGTGGTTGTGGAGAAGACAAAAAGGGGAAGATAGTCTCACATCAACTAGGCGTATCAACGGGCTATGCAGATGCCCATTAATAGATATCAATGTGAGTGAGTAGGGATTGCCATGCAACGGATGCACTAGAGCTATAAGCATATGAAAGCTCAACAAAAGAAACTAAGTGGGTGTGCATCCAACTCGCTTGCTCACGAAGACCTAGGGCATTTTGAGGAAGCCCATCATTGGAATATACAAGCCAAGTTCTATAATGAAAAATTCCCACTAGTATATGAAAGTGACAAAATGAGAGACTCTCTATTATGAAGATCATGGTGCTACTTTGAAGCACAAGTGTGGTAAAAGGATAGTAACATTGTCCCTTCTCTCTTTTTCTCTCATTTTTTTATTTGGGCCTTTTCTCTTTTCTTTTATGGCCTCTTTTCTCTCTTTTTTTATTTTTTGTCCGGAGTCTCATCCCGACTTGTGGGGGAATCATAGTCTCCATCATCCTTTTCCTCACTTGGGACAATGCTCTAAAAATGAAGATCATCACACTTTTATTTTCTTACAACTCAACAATTACAAATCGATACTTAGAACAAAATATGACTCTATATGAATGCCTCCAGCGGTGTACCGGGATATGCAATGAATCAAGAGTGACATGTATGAAAGAATTATGAACGGTGGCTTTGACACAAATACGATGTCAACTACATGATCATGCTAAGGAATATGACGATGATGGAGCGTGTCATAATAAAGGAACGGTGGAAAGTTGCATGGCAATATATCTCGGAATGGCTATGGAAATGCCATAATAGGTAGGTATGGTGGCTGTTTTGAGGAAGGTATATGGTGGGTGTATGATACCGGTGAAAAGTGCGCGGTATTAGAGAGGCTAGCAATGGTGGAAGGAAGAAAAGTGCGTATAATCCATGGACTCAACATTAGTCATGAAGAACTCATATACTTATTGCAAAAATCTACAAGTTACCAAAGCAAAGTATTACGCGCATGCACCTAGGTGGATAGATTGGTAGGAAAATACCATCGCTCGTCCCCGACCGCCACTCATAAGGAAGACAATCAATAAATAAATCATGCTCCGACCTCATCACATAACGGTTCACCATACGTGCATGCTACGGGAATCACAAACTTTAACACAAGTATTTCTCAAATTCACAACTACTCAACTAGCATGACTCTAATATCACCATCTTCATATCTCAAAACAATTATCAAGCATCAAACTTCTCTTAGTATTCAACACACTCAAAAGAAAGTTTTACAAATATTGAATACCAAGCATATTAAGATTATTAAAGCAAATTACCATGCTATTTAATAATCTCAAAATAATCAAAGTGAAGCATGAGAGATCAATAGTTTCTATAAAACAAATCCACCACCGTGCTCTAAAAGATATAAGTGAAGCACTAGAGCAAAACTATATAACTCAAAAGATATAAGTGAAGCACATAGATGATAACCCACAAGTATAGGGGATCAATTGTAGCCTCTTTCGATAAGTAAGAGTGTCGAACCCAACGAGGAGCTAAAGGTAGAACAAATATTCCCTCAAGTTCTATCAACCACCGATACAACTCTGCGCACACTTGACGTTCGCTTTTCCGAAAACAAGTATGAAACTAGAAGTACTTTGTAGGTGTTTTTGGATAGGTTTGCAAGAATATAAAGAGCGCGTAAATAAAAGCTAGGGGCTGTTGTAAGTAAAGAAGCAATAAAGTAAATATAGCGAGTGTGGAAAAGTGGTGGTAGGAGTTGCGAAATTGTCTCTAAGCAATTGACTACTTTACTAGACCGATAGCAAGTATTATGTGGGAGAGGCCACTGCTAGCATGTCATCCCTTACTTGGAATTCTATGCACTTATAATTGGAACTATTAGCAAGCATCCGCAACTACTAACGTTCATTAAGGTAAAACCCAACCATAGCATGAAGATATATTGGCCCCCTTCAATCCCGTATGCATCAATTTCTATGCTAGGTTGAAGCTTCTGTCACTCTTGCCCTCCAATACATAGTCCTATCAACATACAACTAACCCTATGGTGTGATCCACGCGCGCGCTCATATGATGGGCACCAAAGGACAGCAACATAACCACAAGCAAATTAAATCAATCATAGCAATTCATCAACCACCGATAGGACAATGAAAATCTACTCAAACATCATAGGATGACAACACATCATTGAATAATAATATGAAGCATAAAGCACCATGTTCAAGTAGAGGGTACAACGGGTTGCGGGAGAGTGGACCGCTGTAGATAGAGTGGGAAGGTGATGGAGATGTTGGTGAAGATGACGGTGGTGTTGGTGTAGATCGCAGTGATGATGATGGCCCCCGGCGGCGTTCCGGCGCCACCGAAAGCGAGGGGGAGAGAACCCCCTCCTCCTTCTTCTTCCTTGACCTCCTCCCTAGATGGGAGAAGGGTTTCCCCTATGGTCCATGGCCTCCATGGCGTGGGAGGGGCGAGAGCCCCTCCGGGATTGGATCTGTCTCTGTCTCTCTCAGTTTCTGCGTTACATTTCTTTGCCCTTTCACCGTTTCATATATATATGGAGATCCGTAACTCCGATTGGACTGAAACCTTCGCCGTGATTTTTTCTCCAAAATTAGCTTTCTTGCGGCGAAGAAGGGCATCAACCGCCTTCTGGTGGCCCACGAGGGTGGGGGGCGCGCCCTCCTGGGGAGGGCGTGGGCCCCTGCCTTGTGGCCACCTCGGACACCGTTTCACGTTGATCTTTTTCCCAGATTTTCCAAATATTCCAAAAATAAGCTACGTCCGTTTTTAACCTGTTTGGACTCTGTTTGATATGGATATTCTGCGAAACCAAAAACATGCAACAGACAGGAACTGGCACTGGGCACTGTATCAATATGTTAGTCCCAAAAATAGTATAAAAAGTTGCCAAAAAGTATATGAAAGTTGTAGAATATTGGAATGGAACAATAAAAAATTATAGATACGATGAAGACGTATCAGCATCCCCAAGCTTAATTCCTGCTCGTCCTCGAGTAGGTAAATGATAAAAAAGATAATTTTTGATGTGGAATGCTACCTAGCATAATCTTTATCATATGTCTAATCATGGCATGAACATTAAGACACGAGTGATTCAAAGCAATAGTCTGTCCTTTACCATAAATACAATAATAGTTCAAGCATACCAACCAAGCAATTATGTCTTATTGAAATAACATAGCCAAAGAAAGCTCATCCCTACAAAATCATATAGTCTCGCTATGCTCCATCTTCACCACACAAAATATTCACATCATGCACAACCCCGATGACAAGCCAAGCAATTGTTTCATACTTTTGACGTTTCTCAAACCTTTTCAACTTTCACGCAATACATGAGCGTGAGCCATGGACATAGCACTATAGGTGGAATATAATATGAAGATGGGGGTTATGTGGAGAAGACAAAAAAGGAGAAAGTCTCACATCAACTAGGCGTATCAACGGGCTATGGAGATGCCCATTAATAGATATCAATGTGAGGAGTAGGGATTGCCATGCAACGGGTGCACTAGCGCTATAAGTATATGAAAGCTCAAACTGAAACTAGGTGGGTGTGCATCCAACTTGCTTGCTCATGAAGACCTAGGGCATTTGAGGAAGCCCATCGTTGGAATATACAAGCCAAGTTATATAATGAAAATTCTCACTAGTATATGAAAGTGATAACTCAAGAGACTCTCTATATGAAGAACATGGTGCTACTTTGAAGCACAAGTGTGGAAAAAGGATAGTAACATTTCCCCTTTTCTCCTTTTCTCTCTTTTTTTGTTTTCTCTTTTTGTTTTCTCTTTTTTGGGCCTTCTCTTTTTTTTGGCCTTTCTTTTTTTTATTTTTTTATTTTTTTTATTTTTTCGTCCGGAGTCTCATCCCGACTTGTGGGGGAATCGTAGTCTCCATCATCCTTTCCTCACTGGGGCAATGCTCTAATGATGATCATCACAGTTTTATTTACTTACAACTCAATATTACAACTCGATATCTAGAACAAAGATATGACTCTATATGAATGCCTCCGGCGGTGTACCGGGATGTGCAATGATCTAGCGTGGCAATGACATCAAAAACGGACAAGCCATGGAGACATCATGCTAGTTATCTTACGATCATGCAAAGCAATATGACAATAAATGCTCAAGTCATGTATGCATGATGATGGAAGTTGCATGGCAATATATCTCGGAATGGCTATGGAAATGCCATGATAGGTAGGTATGGTGGCTGTTTTGAGGAAGATATAATGAGGTTTATGTGTGATAGAGCGTATCGTATCACGGGGTTTGGATGCACCGTGAAGTTTGCACCAACTCTCGTGGTGAGAAAGCGCAATGCACTGCATCAAGAGGCTAGCAATGATGGAAGGGTGAGAGTGTGTATAATCCATGGACTCAACATTAGTCATAAAGAACTCACATACTTATTGCAAAAATCTATTAGTCATCAAAACAAAGTACTACGCGCGTGCTCCTAGGGGGATAGATTGGTAGGAAAAGACCATCGCTCGTCCCCGACGCCACTCATAAGGAAGACAATCAATAAATAAATTATGCTCCGAGTTCATCACATAACGGTTCACCATACGTGCATGCTATGGGAATCACAAACTTCAACACAAGTATTTCTACAATCCACAACTACCCACTAGCATGACTCTAATATCACCATCTTTATATCGCAAAACTATTGCAAGGAATCAAACATATCATATTCAGTGATCTACAAGTTTATGTAGGATTTTATGACTAACCATGTGAATGACCAGTTCCTGGCATCTCTCTAAATAGATATAAGTGAAGCAAGAGAGTTTAATTCTTTCTACAAAAGATATGCCCACGCTCTAACAAATATAAGTGAAGCAAAAGAGCATTCTACAAATGGCGGTTGTCTAAGTAAAGAGAAGCAGCAATCCAAGCTTCAAATGATATAAGTGAAGCACATGAAGCATTCTATAAAGCCATACTCAAAAGATATAAGTGAAGTGCAATGAGCATTCTATAAATCAAACAAGGACTATCTCATACCAGCATGGTGCATAAAAGAAAAATGAAAACTAAATGCAAAAGACGCTCCAAGATTTGCACATATCGCATGAATGAAACGAATCCGAAAACATACCAATACTTGTTGAAGAAAGAGGGGATGCCTTCCGGGGCATCCCCAAGCTTAGACGCTTGATTTTCCTTGAATATTTACTTGGGGTGCCTCGGGCATCCCCAAGCTTGAGCTCTTGCCTCTCTTCCTTCTTCTCACATCGAAACCTTCTCGATCATCGAACACTTCATCCACACAAAACTTCAACAGAAAACTCGATAAGATCCGTTAGTATAATAAAGCAAATCACTACTCTAAGTAATGTTGAAAACCAATTCATATTTTTTTTGCATTGTGTCTACTGTGGCATAACTTTTTCATGGCTTAATCCACTGATATAAATTGATAGATTCATCAATACAAGCAAACTATGCATAAAAAACAGAATCTGTCAAAAACAGAACAGTATGAAATAATATGAACATTCACAATACTTATGATACTTGAAAAATTCTTCCAAAATTAGGAAAAATAAAAACTTTGTATAGAAAGATAGTGCAAAAAGAATCAGAACCATTCAACGTTCCAGTAAAAAAATGTAAAATCGCGCACTACTGCCAAAATTTCTGTCCTGCACCGTACAAACCAACAAGTACTGTAAACATCCTAAAGGCAAACCTTGGCACATTATTTTTACAACACAATGGAATTGTACAAGGGGATAATTATTTTTGTTGAAAAGTTTATGTAATCAAGATTCACAAAGTTGTCGTGAGCATGAACAAAGTTCAAGGAGCTCTCCCACTTCAACAATGCTTGTCTTTCTCACTTTCCCTTTCCTTTTTGAAAAGTTTTGGGTTCCCCTCTTTATTTTTGTTGTTTTTAAACTATATGAAATCACTCAACAGAAATAAAATGACTCTCTAAAACTTCCGGATTGTCTCCCTGGCAGCGCTTTCTTTAAAGCCATTAAGCTAGGCATATAGTGCTCAAGTAGCGAATGCACCCGGATCCCAAGGTATATCAAAGCCAATTTGAATCAACAATGATTTGTAATTTAGTAGTGAGCACAAAGCAACATATATCATGTAATGACAAAGTCTAACTCTCTTCCTATGCATCGGCATGTCATAAAAGAACAATTCATGCACACAAGGTAAAGGCCAATGCATAGTATAAGCAGTTTCTTGCAATTTTATCGTGTTGGAAACATAGAGAGGTGGAGATATAGTTCCTCTCTCATAATAATTGCAAGTAGGAGCAGCAAGCACATGCATATTATACTCATGAAAATCATCATGTGCAACGGTAAAAGGCAACCCATTAATATAATCCTTAATAAAAGCAAACTTCTCCGATATAGTGTAGTTGGGAGAATTCAAAAGATAATAGGACTATCATGCGTGGGTGCAATAGCAACAATTTCATGTTTAACATAAGGAACTATAGAAAGTTCATCTCCATAAGCATAATTCATATTGGCATCTTGGCCACAAGCATAGCAAGCATCATCAAAAAGGGATATTTCAAAAGAATCAACGAGATCATAGCAATTATCATAGCATTCATCCTTCGGTAAGCATGAAGGGAAATTAAACAATGTATGAGTTGAAGAGTTACTCTCATTAGAAGGTGGGAACAGGTGATCAATCCGCTCTTCCTCCTTTTGTTCTTCGCTCTCCTCCTCATCTTTTTCATCCAATGAGCTCACAGTTTCATCAACTTCTTCTTCCATAGATTCCTGCAAAATATTAGTCTCTTCTTGGACAACGGAGACTTTCTCAATAAGGGCATTAATTTCATAATTGTATTCATAATTCTCGTAACAATATTTCAGGATAGCTAGATTTTCAGGTCTATAAACAGCATCATCAAAATCTTCAAACTCTTTAAACATAGATTCAATTTCATAAGCACCCATAAAATCAACAAATTCTTCTATTTGTTCCACATCATAGTAATCATATATACCATTAGCATAAGAAGCTAAGGTTTTATTATAATTAAATTTGCATAAAAAGGGAAGGTGTGGAGCCTTCATCCTGGAGCAACAAGTATAATCATAACTCAAGCATACTTGCCGAGCATACCACTTCAATATATAAATTTGATCCCATAACAGTTTCCCTTTTTGTGTCAAGCGATAATCCCTAAAGTATTCACGTTGATCCAACGTTACTCCCATTACATAATTGAATGGGTTTTTCTCAGGATTATTAAAGTAGTACATAATATCTTTCACATAACCAGCATCGAGGGTTTTAGGAGGTTCCTCATCTCCATGAGTAGCAAGTACACCTAATGTTTTTGGTATTTCATGTTCCATATCCAAAACTAAAGATAAAGACCAACTAAGAACATAAAATAAAATTACTTAGTGATAAAGCAAACAAGCACACACGAGAATATTCACCCCACGCTATTGCTCCCGGCAACGGCGCCAGAAAAAGGTCTTGATAACCCACAAGTATAGGGGATCAATTGTAGCTTCTTTCGATAAGTAAGAGTGTCGAACCCAACGAGGAGCTAAAGGTAGAACAAATATTCCCTCAAGTTCTATCGACCATCGATACAACTCTACGCACACTTGACGTTAAACTTAGGAAACAAGTATGAAACTAGAAGTACTTTGTAGGTGTTTTTGGATAGGTTTGCAAGAATATAAAGAGCGCGTAAATAAAAGCTAGGGGCTGTTGTAAGTAAAGAAGCAATAAAGTAAATATAGCGAGTGTGGAAAAGTGGTGGTAGGAGTTGCGAAATTTTCCCTAAGCAATTGACTACTTTACTAGACCGATAGCAAGTATTATGTGGGAGAGGCCACTGCTAGCATGTCATCCCTTACTTGGATATCTATGCACTTATGATTGGAACTATTAGCAAGCATACGCAACTACTAACGTTCATTAAGGTAAAACCTAACCATAGCATTAAGATATATTGGACCCCCTTCAATCCCGTATGCATCAATTTCTATGCTAGGTTGAAGCTTCTGTCACTCTTGCCCTCCAATACATAGTCCTATCAACATACAACTAACCCTATGGTGTGATCCACGCGCACACTCATATGATGGGCACCAAATGACAGCAATATAACCGCAAGAAAATTAAATCAATCATAGCAATTCATCAACCACTGATAGGACAACGAAAATCTACTCAAACATCATAGGATGACAACACATCATTGAATAATAATATGAAGCATAAAGCACCATGTTCAAGTAGAGGGTACAACGGGTTGCGGGAGAGTGGACCGCTGTAGATAGAGGGGGAAGGTGATGGAGATGTTGGTGAAGATGACGATGGTGTTGGTGTAGATCGCGGTGATGATGATGGCCCCCGGCGGCGTTCCAGCACCACCGAAAGCGAGGGGGAGAGAACCCCCCTCCTTCTTCTTCTTCCTTGACCTCCTCCCTAGATGGGAGAAGGGTTTCCCCTCTGGTCCATGGCCTCCACGGCGTGGGAGGGGCGAGAGCCCCTCCGAGAGAGAGCCCCTCCGAGATTGGATCGGTCTCTCTGTCTCTCTCTATTTCTGTGTTCTGTTCTGCTGCCCTTTCACCGTTTCATATATATATATATATGGAGATCCGTAACTCCGATTGGACTAAAACCTTTGTCGTGATTTTTTTCCAAAAAATAGCTTTCTTGCGGCCGAAGAAGGGCATCAGCCACCTTACGGGTGGCCCACGAGGGTGGGGGCGCGCCCTCCTGGGGAGGGCGTGGGCCCCTGCCTCGTGGCCACCTCGGACACCGTTTCGTGTTGATCTTTTTCCCCAAAAATCAGAACATTCTGTAGGAATCTGTAACTAACGCAAACTTATGGAACTCCGAAAAATCAGCCAAAATAGCACGACCTGGGCAATTTGTTTATTGATCAGCAACAATTGGAATCACTATTTTATCACGTTCTGGTGATTTTTAACAATTGTTTTCGTGAACAGAAAGTTTCTGGAAATTACAGCAAGATCAAATAACTATCATCCAAGATGATCCTATAGGTTTAACTTGGCACAAACACTAATTAAAACATAAAAACACATCTAACCAGAGGCTAGCACAAGTATTTATTCCTAAACAGAAGCAAAAACAAAAAAAACTAAAAATAAAATTGGTTGCCTCCCAACAAGCGCTATCGTTTAACGCCCCTAGCTAGGCATAAAAGCAAGGATAGATCTAGGTATTGCCATCTTTGGTAGGCAATCCATAAGTGGCTCTCATGATAGATTCATATAGTAATTTCATTTTCTTCCTAGGGAAGTGTTCCATGCCCTTCTTTAATGGAAATTGGAATCTAATATTCCATTCCTTCGTATCAATAATTGCACGAATCGTTCTAAGAAAAGGTCTACCAAGAATAATAGGACATGAAGGATTGCAATCTATATCAAGAACGATAAAATCTACTGGCACATAGTTCCTATTTGCAACAATAAGAACATCATTAATTCTTCCCATAGGTTTCTTAATGGTGGAACCCGCAAGGTGCAAATTAAGAGAGCAATCATCAAAATCATGGAAATCTAGCAAATCCCACAAAATTTTGGGAATAGTGGAAACACTAGCACCCAAATCACATAAAGCATGGAATTCATGATCCTTAATCTTAATTTTAATAGTTGGTTCCCACTCATCATAAATTTTTCTAGGGATAGAAACTTCCAACTCAAGTTTTTCTTCATAAGATTGCATTAAAGCATCAACGATATGTTTAGTAAAGGCTTTATTTTGACTATAAGCATGAGGAGAATTTAGCACGGATTGCAACAAGGAAATAAAATCAATCAAAGAGCAATTTTCATAATTAAATTCCTTGAAATCCAAAATAGTGGGTTTAGCAACATCTAGGGTTTTGATTTCTTCAATCCCACTTTTATCAATTTTAGCATCGAGATCTAAAAACTCCGAATTTTTGGAACGCCTTCTAGGTAAAGGTGGATCATATTCAGTCCCATCATTATCAAGATTCATATTGCAAAACAAAGATTTAATAGGGGACACATCAATAACTTTTAGATCTTCATCTTTATTTTCATAGGAAATAGAAGAACACGCTCTTATAAAGGCATCTTTCTTAGCACACATCCTAGCGGTTCTTTCTTTGAACTCATCAATGGAAATTCTCATGGCTTTGATAGACTCATTGATATCATGCTTAGGAGGAATAGATCTAAGCTTTAAAGAATCAACATCAAGAGAAATTCTATCAACATTCCTAGCCAAATCATCAACTTTAAGCAATTTCTCTTCAAGCAAAGCATTGAAATTCTTTTGCGAATTCATAAATTCTTTAACACTAGTCTCAAATTCAGAAGGTATCTTATTAAAATTTCCATAAGAGTTGTTGTAGGAATTTCCATAATTATTAGAAGGATTACTAGGATAAGGCCTAGGATTAAAGTTTCCTCTATACGCGTTGTTACCAAAATTATTCCTACCAACAAAATTCACATCCATAGATTAATTATTATTCTCAATCAAAGTATACAAGGGCATATCATTAGGATTAGAAGAAACACTCTTACTAGCAAATAATTTCATAAGTTCATCCATCTTTCCACTCAAAACATTAATTTCTTCTATCGCATGCACCTTTTTATTAGTAGATCTTTAAGTGTGCCATTGAGAATAATTAACCATAATATTATCTAGGAGTTTAGTAGCTTCTCCTAAAGTGATTTCCATAAAGTGCCTCACGCCCGAATTTAAAAGATTTCTAGAAGCAAAATTCAATCCGGCATAAAATTTTGGTATAATCATCCACAAATTCAAACCATGAGTAGGGAAATTACGTATCATTAATTTCATCCTCTCCCAAGCTTGTGCAACATGTTCATGATCAAGTTGTTTAAAATTCATAATATCGTTTCTAAGAGAGATGATCTTAGCGGGAGGAAAATACTTAGAGATAAAAGCATCTTTGCACTTGTTCCAAGAATCAATACTATTTTTAGGCAAAGACGAAAACCAAGCTTTAGCACGATCTCTAAGCGAAAAAGGAAATAGCTTCAATTTAATGATATCATTATCAACATATTTCTTCTTTTGCATATCACACAAATAAACGAAGCTATTTAGATGAGTAGCGGCATCTTCACTAGGAAGGCCGGCGAATCGATCTTTCATGACAAGATTCAACAAAGCAGCATTGATTTCACAAGATTCAGTATTGGTAAGAGGAGAAATCGGAGTGCTAAGGAAATCATTATTGTTGGTATTGGTAAAGTCACATAATTTGTTATTATCTTGAGTCATCGTGACAAACAAGCAATCCAACACACAAGCAAACAAAAAGCAAGCGAAAAAGAGGCAAACAGAAAAGAGAGGGCGAATAAAACAGAAAGGGTGAAGTGGGGGAGAGGAAAACGAGAGGCAAATGGCAAATAATGTAATGCGGGAGATAAGGGATTTGTGATAGGTACTTGGTATGTTGACTTTTGCGTAGACTCCTCAGCAACAGCACCATAAATTCTTCTTGCTACCTCTTGAGCGTTGTGTTGGATTTCCTTGAAGAGGAAAGGATGATGCAGCAAAGTAGCATAAGTATTTCCCTCAGTTTTTGAGATCAAAGGTATAAATCCAGTAGGAGGCTACGCGCGAGTCCCTCGTACCTGCACAAAACAAATAACTCCTCGCAACCAACGCGATAAGGGGTTGTCAATCCCTTCATGGTCACTTACGAGAGTGAGATCTGCTAGATATGATAGGATAATATTTTTGGTATTTTTGTGATAAAGATGCAAAGTAAAATAAAAGCAAAGGAAATAACTAAGTGTTGGAAGATTAATATGATGAAGATAGACCCGGGGGCCATAGATTTCACTAGTGGCTTCTCTCAAGAGCATAAGTACTTTATGGTGGGTGACGAATTACTGTTGAGCAATTGACAGAATTGAGCATAGTTATGAGAATATCTAGGTATGATCATGTATATAGGCATCACGTCTGGGACAAGTAGACCGACTCCTGCCTGCATCTACTACTATTACTCCACTCATCGACCGCTATCAAACATGCATCTAGAGTATTAAGTTCATGAAAACAGAGTAACGCCTTAAGCAAGATGACATGATGTAGAGGGGTAAATTCATGCAATATGATAAAAACCCCATCTTGTTATCCTCCATGGCAACAATACAATACGTGCCTTGCTGCCCCCTCACATCCGGAACGGACACCGCAAGATTGAACCCAATGCTAAGCACTTCTCCCATTGCAAGAAAGATCAATCTAGTAGGCCAAACCAAACTGATAATTCGAAGGGACTTGCAAAGATAACCAATCATACATAAAAGAATTCAGAGAAGATTCAAATATTGTTCATAGATAATCTTGATCATAAGCCCACAATTCATCGATCTCAACAAACACACCGCGAAAAGAAGATTACATCAAATAGATCTCCATGAGAGAGGGGGAGAACATATTATTGAGATCCAAAAAGAGAGAAGAAGCCATCTAGCTACTAACTATGGACCCGAAGGAATGAGGAAAACTACTCACACTTCATCGGAGAGGCTATGGTGATGATGTAGAAGCCCTCCATGATGGAAGCCCTCCCATGGAGCTCCTAACAGGCCCCAAGATGGGATCTCGTGGGTACAGAAGGTTGCGGCGGTGGAATTAGGTTTTTGGCTCCGTATCTGATTGTTTGGGGGTACGTAGGTATATATAGGAGGAAGGAGTACGTCGGTGGAGCAACAGGGGGCCCACGAGGGTGGAGGGCGCGCCCTGGGGGGTGGGCGTGCCCCCCTACCTCGTGGCCTCCTCTTTTCTTTCTTGACGTAGGGTCCAAGTCTCCCGGATCATAATCTTCCTAAAAATCACGTTCCCGAAGGTTTCATTCTGTTTGGACTCCGTTTGATATTCCTTTTTTGCGAAACTCTGAAATAGGCAAAAAAACAACAATTCTGGGCTGGGCCTCCGGTTAATAGGTTAGTCCCAAAAAAAATATAAAGTGGATAATAAATCCCAATAATGTCCAAAACAGTAGATAATATAGCATGGAGCAATAAAAAATTATAGATACGTTGAAGACGTATCAAGTTCCATCATATACACCGACTAAAAAATCAAGCAGCCGATGATTTGGCGAAGATAGGTTCCGAGAGGGAAGCCATTCCCAGCAATGTGTTTTTGGAACACATTCATACACCTTCAGTTCAAGAAGATCCTTTCACTGAAGAGCCCCCGCAGCCTAAGAGTGTCACAGATCCGACTGAAGTCGAAGTCCCAGCCGTAATCGACTTGACCATGGAGGTTTTGGTCATCACTCCCGACTGGACAGTGCCATACATTGCGTATATCCTTAGGAAAGAACTCCCAGAGGATGAAGAGGAGGCTCGACAGATCGTCCGTCAATCCAAAGCCTTTACTGTGATAAGGGGACAGCTGTTCAGAGAAAGTGTAGCTGGAGTCAGCCAGAAATGCATAACACCAGAAGAAGGTCGAGTGATCCTCAACGACATCCACTCGGGGACCTGTGGCCACCATGCGTCCTCTCGGACCATTGTGTCCAAAGCATACCGAGCTGGATTTTATTGGCCACATGCAAATGAGATGGCGAAAGATATAGTCGACAAATGTGAAGGCTGCCAGTTCTACTCCAATATGTCCCACAAGCCTACGTCAACCCCGAAGACCATTCCACTCGTCTGGCCTTTTGCTGTTTGTGGGTTGGATATGGTTGGACCCTTGAGGACCGGTAGGAGCAGATTCACGCATGTGCTTGTAGCAGTCGACAAGTTTACCAAATGGATTGAAGCCAAGCCCATCAAGAATCTTGAAGCCAGCACCGCTGTCAGCTTCATCAGAGAGTTGACGTTCAGATATGGGGTTCCGCATAGTATTATCACCGACAATGAATCGAACTTCAATTCTGATGAGTTCAGATCTTTCTGTGCTTCCCAAGGTACTCGAGTCGACTACGCTTTGGTTGCCCACCCCCCAGTCGAATGGACAAGCAAAAAGAGCAAATGGCTTGATTCTCAAAGGACTGAAACCCTGATAGATGCATTATCTCGAACATGAAGTAGGTGCCTGGGTTGATGAACTTCCATCAGTTCTTTGGGGATTGAGGACAACTAACAATTGGTCGACTGGCCGAACTCCATTTTTCTTGGTCTATGGAGCTGAAGTTGTTCTATCGAGTGACTTGCTTCACAGTGCACCCGAAGTCGACCTTTTCTCTAAAGATGAAGCATAAAAGGCCCGGCAAGACGCAGTCGATCTCCTAGAGGAGGAAAGAGAGATGGCCTTAATCCGGTCGACCATTTATCAGCAAGACTTGTGTCGATTCCACGCCAAAAACGTGAGGGGTTGAGCCTTTCAAGAGGGAGACTTGGTTCTTTGATCCGATCAGCAGAAACCACACAAGCTCGCTCCTGCTTGGGAAGGTCCCTTCATCATCACCAGAGTTCTCCACAATGGAGCATACCATCTTTACAATGTCGAGCATCAGAAAGACGAGCTGCGGGCTTGGAGTGCAGAGCTGCTCCGCCCCTTTTATACTTAAGTACTCATTCTGATGAGATGTAATAAGAAATACATTTGTAGTTTGTTTATCAAAGACAAGAGCTTTACAGTCTTCTTAAACGATTGTTGTTGCTTATGTTTGTGTTTCAAATCCCCCAGTGCGTGACTTAGCCGCGAATCCGCTTCGCCTAAGTTTGAAAACTCCTACCGAGTGATGACCAAGCCTCTCACTCGGGAGCTTAGCCGCGAATCCGTTTCACATAAGTTTGAAAAATCCTACCGAGTGATGAGCAAGCCTCTCACTCGGGGGCTTAGCTACAGTCCAGTAGTCGCCTAAGTTTGAAAAATCCTACCGAGTGGTGAGCAAACCTCTCACTCGGGGGCTTAGCCGCAGTCCAGTACTCGCCTAAGTTTAAAAAATCCTACCGAGTGGTGAGCAACCCTCCCACTCGGGGGCTTAGTTGCAGTCCAGTACTCGCCTAAGTTTGAAAAATCCTACCGAGTGGTGAGCAACCCTCCCACTCGGGGGCTTAGCTGCAATCCAGTACTCGCCTAAGTTTGAAAAATCCTACCGAGTGGTGAGCAACCCTCCCACTCGGGGGCTTAGCTGCAGTCCAGTACTCGCCTAACTTTGAAAATCCTACCGAGTGGTGAGCAACCCTCCCACTCGGGTGACTTAGCTGCAGTCCAGTACTCGCCTAAGTTTGAAAAATAATACCGAGTGGTGAGCAACCCTCCCACTCAGGGGGCTTAGCTGCAGTCCAGTACTCGCCTAAGTTTGAAAAATCTTACCGAGTGGTGAGAAACCCTCCCACTCGAGGGCTTAGCTGCAGTCCAGTACGCGCCTAAGTTTAAAAAATCCTACTGAGTGGTAAGCAACCCTCCCACTCGGGGGCTTAGCTGCAGTCCAGTACTCGCCTAAGTTTAAGAAATCCAACTGACTGGTGAGCAACCCTCCCACTCGGGGGCTTAGCCGCAGTCCAGTACTCGCCTAACTTTGAAAAATCCTACCGAGTGGTGAGCAACCCTCCCACTCGGGGGATTAGCTGCAGTCCAGTAATCGCCTAAGTTTGAAAATCCTACCGAGTGGTGAGAAACCCTCCCACGCTGGGGCTTAGCTGTAGTCCAGTACTTGCCTAAGTTTGAAAAATCCTACCGAGTGATTAGCAACCCTCCCACTCAGGGGCTTAGCTGCAGTCCATTACTCACCTAAGTTTGAAAAATCCTACCGAGTGGTGAGCAACCCTCCCACTCGGGGCTTAGTCATAGTCCAAGATTACTACTTTGAGTTTGAAAAATCCTACCGAGTGGTGAGCAACCCTCCCACTCGTGGGCTTAGCTGCAGTCCAGTACTCGCCTAAGTCTAAAACCCATACCTATCGGCAAGGACGATGAGGTGCAGGTCGACTGCAACCTTCTCCTTCGGAGCTGCACCACAAGTACAACGTGCGCTCCAACCCTATCCGCAAGGACGACGAGGTGCAGATCGAATGCAACCTTCTCCTTCGGAGCTGTGCCACAAATACAACATGCGCTCCATCACTATCCGCAAGGACAACGAGGTGCATGTTGACTGCTACCTTCTCCTTCGGAGCTGCGCCACAAATACAACATGCGCTCCATCCCTATCCGCAAGGACAACAAGGTGCATTCGACTGCAACCTTCTCCTTCAGAGCTGCACCACAAGTACAACGTGCGCTCCATCCCTATCCGCAAGGACGACGAGGCGCAGGTAGATTGGAGTCTCCACTTCAGAGCTGCATATCAAACACAAAGGTCATTCCAAATGAAGAAGAAATTCCACTCGAAAGCAATCACAAGCATATCCAGAGATAAATCAAGTTCAGATAAATCCTAAAGTTCAAGACCACAGATCAAAGTACTCGGGCATTCAGCCCGAAGGAGTTTAACGACTACAAAAATCACTCGGCATCCTGAGGCAAATTTAAGGTGGAGCATAAAAGTTTGTTCACTCCGCAAGAGGAGGGCTGGCAGGCTCGACGAATTCGTCCAAGTCAATTCCATCGGCAATCCGAGTGGCGGCAGCAATGAAAGTCTCCATGAAGGATTGGAAATCATGCTTCTTGGTGTTGGCAACCTTGATCGCTGCCAGCTTCTCTTCTCGCGCTTCCTTGCAATGGACACGAACCAAAGACAGAGCCACATCAGCACCGCACCGGGCAGAAGACTTCTTCCATTCTTGCACTCGACCGGGGACTTCATTAAGTCGAGTCATCGATACTCGAGGTCATTCTCGAGCGCCGTTGCCCTGTGCCAGTCTTTGTGTCGATCCGCGACATTGCGACCTTCAGTCGAGCAAGATAATCAACAACACCACCGATGCGAGATTCCAGTCAGAGCACATTCATGGCAGCTTCATCCTTCACTGGAGAGTTGATGGGGTCCATGCTTGGTTCAATTCGCCCGGTCTCTTCCTCGAAGTCCCGGCAAAACTCTGCATGCACAATTCAAGGGTGAGTCAATGGTTATATGCTGAGTTGATGAGAACAAACCAGTCGGATCAAAGAAAATACCTTCAAGCATGACGAACAACTTCTTAGCAAGGCTTCTCAGATAACTCTCCAGATCGTTCCTCCTGCGGCACCTTCCATCTTCTCGTTCAGATTGACCTTGTCCTTCTTCAAGCGAGTTACTTCCTTATTGGCTTCGTCCAGAGCAGCTTTTAGCTTGGCGTTTTCTTCCTCCAATTTGCCGATTGAAGCCAACTTCTGTTCAGCTAGAGCGGTTTTCTCATCAGCTTTTTTCTGCGCGGCCGCCAGATCTTGATCCTTTTTCGCCAGAGCTTGGTCCAATTTCTCTGAAAGAAATAATGCTTGATTCATAAAAAGCAGAATGAAATCCAGTTCAGGGATAAATCAGTTGACAAGTCTTTCTTACCAGCATCAATGATATGTTTAGTAAAGGCTTTATTTTGACTATAAGCATGAGGAGAATTTAGCACGGATTGCAACAAGGAAATACAATCAATCAAAGAGCAATTTTCATAATTAAATTCCTTGAAATCCAAAATAGTGGATTTAGCAACATCTAGGGTTTTGATTTCTTCAATCCCACTTTTATCAATTTTAGCATCGAGATCTAAAAACTCCGAATTTTTGGAACGCCTTCTAGGTAAAGGTGGATCATATTCAGTCCCATCATTATCAAGATTCATATTGCAAAACAAAGATTTAATAGGTGTCGGGGCAGGCTGATCTGGCCCACGAACACCTATGGGGCCGGCGGACCGAGCCCCTTTCGGTTCGGCGGGGAGCGGAGGTCGCACGAAGAGCAGATCGAGGCGAAGCACGCGAGAGGTTTACCCAGCTTCGGAGCTCTACGGAGAGATAACACTCCTACTGCTGCATGTCTAGGTGTATTGCGTTCTTGCTCAGGAGCGCTGAGTGCTACAGTACACACGAGCTGCTAACGAGACTGAGCGTGGAGGGAATTGATCGACCAACTAACCAACCCCTTTCTACGTTGCGCATGGGCCTCCTTTTATATGCACAAAGGGGCTCTGACAGGTGGCAACATAGACGGGGGTACAAATGGAAAAATAGTGGTTGGTACACCTACTTGTACAGTGTACACATCAATAACTTTTAGATCTTCATCTTTATTTTCATAGGAACTAGAAGAACACGCTCTTATAAAGGCATCTTTGTTAGCACACATCCTAGCGGTTCTTTCTTTGCACTCATCAATGGAAATTCTCATGGCTTTGATAGACTCATTGATATCATGCTTAGGAGGAATAGATCTAAGCTTTAAAGAATCAACGTCAAGAGAAATTATATCAACGTTCCTAGCCAAATCATCAACTTTAAGCAATTTCTCTTCAAGCAAAGCATTGAAATTCTTTTGCGAATTCATAAATTCTTTAACACTAGTCTCAAATTCATAAGGTATCTTATTAAAATTTCCATAAGAGTTGTTGTAGGAATTTCCATAATTATTAGAAGGATTACTAGGATAAGGCCTAGGATTAAAGTTTCCTCTATACGCGTTGTTACCAAAATTATTCCTACCAACAAAATTCACATCCATAGATTAATTATTATTCTCAATCAAAGTATACAAGGGCATATCATTAGGATCAGAAGAAACACTCTTACTAGCAAATGATTTCATAAGTTCATCCATCTTTCCACTCAAAACATTAATTTCTTCTATCGCATGCACCTTTTTATTAGTAGATCTTTAAGTGTGCCATTGAGAATAATTAACCATAATATTATCTAGGAGTTTAGTAGCTTCTCCTAAAGTGATTTCCGCCTCACGCGGCCGAATTTAAAAGATTTCTAGAAGCAAAATTCAATCCGGCATAAAATTTTGGTATAATCATCCACAAATTCAAACCATGAGTAGGGAAATTACGTATCATTAATTTCATCCTCTCCCAAGCTTGTGCAACATGTTCAAGATCAAGTTGTTTAAAATTCATAATATCATTTCTAAGAGAGGTGATCTTAGCGGGAGGAAAATACTTAGAGATAAAAGCATCTTTGCACTTGTTCCAAGAATCAATACTATTTTTAGGCAAAGACGAAAACCAAGCTTTAGCACGATCTCTAAGCGAAAAAGGAAATAGCTTCAATTTAATGATATCATTATCAACATCTTTCTTCTTTTGCATATCACACAAATAAACGAAGCTATTTAGATGAGTAGCGGCATCTTCACTAGGAAGGCCGGCAAATCGATCTTTCATGACAAGATTCAACAAAGCAGCATTGATTTCCCAAGATTCAGTATTGGTAAGAGGAGCAATCGGAGTGCTAAGGAAATCATTATTGTTGGTATAGGTAAAGTCACATAATTTGGTATTATCTTGAGTCATCGTGACAAACAAGCAATCCAACACACAAGCAAACAAAAAGCAAGCGAAAAAGAGGCAAACAAAAAAGAGAGGGCGAATAAAATGGCAAGGGTGAAGTGGGGGAGAGGAAAACGAGAGGCAAATGGCAAATAATGTAATGCGGGAGATAAGGGATTTGTGATAGGTACTTGGTATGTTGACTTTTGCGTAGACTCCTCAGCAACGGCACCATAAATTCTTCTTGCTACCTCTTGAGCATTGTGTTGGATTTCCTTGAAGAGGAAAGGATGATGCAGCAAAGTAGCATAAGTATTTCCCTCGGTTTTGAGATCCAAGGTATCAATCCAAAGAGGAGGCTACGCGAGTCCCTCGTGCACTGCACAAAACAAATAACTCCTCGCAACCAACGCGATAAGGGGTTGTCAATCCCTTCACGGTCACTTACGAGAGTGAGATCTGATAGATATGATAGGACAATATTTTTGGTATTTTTGTGATAAAGATGCAAATTAAAATAAAAGCAAAGGAAATAACTAAGTGTTGGAAGATTAATATGATGAAGATAGACCCGGGGGCCATAGATTTCACTAGTGGCTTCTCTCAAGAGCATAAGTACTTTATGGTGGGTGACGAATTACTGCTGAGCAATTGACGGAATTGAGCATAGTTATGAGAATATCTAGGTATGATCATGTACATAGGCATCACGTCTGAGACAAGTATACCGACTCCTGCCTGCATCTACTACTATTACTCCACTCATCGACCGCTATCCAAAGATGCATCTAGAGTATTAAGTTCATGAAAACAGAGTAACGCCTTAAGCAAGATGACATGATGTAGAGGGATAAATTCATGCAATATGATAAAAACCCATCTTGTTATCCTCGATGGCAATAATACAATACATGCCTTGCTGCCCCTCATCACATCGAGAAAGAACACCGCAAGATTGAACCCAAAGCTAAGCACTTCTCCCATTGCAAGAAAGATCAATCTAGTAGGCCAAACCAAACTGATAATTCGAAGAGACTTGCAAAGATAACCAATCATACATAAAAGAATTCAGAGAAGATTCAAATATTGTTCATAGATAATCTTGATCATAAACCCACAATTCATCGTTCTCAACAAACACACCGCAAAAAGAAGATTACATCAAATAGATCTCCACGAGAGAGGGGGAGAACATTGTATTGAGATCCAAAAAGAGAGAAGAAGCCATCTAGCTACTAAATATGGACCCGAAGGTCTGAGGAAAACTACTCACACTTCATCGGAGAGGCTATGGTGATGATGTAGAAGCCCTCCATGATGGAAGCCCCTCCCACGTGAGCTCCTAACAGGCCCCAAGATGGGATCTCGTGGGCATGTAAGGTTGCGGCGGTGGAATTAGGTTTTGGCCCCAGATTCCGATTGTTTGGGGGTACGTAGGTATATATAGGAGGAAGGAGTACATCGGTGGAGCAACATGGGGCCCACGAGGGTGGAGGGCGCGCCCCCATACCTCGTGGCCTCCTCCTTTCTTTCTTGACGTAGGTTCCAAGTCTCCCGGATCATAATCTTCCTAAAAATCACGTTCCCGAAGGTTTCATTCCGTTTGGACTCCATTTGATATTCCTTTTCTGTGAAACTCTGAAATAGGCAAAAAACAGCAATTCTGGGCTGGGCCTCCGGTTAATAGGTTAGTCCCAAAAAATATAAAGTGGATAATAAATCCCAATAATTTTCAAAACAGTAAATAATATAGCATGGAGCAATAAAAAATTATAGATACGTTGGAGACGTATCAAGCTCCATCATATACCCCGACTAAAAAATCAAGCAGCCGATGATTTGGCGAAGATAGGTTCCGAGAGGGAAGCCATTCCCAGCAATGTGTTTTTGGAACACATTCATACACCTTCAGTTCAAGAAGATCCTTTCACAGAAGAGCCCCCGCAGCCTAAGAGTGTCACAGATTCGACTGAAGTCGAAGTCCCAGCCGTAATCGACTTGACCATGGAGGTTTTGGTCATCACTCCCGACTAGACAGTGCCATACATTGCGTATATCCTTAGGAAGGAACTCCTAGAGGATGAAGAGGAGGCTCGACAGATCGTCCATCGATCCAAAGCCTTTACTGTGATAAGGGGACAGCTGTTCAGAGAAAGTGTAGTCGAGTCGCCGTAAATGCATAACACTGTAAGAAGGTCGAGTGATCCTCAACGACATCCACTCGGGGACCTGTGGCCACCATGCGTCCTCTCGGACCATTGTGGCCAAAGCATACCGAGCTGGATTTTATTGGCCACAAGAAAATGAGATGGCGAAAGATATAGTCGACAAATGTGAAGGCTGCCAGTTCTACTCCAATATGTCCCACAAGCCTACATGAGCCCCGAAGAACATTCCACTCGTCTGGCCTTTTGCTGTTTGGGGGTTGGATATGGTTGGACCCTTGAGAACCGGTAGGAGCAGATTCACGCATGTGCTTGTAGCAGTCGACAAGTTTACCAAATGGATTGAAGCCAAGCCCATCAAGAATCTTGAAGCCAGCACCGCCGTCAGCTTCATCAGAGAGTTGACGTTCAGATATGGGGTTCCGCATAGTATTATCACCGACAATGAATCGAACTTCAATTCGATGAGTTCAGATCTTTACGTGCTTCCGAAGGTACTCGAGTCGACTACGCTTCGGTTGCCCACCCCCCAGTCGAATGGACAAGCAGAAAGAGCAAATGGCTTGATTCTCAAAGGACTGAAACCCCGATAGATGCATTATCTCAAACATGAAGTAGGCGCCTGGGTTGATGAACTTCCATCAGTTCTTTGGGGATTGAGGACAACTAACAATTGGTCGACTGGCCGAACTCCATTTTTCATGGTCTATGGAGCTGAAGTTGTTCTACCGAGTGACTTGCTTCACAATGCACCCCAAGTCGAGCTTTTCCCTAAAGATGAAGCATAAATGGCCCGGCAAGACGCAGTCGATCTCCTAGACGAGGAAAGAGAGATGGCCTTAATCCGGTCGACCATTTATCAGCAAGACTTGTGTCGATTCCACGCCAAAAACGTGAGGGGTCGAGCCTTTCAAGAGGGAGACTTGGTTCTTCGAGTGGATCAGCAGAAACCACACAAGCTCGCCCCTGCTTGGGAAGGTCCCTTCATCATCACCAGAGTTCTCCACAATGGAGCATACCATCTTTACAATGTCGAGCATCAGAAAGACGAGCTGCGGGCTTGGAATGCAGAGCTGCTCCGCCCCTTTTATACTTAAGTACTCATTCTGATGAGATGTAATAAGAAATACATTTGTAGTTTGTTTATCAAAGACAAGAGCTTTACAGTCTTCTTAAACGATTGTTGTTGCTTATGTTTGTGTTTCAAATCCCCCAGTGCATGACTTAGCCGCGAATCCGCTTCGCCTAAGTTTGAAAAATCCTACCGAGTGATGACCAAGCCTCTCACTCGGGAGCTTAGCCGAATCCGCTTTTACATAAGTTTGAAAATCCTACCGAGTGATGAGCAAGCCTCTCACTCGGGGGCTTAGCTGCAGTCCAGTAGTCGCCTAAGTTTGAAAAATCCTACCGAGTGGTGAGCAAGCCTCTCACTCGGGGGCTTAGCCATGATCCAAGACTAGCCCTAAGTTTAAAAATCCCACCGAGTGGTGAGCAACCCTCCCACTCGGGGCTTAGCTGCAGTCCAAGACTACTAAGTTTGAAAAATCCCACCGAGTGGTGAGCAACCCTCCCACTCGGGGCTTAGCTACAGTCCAAGATGCTACCTCGGTTTCAAAAATCCTACCAAGTGGTGAGCAACCTCCCACTCGGGGCTTAGCTGCAGTCCAATACTACTTAACTTTGAAAATCCCTACCGAGTGGTGAGCAACCCTCCCACTCGGGTGACTTAGCTGCATTCCAGTACTCGCCTAAGTTTGAAAAATTATACCGCGTGGTGTGCAACCCTCCCACTCAGGGGGCTTAGCTGCAGTCCAGTACTCGCCTAAGTTTGAAAAATCATACCGAGTGGTGAGCAACCCTCCCACTCGGGGGCTTAGCGGCAGTCCAAGACTACTAAGTTTAAAAATCCCACCGAGTGGTAAGCAACCCTCCCACTCGGGGCTTAGCTGCAGTCCAAGACTACCTAATTTTAAAAAATCCCATCGAGTGGTGAGCAACCCTCCCACTCGTGGGCTTAGCAGCAGTCCAGTACTCGCCTAAGTTTGAAAATTCCTGCCGAGTGGTGAGCAACCCTCCCACTCGGGGGCTTAGCTGCAGTCCAAGATTGCTACTAAGTTTAAAAAATCCTACCGTGTGGTGAGCAACCCTCCCAAGCGGGGGCTTAGCTGTAGTCCAGTACTCGCCTAAGATTGAAAAATCCTACCGAGTGGTTAGCAACCCTCCCACTCAGGGGCTTAGCTGCAGTCCAGTACTCACCTAAGTTTGAAAAATCCTACCGAGTGGTGAGCAAACCTCCCACTCGGGGGCTTAGCTGCAGTCCAGTACTCGCCTAAGTTTGAAAAATCCTACCGAGTGGTGAGCAACCCACCCACTCGTGGGCTTAGCTGCAGTCCGGTACTCGCCTAGGTCTGAAACCCATACCTATCCGCAAGGACGATGAGGTGCAGGTCGACTGCAACCTTCTCCTTCGGAGCTGCGCCACAAGTACAACGTGCGCTCCAACCCTATCCGCAAGGACGACGAGGTGCAGGTCGACTGCAACCTTCTCCTTCGGGGCTGCGCCACAAATACAACGTGCGCTCCATCCCTATCCGCAAGGACAACGAGGTGCAGGTCGACTACAACCTTCTCCTTCGGAGCTGCGCCACAAATACAACGTGCGCTCCATCCCTATCCGCAAGGACGACAAGTTGCAGTCGACTGCAACCTTCTCCTTCAGAGCTGCACCACAAGTACAACGTGCGCTCCATCCCTATCCGCAAGGACGACGAGGCGCAGGTCGATTGGAGTCTCCACTTCAGAGCTGCATCTCAAACACAAAGGTCATTCCAAATGAAGAACAAATTCCACTCGAAGGCAATCGCGAGCATATCCAGAGATAAATCAAGTTCAGATAAATCCTAAAGTTCAAGACCACGGATCAAAGTACTCGTGCATTCAGCGCGAAGGAGTTTAACGACTACGAAAATCACTCGGCATCCCGAGGCAAATTTAAGGTGGAGCATAAAAGTTTGTTCACTCCGCAAGAGGAGGGCTGGCAGGCTCGACGAATTCGTCCAGGTCAATTCCGTCGGCAATCCGAGTGGCGGCAGCAATGAAAGTCTCCATGAAGGATTGGAAATCATGCTTCTTGGTGTTGGCAAACTTGATCGCTGCCAGCTTCTCTTCTCGCGCTTCCTTGCAATGGACACGAACCGAAGACAGAGCCACATCAGCACCGCACCGGGCAGAAGACTTCTTCCATTCTTGCACTCGACCGGGGACTTCATTAAGTCGAGTCATCAGAGACTCGAGGTCATTCTGGAGCGTTGCCCCAGGCCAGAGTGCTGTGTCGATCCGCGACATTGCGACCTTCAGTCGAGCAAGATAATCAACAACACCACCGATGCGAGATTCCAGTCGGAGCACATTCATGGCAGCTTCATCCTTCACTGGAGAGTTGATGGGGTCCATTCTTGGTTCAATTCGCCCGGTCTCTTCCTCGAAGTCCCGGCAAAACTATGCATGCACAATTAAAGGGTGAGTCAATGGTTATATGCCGAGTCGACGAGAATAAACCAGTCGGATCAAAGAAAATACCTTCAAGCATGACGAACAACTTCTTAGCAAGGCTTCTCAGATAACTCTCCAGATCGTTCCTTCTGCGGCAATACCTTCCATCTTCTCGTTCAGATTGACCTTGTCCTTCTTCAAGCGAGTTACTTCCTTATTGTGTTCGTCCAGAGCAGCTTTTAGCTCTGCGTTTTCTTCCTCCAATTTGCCGATTGAAGCCAACTTCTGTTCAGCTAGAGCGGTTTTCTCATCAGCTTTTTTCTGCGCGGCCGCCAGATCTTGATCCTTTTTCGCCAGAGCTTGGTTAAATTTATCTGAAAGAAATAATGCTTGATTCAGAAAAAGCAGAATGAAATCCAGTTCAGGGATAAATCTGTTGACAAGTCTTTCTTACCAGCGGAGTCATCCTTGGCCTTATGTAGATCTGTCTTGGCCAGCTCTAGATCGAGGTTGAATTGAATCTGCTGCTTCTAATGGTCAGCGAAACGAGCTCCAAGGTCACAAGATTTCTGCAACCGAAGAAGAAGTCAGTGGACAGGTGAAAAGATTGGTTATTTCGAGAGATAAAAGGTTAAAGCCAACAAATTCTAAGACTACTCGCTGAATCAAACATCCAACAAGAGTCTCGGGACTACACTCCAATGGGTGCACTTAGCGTGCCCCATCGTTCGGGCTTACACTCGACAACGCTCGGCCCAAAGACGAGTGCAAAAAAAGAAGGTTACTCTCAGACCATAGTCAACTGCCCGCAGTCGATCACGGTCTCGGGGACTACACCGAGTGGGTGCACTCAGCGTACCCCCACTGGCTCAGATTCCACTCGTCATGGTCCGTCCAGGACGAGTGAAGAAATTCCGATACTCATACCATAGTCGACTGCCCGCAGTCAATTATGGTCTCGGGGACTACACCCAGTGGGTGCACTCAGCGTGCCCCCACTGGTCAAAAGGTTCAATCGAAAACAACATAGTCAGCTCAAAGTAGGAGTTTGTTCAGTAACAAAACAAAACACCCAGTGGGTGTACAGATGCAAGGCACAGACAGATGCAGAGATCCTTTGAAAGAAAGTTTTCAGGTACCATATCCTAAACAGAACAAGCCAGAAGAGTCAGTCGACGATCTGCTAACCTGGACGTTGCTCTGGAGAGCAGAGCTGGCATCATAAGCAGCTTGGCTGGCTTCCCGCACCATCTTCATTATCTCCATCATAATGCCCGCTTGGCGTATAGCCTCTTTTGCAGCGCCCACCTGGTCCTCTAGGACGTGATGCGCAGCAAAAATGGATGGTGGGTCGACAGGAGTCTGTGCGGCTGACGATGAAGGCTGAGCACTCGACAGCGGGATGGCGAAGGAGACGGAAGTCCGATTGGCATTGCCGGCATCCTGAATTACCGGTTCCGCCATCGGCGTCGACTGAGGCGTCTTGCCAGCGGATGTTTTCCTGTTTCTTCTCCCCAAGGGCGTCTGTGGCTCGTCCTCGTCATTGTCGGGGAGGTCAATGACATTGAGAGCTGTAAAAAGATCAGTCGCCAAAAGTTGATCACCTGATTGGGTATATCACAGTTCAATCGACAAAGCGAAGACAAAATCATGAAGATTGTACCCGGATTGGAGGTGACCGCATCTTCCATTTCCTCATCCTCGTTTTTATAAGCAGAGGTCCCAGAGGTAGCGGCACTGCCAGTTTCAAGATTCATTCGGTCAAACCAAGGGGAAAATAAACAGCACAGAACGTCGAGTAAAAGCGAAAGAAGAACACTCACGCAGAAGCAACAGGAACGTCAATTTTGATTCTCGGCAGCGCCTTCCGAGTCTTCTGCACTACAACCTTGGACTCCTTTGGGGCCTTTTCAGTTGGTGCCGGAGAGGACGTTTGAGGACGCTTTGACGACTGCCCAGTCTGAATGGTCGCCTTGTCAGGGGCGCTCGCCGGATCATGAGTAAGCTTGGATCGCCTTTCCCTCCGGGGAGGAGAGTCGACCTCTTCTTCGTCACTCAGGTCGTCGCTCTCCTCGTCCCCCTCTCCGCCGGAATGCCACTCGTCGCTTTCACCTCCGCTTGCCTCCCCCTTCGGGTCCTGCTCCTGCTCTCCATTGGGCATCGAATACATTTCAGTAAGGGCCTAGAAGAAAACAAGCAAGACAAAGTCAGTCGGTGAAGCATAAACAGCTACATGTTAAATCAAGATGACATTCGGGAATTCAGAATTGGACCTTGTCTGGTTCAGAGGATTGGTCAAGTGGAGGGATTCTCCTGGCCCCTCTGGGGTTATCCTTGTTGCCAGTGATACTCCTCAACCACTTCTCCACCGTATCCTCGTCGACTTCTTATGGGTGCACCCGAGTGGAATCTTCAATGCCCGAGTACATTCACATCGGATGGTCGTGGGCTTGAAGTGGCTGAATGCGTCGTCTGAGGAAGACTTCCAGTAGATCCATTCCAGTTACACCCTCACGGATGAGATGGACCACTCGCTCAACCAGCACTTTCACCTCCGCTTTCTCCCCTGGAGTTACTTTCAAGGCGGAGGGCTTCTCTACGCGAGCCATAGAAAAAGGAGGAAGTCCAGTCGACTGGCCTGGAGTCGGCTGGTCTTTGCAGTAAAACCAGGTCGACTGCCACCCTCGGACCGACTCAAGAAGAATTATGGCTGGGAAAGAGCTCTTACCCCTCATATGAATCCCAAGACCCCCACACATCTAGATCACTTGGGTCCTCTCGTCACTCGGGTTGGCCTTTTTTACCGACTGGAAGCAACACGTAAAAATGTGATTGAAGAGACCCCAGTGTGGTCGACAAACCAAGAAGTTTTTGCACAGAGACGCGAAGGCAGCAAGATACACGATGGTGTTGGGGGAAAAGTGATGAAGTTGTGCTCCAAAGAAATTCAAGAAAGCTCGGAAAAAGGATGCAGAGGCAAAGAAAATCCACGGTCGATATGAGTGGCGGGAGGACGCACTCACCCTCCCGCGGTCGAGGTTCAGTCTCACCCTCCGCGAGCCGCGCAGATTCGTGAGGAATCAGCCCCTCTTTCGTAGATCGTCGAGGTCGTCCTGGCGGATCATCGACCAGATCCAATCGCCCTGGATCCAGCCGCGCGGCAAACCGGACCTCGACGAGGATCCACCCCGGCTGGACTTCTTCCCCTTCGCCTTCACCTTCGCCTTCTTCGCGCGCTCTAGAGCCACCGTCTTGTCTTTCCCCATCGCAATGGACGGAGCTCGAACGGAGCGGCGGCGCCAAGGCGGAGCGGCGATGGGGAAAGCTGAGGAGGAAGAAGAAGAATGAGGGCGCACTGTTCAAAAACCCCGGTCCGGCGCCTTATATGGGGTTGCTTCCGAGTGACTGACATGTAGGCCCGGGCGATCTTATCAAATCCCGCAACAGTCGCGCGCGCGATACGTGGCAAAAAAGGCGGCACAGAAATCGAGGCGGCCTTGCCTTATCCGGCCCGATTACTGCGGCCTCCTCCGCCTCGCGCGCTTCCTGAAATTCGAATCCCGCGAGATCCGCGGACAGCAGAACAACTTGTCAAACAGAAGATCTCCTCCATATTAGCACTCGGAGCTCTTCCAGCGAAAGTTCACTCGACAAAACCAGGAAAAATGGATCAAGGCGACTGAAAAAGAAGTTGGTGTCATCACCTCGGTTCGTTGATCCAAAACAAGACACACCCGAAGCGCGAAAAATGAGTCAGAAGTATTTTCAACTCCTTCTCCATTCAAACCCTGATCCATTCGGGGGCTAATGATGAGGATATGTACCTAGGGTAGGGTCACATGCCTGACCTAAATACCCTCCCCAAGGACATCACCCCAAAGTCAGAAGCATTCAAAGAAGAGTCATCATCCACTTGACCATGAAGCGTTCCACTCAGAAGACTCGAAGTCACTCGACCATGGAGACTGTCACTCGATCGCCAGAAGATCTGAAGCCACTCCATACTGCAACGGTCGGACATTATGTCGCAGCTTTAATGGTCATTATGTCTTTATTACTAGCGTTACCAATAACGCCCCCCTCTTGATGTACCTTAAACCCCTTGTAACGTGGGCTGATCGGGGTCCTGGCGCACTCTATATAAGCCACCCCCTCCACATGCACAAGGGTTCTCACCCCCTGTAACACACACGCATATAATCCAGTCGACCGCCTCCGGGCACCAAATCGTAGGGCTGTTACATCCTCCAAGAAGGGCCTGAACTCGTAAAACTCGTGCGCACAACTTCTCCATAGCTAGGATCTTGCCTCTACAACCCTACCCCCTATTCTACTGTCAGACTTAGAACCACGACACCCAGATTCCGCAAAATGGCTTGAGGCCATTAAATCTGAGATGGGATCAATGTATGAGAACAAAGTGTGGACTTTGGTTGACTTGCCCGATGATCAGCAAGCCATTGAAAATAAATGGATCTTCAAGAGGAAGACAGACGCTGATAGTAGTGTTACCATCTACAAAGCTAGACTTGTCAAAAAAGGTTTTGACAAAGTTCAAGGTGTTGACTACGATGAGATTTTCTCACTCGTAGCGATGCTTAAGTCTATCCGAATCATGTTAGCAAATTGCCACATTTTATGAAATTTGGCAAATGAATGTCAAAACTACATTCGTTAATGGATTTCTTAAAGAAGAGTTGTATATGATGCAACCAGAAGGTTTTGTCGATCCTAAAGGCGCTAAAAAAATGTGCAAGCTCCAGCGATCCATCTATGGACTGGTGCAAGCATCTCAGAGTTAGAAGATACGCTTTGATGAGTTGATCAAAGCATATAGTTTTATACAGACTTGCGTGAAGCCTGTATTTACAAGAAAGTGAGTGGGAGCACTACAGCATTTCCGATAAGTATATGTGAATGACATATTGTTGATCGGAAATAATGTAGAATTTTCTGGAAAGCATAAAGGAGTATTTGAAAGGAGTTTTTTCAAAGTAAGACCTCGGTGAAGCTGCTTAAATATTGAGCATCAAGATCTATAGAGATAGATCAAGAGGCTTGATAAGTTTCTTTCAATGAGTACATACCTTGACAAGATTTTGAAGTAGTTCAAAATGGAATAGTCAAAGAAAGAGTTCTTGCCTGTGTTACAAGGTGTGAAATTGAGTAAGACTCAAAGCCCGACCATGACAAAAGATAGAAAGGGAATGAAAGTCATTCCCTATGCCTCAGCCATAGGTTCTATAAAGTATGCCATGCTGTGTATTAGATCTATTGTATACCCTACACTGAGTTTGGCAAGGGAGTACAATAGTGATCTAGGAGTAGATCACTAAACAACGGTCAAAATTATCCTTAGTGGAATAAGCATATGTTTCTCGATTATGGAGGTGACAAAAGGTTCGTCGTAAAGGGTTACGTCGATGCAAGTTTTGACACTGATCCAGATGACTCTAAGTCTCAATCTGGATACATATTGAAAGTGGGAGCAATTAGCTAAAGTAGCTCCGTACAAATCATTGTAGACATAGAAATTTGCAAAATACGTACGGATCTGAATTTGGCAGACCCGTTGACTAAACTTCTCTCACAAGCAAAACATGATCACACCTTAGTACTCTTTGGGTGTTAATCACATAGCGATGTGAACTAGATTACTGACTCTAGAAAACCCTTTGAGTGTTGGCCACATGGCGATGTGAACTATGGATATTAATCACATGGTGATGTGAACTATTGGTGTTAAATCACATGGCGATGTGAACTAGATTATTGACTCTAGTGCAAGTGGGAGACTGAAGGAAATATGCCCTAGAGGCAATAATAAAGTTGTTACTTATATTATTCATGATGGAATTGTATTAACCGGAAACTTAGTACATGTGTGAATACATAGACAAACAGAATGTCACTAGTATGCCTCTACTTCACTAGCTCGTTGAATCAAAGATGGTTAAGTTTCCTAACCATAGACATGATTTGTCATTTGATTAACGAGATTACATCATTAGAGTGATGTGATTGACTTGACCCATTCCGTTAGCTTAGCACTTGATCGTTTAGTATGTTGCTATTGCTTTCTTCATGACTTATACATGTTCCTATGACTATGAGATTATGCAACTCCCGAATACCGGAGGAACACTTTGTGTGCTACCAAACGTCACAACGTAACTGGGTGATTATAAAGGTGCTCTATAGGTGTCTCCGATGGTGTTTGTTGAGTTGGCATAGATCGAGATTAGGATTTGTCACTCCGATTGTAGGAGAGGTATCTCTGGGCCCTCTCGGTAATGCACATCACTATAAGCCTTGCAAGCAATACAACTAATGAGTTAGTTGCGGGATGATGCATGGCAGAACGAGTAAAGAGACATGCCGGTAACGAGATTGAGCTAGGTATTGAGATACCGACGATCGAATATCGGGCAAGTAACATAACGATACCAAAGGGAACAACGTATTTTGTTATGCGGTTTGACCGATAAAGATCTTCGTAGAATATGTGGGAGCCAATATGAGCATCCAGGTTCCGCTATTGGTTATTTACCAGAGACGAGTCTCGGTCATGTCTACATAGTTCTCGAACCCGTAGGGTCCGCACGCTTAACATTCGGTGACGATCGATATTATGAGTTTATGTGTTTTGATGTACTGAAGGTAGTACGGAGTTCCGGATGAGATTGGGGACATAACGAGGAGTCTCGAAATGGTCAAGACGTAAAGATCGATATATTGTACGACTATATTCGGACATCGGAAAGGTTCCGAGTGATTCGGGTATTTATCGGAGTACTGGAGAATTACGGGGCCGGGGAGTATATGGGCCTTATTGGGCTTTAGGGGAAAGAGAGAGGGGAGGCTGCGCCCCCCCCAAGGCCTAGTCCGAATTGGACTATGGGGAGGGGCGGCGCCCCCTCCTTCCTTCTCTTCTCTTTTCCCTTTCCTTCTCTCCTACTCCTACTACATGGAAGGGGGGGGGCATCCTACTCCCGTGGGAGTAGGACTCCCAGTATGCCGCCATAGTAGAGGCCTGCCCTCCCCCTCCTCCACTCCTTTATATACGGGGAAGGGGGCACCCCATGGACACACAAGTTGATCAGTTGCTTTTAGCCGTGTGCGGTGCCACCCTCCACCATAATCCACCTCGGTCATATCGTAGTGGTGCTTAGGTGAAGCCCTGCGTCGGTAGCATCATCATCACCATCAACACGTCGTCGTACTGACGGAACTCTCCCTCGAAGCTCTGCTGGATCAGAGTTCGTGGGACGTCACCGAGCTGAACGTGTGCTGAACTCGAAGGTGTCGTGTGTTCGGTACTTGGATCGGTCGGATCGTGAAGACGTACGACTACATCAACCGCGTTCTCATAACGCTTCCGCTTACGGTCTACGAGGGTACGTGGAAGACACTCGCCCCTCTCGTTGCTATGCATCACCATGATCTTGCGTGTGCGTAGGAATTTTTTTGAAATTACTATGTTCCCCAACAGATACTCCCATTACGACCAGCCTTAGCCTCGTCGACAATTCTACTGTGGACCTGGGACACAAAGCTAGCCCTCGCGTTGAAGATCCTTTTTTTCCTTCCAAATGCACCATGAGACGAGGAGGCGGGTTGACTTCCACATGGCCCTACAACTCCTCGGCAACGACCTGGTCTGCAATATGAATCATGACTTGATGTAGTTGTCGACCGTCATGTCCAGGTCCAAGAAAGGTTGCATCAGTGATTGTGTTGTCTTGGTCCAGAGCTGCACTGATACCACTTGATGTGACGGTGGCCCGATCTTTCGATGAGAGTGGGGATAACTATGGATTTGGTGGATTTTGACCTTGATGATCCAGCTATACCGTACCCGACGATATGCCTCGACAATCGTTAAACCAATCTTCTATGGTTATTGACTTTGCCGTAGGCACGATCAACCTGAACAACGACTCTCGCGTCCCTCGCGGACGACTCGGGGGGATCCAACCGCCACCGCTAGCGACTCCTCCCGTGCCTCGTCCTCCCCTCCGCCGCCGTAGGTGGTCGGCGTCGGATTAAGCTTTGTCGTGCGACCGCGATGGCGGAGGGCCTCTCCCCTCTCCCCCGGATCTATGGGTGGCGTGGGCGCCCAGATCTGCGGATGTGCGGCCCCCACTTCGGCCCACGGCGGCGCGATGCGGCGGTGCCTATGGTGGTGCTGATGGGAATCGGCCGGCTGCACAGGGGGCGCCGGTGGCCGTGGCGGCGACCCCATGGCTGGGTGGCGGCGCGCCCATTGGTCCGACCGGTTCCGGCCCATCCCAAATCTGGTGACTATCGGACATCGCGGGGGGGGGGGGGGGGGGGGGGGGGCCGGCCCGGCATGGCTAGCAATCTAGACATGGTGGTGTCGGCGGCTCGCTGGTGTGCCGGAGCTCCAGGGGTATCATCATCTCCGACTCGATCTGCTCCGGTTCGTGCTAGCTCCGGTACAGGGAGACCGTTGTCAACTCCGGTCTTGGCTGCATGGATCTGGCGGCGCCGGCTGGATCCTTTTGGTCTAGTCTCCAACAGAGAAGGCGGCGGTCCGTGCACAAGAAGCTGGACGGCGTTCTTCGAACAGGTCTAGGTGAAAACCTGCTCTTGGCTAGATGCCAAAGCCGGCGGTGGCGGCGCGCTACGACGTCATTCCCTTATTGAAGGCATCCCGGTGGAGAAGTTCTAGACTACTATCGGCTACCTCCGAGGGAAACCCTAGATCGATAGATCATAATACGGCGGCGTGATTGTGTCGTTTCCCCCTTGGGGGCGTCTTTCTTGGGGGTGTACGCGGGCTCGAGGGACCAGTGGACGACGTCTTTGGTGGAGCGTGTCGGATTTCGGGTTCCGACAGACCCTCTAGGTTCGAACTCTGGGGTGCACGCGGAGATCTCACCTCCAACCTACCTACACCTCGTCGCCTCGCAAGGATCTAAACTACACAAAGAACAACACAAGGGACACAAGGTTTATACTGGTTCGGGCCACCATTGTGGTGTAATACCCTACTCCAATGTGTGGTGTGGTGGATTGCCTCTGGGGCTGATGATGAACAATACAAGGAAGAACAGCCTCACGAGGGTCTGTTCTTGGCCGGTGCGATGAACTGCTAGGGGGAGTTCAGTCGCTTCTCCCTCTCTCTTTCTTACTCTCTTTCTGTTCCGATCCGACCTCTCTCTACCCTGTGGGTGGCTAGTCCTATTTATAGATAGAGGCCCTGGGCCTCTTCCCAAATATTGAGCCGGAAGGGCGCCAACAATTGGCCATTTTGAAGGGGAACATCTAGTACACTTATCTCGACTAAAGTCGGTCCTCGCTTTGCCAAAGGCTCACGATGACGCCGCTTGGGCTCCACGATGACCTCCTTCCTGCCGCTCGGTGGTCTTGGTCTTATTGCACGAAATGGTTGCCTTTGCTTGATGCTCTACTTTCGCTTGCCTCCTTTGCACCAAAGTGGAAATGAGGACATCTTGTGGCTGGCGCCTCACCGGGCGCCCTTGGTCGTCATGGCTTGCGTCATGGGCACCTCGTGAGGTACCCGCCTTGATCTCTCCGCCTCCTCGCGAGCCAGCCTGACGAGGCCGTGCACGAGGAAGCTTCTGTCACCCCGCCTCATGAGGCTTGGCCCCTCGAGAGGGTCTTGAGCTTGTGCCGATGAAGATGGGCCGTACTGGGCCACCCCTTGAGCCACGTCGCAGGCCGCAGCGAGCAAGTCTGGGTACCCCGTTCCCGTAACACCGACAAGAGCCCCAGGCCCAAGGCGCTGGACTTGGCTTAGCAGAAGCGAAGGGGCAAGTCTGCGGCGCCGCAGTTCTAACAGCTCATGGCCTTGGGCGCCGCGTGGCGGTTGATTGGACATGGGCGTCCCCACTTCCCCACGATGCCTCGGCAACTGCACGAATTGACAAGTCCCTGCATGCAAAGCGGGTCATGATTACCTGTGATCGTGGAGGTCGACGGTTGGCCTTCTCCGGCTATAAGTACGGAACGGCGCGTGCCCTTCCAGTCCATCTCTTCTTGCTTCACCTTCTTCTCCATGGCTCCGTCTAAGAGGTTCTCGGCCGCGGAGAAAGTAAAGGCCCGCCAGGTGGAGCCTGACTCTCCCCCGGCCAAGCGCGGCCGGGGCCGTCCTCGCAAGCACCATGTGGCTCCCGTAGTGGCTTCCCGCGGCCGTGGAGGCGATCTCCCGCGCGGCGACGGGCGTCAGGCCATTGATGGGGGGCGCGCTACGGCCGCGCGACCTCCTAGGCCGCGCTTCCACTCGGCAGAGGTGCTGCCGGAGTTTGTCGTGGTCGGTGGAGCCGACCAGCACCTGGCTCCAGCTTCCCCGCTTCATTTTAGTTGAACTTCCGGCCGGCGCCCCGGGCGGCCTCTGGCTCCAAGCGGACGGTTGCTGCAGCCGGGCCTCCTGGGCTTCGCTGGAGGTCTCTGCCGCCGGGAGCGTGGTCCTGACCCGCGGCTGGCAAACATTTGCCCGCGCGCGTGGTCTAAGCCGGCGGTGCACCCTGCACTTCAAGTTCGATGGCGATGCCACCCTCTACGTGAGGGTGTTCGGGGAAGACGGTCGCCGCGCTGGGTGCTGCCCCGAGGATGACGACCACGGCCGTGGGCCTAGCCCCGGCGACGACCGGGATAAAGATGACAGCGCGCGCGTGGTCGGCGGCGCTCGGGGCTTGTCGAGCTTCGGCGACTCTTCTTCGGACAGCGGCTCCTCCAGCGGTGGCCGCGACCAGCCTCCGCGCCGCCGGGCCCGCCTGGAGGGAGGTAACGGGTCTGCCCGCCATTGCGCCTCGATGAAGCGCGAGAGGGAGTCCGCGTGAGCTCCAGAGGCAGTTCGAGCCTTCGCCGCGAGTTGGTGTCAAACGAGCCGCGCCTGTTTTGTTCTTTTCCTTTTCCTACGCAGAGACAGTAGTGTAGGGCCCCGCGGGGGGCGTGCTTGGACTGTTGCTGTTAATTATCGTACTGTTTCCGCTATTTCCGTATTAGGCTTTTGTGCCACACGCCTGCGCGTAGAAATTACTTAGCTTGGGGGCGACCTATCGCGGTCTTCGCCTCCTGAGGCCGAGGCCTCGTCGAACGCTTCATGCCCTGCAAAGATTAGCCAGGAGAGGTAGCTTCCGGCCTCAGTTGTGGAGGCGACCGACCCAGGTCCTGTGTTCGCGTCGCGGTGCCCGTGGGGCACGGACTGGAGGGGTGCTCCCGTAGTGGACCCGGTTAGGGAAGCCTCAAACAATAGGGGCAGAAAACACTCGCGAGGGTGCCCGCGTTGCTCCCTCGCGAGACTCGCGCGAGAGAAATCGAGGCAGGAGAGCGAAGAAGGCAAAGATTCACAATTCAAAGACGGAAACAACTTCAGTAAAACTTCAAATGGGAATGAGCAAGCCAACTGCAGAAAGCAAATGAAAAAGCCGCGTCCGGCACCTAATCTAGTCTTCAACGTCTTCTCACCAGCGCGGAGCTAAGTGCTGCCACTGGGCATGGGAGGGAGCCCCAGGGCCTGAGGCCGGGCGCTCGAGACTCAGGCGTGTACAGCCCCAACTCATTATTACGTGAGAGTGTCACGGGCGGCGAAGCTTCACAGCATTGGCCTTCTTCACGTGCTCCGGGCCTTTCTTGGGGAGGCGAACTTCACAGGCGTTGGCCTTCTTCACAGGCTCCGGGCCTTTCTCAGAAAGATAAGCTTCACAGGCGTTTGCCTTCTTCACAGGCTCTGGACCTTTTCCAAAATGCAACAACTTCACAGGCACCGGGCCTTTCTCAGAAAGTTAAGCTTCACAGGCGTTTGCCTTCTTCACAGGCACCAGGCCTTTCTCAGAAAGAGAAGCTTCACAGGCGTTTGCCTTCTTCACAGGCACCGGGCCTTTCTCAGAAAGATAAGCTTCACAGGCGTTTGCCTTCTTCACAGGCACCGGGCCTTTTTAGGGGTAAAACCTCTGGAGGTGCTGGATGTTCCACGCGTTCTAGACGGGCACCCCCTCCTGAGTCTCCAAGCGCGCGGAGCCGGGCCTGGAAACATGAACAACCTTGAACGGGCCCTCCCACATGGGAGAGAGCTTATGCAGTCCCTCCCTGGAGAGAACCCGTCTGAGCACGAGGTCCCCTACCTCAAGAGTCCTGGGGCGAATGTTGCGGCAGTGGTATCGCCGCAGTGCTTGTTGGTACCTCGCCGCTCGTAGCGCGGCTTCTCGACGATGCTCCTCCCCCAGCACGAGGTCCGTCCCCCGCATGGCGTCCTGCTGCGCCTCGTCGAACGCCAGGACCCGTGCGGAACGACGTCTGACCTCGTGAGGGAGGACTGCTTCAGCTCCATAGACCAGGAAGAACGGGGTTTCGCCAGTTGGGTTGGTCGCGGTCGTGCGGATAGACCACAACACGGATGAAGATCATCGTACCAGCCTCGCCGCAGCCTCCGCCTTCTTCTTGAAGGTCCTGGTTTTGAGGCCCCTCAGACCTCTGCGTTGGCTGCTTCGGCTGACCGTTGCTCGTGGAGTGCGCTATCAAGCGTAGCATACCTGCGTCCCAAGGTTAGCACAGTATGTTTTGAAGAGGTTACTGGTGAACTGCGAACCGTTGTCGGTGATGATGCAGTTCGGCACCCCGAACCGGCTCACGATGCCCTTGATGAACTTGACTGCAGAACCTGCGGGAATGGTGCAGACGGCTTCCACTTCAGCCCACTTGGTGAACTTGTCCATGGCAACGTAGAGGTAGCGATAGCCTCCCGGCGCCCGAGGGAACGGGCCCAGGATATCCAGCCCCCAGACTGCGAATGGCCACGAGAGGGGTATAGTTTGCAGACCTCCCGCCGGCTGATGGATCTGCTTGGCATGGAATTGGCAGGCCTCACAAGCCTTCACCAGTTCCACGACATCATTGAGAGCAGTGGGCCAATAGAATCCGCTGCAGAACGCCTTGCCAATGAGGGTCCGTGATGACGAATGATGCCCACAGTCTCCACCGTGTATGTCTGCCAGCAGCTCCTTCCCTTGCTCCCTGGAAATGCAACATAGGGACACATCATTCGGTCGCTTCCGGTAGAGCTCTCCATCCCTGATGCAGTACGCCGTGGCTTGCCGCGCCACACGCTCCGCTTCCTCCTCCTTTTCCGGCAAGGTCCCTTGCGTCAGGTAACTCCTGAGCTCTGTGATCCAGCACCCCTCCTGAGGCTCCAGCGTCAGGCGGGCGCCTCGAGGCCGGGCCGCAGACCGGGCTCCCGAGGCAGGTGGTGGGGAGCTCTTCCGAGACTGCACCGTGCTTGACAGCGATGGCGCGTTGCCGAGGGCTTGAAGAGCCGCTCCTCGAAGACGCCAGTTCCCGAGGTAGCCGCTGGATGCCCGTTTGGCGATGTCATCAGCCTCTTGATTGGTGCCGCGAGGCACATGCCGCAACTCCAGCCCCCGTAATCGCTTCTCCATCCTGCGGACCTCCGCGAGGTAGGCTTCCATGTGCTCATCCCTCGGCTCGTATACTTTGTTGGAGAAGTTGACGAGGAGTTGTGAATCACCCCTGATGATAAGGCGCTTCACTCCCGTAGGCGACCCGCGGCTTTCGTGCCAGCTATCGTGCCTTCATATTCTGCTATGTTGTTGGAGACCTTTTCTCCGTCTGAAACAGAGCTGCATGGCGTAGTAGAGCTTGTCTTGAGTAGGAGATATAAGCACCGCGCCAGCCCCGCGCCAGGTGTCTGAGAACGCCCTGTCAAGCACATGACCCAATGTCCGTGCCTCGCTTCGGGAGAGGGATCGATCCTCATCAGCCTTGAGGCCCGGCGCCTCCGCCCATTCCGCCGCGAAGTCCGCTAGCGCGGCCCCCTTGATGACTCTGGTGGTGCTGAATTCTAGCTGAAACGCTTGCAGCTCGATGTTCCACTCAGCCACTCTTCCAGCCGAGTTGGGGCTCCTGAGCACCCTTTTCCAAGGGGTACGCTGAGACAACCTTGATGGATGGCCCTGAAAATAGTGCTGTAGCTTGCGCGAGGCCACCAATAGCGTGAGGAGGAGTTTCTGGGGCATGGGGTACCGCGCCCTCGCGTCCCGCAACACTATGCTGACGAAGTACACAGGGTGTTCAACGAGGTTGGGAGTGCTGGTCTTCTTGGCGTCCTCCGGAGGCCGTGGCGCCTCCCGAGATAAAGGTAGCCCCCTGGCCGGGTCGCCAGGGGAGGGTCTCTTTGTTCCGAAAAGCGCTTCCTGCAGCGGCTGATCCTTCTCGGCTATGGTAGTGGTCTCCGCGAGGCCCCTTGATCCTGCCGCCTTGACCGGGCTGCCGGCTTTGGTCCAACGCTCCTCCCTAACCGCCACCAGGCTGCGGCGAGTAGGGAGTGGCTGCAAGGTAGAGCTCGAGGGCTCTTGAGGGCGCGGAGCCACCATTACCGGAGGGCTGGTTAAGTACCTTTTGAGATCTTGGAGCCTTGTCGGCCTCTTCACCCATTCAAAGGGCCCTTTTTCTTCATCGGCTTAAAGAAGGGTAGCGCTCGTTCCCCCAACTTGGAGATGAAGCGTCCTAGTGCGGTCACGCCGCCCAGTGAGCTTCTCAGATCTCTCCGAGGGTCTTCTGCGGGCTCATGTCCTCGATCGCTTTGAACTTTTTCGGGTTAGCCTCGATGCCGGTGGGACACGAGGAAGCCCAAGAGCTTACTGAGGGACTCGAACACACATATCTCCGGGTTGAGCCGCAGTCCCACTGCGTTGAGGCTCACGAAGGTTTCCTCCAAGTCTTGTATCAGGGTTCTTGCCTCCCGAGACTTCACCACAATGTCATCAATGTAAGCCTCAACATTCTTCCCGAGCTGCCGACCCAAGGCGATGTGCATCAGCCGCTGAAAGGTCGCTCCTGCGTTGCGCAGCCCAAACGGCATGCATGTGTAGCAGTACACTCCACACGGGGTCAGGAAAGCTGTTTTTTCCATGTCCTCTACCGCCATCTTGATTTGGTGATAGCCAGAGAAGGCATCCAGGAAACATAACAGGTCGCACTCGGCGGTGGAGTCGACGATCTGATCGATACGAGGGAGCGGGAATGGATCCTGCGGGCAGGCTTTGTTGAGGTTGGTGAAGTCGACACACATGCGTTCCTTCCCCCCTTTCTTTGGCACGACAACCGGGTTAGCCAACCAATCTGGGTATCGGACCTCGCGAATGACCCCTGCCGCCTCTAGCTTGTGGGTCTATTGGACGATGAAAGCCTGCTTCTCAGTGGACTGCCGTCTCGCTTTCTGCTTCACGGGGCGCACGTTGGGGCACACGTTGAGGTGGTGCTCGATTACGCCTCTTGGGACCCCTGCCAGCTGATCAGGTTCCCATGCGAACACCTTCTTGTTCGCGCGTAGGAACTTGACCAGGGCCTCCTCCTGCTCGGGCTCGAGGTTGGCGCCTATGGTGAAGGTGGCATTAGTGGATCCGTCCTCGTCGACCAGTATCTGCTTGGTTTCTGCCTTGTCTTGGGTGAACAACTGCTTCTTCTTGGCCGGCGCAGCCCCCTTGGGCTCAGGGGCGTCTGAGTCGGCGTGCTGTGCCGCCGCCGCAGTCTTGAAGACGAGCTTGAGCACTTGGAACGCATCCCTGGTGTCTCCGGACGCGGTGAGGACGCCGCTGCTCCCGGGCATCTTCATGAGGTTGTACGCTGGGTGAGTCGCGGCCATGAATCGGGCTAGTGCTGGGTAGCCGAGGATGGCGTTGTATGGGAGGCCGATGGGGGCGATGTCGAAGTCGATTAGCTCCGTCGCGGAAGTTGTCGAGGTGCCAAGGTCACCGGAAGACGGATCTGCCCTGTGGAGCCGCGGAACCGCCCGACGCCCAAGAAGGGCTCTTTGGTGAAGCGCCCGGCGATGCGTGGAGGAGGCTGAAGGCTTCAACCGAGAGCACGCTGAGGCTCTGCGCTGCCGTCGATGAGAGTCCTGATGGCGGCCACTGGCAGATGGTGGGGGTGCACAGCATTGGGAGCGCGCCCGAGCAGGCTGAGTTGGAGGGGTGATCCTCCGAGCTGAAGGCCAGATCGGCCTTGGGCGTCGATCGACCCGGAGGAGCCCCATGCCGCGCGGAGGCGGCACCGATCTGGCGGACGAATGGCTAGATGTGGCGGCCTGAAGGTGGCGCCTGCGAGCCGCCCAGGAGAGCTGCGACGACCGGGGGCGCCGACGCAGCGTGCTGGGCGAGGAAGAGGTCGCGCAGCTCCTCCCAAGAGGCCACGGAAGCCGCTGGCAGTGGAGCAGCCACATGCTGGGCGCCGGTGAGGGCCATGGGAAGCCGATTAGCCATGACCATGTCGTCGCACCTGCCGAGGACGGCCCCTAAATGCGCCATGCCAGGAAGGCCAGCGGATCAGTCGTGCCGTTAAGCCAGTGGCGTCTCCGGCTTGAACTTGTTCGGCCACTGCACCCGTCGCAGGGCTGGGGCCAAGGCTCGGAGCCCCCTGGCCCCTGCGCCGGCGCTGGCGACCGGAGCGGGCGGCGCGCTGCTCATCATAGGGTGAATCGCGATGTTGGCGGAGAGCGGGTCGGCGGAAGGGAAAGCTCCGGCGCACCCCTACCTGGTGCGCCAAATGTCGGATTTCAGGTTCCGGCAGACCCTCTAGGTTCGAACTCTGGGGTGCACGCGGAGATCTCACCTCCAACCTACCTACACCTCGTCGCCTCGCAAGGATCTAAACTACACAAAGAACAACACAAGGGACACAAGGTTTATACTGGTTCGGGCCACCATTGTGGTGTAATACCCTACTCCAGTGTGTGGTGTGGTGGATTGCCTCTGGGGCTGATGATGAACAATACAAGGAAGAACAGCCTCGCGAGGGTCTGTTCTTGGCCGGTGTGATGAACTGCTAGGGGGAGTTCAGTCGCTTCTCCCTCTCTCTTTCTTACTCTCTTTCTGATCCGATCCGGCCTCTCTCTACCTTGTGGGTGGCTAGTCCTATTTATAGGCAGAGGCCCTGGGCCTCTTCCCAAATATTGAGCGGGAAGGGCGCCAACAATTGGCCATTTTGAAGGGGCACTTCTAGTACACTTATCCTGACTAAAGTCGGTCCTCGCCTGCCAAAGGCTCTGACGATGACGCCGGCTTGGGCTCCACGATGACCTCCTTCCTGCCGTTCAGCTGGTCTTGGTCTTATTGCACCGAAATGGTTGCCTTTGCTTGATGCTCTCGCCTGCGCTTGCCTCCTTTGCACCAAAGAGGAAATGAGGACACTGCGCGGGCTGGCGCCCGCCTGGTGCCCTTGGTCGTCATGGCTTGCGTCATGGGCACCTCGTGAGGTACCCCGCCTTGATCTCTCCGCCTCCTCGTGAGCCAGCCTGACGAGGCCGTGCCTGAGGAAGCTTCCTGTCGTCCACCCCGCGAGGCTTGGCCCCTCGCGAGGGTCTTGAGCTTGTGCTGATGAAGATGGGCCGTACTGGGCCACCCCTTGAGCCACGCCGCAGGCCGCAGGCAGGCAAGTCTGGGTACCCCCGTTCCCAGAACGCCGACAGAGCGGTGCTTCATCATACACATTGATGGTGAAAGATCTCGATGGCATAGCGCCCTGAAGATTAGGCGTCTGATGTGCGATGATGGACTCGCGCAGGAGGGTGACGCTGTCTGGCGTCGTGGTGGCGTTGACGGCAACTAGACCGGGCAAGGTCGATGCAGCAGTACAACTCTGAAGATGGATTGGTGGCAGGTGGCGGCGACGGCCTCTGAGTGTGCGCCGGACCAGTGGGTGCCCCATTCCCGGCAGGCGTCCTGGTTGGGGCCTCAGGTCTTAGATGTTAAGTTTGGCTATGAGGTCTGTTTGGTATTAGGTCCAGACTATCAGCATCCCTTCATTAAATGGATAGGAGTAGGGACAAATGTTGCTTAAACGGTGGCTTTAGTCTTACTGTTGTATTACTTTGTAAGATCTTGTGTGAATAATTAATAAAGTGGTTGCATGCATTGTTCAGATGCAGAAGCCGAAGGTCTTCCTCCTTTTCCAAAAGCGAAAAAACAATGATGTGGTGTGGCGTCTCCGAGGCATCACGACAAAGCGTGCTGATCAGATCGCGAGGGATATGCCGGCGTTCAATGTTCACATGCATAGATCAACGGATGCTAGTGGATCAAGTTAGTAAATCTAATGCCTACAACAACTTTGATAATATGAAAACATGCATATATTAAGATAATTAAAAGTAGTAGGGATGACTCTTTTAGATGGATTCATATGCTTTTCTATGGCATGTTCTCATAAGAATATGATCTTGGGTGTCAGATATGGTCAGTTTCTCCATCTTGCAACGCAGGCCATTGTTGGTTCATCGTTGCTATTCATACTAGCTACATGTATCAGCGATAACTTAATACCACATGCAGATCATAAAACAAAGTGAAGGCTTGTCGACTTAGGTATCGAATCAATGCACACATATATAAGTGAACAGGAAAGATGACCTTCCCAGCGTACTGAAAACTGAAGGAAATAATTGATCATGGAGAAAAGCAGATCTGCAGATATAAACAGTACGGTTTGAGTCAATTTCATGCATTCTGAGAAAGCGTATTTCCAGTGGCGGACAAGCACCTTTCGCACCATATATGAAAAAAAGGTAATTTCAAAAACAGTCAAAAAAATCATAAAACTTTTTGAGAAACAAAATTGACCTTCTCGTGTATTTGTATACAGAGTTTAGCCAGGAATGACTTTAATGGTATTCCGGGTGAAAAAAATAAAATCAACACCCGTTACAAGTTACTACTACTATTCATGCTTTTTGTCCTTGAAATTTTTTCCCCTAGAGTTGACCCGAGTTTTTTCTGGGTGAAACTTTTTATACGAGTACAACAATTAAAAGGTTAAATTTGTTCCTGAAAAAATTACAGAATTATTTGACTTTTTAGCTATTATTTATTTCCCATATAGGGTGCACCTACACCAGAGAGAGAAATGATTGAGGCACATATTTCGCATATCTGCTTCCCATACTAAAATAAACTATTCTCTCTGTCTGGAATCACTTGACACTCAAACGGACATATCTAACCGAGAGAGGAAGTAGTAATTTAATTTCACAGAGGGAGTATTAAGTTACTACTTCCTCCCTCGGCTAGTGTACACACAACCATGAAACTTTTTTTTAAGGTAACCACCACGTAAACTGGAATTTCGCTGAGCTAAAATACAGTATATTGATCCATGATACTAGTTTTCTTGCCTTGTTTGCTCGCTTTTGGATAAGAATCGATCAAATCACTATATTGGAAAGGCTGTAACAGTTGACTTAGCCGCAGGGCAACCAACCATGTGCATCGGAAGCCATGCTTCGCTTTAATTTTGTATTTTTCTTTATTTTCCACAGACATTTCCTTGTCAACTCATTTTGTGTGTAATATCAGCTAACACTCAACGAGTACATGCGTGCGCTCCTTGTTTCTTGCACCTTGGCGTAGTTCACAAGGAAATTGACTCTTAAACAGTACTACCTCTGGTTTTCTTAATTTGCATACAAGTTTTGTCAGAAGTCAAAGTATCTTTATCTTGACCAAACTTATAAAGAAAATAACAACATTCACAATGCTAAATCAATATTATTAGATTCATTGTGAAATGTAGTTTCATAGTATATATATATATTGTATTGTAGATATTGATATTTGATATTTTTTTAATATATATTTGGTCAGGTTTTTTAAAAATCTGACTTGACAAAGATCTAATACACAGAGTAAAACGAACCGGAGGAGGACTGGAATATAAATAATCATGACTTTTGGTCAAGCTAGGATCTACAATTTTTCCCTGCATTGACAAAGTGGTCAGCTCGGCTGGTGCACAGACTAAGGGCTGCTAAGTGTGTGTGCGCTTGCGTTTATCGTAAGCCCGGTGGTGGCTCAATGTCGTGTTGTGGGGTGTCTGACTCTGCTGGATTGGATGGCTGAGTTGTTTTGACTCATTTAGTGCACAGCCTGAGGACTGATGTGATTAACTCGGTTATATTGGTTTTCGTTTAGTTTTCTTTATAAACTAGGACAATATCCATGCGTTACAATGAGATATAAATAGATATAGATATTCTACCCCATTTGCTCCTTTACTAAGATGTATTTTTTCGAGTGCAGTGACTAAGGCACAAAATTTAGAAGAATTTTGGACGAAAACACCATTAACTAATTAGGCAGGTAGCAGCTTAATTAGCGGCTACTCCCTCCGTCCGGAAATACTTATCATCAAAATGAATAAAAGGGGATGTATTTAGATGTATTTTAGTTCTAGATACACTCCTTTTTGTCCATTTTGATGACAAGTTTTTTCGGACGGAGGGAGTACTAAATAAGGTTCCATGTTTTATATGAAGTAGAGAAGATTCTAGTCAATCCCCTTCTTTTACATGAAAAGACAGAGCTTCTTTCAGTTGCTTGAAAGAAAGAACTTGATCGATCATAGCACCTATTCTCGAAGCGCGCGGGGATCAAGGAGTCACCGTTAGTATTGCGGGAATGAGGAGCATGCCAGATTATTGATGGGACGTGGCCTAAGTGGGATCCCACAAGTCGTGTTGAGAAGTGGTCAGTCCTTACACGTGGCCTGATTCAAACAGTTGGGGAGCCTGAGCCGGCCTGACTAAGACATGACTGGGCTTGTAAATCTCAAAGGTGCTACGCAGGAAGCTCTCTTGCGTAGGTCGGCTGTGCGGGAAGCTCTCTTGCGTAGGTCGGCTATCTTCATCAACAAATCAAGATCAGGGTGGTTCCTCTGGCTTTGCGAGCAGGCCGACGGCGATAATCATTCACTTTCAGGGGAGCTTCAAAGAACCAGTTTAAACCTCGGCAAGTGATAAGACGACATTGAAGATCGGTGCCGATTAGGATGAAACCAAGCTTAAAGACCGGTTCAAGGGCTACTGATGGTGTTACGGCTCAGAGGTACCTCACCTCTTTGGTTGTCGGACCAAGTAGGCCGGCCCAAGGCCCCTTAGGTCCGTTTCTGCCCCACGCCGTCATGCTAGCCCATGGGCTTTATAGAAGGAAGACTGGAGGCTTTGTTGTTCCGCATTTAGGAAGCCGAGACTATAGAGGACTCACCTCCACCAACGTAGCTCACTAGGTTCATGTAACCCTAAGGGGAGGTATCTTATATAAGACGGGGCCAAACTAGTCGATAGGGAGAACATTATAAGTTAGAATATCTCCGTAGCAATGTACAACACGAGCAGGAATAGTGTTTTACCTCCTAAGGAGGGCATAAACATGGGTAAGCGGTTGCTGGCTGCTCCTCTCAATCATTTTGCTGGCTCCTCGATGATCCTTCGGAGTGACGAATTCGTACCTCACTAGACGGCGGCGCGCGTGGAGGAGCCTTGGCCGGCAAAGGGCTGAACATCTTGTGGGCAGTGATGGAGGCGGGTATGCACGCGTCGTGGACGGTGAAGGGCACCATCCCTTGGCCCGTGCAGCAGGCCCGTCAAGCTCAAGGCCCTCTAGCGATGACCGTGAGGTAGAGGTGGTATGCCGAGGGCTGTCGGTGACCCTGGGTAAGCGGACTTTGTAGTACTCTGACGACGGCGAGAAGTGGCCACAATGCCGGCAAGAGTGGGCGTTGGCGGATGCGGTGGCGGTGGGCCCGTTGATGGATGCGACGGTGGTGAAGAGGCCGAAACTGGGTGACGGCGAGGAGGACAACAAGGCCGGGGTGTTTTTTTGAGAAAAACCTCACCACTTTATTACTCAAGGATGTTCATAGGCCGACGATGGTCATGGGTATTACCCAGCCATATGTGCCTACCTACATTCAGGTTACAAGCAAACTTGGCAAGGTTATGAGCCTCGAAGTTGTGGTTTCTAGCCTCATGAACAAAAGAATAGAAATCAAAACTATTACAATGACTTGTTATTTCATGAACAATGGCAGCATGGGCTCCTCCCGTGCCCTTGTTAATATCGTTCACCACTCCCAGGCAATCCGACGCCACTTTTAGTCTGCGCTCAAGAAGATCATTCGCCAGAGCCATAGCTTCCCTACATGCATAAGTTTCGAGGATTGTTGGATCTTTGATTCCACTGAATACCACTGCGGAGGATCCAAGGTACATCCCAGTATGATCACAACACATCGCAGCGACTGCACCTCCTCTTCTGTTGCGCGCCAAGGCTCCATCAACATTGATTTTAACTACTCCCTCCCTCGACGGTAACCAGAGCCGAGGAGCGTTCTGTCGACCCCCGCAGCAGGGTTTTGCCTAGCCCCTTGTGATGGAACCTGACCAAGTTCAGCTATGTAGCGCTCGACGAAAGATGACGTTTTCCCCGACGATTGGAATATTCCTTTGTGAATAGCTTGTCTCCGTGCAAACCAAATCGACCAAAGAGTTACCACCATCTGCATTTAACACATTCCGATCAAGATCCTCATTCAGCTGGAAGAGCCAGTTCTTGAAGGAAATATGCCCTAGAGGCAATAATAAAGTTGTTATTTATATTTCCGTATATCATGATAAATGTTTATTATTCATGCTAGAATTGTATTAAACCGGAAACTTAGTACATGTGTGAATATATAGACAAACTAAGTGTCACTAGTATGCCTCTACTTGACTAGCTCGTTGAATCAAAGATGGTTAAGTTTCCTAGACATAGACATGAGTTGTCATTTGATTAACGGGATCACATCATTAGAGAATGATGTGATTGACTTGACCCATTCCGTTAGCTTAGGACTTGACCGTTTAGTATGTTGCTATTGCTTTCTTCATGACTTATACATGTTCCTATGACTATGAGATTATGCAACTCCCGAATACCGGAAGAACACTTTGTTTGCTACCAAATGTCACAACATAACTGGGTGATTATAAAGGTGCTCTATAGGTGTCTCCGATGGTGTTTGTCGAGTTGGCATAGATCGAGATTAGGATTTGTCACACCGATTGTCAGAGAGGTATCTCTGGGCCCACACGTTAATGCACATCACAATAAGCCTTGCAAGAAATGTGACTAATGAGTTAGTTGCGAGATGATGCATTACGGAATAAGTAAATAGACTTGCCGGTAACTAGATTGGGCTAGGTATTAAGATACCGACGATCGAATCTCGGGCAAATAACATACCGATGACAAAGGGAACAACGTATGTTGTTATGCGGTTTGACCGATAAAGATCTTCGTAGAATATGTGGGAGCCAATATGAGCATCCAGGTTCCGCTATTGGTTATTGACCGGAGATGAGTCTCGGTCATGTCTACATAGTTCTCGAACCCGTAGGGTCCGCACGCTTAACGTTCGGTGACGATCGATATTATGAGTTTATGTGTTTTGATGTATCGAAGGTAGTTCGAAGTCCTAGATGAGATCGGGGACATGACGAGGAGTCTCAAAATGGTCGAGACGTAAAGTTCGATATATTGGACGATTATATTGGGACATCGGAAAGGATCCGAGTGATTCGGGTATTTATCATAGTACCGGAGAGTTACGGGAATTCGCCGGGGAGTATATGGGCCTTACTGGGCTTTAGGGGAAAGAGAGAGGGGAGGCTGCGCCCCCCAAGGCCTAGTCCGAATTGTACTAGGGAGGCGGCGCCCCCTCCTTCCTTCTCTTCTCTTTTCCTTTTCCTTCTCTCCTACTCCTACTACATGGAAGGGGGGAAGCCTACTCCCGGTGGGAGTAGGACTCCCCAGGGCGCACCATAGTAGAGGGTCGGCCTTCCACCTCCTCCACTCCTTTATATATGGGGGAGGGGGCACCCCATGGACACACAAGTTGATTAGTTGATCTTTTAGCCGTGTGCGGTGCCCCTCTCCACCATAATCCACCTCGGTCATATCATAGCGGTGCTTAGGCGAAGCCCTGCGTCGGTAGCATCATCATCACCGTCATCACGCCATCGTGCTGACGGAACTCTCCCTCGAAGCTCTGCTGGATCGGAGTTCGTGGGACATCACCGAGCTGAACGTGTGCTGAACTCGGAGGCGTCGTGCGTTCGGTACTTGGATCGATCGGATCGTGAAGACGTACGACTACATCAACCGCGTTCTCATAACGCTTCCGCTTACGGTCTACGAGGGTACGTGGATGACACTCGCCCCTCTCGTTGCTATGCATCACCATGATCTTGCGTATGCGTAGGATTTTTTTTAAATTACTACGTTCCCCAACAGATACTCCCATTACGACCAGTCTTAGCCTCGTCAACAATTCTACTGTGGACCTGGGACACAGAGCTAGCCCTCGCGTTGAAGATCCTTTTTTCCTTCCAAATGCATCATGAGACGAGGAGGCGGGTTGACTTCCACATGGCCCTACAACTCCTCGGCAACGACCTGGTCTGCAATCTGAATCGTGACTTGATGTAGTTGTCGACCGTCATGTCCAGGTCCAAGAAAGGTTGCGTCAGTGATTGTGTTGTCTTGGTCCAGAGCTGCATTGATACCACTTGATGTGACGGTGGCCCGATCTTTCGATGAGAGTGGGGATAACTATGGATTTGGTGGATTTTGACCTTGATGATCCGGCTATACCGTACCCGACGATATGCCTCGACAATCGCTAAACCAATCTTCTATGGGTATTGACTTTGCCGTAGGCATGATTAACCTGAACAATGACTCTCGCGTCCCTCATCGGCGACTCGGGGGGATCCAACCGCCACCGCTAGCGACTCCTCCCGTGCCTCATCCTCCCCTCCCCGTCGTAGGTGGTCGGCACCGGGATAAGCCCGTGCTTGCGACGCGGTTGCAGAGGGCCTCTCCCCTCTCTCCCAGATCTATGGGTGGCGTGGGTGCCCAGATCTGCGGAGGTGCGGCGGCGCCTGTGGTGGTGCTGATGGGAATCGGCCGGCTGCCCACAGCCGCCGGTGGCCAAGGCGGCGACCCCATGGCTGGGTGGCGGCGCGCCCATTGGTCCGACCGGTTCTGGCCCATCCTGAATCTGGTGACTTGTCGATAACGATATTGAACTAGGTATGTTGATACCGATGATCGAATCTCGGGCAAGTAACATATCGATGACAAAGGGAGCAATGTATGTTGTAATGCGGTTTGACCGATAAAGATCTTCGTAAAATATGTAGGAACCAATATGAGCATCCAGGTTCCGCTATTGGTTATTGACCGGAGACATGTCTCGATCATGTCTACATAGTTCTCGAACCCGTAGGGTCCGCACGCTTAAAGTTCTATGAGGATCGGTATTATGAGTTTTTTTGTTTTGATGTACCGAAGGTAGTTCGGAGTCTCGTGTATGATCACGGACATGGCGAGGAGTCTCGAAATGGTCGAGCCGTAAAGATCGATATGTTGCACGACTATGTTCGGACACAGGAAGTGTTTCAGGAGGTTTCGGACATATAACGGAGTACCGGGGGATTACCGGAACCCCCCGGGGAGTATAATGGGCCTATTGGGCCTTGGTGGAGAAGAGGAGGGGCGGCCAGGGCAGGCCGCCCGCCCCCTCCCCCTCTAGTCCTAATTGGACAAGGAGGGGGACGGCGCCCCCCTTTCCTTCCCCTCTCTCTCCTCCTTCCCCCTTCTCCTACTCCTACTAGGACAGGAGGAGTGGCCGGCCGCCTTCCCCCTAGCTCCTTTATATACGGGGGAAGGGGGGCACCCCAAGACACAACAATTGATCATTGATCTCTTAAACGTGTGCGGTGCCCCCCTCCACCATAATCCACCTTGGTCCATATCATAGCGGTGCTTAGGAGAAGCCCTCCGTCGGTAGCATCATCATCACCGTCACCATGCTGTCGTGCTGATGAAGCTCTTCTCGAAATCTCTACTGGATCGTGAGTTCGTGGGACGTCACCGTGCTGAACGTGTTCTGAACACGGAGGTGTCGTACGTTCGGTGCTGAGGATCGGTCGATCGTGAAGACGTACGACTACATCAGCCGTGTTGTTATAAGGCTTCCACTTACGGTCTACGAGGGTACGTAGACGACACTCTCCCCTCTCGTTGCTATGCATCACGATGATCTGTCGTGTGCGTAGGAATTTTTTTGAAATTACTACGTTCCCCAACAGTGGTATCCGAGCCAGGTTTATGCGTAGATGTTATATGCACGAGTAGAACACAAGTGAGTTGTGGGCGATACAAGTCATATTGCTTACCAGCATGTCATACTTTGGTTCGGCGGTATTGTTGGATGAAAACGGCCCGGACCGACATTACGCAGACGCTTATGCAAGACTGGTTCTACTGACGTGCTTTGCACACAGGTGGTTGGCGGGTGTCAGTTTCTCCAACTTTAGTTGAACCGAGTGTGGCTACGCCCGGTCCTTGTGGAGGTTAAAACAGCACTAACTTGACAAACTATCGTTGTGGTTTTGATGCGTAGGTAAGAGCGGTCCTTGCTCAGCCTGTAGCAGCCACGTAAAAACTTGCAACAACAAAGTATAAGACATCTAACTTGTTTTTGCAGGGCATGTTGTGATGTGATATGGTCAAGACATGATGCTATATTTTATTGTATGAGATGATCATGTTTGGTAACAGAGTTATCGGCAACTGGCAGGAGCCATATGGTTGTCGATTTATTGTATGCAATGCAATCGCCCTGTAATTGCTTTACTTTATCACTAAGCGGCAGCGATAGTCGTAGAAGCAATAATTGACGAGACGACAAGATGCTACGATGGAGATCAAGGTGTCGCGCCGGTGAAGATGGTGATCATGACGGTGCTTTGGAGATGGAGATCGAAGGCACAAGATGATGATGGCCATATCATATCACTTATATTGATTGCATGTGATGTTTATCCTTTATGCATCTTATTCTGCTTTGTTTGACGGTATCATTATAAGATGATCTCTCACTAAATTTCAAGGTAAAAGTGTTCTCCCTGAGTATGCACCGTTGCCAAAGTTCGTCATGCCGAGACACCACGTGATGACCGGGAGTGATAAGCTCAACGTTCATCTACAACGGGTGTAAGACAATTTTGCACACGCAGAATACTTGGGTTAAACTTGACGAGCCTAGCATATGCAGATATGGCCTTGGAACACTGAGACCGAAAGGTCGAGCGTGAATCATATAGTAGATATGATCAACATAGTGATGTTCACCATTGAAAACTACTCCATTTCACGTGATGATCGATTATGGTTTAGTTGATTTGGATCATGTGATCACTTAGATGATTAGAGAGATGTCTATCTAAGTGGGAGTTCTTAAGTAATATGATCAATTGAACTTTAATTTATCATGAACTTAGTCCTGGTAGTATTAGCATATCTATGTTGTAGATCAATAGCTCGCGATGTTTCTCCCCGTTTATTTTGATATGTTCCTAGAGAAAAACTATGTTGAAAGATGTTAGTAGCAACGATGTGGACTTGGTCCGTGATCTAAGGATTATCCTCATTGTTGCACAGAAGAATTATGTCCTTGATGCACCGCTAGGTGACAGACCTATTGCAGGAGCATAGGCAAACGTTATGAACGTTTAACAAAGCTCGGTATGATGACTACTTGATAGTTTAGTGCACCATGCTTTACGGCTAAGAATCGGGGCTTCAAAGACGTTTTGAACGCCACGGGGCATATGAGATGTTCCCAGAGTTGAAATTAGTATTTCATACTCATGCCCATGTCGAAAGGTATGAGTGTAGGGGAACGTAGTAGAAATTCAAAATTTTCCTACGTGTCACCAAGATCTATCTATGGAGAAAAACTAGCAATGAGGGGAAGGAGGGTGCATCTACATACCCTTGTAGATCGCTAAGCGGAAGCGTTCAAAAGAATGGGTTGAAGGAGTCGTACTCGTCGTGATCCAAATCACCGGAGATCCTAGTGCCGAACGGACGGCACCTCCGCGTTCAACACACGTACAACCCGATGACGTCTCCCATGCCTTGATCCAGCAAGGAGAGAGGGAGAGGTTGGGGAAGACTCCATCCAGCAGCAGCACGACGGTGTGGTGGTGATGGAGGAGCGTGGCAATCCTGCAGGCTTCGCCAAGCACCGCGGGAGAGGAGGAGGACTTGGGAGAGGGGAGGGATGCGCCGAGGCAAGGGTGCAGCTCCCATGCGCCTCCCCACTATATATAGGGGTGGAGGGGATTATTTCTTGCCCTCCAAGTCCATTGGGGCGTTAGCAAAGGTGGGAGGAAAGAAATCCCATCCTTTCCTTTCCCCATCGATTGTTATCCCCCTTTTAGGGATCTTGATCTTATCCCTTGAGGATATGATCTTATTCCTAAGGGGGGATCTTGGTGCGCCTTGACTAGGGGTGTGGGGCCTTGCCCCCACTACCCACGTTCATGTGGGTCCCCCATGCAGGTGGGCCCCACTCCGGAACCTTCTAGAACCTTCCCGGTACAATACCGAAAAATCTCGAACATTTTCCGGTGGCCAAAATAGGACTTCCCATATATAAATCTTTACCTCCGGACCATTCCGGAACTCCTCGTGACGTCCGGATCTCATCCGGACTCCAAACAACATTCGGTAACCACGTATATCTATTCCCTATAACCCTAAGCGTCGCCATCGAACCTTATGTGTAGACCCTACGGGTTCGGGAACCATGCGCAACATGACCGAGACGTTCTCCGGTCAATAACCAACAGCGGGATCTGGATACCCATGTTGGCTCCCACATGTTCCACGATGATCTCATCGGATGAACCACGATGTCAAGGACTCAATCGATCCGTGTACAATTCCCTTTGTCTAACGGTATTGTACTTGCCCGAGATTCGATCGTCGGTATACCGATACCTTGTTCAATCTCGTTACGGCAAGTCTCTTTACTCGTTCCATAACACATCATCTCGTGATCAACCCCTTGGTCACATTGTGCACATTATGATGATGTCCTACCGAGTGGGCCCAGAGATACCTCTCCGTTTACACAGAGTGACAAATCCCGATCTCGATTCGTGCCAACCCAATGAGACACTTTCGGAGGTACCAGTAGTGCACCTTTATAGCCACCCAGTTACGTTGTGGACGCTTTGGTACACCCAAAGCATTCCCTACGGTATCCGGGAGTTGCACAATCTCATGGTCTAAGGAAATGATACTTGACATTAGAAAAGCTTTAGCATACGAACTACACGATCTTTGTGTTGGGCTTAGGATTGGGTCTTGTCCATCACATCATTCTCCTAATGATGTGATCCCGTTATCAACGACATCCAATGTCCATGGTCGAGAAACCGTAACCATCTATTGATCAACGAGCTAGTCAACTAGAGGCTTACTAGGGACATGGTGTTGTCTATGTATCCACACATGTATCTGAGTTTCCTATCAATACAATTATAGCATGGATAATAAACGATTATCATGAACAAGGAAATATAATAATAACCAATTTATTATTGCCTCTAGGGCATATTTCCAACAGTCTCCCACTTGCACTAGAGTCAATAATCTAGTTCACATCGCTATGTGATCAACACTCATAGGTCAAATCTCCATGTGACCAACATCCAAGAGTTTACTAGTGTCACTAAACTAGTTCACATCATCATGTGATTAAGACTCAATGAGTTCTGGGGTTTGATCATGTTTTGCTTGTGAGAGACGTTTTAGTCAACGGGTCTGCAACATTCAGATCCGTATGTACTTCACAAATCGCTACGTCATATTGTAAATGCTGCTTCCACGCTCCACTTGGAGCTATTCCAAATGGTTGCTCCACTATACGTATCCGGTTTGCTACTCAGAGTCACTCGGATAGGTGTTAAAGCTTGCATCAACGTAACCCTTTACGCCGAACTCTTTATCACCTCCATAATCGAGAAACATGTCCTTATTTACTCCAAGGACAATTTTGACCGATGTCCAATGATCCATTCCTGGATCACTCTTGTACCCCCTTGCCAGACTCATGGCAAGGCACACTTCAGGCAAGACACAAAGATAGCATACTACAGAGCCTATGTCTGAAGCATAGGGGACGACCTTCGTCCTTTCTCTCTCTTCTGCCGTGGTCGAGCTTTAACTCTTAACTTCATACCTTACAACTCAGGCAAGAACTCCTTCTTGATCCATCTTGAACACCTTCAAGATCATGTCAAGGTATGTGCTCATTTGAAAGTACCATTTAGCGTTTTTTATCTATCCTCATGGATCTTGATGCTCAATGTTCAAGCAGCTTAATTCAGGTTTTCTATTGAAAAACACTTTTCAAATAACCCTATATGCTTTCCAGAATTCTACATCATTTCCGATCAACAATATGTCATTGACATATACTTATCGAAATTCTATAGTGCTCCCACTCACTTCTTTGGAAATACAAGTTTCTCACAAACTTTGTATAAACCCAAAATCTTTGATCATCTCATCAAAGCATACATTCCAACTCCGAGATGCTTACTCCAGTCCTTAGAAGGATTCTTTGGAGCTTTGCATACTTGTTAGCATCTTTCAGGATTGACAAAACCTTCTGGTTGTATCATATACAACCTTTCCTCAAGTATAACGTCGAGGAAACAATGTTTTGACATCCTATCTGCAAGATTTCATCAATCATGCAGTAATTGCTAATCCAATTCCAACAGACTCTTAGCATCGCTACGAGTGAGAAAACCTCACCGTAGTCAACTCCTTGAACTTGTCGGAAACATCTTTAACGACAAGTCGAGCTTTCTTAATGGTGATACTTACCATCATTGTGCATCTTCCTTTTAAAATCCATATTTACCCAACGCCCTTACGACCATCAAGTATTTCTTCCAAAGTCATGGATCCTCTCTCGGATGTTATGGCCTTGAGCCATTCATCGGAATCCGGCCCACCATCACTTCTTCATAGCTCGTGGGTTCATTGTTGTCTAGCAACATGACCTTCAAGACAGGATTCTTGTACCACTCGAAGTAGTAAGCATCCTTGTCACCCTACGAGTGCAGTAGTGACTTGATCCAAAACTTCATGATCACTATCATAAGCTTCTACTTCAATTGGTGTAGGCGCCACAGGAACAACTTCCTGTGCCCTGCTACACACTTGTTGAAGTGACGGTTCAATAACCTGATCAAGTCTCCACCATCCTCCCACTCAATTCTTGTAACATCCCAAAATTCTAAATTTTGGAATGTTATAAACAAATAGATAGTTTTGATTGATTGGTTGATTGATTGACTGAAAGTGAGTGAATTCGAAACTTTTTGAAAGTTAAATGAGAGGGAATAAAAGGACTTTCCCAAACTTTCATTTTTGCTTTTATGATCTTAGGGAATTCAAATTCTTTCCATCACAAAACCACGGAGAGAAGATGACATGACTTCTTCCATTTATTTAAATGACAAGGGTGTTGAAAATATTTGAATTTCATTTGGAAAATATTTCCAATTCTAAAACTTTATGCAACTCAATGATTTCCACGAGAGAAGATAAAATGACTTCTTCAAATTAAATGAAATATGAGTTGGGAGTTTTAAAAGAATTAAATCCAAAGTTCTTTTGAATTTATTTCCAATTTGGAGTTATTTGAGTTTTATTCAAAATATTTTTCTCCAAAAACAAAATATATGGAAAATAGGGTAACATGATTCCCTACATCGTAGAAAATTGGAGAGAAATTAATTTGAAGTCATTTTGGTATTTTAAAAATGATTTTTGTTGAATTTTATTGGACCGTAAGCACTCTTTGCTTTATTTAAATTTGTGTGTATTTTATTTAATGCTAGAATAATGTTCATCATGTAGGAAATCTTTTTCTGAAAATTTTGATATATTATATGCCTATATAATATTTTCATTTTATTTTGTTTTATCATTTTGTTTTCCTCTCTGTTTGTTTAAAAAAAAATCGCAGCGCCTTGGGCCAAAGGCCCAAGCCACCAAGCCAGCGGCCGGCCAAGGCCAAGGCCATCCACCGCGCGCACCAGGGAGCCAGGAGGGAGCCGCCGCTCCTTTTTCCTAATCTTAGTAGGACTCTTGTCCTACTTCCGTTTATTCCGTTTATTTCTAGATCTTTTCCCTCTTTGTTTCCTAATCCCAGTCTATTTCTTGCCTCCTACCCCAAGCAAAACCCTCCCCTCCCCAATATACATACCCAAGCACCCCCCCTCCAACACATCAAACCAACACCTCTCCTCTCATCTCCTCTCCGCAGCAGCAGCAGCCCCACACCAGCGCCGCCGCCCTACACCAGCCCGCCGCCGCTTGCCACCACCGTCGCCGCCGCCGAGCCCTCGCCTCTTCGAGGTACTAGCCTCAAGGCCGCGTCACCTTTTCTTTTCCTCGGTTCGGTTTTTCAGAATCGTTCGGTTTCCGTTCCGTTTTCTAGATCGGTTTTTCGTTTCGTTTTCTTTCCAAACCCTAGATCGGTTTTCTCGCGGTTTTCTTTCCGGTTTTGTTTAGCGGCGTTAAGCTCGATAGATTTTTCTTTTATTTTTAATTTCCGTCGGGGACCTATCCGTAGTGTTATTTTTTAGTCCCTAATCTTCAAACGCTCATAACTTTTTACTCGTAAGTCGGAATCCAACGAAACCAACGCCCACTTCTTCGTTCTGATCCCTCTATCCAAAGTAATACAACTCAAACATGTTTTTGATAATTTAAAATTTGAATTAGATCATATTTGTATTCAAACTTCGATCGATCGTAACTTGAGTTTCAGAACTCCGATTTAGTTGATTCTTTTGCTAATCAAGCTCTTGACCTAAACTTTCTGATAAGGCCAAATTCATATAATTTTGGTACTGTTAGAAATTGTTTTATGTTGCAAGAGTTATTTGCTTGTTTTTGATGTTTTTCGATTTGTTTTCTTCTGTTCTTTCCGACCTTTTTAGAGATTGCTTATGTGTGGTTACTATTGCTTGCTTACGATAGATTGACCGGAGTGTGACGAGTAGAGCTATCAAGAGTTTGAGAGCGAATCATCTTCATCAATTTGCAGGCAAGTAACACTTTGATCATACTTTCTCACACCCAGTTTTATGCATTAGATCTATTCCTCAAACACTTGCATGATTAGAATCTAATTAAATTGTGGGATGGGAAGTAGTTGAGGTAGTACCTATTACCTGTTTTACTTATGAAACCTTTGGGAGTTACTTCTACGTTTGCTTATTATGCCATGCTATGCTAGTAGACGTGGATTGGGTGAGTGTATTCCATGAGATGTGAGATTGTTAAATTAACGGTTTATTTAAGGTGGCAACTTAAATACACATCCTGGGTGGATTGAGGCACTGGGGTTTCGGGACTTGCCTGTTTTTGGGACCGCCACCCGGGCTCAAAGGGATCATGAGATTATTCAAACTAGAAACTTCCGTGTGCAGCCACAAGCCATTATGGGCTCGCATAGTTGACTAAGTCGTATGCGAACTCTTATAGTGGTGGACTAGCGGATGTAGGCGATGTAGGTGTACCGTTCCACCCATCGTAAGGTGCTAGCGCTTCGAAAGACTATGTCTCGGTCATCCGCTCTCAAACACCATGTAGTGCGAGAAACCAAACGGAGGCGATCGAGTCTTGTGGGGAAAAGTGCGCAAACCTCTGCAGAGTGTACAAACTAATCATGATTAGCCGTGTCCCCGGTTATGGACATCTTGAGTATCTAGTTCTTGGATTATCCTGTTGATCTCATCACGTTACTTAATATAATTTGTTTGGGTTTAATGAGTACTTTTAGTTGGGATTGAGAATGCTGTCAACAGTTCTCAATGTTTCACAACCACCATGATAGTTAAATAAATTTATTCCTTTGCAGTAGGGAAAAAATTGGCTTTTCGCAAAACCTTATAACCATAGAGCTTTTCCACCAGCCATATATGCATGTAGTATAGGCTTATTCTTTCATTACTCTCTATGTGTTACATTGCGGCATATTCCATGTCTTTGACCCGTTTCGGGCTGCAACGTTTCATGTTGCGTACTTTTCGCAACGACGAGTAAGTGATACGTTAGGGTTACGATTTCCTATACTCAACTTTGCCGTTGGTGTTGATGGGAATCCACAACCTTGTTGCTTCCGCTATATTTTGGATTGAGGTAATAGTATTTACGTTATTTATACATGTGATTTACCTCTGTTATAAATCCTTCGAGTAATCGTGTGTGTCAAAGATACCGATCCGAGGATGACACGAAAGCACGTAGACTTGATCCATTTGGGTCGGGTCGCTACAAGATGGTATCGAGCACATGTTGATCAGAGGACGTGACCCTAGAAAATGGCAAGCCCATAGGAAAGATTTTTCTCTACAACTTTCTTTTTCAAAAAGATCTTTTACCTCTCTTCTCTTCTGAGCTTATTCAAATATTCCTTTTAGTGAGACCATACCCCTTTTCCCTTTTGACCACTCGAAGATTTGACTGATGAGACCACTCCAAGGAGACAAGATATCGGACAACTAAGACCATTTGGAATGAAGAGGATTTTACCGTGTAAATGGAAACTACAACTGTTGAAGACTCCGAAGACTTGGAGAAATTGAAGGCTTTGAAGAATTCCCAGATTTTATGACCTAGGAAGGTTACGCTTATGGAATTGAGAGATTGTGGAAGTAATCAATACCCGAGATTAAGGTGTATTGGAGTAAGACCAGGATCTGGAGTGTTACATCAGAAAGTTAAGATGGACCCACAAGAAGCTAAATTTTGACAAGGAAGTATTTCATGAAGAACTCAGATCCGAAGTTGAAAGTAGACAGCCGAGGAGCAAAACCTTGAGACATCAAAGTTTTGTCAGGAACTGAAGGACAGTAGGACCATGGTTCATGTCAAGGAAGTTGAAACCAGAAGTTTGGAATGCAACTCCAGAAATATTACAGGACGTCGCGAGAGACTTCGCGTCAACAGAGATGATCTGGCAAAAGAACTTGAGCAGGACAAGCACGATTGGAAGAAGCCATCGTAGACATGAACAAGACTTGAAGAGTTTGATGGCGTTGAAGATTTATTGACCCTTAGAAGACCTAACCCCTGTTACATACGTGCGTTAGATGCGATGATTGTGAGCTGTCATTTGTTTGATGTTTTTCCGACAGCCACAATAAAATCTGTTTTTCAAAACTTTTGTTTGTCTTGTGTGTATCCCTCTCGATCCCTCTTGTCTCACCCCAAAACCCATGGACCCAATAGATGATGAATGGAGATGAGCTCGTATTTTCGGGACCGATGAGTCAATTAAAGACGGACCGATGGATTCAGAACATGGAGCATCACATGAAGAACAACCCTATAGTCAGAAAGGATATGGCCCAGCATGCTCTTTAGTGCTTTGAAAGAGGTGCTGCTATTTGGTGGAGGATGTACCAAACCATCAATGGATTGCAAAGAGTAACCACTTGGGAAGAATTTAAGTTGACTTTGCTAAAGTCTCGGTTTGTGACCCATAAGTTGAAGCCTTATGGAAAGGATATGAAGAAACCTTGTGCGTACAAGCTCTGTGGAGAAATAGGACACACCCATAACGAACACAAGGATGGATGCCCAAATTGTGAAGGAAGTCACCCAGCTGAAGAATGCCCAACTAGGCTGATCACTTGTTTCTTGTGTGAAGGGACTACCCACTACCCTTCTCAGTGTCACATTTACCCCATGGTACAAAGAACCATCCAAAGAAGAAAGAAGAAATGAAAGGAGCCCTCATGGAGATGTTAGAAGAACACATGTGATTTAAGGAAGATGTTGAGGACACACACAAAGGAAACAAAATTAAAGCCCACACCAAGTCATGCTATTCATGTGGAGAAGAGGGACACATCTCCCAAGATTGTTTGAATGGAGATCTAGTAGAATTCCTGACAGAGGAAGTAGAGTATGACCCACAGGAAATAGAAGCCACGATTGGAACAGAAAGGTCCCTAAGAGGAATAGATTGGATTCCGGGAAGGATCTGAGTCATGTCACCTGTTACAAATGCAAGGAGTCGTGGCACTACATCAACACTTGCCCAAAATGGAAGCCGAGGACCCAAAGAGGCTATGTGATCATGAGGAAACCTCGAAACCCGTCAGAAGTAATATGTTTTCGTTGTAATGTAGCAGGGCACTTTGCCAGAGATTGTCCGAAGGAGAAGGAGACTGATGATATACAGTTGAAGTTGTAACAAAATAAATGGAGTAGTAGAAGTGTGAGCTTTTTCTTTTATATTGAGGTGTTAAGTTGAGACATGTAATGGAAAAGCGAGATGATTGTAATAAATTAAGAATCAATAAAGTTAGCGGTGTTGGTACTGCTTTGGATTTTATGAGTTACCCTATGAGGAAAGATGTTGACCAATTTCGAGGATATGAGAAATATGGTCTATGGAATATTGGAACATTTTAAGGGTGGTAGTACCTGTAAGAACCATTGACCCTGGAAAAGATAAGGATACCCATCGAATGGATTTCGGACAAAATGAATATGAGTTTTGTCTCGATATGTTTGATACCCCAAGAGAGTATGGGATGACGTTGGAGACCGTCAATTGTTTGGACCAAATGTGATCAAGGATTCGGAAGAGAATGTTAAGTTGATTCGAGATAGACTGAAAGTAGCTCACCAGTGCAGAATATTTATGCATACTCAAAACGCAAGGAGGTAGTCCATGAAATTGGAGATAGAGCATATCTTTGTGTGCCACCTCTGTGAGGAGTTAAATGATTTGGAGTTAAGGGAAAGTTAGCCCCGAGATTTGTAGGACCATACCGAGTTTGGAACGTATGGGAGAATTGGCTAACAAGTTGGAGTCACCCGAAGGACTGTCAGGAGTTCATGACTTGTTTCACGTTTCCCAATTGAACAAGTGCCATGCGAGATGGCCAATATTCCCCTGTAAGGACGCTTGACCCTGGAAAGGATAATGATGTTCCACGAAGTGGAGTATGGACTTCATAAGTATAAGTTTTATCTCGGTATGTGGGATATCCCACGAGGATGAATAGATAAATTACTATTGGACGTAAATGAGGTATGATGTTAGAAATATGGGTCAATGGAAATTCCATGATGAGTCTGAGTAATGATGTCTAGTTTGGTGCCAATAGAAGGAAGGAAGACAAGACAATTGGATGGATTTTAAGTATGCCGGGAAGTTGGATGTTGGATGAAGGATCAGTTGCCCGAGGATGTGTTCAAGGATTGCAAGTGATGAGATGGGCCATAACCCACGTGCCCCGGGACCTGCCAAGAAGAAAGCACACTCTTGTCAAGGAAAACCCTGGAAGAGGGTATGCCTTTGTCAACCGACGATTCTATAGGAGTTTACGCAAAACCTGAGAGTTGTTAAGGAACGATAGATGTTTGTTTGGCCTGCAGAATCAATGGATTTTCCGAACTTGGTTCGTCGACAAGAGAAATTCTGCAATGCTTGTGAGGATGACCGAGTGTTAGAATGCGAGATTCGCTAAACCATGTACAGGGTAATGATTTGGGTGCGGGATGGATTGATCACCATACCGACTTACTCTTATTATTCGCGTTGCTATATGGGATGGTAAATCTGAGTGACTTACCTATAGTAGGGAGACGACGATCAAAACCCTGTTTGAACCTTAGAATGGTATAAGTATTTTCCCTTGTACACGGCAGCCGTTGCTAATCGTAGGATATACGGCGAGGTTCAACCCAGACCCGTTTTCTGCAGGAGAAACCATAAATTGTTGACCACCATGAGATATCGATAGCTGATTAGTATTGGCGCCGGACCGTCGACTATGAAGACCCATTTCGGGATAACCTTACCAAGATGAAAGGACAATAGAATTGAGGAAAAGGTTATGCCACTACCGAAAGAGCCCAGAGAAGGAATTATCCTTACAATGCAGAAGACCAACACCGCTGTGAATAAGGATGGAGTATATGAGTTTTGATGGAACCGTAACAATGCTTCTAAGGGTGGTAGCACCCGAGACCCCGGAGACGATCGATGGATTTTGAGAAGACCCCCAAACCCTAACCTATTTCTTTCTAGCCTCTCCGAATCTCGAGGACGAGATTCATTTTAAGGGTGAAGTTTGTAACATCCCAAAATTCTAAATTTTGGAATGTTATAAACAAATAGATAGTTTTGATTGATTTGTTGATTGACTGACCGAAAGTGAGTGAATTCAAACTTTTGAAAGTTAAATGAGAGGGAATAAAAGGACTTTCCCAAACTTTCATTTTTGCTTTTATGATCTTAGGAATTCAAATTATTTCCATCACAAAACCACGGAGAGAAGATGACATGACTTCTTCCATTTATTTAAATGACAAGGGGTGTTGAAAATATTTGAATTTCATTTGGAAAATATTTCCAATTCCGAAACTTTATGCAACTCAATGATTTTCACGAGAGAAGATAAAATGACTTCTTCAAATTAAATGAAATATGAGTTGAGAGTTTTAAAAGAATTAAATCCAAAGTTCTTTTGAATTTATTTCCAATTTGGAGTTATTTGAGTTTTATTCAAAATATTTTTCTCCAAAAACAATATATATGGAAAATAGGGTAACATGATTCCCTACATCGTAAAATTGGAGAGAAATTAATTTGAAGTCATTTTGGTATTTTAAAAATGATTTTTGTTGAATTTTATTGGACCAGAAGCACTCTTTGCTTTATTTAAATTTGTGTGTATTTTATTTAATGCTAGAATAATGTTCATCATGTAGGAAATCTTTTTCTGAAAATTTTGATATATTATATGCCTATATAATATTTTCATTTTATTTTGTTTTATCATTTTGTTTTCCTCTCTGTTTGTTTAAAAAAAATTCATGAGCCTTGGGCCAAAGGCCCAAGCCACTGCTGGCCAGTCGGCCAAGGCCAAGGCCATCCACCGCCACAAGCACTGTGGAGCTGTGAGGGAGCCGCCGCTCCTTTTCCTAATCTTAGTAGGACTCTTGTCCTACTTCCGTTTATTCCGTTTATTTCTAGATCTTTTCCCTCTTTGTTTCCTAATCCCGGTCTATTTCTTGCCCCTACCCCAAGCAAAACCCTCCCTCCCCAATATAAATACCCAAGCACCCCTCTCCAACACATCAAACCAACACCTCTCCTCTCCTCTCCTCTCCATGACAGCAGCAGCCCACACCAGCGCCGCCGCCCTACACCAGCGCCGCCGCCCGCTTGCCACCGCCGCCGACAAGTGCCGCCGCCGCCGAGCCTCGCCTCTTGAGGTACTAGCCCAGCCAGCGTCACCTTTTCTTTTCCTCGGTTCGGTTTTTCAGAATCATTCCGGTTTCCGTTCGGTTTTCTAGATCGGTTTTTCGTTTCGATTTTCTTTCCGAAACCCTAGATCGGTTTTCTCGCCGGTTTTCTTTCGGTTTTGTTTACCGGCGTTAAACGATAGATTTTTTCTTTTATTTTCAATTTCCGTCGAGGACCTATCCGTAGTGTTATTTTTTAGTCCCTAATCTTCAAACGCTCATAACTTTTTACTCGTAAGTCGGAATCCAACGAAACCAACGCCCACTTCTTCATTACGATCCCCTCTATCCAAAGAATACAACTCAAACATGTTTTTGATAATTTAAAATTTGAATTAGATCAGATTTGTATTCAAACTTCGTTTGATCGTAACTTGAGTTTCAGAACTCCGATTTAGTTGATTCTTTTTGCTAATCGAAGCTCTTGACCTAAACTTTCTGATAAGGCCAAATTCATATAATTTTGGTACTGTTAGAAATTGTTTTATGTTGCAAGAGTTATTTGCTTGTTTTTGATTTTTTCGATTTGTTTTCTTCGTTCTTTCCGACCTTTTTAGAGATTGCTTATGTGTGGTTACTATTGCTTGCTTACGATAGATTGACCGGAGTGTGACGAGTAGAGCTATCAAGAGTTTGAGAGCGAATCATCTTCATCAATTTGCGTGCAAGTAACACTTTGATCATACTTTCTCACACCCAGCTTTTATGCATTAGATCTATTCCTCAAACACTTGCATGATTAGGATCTAATTAAATTGTGGGATGGGAAGTAGTTGAGGTAGTACCTATTACCTGTTTTACTTATGAAACCTTTGGGAGTTACTTCTACGTTTGCTTATTATGCCATGCTATGCTAGTAGACGTGGATTGGGTGAGTGTATTCCATGACATATGTGAGATTGTTAAATTAACGGTTTATTTAAGGTGGCAACTTAAATACACATCCTGGTGGATTGAGGCACTGGGGTTTCTGTGACTTGCCTGTTTTTTGGGACCGCCACCCAGGCTCAAAGGGATCATGAGATTATTCAAACTAGAAACTTCCGTGTGCAGCCACAAGCCATTATGGGCTCTGGCATAGTTGACTAAGTCGTGCGAACTCTTATAGTGGTGGACTAGCAGATGTAGGCGATGTAGGTGTACCGTTCCACCCATCGTAAGGTGCTAGCGCTTCTGAAAGACTATGTCTCGGTCATCCGTCTCTCAAACACCATGTAGTGCGAGAAACCAAACGGAGGCGATCGAGTCTTGTGGGGAAAAGTGCGCAAACCTCTGCAGAGTGTACAAACTAATCATGATTAGCCGTGTCCCCGGTTATGGACATCTTGAGTATCTAGTTCTTGGATTATCCTGTTGATCTCATCACGTTACTTAATATAATTTGTTTGGGTTTAATGAGTACTTTTAATTGGGATTGAGAATGCTGTCAACCATTCTCAATGTTTCACAACCACCATGATAGTTAAATAAATTTATTCCTTTGCGGTAGGGAAAAATTGGCTTTTATAAAACCTTATAACCATAGAGCTTTTCCACCAGCCATATATGCATGTAGTATAGGCTTATTCTTTCATTACTCTCTATGTGTTACATTGCCAGCATATTCCATGTGTCGACCCGTTTCGAGCTGCAACATTTCATGTTGCGCACTTTTCGAACGCATTTAGTAAGTGATACGTTAGGGTTATGATTTCCTATACTCAACTTTGCCGTTGGTGTTGATGGGAATCCACAACCTTGTTAAGCTTCCGCTTATATTTTGGATTGAGGTAATAGTATTTACGTTATTTATACATGTGATTTACCTCTGTTATAAATCCTTCGAGTAATCGTGTGTGTCGACATACCGATCCGAGGATGACACGAAAGCACGTAGACTTGATCCATTTGGGTCGGGTCGCTACAAGATGGTATCGAGCACATGTTGGTAGGACGTGACCCTAGAAAATGGCAAGCCCATAGGAAAGATTTTTCTCTACAACTTTCTTTTTCAAAAGATCTTTTACCTCTCTTCTCTTCTGAGCTTATTCAAATATTCCTTTTAGTGAGACCATACCCCTTTTCCCTTTTGACCACTCGAAGATTTGACTGATGAGACCACTCCAAGGAGACAAGATATCGGACAACTAAGACCATTTGGAATGAAGAGGATTTTACCATGTAAATGGAAACTACAACTGTTGAAGACTCCGAAGACTTGGAGAAATTGAAGGCTTTGAAGAATTCCCAGATTTTATGACCTAGGAAGGTTACGCTTATGGAATTGAGAGATTGTGGAAGTAATCAATACCCGAGATTAAGGTGTATTGGAGTAAGACCAGGATCTGGAGTGTTACATCAGAAAGTTAAGATGGACCCACAAGAAGCTAAATTTTGACAAGGAAGTATTTCATGAAGAACTCAGGATCTAGAAGTTGAAAGTAGACAAGTTGAGGAGCAAAACCTTGAGACATCAAAGTTTTGTCAGGAACTGAAGGACAGTAGGACCATGGTTCATGTCAAGGAAGTTGAAACCAGAAGTTTGGAATGCAACTCGGAAATATTACAGACGTCGCGAGAGACTTCACGTCAACAGAGATGATCCGCAAAAGAACTTGAGCGGGACAAGCACGATTGGAAGAAGCCATCGGAGACATGAACAAGACTTGAAGAGTTTGATGGCGTTGAAGATTTATTGACCCTTAGAAGACCTAACCCCTGTTACATACGTGCGTTAGATGCGATGATTGTGAGCTGTCATTTGTTTGATGTTTTTCCGATGCCACAATAAAATCTGTCTTTTCAAAACTTTTGTTTGTCTTGTGTGTATCCCTCTCGATCCCTCTTGTCTCACCCCAAAACCCATGGACCCAATAGATGATGAATGGAGATGAGCTCGTATTTTTTGGGACCGATGAGTCAATTAAAGACGGACCGATGGATTCGTAACATGGAGCATCACATGAAGAACAACCCTATAGTCGAAAGGATATGGCCCAAGATGCTCTTGATTGCTTTGAAAGAGGTGCTGCTATTTGGTGGAGGATGTACCAAACCATCAATGGATTGCAAAGAGTAACCACTTGGGAAGAATTTAAGTTGACTTTGCTAAAGTCTCGGTTTGTGACCCATAAGTTGAAGCCTTATGGAAAGGATATGAAGAAACCTTGTGCGTACAAGCTCTATGGAGAAATAGGACACACCCATAACGAACACAAGGATGGATGCCCAAATTGTGAAGGAAGTCACCCAGCTGAAGAATGCCCAACTAGGCTGATCACTTGTTTCTTGTGTGAAGGGACTACCTACTACCCCCGCCAAAGGTCACATTTACCCCATGGTACAAAGAACCATCCAGCAGAAGAAAGAAGAAATGAAAGGAGCCCTCATGGAGATGTTAGAAGAACCTGTGACGAAGGAAGATGTTGAGGACACACACAAAGGAAACAAAATTAAAGCCCACACCAAGTCATGCTATTCATGTGGAGAAGAGGGACACATCTCTCAAGATTGTCTGAATGGAGATCTAGTAGAATTCCTGACAGAGGAAGTAGAGTATGACCCACAGGAAATAGAAGCCCTGATTGGAACAGAAAGGTCCCGGAAGAGGAATAGATTGGATTCCGTGAAGGATCTGAGTCATGTCACCTGTTACAAATGCAAGGAGTCGTGGCACTACATCAACACTTGCCCAAAATGGAAGCCGAGGACCCAAAGAGGCTATGTGATCATGAGGAAACCTCGAAACCCGTCCAAGTAATATGTTTTCGTTGTAATGTAGCAGGGCACTTTGCCGTAGATTGTCCAAGGAGAAGGAGACTGATGATATACAGATTGAAGTTGTAACAAAATAAATGGAGTAGTAGAAGTGTGAGCTTTTTCTTTTATATTGAGGTGTTAAGTTGAGACATGTAATGGAAAAGCGAGATGATTGTAATAAATTAAGAATCAATAAAGTTAGCAGTGTTGGTACTGCTTTGGATTTTATGAGTTACCCTATGAGGAAAGATGTTGACCAATTTCGAGGATATGAGAAATATGGTCTATGGAATATTGGAACATTTTAAGGGTGGTAGTACCTGTAAGAACCATTGACCCTGGAAAAGATAAGGATACCCATCGAATGGATTTCAGACAAAATGAATATAAGTTTTGTCTCGATATGTTTGATACCCCAAGAGAGTATGGGATGACGTTGGAGACCGTCAATTGTTTGGACCAAATGTGATCAAGGATTCGGAAGAGAATGTTAAGTTGATTCAAGATAGACTGAAAGTAGCTCAGTCCAGGCAGAATATTTATGCATACTAAAAAACGCAAGGAGGTAGTCCATGAAATTGGAGATAGAGCATATCTTTGTGTGCCACCTCTGTGAGGAGTTAAATGATTTGGAGTTAAGGGAAAGTTAGCCCCGAGATTTGTAGGACCATACCGAGTTTGGAACGTATGGGAGAATTGGCTAACAAGTTGGAGTCACCCAAGGACTGTCGGGGAGTTCATGACTTGTTTCACGTTTCCAGTTGAAGAAGTGCCATGCAGAGATGGCCAATATTCCCCTGTAAGGACGCTTGACCCTGGAAAGGATAATGATGTTCCACGAAGTGGAGTATGGACTTCATAAGTATAAGTTTTATCTCGGTATGTGGGATATCCCACGAGGATGAAGAGATGAATTACTATTGGACGAAATGAGGTATGATGTTAGAAATATGGGTCAATGGAAATTCCATGATGAGTCTGAGTAATGATGTCTAGTTTGGTGCCAATAGAAGGAAGGAAGACAAAGACAATTGGATGGATTTTAAGTATGCCGGGAAGTTGGATGTTGGATGAAGGATCAGTTGCCCGAGGATGTGTTCAAGGATTGCAAGTGATGAGATGGGCCATAACCCACAGGCCCCAGGACCTGCCAAGAAGCAAGCACACTCTTGCTGAAGGAAAACCCTGGAAGAGGGTATGCCTTTGTCAACCGACGATTCTATAGGAGTTTACGCAAAACCTGAGAGTTGTTAAGGAACGATAGATGTTTGTTTGGCCTGCAGAATCAATGGATTTTCCGAACTTGGTTCGTCGACAAGAGAAATTCTGCAATGCTTGTGAGGATGACCGAGTGTTAGAATGCGAGATTCGCTAAACCATGTACAGGGTAATGATTTGGGTGCGGGATGGATTGATCACCATACCGACTTACTCTTATTATTCGCGTTGCTATATGGGATGGTAAATCTGAGTGACTTACCTATAGTAGGGAGACGACGATCAAAACCCTGTTTGAACCTTAGAATGGTATAAGTATTTTCCCTTGTACACGGCAGCCGTTGCCAATCGTAGGATATACGGTGAGGTTCAACCTGCACCCGTTTCTGCAGGAGAAACCATAAATTGTTGACCACCATGAGATATCGATAGCTGATTAGTATTGGCGCCAGACCCGTCAGCTATGAAGACCCATTTTCGGGATAACCTTACCAAGATGAAAGGACAATAGAATTGAGGAAAAGGTTATGCCACTACCGAAAGAGCCCAGAGAAGGAATTATCCTTACAATCTAAGAAGACCAACACTGTCAGGAATAAGGATGGAGTATATGAGTTTTGATGGAACCGTAACAATGCTTCTAAGGGTGGTAGCACCCGCGACCCGGGAGACGATCGATGGATTTTTAAGAAGACCCCCAAACCCTAACCTATTTCTTTCTAGTTTCTCCGAATCTCGAGGACGAGATTCATTTTAAGGGTGGTAGTTTGTAACATCCCAAAATTCTAAATTTTGGAATGTTATAAACAAATAGATAGTTTTGATTGATTGGTTGATTGACCGTATCGAAAGTGAGTGAATTCGAAACTTTTTGAAAGTTAAATGAGAGGGAATAAAAGGACTTTCCCAAACTTTCATTTTTGCTTTTATGATCTTAGGGAATTCAAATTCTTTCCATCACAAAACCCTAGAGAGAAGATGACATGACTTCTTCCATTTATTTAAATGACAAGGGGTGTTGAAAATATTTGAATTTCATTTGGAAAATATTTCCAATTCTGAAACTTTATGCAACTCAATGATTTTCACGAGAGAAGATAAAATGACTTCTTCAAATTAAATGAAATATGAGTTGGGAGTTTTAAAAGAATTAAATCCAAAGTTCTTTTGAATTTATTTCCAATTTGGAGTTATTTGAGTTTTATTCAAAATATTTTTCTCCAAAAACAAAATATATGGAAAATAGGGTAACATGATTCCCTACATCAGAAAATTGGAGAGAAATTAATTTGAAGTCATTTTGGTATTTTAAAAATGATTTGTGTTGAGTTTTATTGGACCGTAAGCACTCTTTGCTTTATTTAAATTTGTGTGTATTTTATTTAATGCTAGAATAATGTTCATCATGTAGGAAATCTTTTTCTGAAAATTTTGATATATTATATGCCTATATAATATTTTCATTTTATTTTGTTTTATCATTTTGTTTTCCTCTCTGTTTGTTTAAAAAATTACATGGCGCCTTGGGCCAAAGGCCCAAGCCACCAAGCAATGACGGCCAAGGCCAAGGCCATCCACCGCCAAGCACTGTGGAGCCGTGGAGGGAGCCGCCGCTCCTTTTTCCTAATCTTAGTAGGACTCTTGTCCTACTTCCGTTTATTCCGTTTATTTCTAGATCTTTTCCCTCTTTGTTTCCTAATCCCAGTCTATTTCTTGCCCCCTACCCCAAGCAAAAGCCTCCCCGCCCCAATATAAAAACCCAAGCACCCCCCACCAACACATCAAACCAACACCACACCACTCCTCACCACTCCGCAGCAGCCCACACCAGCGCCCGCCGCCCTACACCACCAGCGCCCGCCGCCGCCGCTTACGTCGCCGCCACGCCCGAGCCCTCGCCTCTTGAGGTACTAGCCTCAGCAAGGCCACCTTTTCTTTTCCTCGGTTCGGTTTTTCATAAATTGTTCCGGTTTCCGTTCTGGTTTTCTAAATCGGTTTTTCGTTTCGGTTTTCTTTCCGAAACCCTAGATCGGTTTTCTCGCCGGTTTTTCTTTCCGGTTTTGTTTAGCGAGCGTTCGCTCGATAGATTTTTCTTTTTATTTTTAATTTCCGCCAGGGACCTATCCGTAGTGTTATTTTTTAGTCCCTAATCTTCAAACGCTCATAACTTTTTACTCGTAAGTCGGAATCCAACGAAACCAACGCCCACTTCTTCGCTATTTATCCCTCTATCCAAAGAATACAACTCAAACATGTTTTTGATAATTTAAATTTTGAATTAGATCAGATTTGTATTCAAACTTCGTTTGATCGTAACTTGAGTTTCGTAACTCCGATATAGTTGATTCTTTTTGCTAATCGAAGCTCTTGACCTAAACTTTCTGATAAGGCCAAATTCATATAATTTTGGTACTGTTAGAAATCGTTTTATGTTGCAAGAGTTATTTGCTTGTTTTTGATGTTTTTCGATTTGTTTTCTTCGTTCTTTCCGACCTTTTTAGAGATTGCTTAGGTGTGGTTACTATTGCTTGCTTACGATAGATTGACCGGAGTGTGACGAGTAGAGCTATCAAGAGTTTGAGAGCGAATCATCTTCATCAATTTGCAGGCAAGTAACACTTTGATCATACTTTCTCACACCCAGTTTTATGCATTAGATCTATTCCTCAAACACTTGCATGATTAGGATCTAATTAAATTGTGGGATGGGAAGTAGTTGAGGTAGTACCTATTACCTGTTTTACTTATGAAACCTTTGGGAGTTACTTCTACGTTTGCTTATTATGCCATGCTATGCTAGTAGACGTGGATTGGGTGAGTGTATTCCATGACAGATGTGAGATTGTTAAATTAACGGTTTATTTAAGGTGGCAACTTAAATACACATCTGGGTGGATTGAGGCACTGGGGTTTCGAGGACTTGCCTGTTTTTTGGGACCGCCACCGTGATCAAAGGGATCATGAGATTATTCAAACTAGAAACTTCCGTGTGCAGCCACAAGCCATTATGGGCTCTGGCATAGTTGACTAAGTCGTGCGAACTCTTATAGTGGTGGACTAGCAGATGTAGGCGATGTAGGTGTACCGTTCCACCCATCGTAAGGTGCTAGCGCTTACGAAAGACTATGTCTCGGTCATCCGTCTCTCAAACACCATGTAGTGCGAGAAACCAAACAGAGGCGATCGAGTCTTGTGGGGAAAAGTGCGCAAAACTCTGCAGAGTGTACAAACTAATCATGATTAGCCGTGTCCCCGGTTATGGACATCTTGAGTATCTAGTTCTTGGATTATCCTGTTGATCACATCACGTTACTTAATATAATTTGTTTGGGTTTAATGTGTACTTTTAATTGGGATGGAGAATGTTGTCAACCATTCTCAATGTTTCACAACCACCATGATAGTTAAATAAATTTATTCCTTTGCAGTAGGGAAAAAATTGGCTTTTCGCAAAACCTTATAACCATAGAGCTTTTCCACCAGCCATATATGCATGTAGTATAGGCTTATTCTTTCATTACTCTCTATGTGTTACATTGCCATATTCCATGTGTTGACCCGTTTTGGCTGCAACGCTTCATGTTGCGCATTTTCGCATTTACGAGTAAGTGATATGTTAGGGTTACGATTTCCTATACTCAACTTTGCCGTTGGTGTTGATGGGAATCCACAACCTTGTTGCTTCCGCTATATTTGGATTGAGGTAATAGTATTTACGTTATTTATACATGTGATTTACCTCTGTTATAAATCCTTCGAGTATTGTGTGTGTCAGCATACCGATCCAGGGATGACACGAAAGCACAGAGACTTGATCCATTCGGGTCGGGTCGCTACAAGATGGTATCAGAGCACATGTTGACTGTAGGACGTGACCCTAGAAAATGGCAAGCCCATAGGAAAGATTTTTCTCTACAACTTTCTTTTTCAAAAAGATCTTTTACCTCTCTTCTCTTCTGAGCTTATTCAAATATTCCTTTTAGTGAGACCATACCCTTTTCCCTTTTGACCACTCGAAGATTTGACTGATGAGACCACTCCAAGGAGACAAGATATCGGACAACTAAGACCATTTGAAATGAAGAGGATTTTACCGTGTAAATGGAAACTACAACAGTTGAAGACTCCGAAGACTTGGAGAAATTGAAGGCTTTGAAGAATTCCCAGATTTTATGACCTAGGAAGGTTACGCTTATGGAATTGAGAGATTGTGGAAGTAATCAATACCGAGATTAAGGTGTATTGGAGTAAGACCAGGATCTGGAGTGTTACATCGTAAAGTTAAGATGGACCCACAAGAAGCTAAATTTTGACAAGGAAGTATTTCATGAAGAACTCGGGATCCGTGGTTGAAAGTAGACAAGCCGAGGAGCAAAACCTTGAGACATCAAAGTTTTGTCGAGAACTGAAGGACGATGGGACCATGGTTCATGTCAAGGAAGTTGAAACCAGTTTGGAATGCAACTCCAGAAATATTACAGGACGTCGCGAGAGACTTCGCGTCAACAGAGATGATCTGGCAAAAGAACTTGAGCAGGACAAGCACGATTGGAAGAAGCCATCGGAGACATGAACAAGACTTGAAGAGTTTGATGGCGTTGAAGATTTATTGACCCTTAGAAGACCTAACCCCTGTTACATACGTGCGTTAGATGCGATGATTGTGAGCTGTCATTTGTTTGATGTTTTTTCGACAGCCACAATAAAATCTGTCTTTTCAAAACTTTTGTTTGTCTTTTGTGTATCCCTCTCGATCCCTCTTGTCTCACCCCAAAACCCATGGACCCAATAGATGATGAATGGAGATGAGCTCGTATTTTCGGGACCGATGAGTCAATTAAAGACGGACCGATGGATTCAGAACATGGAGAATCACATGAAGAACAACCCTATAGTCGAGAAAGGATATGGCCCAGATGCTCTTGATTGCTTTGAAAGAGGTGCTGCTATTTGGTGGAGGATGTACCAAACCATCAATGGATTGCAAAGAGTAACCACTTGGGAAGAATTTAAGTTGACTTTGCTAAAGTCTCGGTTTGTGACCCATAAGTTGAAGCCTTATGGAAAGGATATGAAGAAACCTTGTGCATACAAGCTCTATGGAGAAATAGGACACACCCATAACGAACACAAGGATGGATGCCCAAATTGTGAAGGAAGTCACCCAAATGAAGAATGCCCAACTAGGCTGATCACTTGTTTCTTGTGTGAAGGGACTACCCACTACCCCTTTCGGTGTCACATTTACCCCATGGTACAAAGAACCATCCAGCAGAAGAAAGAAGAAATGAAAGGAGCCCTCATGGAGATGTTAGAAGAACCTGTGACGAAGGAAGATGTTGAGGACACACACAAAGGAAACAAAATTAAAGCCCACACCAAGTCATGCTATTCATGTGGAGAAGAGGGACACATCTCCCAAGATTGTTTGAATGGAGATCTAGTAGAATTCCTGACAGAGGAAGTAGAGTATGACCCACAGGAAATAGAAGCCCTGATTGGAACAGAAAGGTCCCGGAAGAGGAATAGATTGGATTCGGGAAGGATCTGAGTCATGTCACCGTTACAAATGCAAGGAGTCGTGGCACTACATCAACACTTGCCCAAAATGGAAGCCGAGGACCCAAAGAGGCTATGTGATCATGAGGAAACCTCGAAACCCGTCAGAAGTAATATGTTTTCGTTGTAATGTAGCAGGGCACTTTGCCAGAGATTGTCCGAAGGAGAAGGAGACTGATGATATACAGTTGAAGTTGTAACAAAATAAATGGAGTAGTAGAAGTGTGAGTTTTTTCTTTTATATTGAGGTGTTAAGTTGAGACATGTAATGGAAAAGCGAGATGATTGTAATAAATTAAGAATCAATAAAGTTAGCAGTGTTGGTACTGCTTTGGATTTTATGAGTTACCCTATGAGGAAAGATGTTGACCAATTTCGAGGATATGAGAAATATGGTCTATGGAATATTGGAACATTTTAAGGGTGGTAGTACCTGTAAGAACCATTGACCCTGGAAAAGATAAGGATACCCACTGAATGGATTTCAGACAAAATGAATATGAGTTTTGTCTCGATATGTTTGATACCCCAAGAGAGTATGGGATGACGTTGGAGACCGTCAATTGTTTGGACCAAATGTGATCAAGGATTCGGAAGAGAATGTTAAGTTGATTCGAGATAGACTGAAAGTAGCTCACCGTGCAGAATATTTATGCATACTCAAAACGCAAGGAGGTAGTCCATGAAATTGGAGATAGAGCATATCTTTGTGTGCCACCTGTGAGGAGTTAAATGATTTGGAGTTAAGGAAAGTTAGCCCGAGATTTGTAGGACCATACCGAGTTTGGAACGTATGGGAGAATTGGCTAACAAGTTGGAGTCACCCAAGGACCTGTCAGGAGTTCATGACTTGTTTCACGTTTCCTAGTTGAAGAAGTGCCATGCAGAGATGGCCAATATTCCCCCTGTAAGGACGCTTGACCCTGGAAAGGATAATGATGTTCCACGAAGTGGAGTATGGACTTCATAAGTATAAGTTTTATCTCGGTATGTGGGATATCCCACGAGGATGAAGAGATAAATTACTATTGGACGTAAATGAGGTATGATGTTAGAAATATGGGTCAATGGAAATTCCATGATGAGTCTGAGTAATGATGTCTAGTTTGGTGCCAATAGAAGGAAGGAAGACAGTACAATTGGATGGATTTTAAGTATGCCAGGAAGTTGGATGTTGGATGAAGGATCAGTTGCCCCGAGGATGTGTTCAAGGATTGCAAGTGATGAGATGGGCCATAACCCACAGGCCCCAGGACCTGCCAAGAAGAAAGCACACTCTTGCTGAAGGAAAACCCTGGAAGAGGGTATGCCTTTGTCAACCGACGATTCTATAGGAGTTTACGTAAAACCTGAGAGTTGTTAAGGAACGATAGATGTTTGTTTGGCCTGCAGAATCAATGGATTTTCCGAACTTGGTTCGTCGACAAGAGAAATTCTGCAATGCTTGTGAGGATGACCGAGTGTTAGAATGCGAGATTCGCTAAACCATGTACATGGTAATGATTTGGGTGCGGGATGGATTGATCACCATACCGACTTACTCTTATTATTCGCCTTCCTATATGGGATGGTAAATCTGAGTGACTTACCTACAGTAGAGAGACGACGATCAAAACCCTGTTTGAACCTTAGAATGGTATAAGTATTTTCCCTTGTACACGGCAGCCGTTACCATCGTAGGATATACGGCGAGGTTCAACCCAGACCCGTTTTCTGCAGGAGAAACCATAAATTGTTGACCACCATGAGATATCGATAGCTGATTAGTATTGGCGCCAGACCCGTCAGCTATGAAGACCCATTTTCGGATAACCTTACCAAGATGAAAGGACAATAGAATTGAGGAAAAGGTTATGCCACTACCGAAAAGAGCCCAGAGAAGGAATTATCCTTACAATCTGAGAAGACCAACACTGTCAGGAATAAGGATGGAGTATATGAGTTTTGATGGAACCGTAACAATGCTTCTAAGGGTGGTAGCACCCGAGACCCCGGAGACGATCGATGGATTTTTGAGAAGACCCCCAAACCCTAACCTATTTCTTTCTAGCCTCTCCGAATCTCGAGGACGAGATTCATTTTAAGGGTGAAGTTTGTAACATCCCAAAATTCTAAATTTTGGAATGTTATAAACAAATAGATAGTTTTGATTGATTGGTTGATTGGTATTTGAAAGTGAGTGAATTCGAAACTTTTTGAAAGTTAAATGAGAGGGAATAAAAGGACTTTCCCAAACTTTCATTTTTGCTTTTATGATCATAGGGAATTCAAATTCTTTCCATCACAAAACCCTAGAGAGAAGATGACATGACTTCTTCCATTTATTTAAACGACAAGGGGTGTTGAAAATATTTGAATTTCATTTGGAAAATATTTCCAATTCTGAAACTTTATGCAACTCAATGATTTTCACGAGAGAAGATAAAATGACTTCTTCAAATTAAATGAAATATGAGTTGGGAGTTTTAAAAGAATTAAATCCAAAGTTCTTTTGAATTTATTTCCAATTTGGAGTTATTTGAGTTTTATTCAAAATATTTTTCTCCAAAAACAAAATATATGGAAAATAGGGTAACATGATTCCCTACATCAGAAAATTGGAGAGAAATTAATTTGAAGTCATTTTGGTATTTTAAAAATGATTTTTGTTGAATTTTATTGGACCGTAAGCACTCTTTGCTTTATTTAAATTTGTGTGTATTTTATTTAATGCTAGAATAATGTTCATCATGTAGGAAATCTTTTTCTGAAAATTTTGATATATTATATGCCTATATAATATTTTCATTTTATTTTGTTTTATCATTTTGTTTTCCTCTCTGTTTGTTTAAAAAATTCATGGCGCCTTGGGCCAAAGGCCCAAGCCACTAAGCCAATGACGGCCAAGGCCAAGGCCATCCACCAGCACTGAGGAGCCAGGAGGGAGCCGCCGCTCCTTTTTCCTAATCTTAGTAGGACTCTTGTCCTACTTCCGTTTATTCCGTTTATTTCTAGATCTTTTCCCTCTTTGTTTTCTAATCCCAGTCTATTTCTTGCCCCCTACCCCAAGCAAAACCCTCCCCTCCCCAATATAAATACCCAAGCACCCCCCTCCAACACATCAAACCAACACCTCTCCTCTCCTCTCCTCTCCATGGCAGCCCCACACCAGCGCCGCCGCCCTACACCAGCGCCGCGCCCGCCGCTTGCCACCGCCGCCGACAAGTGCCGCCGCCTTGCCCGGAGCCCCTCGCCTCTTGAGGTACTAGCCCAGCGCGTCACCTTTTCTTTTCCTCGGTTCGGTTTTTCAGAATCGTTCGGTTTCCGTTCAGTTTTTCTAGATCGGTTTTTCGTTTGGTTTTCTTTTGAAACCCTAGATCGGTTTTCTCGCCGGTTTTTCTTTCCGGTTTTGTTTAGCTAGCGTTCCAGCGATAGATTTTTCTTTTTATTTTTAATTTCCGTCAGGGACCTATCCGTAGTGTTATTTTTTTAGTCCCTAATCTTCAAACGCTCATAACGTTTTACTCGTAAGTCGGAATCAAACGAAACCAACGCCCACTTCTTCGTTACGACCCCCTCTATCCAGTAATACATCTCAAACATGTTTTTGATAATTTAAAATTTGAATTAGATCAGATTTGTATTCAAACTTCGTTTGATCGTAACTTGAGTTTCGTAACTCCGATTTAGTTGATTCTTTTTGCTAATCGAAGCTCTTGACCTAAACTTTCTGATAAGGCCAAATTCATATAATTTTGGTACTGTTAGAAATTGTTTTATGTTGCAAGAGTTATTTGCTTATTTTGATGTTTTTCGATTTGTTTTCTTCATTCTTTCCGACCTTTTTAGAGATTGCTTATGTGTGGTTACTATTTCTTGCTTACGATAGATTGACCGGAGTGTGACGAGTAGAGCTATCAAGAGTTTGAGAGCGAATCATCTTCATCAATTTGCAGGCAAGTAACACTTTGATCATACTTTCTCACACCCAGTTTTATGCATTAGATCTATTCGTCAAACACTTGCATGATTAGGATCTAATTAAATTGTGGGATGGGAAGTAGTTGAGGTAGTACCTATTACCTGTTTTACTTATGAAACCTTTGGGAGTTACTTCTACGTTTGCTTATTATGCCATGCTATGCTAGTAGACGTGGATTGGGTGAGTGTATTCCATGAAGATGTGAGATTGTTAAATTAACGGTTTATTTAAGGTGGCAACTTAAATACACATCTGGGTGGATTGAGGCACCTGGGGTTTCCAGGACTTGCCTGTTTTTTTGGGACCGCCACCCAGGCTCAAAGAGATCATTAGATTATTCAAACTAGAAACTTCCGTGTGCAGCCACAAGCCATTATGGGCTCTGGCATAGTTTACTAAGTCGTGCGGACTCTTATAGTGGTGGACTAGCAGATGTAGGCGATGTAGGTGTACCGGTCCACCCATCGTAAGGTGCTAGCGCTTCTGAAAGACTATGTCTCGGTCATCCGTCTCTCAAACACCATGTAGTGCGAGAAACCAAACGGAGACGATCGAGTCTTGTGGGGAAAAGTGCGCAAACCTCTGCAGAGTGTACAAACTAATCATGATTAGCCGTGCCCCCGGTTATGGACATCTTGAGTATCTAGTTCTTGGATTATCCTGTTGATCTCATCCGTTACTTAATATAATTTGTCTGGGTTTAATGAGTACTTTTAATTGGGATTGAGAATGCTGTCAACCATTCTCAATGTTTCACAACCACCATGATAGTTAAATAAATTTATTCCTTTGCAGTAGGGAAAAAATTGGCTTTTCACAAAACCTTATAACCATAGAGCTTTTCCACCAGCCATATATGCATGTAGTATAGGCTTATTCTTTCATTACTCTCTATGTGTTACATTGCCAGCATATTCCATGTGTTGACCCGTTTTCGGGCTGCAACGTTTCATGTTGCGTACTTTTTGAACGACGAGTAAGTGATACGTTAGGGTTACGATTTCCTATACTCAACTTTGCCGTTGGTGTTGATGGGAATCCACAACCTTGTTAAGCTTCCGCTTATATTTTGGATTGAGGTAATAGTATTTACGTTATTTATTCATGTGATTTACCTCTGTTATAAATCCTTCGAGTACTGTGTGTGTCAGCATACCGATCCAGGGATGACACGAAAGCACAGAGACTTGATCCATTTGGGTCGGGTCGCTATAAGATGGTATCAGAGCACATGTTGACTGTAGGACGTGACCCTAGAAAATGGCAAGCCCATAGGAAAGATTTTTCTCTACAACTTTCTTTTTCAAAAAGATCTTTTACCTCTCTTCTCTTCTGAGCTTATTCAAATATTCCTTTTTAGTGAGACCATACCCCTTTTCCTTTTGACCACTCAAAGATTTGATCGATGAGACCACTCCAAGGAGACAAGATATCGGACAACTAAGACCATTTGGAATGAAGAGCATTTTACCGTAAATGGAAACTACAACTGTTGAAGACTCAAAGACTTGGAGAAATTGAAGGCTTTGAAGAATTCCCAGATTTTATGACCTAGGAAGGTTACGCTTATGGAATTGAGAGATTGTGGAAGTAATCAATACCGAGATTAAGGTGTATTGGAGTAAGACCAGGATCTGGAGTGTTACATCAGAAAGTTAAGATGGACCCACAAGAAGCTAAATTTTGACAAGGAAGTATTTCATGAAGAACTCAGGATCCAGAAGTTGAAAGCAGACAAGCTGAGGAGCAAAACCTTGAGACATCAAATTTTGTCAGGAACTGAAGGATAGTAGGACCATGGTTCATGTCAAGGAAGTTGAAACCAGAAGTTTGGAATGCAACTCCAGAAATATTACAGGACGTCGCGAGAGACTTCGCGTCAACAGAGATGATCTGGCAAAAGAACTTGAGCAGGACAAGCACGATTGGAAGAAGCCATCGGAGACATGAACAAGACTTGAAGAGTTTGATGGCGTTGAAGATTTATTGACCCTTAGAAGACCTAACCCCTGTTACATACGTGCGTTAGATGCGATGATTGTGAGCTGTCATTTGTTTGATGTTTTTCCGACAGCCACAATAAAATAGGTCTTTTCAAAACTTTTGTTTGTCTTGTGTGTATCCCTCTCGATCCCTCTTGTCTCACCCCAAAACCCATGGACCCAATAGATGATGAATGGAGATGAGCTCGTATTTTCGGGACCGATGAGTCAATTAAAGACGGACCGATGGATTCAGAACATGGAGAATCACATGAAGAACAACCCTATAGTCAGAAAGGATATTGCCCAACATGCTCTTCAGTGCTTTGAAAGAGGTGCTGCTATTTGGTGGAGGATGTACCAAACCATCAATGGATTGCAAAGAGTAACCACTTGGGAAGAATTTAAGTTGACTTTGCTAAAGTCTCGGTTTGTGACCCATAAGTTGAAGCCTTATGGAAAGGATATGAAGAAACCTTGTGCGTACAAGCTCTGTGGAGAAATAGGACACACCCATAACGAACACAAGGATGGATGCCCAAATTGTGAAGGAAGTCACCCAACTGAAGAATGCCCAACTAGGCTGATCACTTGTTTCTTGTGTGAAGGGACTACCTACTACCCTGCTCAGTGTCACATTTACCCCATGGTACAAAGAACCATCCAGCAGAAGAAAGAAGAAATGAAAGGAGCCCTCATGGAGATGTTAGAAGAACCTGTGACGAAGGAAGATGTTGAGGACACACACAAAGGAAACAAAATTAAAGCCCACACCAAGTCATGCTATTCATGTGGAGAAGAGGGACACATCTCTCAAGATTGTCTGAATGGAGATCTAGTAGAATTCCTGACAGAGGAAGTAGAGTATGACCCACAGGAAATAGAAGCTTTGATTGGAACAGAAAGGTCCCGGAAGAGGAATAGATTGGATTCCAGGAAGGATCTGAGTCATGTCACCTGTTACAAATGCAAGGAGTCAGGGCACTACATCAACACTTGCCCAAAATGGAAGCCGAGGACCCAAAGAGGCTCTGTGATCATGAGGAAACCTCGAAACCCGTCAGAAGTAATATGTTTCCGTTGTCATGTAGCAGGCACTTTGCCGTAGATTGTCCGAAGGAGAAGGAGACTGATGATATACAAATTGAAGTTGTAACAAAATAAATGGAGTAGTAGAAGTGTGAGCTTTTTCTTTTATATTGAGGTGTTAAGTTGAGACATGTAATGGAAAAGCGAGATGATTGTAATAAATTAAGAATCAATAAAGTTAGCGGTGTTGGTACTGCTTTGGATTTTATGAGTTACCCTATGAGGAAAGATGTTGACCAATTTCGAGGATATGAGAAATATGGTCTATGGAATATTGGAACATTTTAAGGGTGGTAGTACCTGTAAGAACCATTGACCCTGGAAAGATAAGGATACCCACTGAATGGATTTCGGACAAAATGAATATGAGTTTTGTCTCGATATGTTTGATACCCCAAGAGAGTATGGGATGACGTTGGAGACCGTCAATTGTTTGGACCAAATGTGATCAAGGATTCGGAAGAGAATGTTAAGTTGATTCGAGATAGACTGAAAGTAGCTCAGTCCAGGCAGAATATTTATCATACTCTAAAACGCAAGGAGGTAGTCCATGAAACTGGAGATAGAGCATATCTTTGTGTGCCACCTCTGTGAGGAGTTAAATGATTTGGAGTTAAGGGAAAGTTAGCCCCGAGATTTGTAGGACCATACCGAGTTTGGAACGTATGGGAGAATTGGCTAACAAGTTGGAGTCACCCGAAGGACTGTCAGGAGTTCATGACTTGTTTCACGTTTCCTAGTTGAAGAAGTGCCATGCAGAGATGGCCAATATTCCCCCTGTAAGGACGCTTGACCCTGGAAAGGATAATGATGTTCCACGAAGTGGAGTATGGACTTCATAAGTATAAGTTTTATCTCAGTATGTGGGATATCCCACGAGGATGAAGAGATAAATTACTATTGGACGTAAATGAGGTATGGTGTTAGAAATATGGGTCAATGGAAATCCCATGATGAGTCTGAGTAATGATGTCTAGTTTGGTGCCAATAGAAGGAAGGAAGACAGTACAATTGGATGGATTTTAAGTATGCCAGGAAGTTGGATGTTGGATGAAGGATCAGTTGCCCCGAGGATGTGTTCAAGGATTGCAAGTGATGAGATGGGCCATAACCCACAGGCCCCGTGACCTGCCAAGAAGCAAGCACACTCTTCTTTGAAGGAAAAACCTGGAAGAGGGTATGCCTTTGTCGGTAGAAGCGATTCTATAGGAGTTCATAAAACACGAGAGTTGTTAAGGAACGATAGATGTTTGTTTGGCCTGCAGAATCAATGGATTTTCCGAACTTGGTTCGTCGACAAGAGAAATTCTGCAATGCTTGTGAGGAATGACCAAGTGTTAGTATGCGAGATTCGCTAAACTGTGTACATGGTAATGATTTGGGTCTTGGGATGGATTGATCACCATACCGACTTACTCTTATTATTCGCGTTGCTATATGGGATGGTAAATCTGAGTGACTTACCTATAGTAGGGAGACGACGATCAAAACCCTGTTTGAACCTTAGAATGGTATAAGTATTTTCCCTTGTACACGGCAGCCGTTGCCAATCGTAGGATATACGGCGAGGTTCAACCCAGACCCGTTTTCTGCAGGAGAAACCATAAATTGTTGACCACCATGAGATATCGATAGCTGATTAGTATTGGCGCCAGACCCGTCAGCTATGAAGACCCATTTCCGGGATAACCTTACCAAGATGAAAGGACAATAGAATTGAGGAAAAGGTTATGCCACTACCGAAAGAGCCAGAGAACGAATTATCCTTAAGATCTGAGAAGACCGACACTGTCTGTAATAAGGATGGAGTATATGAGTTTTGATGGAACCGTAACCATGCTTCTAAGGGTGGTAGCACCCGAGACCCCGGAGATGATGGATTTTTGAGAAGACCCCAAACCCTAACCTATTTCTGGCTAGCCTCTCCGAATCTCGAGGACGAGATTCATTTTAAGGGTGGTAGTTTGTAACATCCCAAAATTCTAAATTTTGGAATGTTATAAACAAATAGATAGTTTTGATTGATTTGTTGATTGACTGACTGAAAGTGAGTGAATTCGAAACTTTTTGAAAGTTAAATGAGAGGGAATAAAAGGACTTTCCCAAACTTTCATTTTTGCTTTTATGATCTTAGGGAATTCAAATTCTTTCCATCACAAAACCCTGGAGAGAAGATGACATGACTTCTTCCATTTATTTAAATGACAAGGGGTGTTGAAAATATTTGAATTTCATTTGGAAAATATTTCCAATTCCGAAACTTATGCAACTCAATGATTTTCACGAGAGAAGATAAAATGACTTCTTCAAATTAAATGAAATATGAGTTGGGAGTTTTAAAAGAATTAAATCCAAAGTTCTTTTGAATTTATTTCCAATTTGGAGTTATTTGAGTTTTATTCAAAACATTTTTCTCCAAAAACAAAATATATGGAAAATAGGGTAACATGATTCCCTACATCAGAAAATTGGAGAGAAATTAATTTGAAGTCATTTTGGTATTTTAAAATGATTTTGTTGAATTTTATTGGACCAGAAGCACTCTTTGCTTTATTTAAATTTGTGTGTATTTTATTTAATGCCAGAATAGTGTTCATCATGTAGGAAATCTTTTTCTGAAAATTTTGATATATTATATGCCTATATAATATTTTCATTTTATTTTGTTTTATCATTTTGTTTTCCTCTCTGTTTGTTTAAAAAAAAAATTCATGGCGCCTTGGGCCCAAAGGCCCAAGCCACCAAGCTGACCGGCCAAGGCCAAGGCCATCCACCGCACAAGCACTGTGGAGCCGTGAGGGAGCCGTCGCTCCTTTTTCCTAATCTTAGTAGGACTCTTGTCCTACTTCCGGTTATTCCGTGTAGTTCTAGATCTTTTCCCTCTTTGTTTCCTAATCCCAGTCTCTTTCTTGCCGCCGACCCCAAGCAAAACCCTCCCCACCCCAATATACATACCCAACCACCCCTCCAACACATCAAACCAACACCTCTCCTCTCCTCTCCTCTCCGCAGCAGCCTGCCCCACACCAGCCGGCCGCTTGCCACCGCCGCCGACAAGTGCCGCCACGCCATGAGCCCTCGCCTCTTCGAGGTACTAGCCTCAGCCGCGTCACCTTTTCTTTTCCTCGGTTCGGTTTTTCAGAATCGTTCCGGTTTCCGTTCCGGTTTTCTAGATCGGTTTTTCGTTTCGGTTTTCTTTCCGAAACCCTAGATCGGTTTTCTCGCCGGTTTTTCTTTCCGGTTTTGTTTAGCGAGCGTTCGCTCGATAGATTTTTCTTTTTATTTTTAATTTCCGTCAGGGACCTATCCGTAGTGTTATTTTTTAGTCCCTAATCTTCAAACGCTCATAACTTTTTACTCGTAAGTCGGAATCCAACGAAACCAACGCCCACTTCTTCGTTCGATCCCTCTATCCAAGAATACAACTCAAACATGTTTTGATAATTTAAAATTTGAATTAGATCAGATTTGTATTCAAACTTCGCTTGATCGTAACTTGAGTTTCGTAACTCCGATTTAGTTGATTCTTTTTGCTAATCGAAGCTCTTGACCTAAACTTTCTGATAAGGCCAAATTCATATAATTTTGGTACTGTTAGAAATTGTTTTATGTTGCAAGAGTTATTTGCTTGTTTTTGATGTTTTTCGATTTGTTTTCTTCGTTCTTTCCGACCTTTTTAGAGATTGCTTATGTGTGGTTACTATTGCTTGCTTACGATAGATTGACCGGAGTGTGACGAGTAGAGCTATCAAGAGTTTGAGAGCGAATCATCTTCATCAATTTGCAGGCAAGTAACACTTTGATCATACTTTCTCACACCCAGTTTTATGCATTAGATCTATTCCTCAAACACTTGCATGATTAGGATCTAATTAAATTGTGGGATGGGAAGTAGTTGAGGTAGTACCTATTACCTGTTTTACTTATGAAGAAGCATTTTATCCGCTTTGGGTTCGAGCTTATCAACCTGAAACTTTTTCACATAAGCGTCGCAGCCCCAAACTTTTAAGAAACGACAATTTAGGTTTCTCCAAACCATAGTTCAAACGGTGTCGTCTCAACGGAATTACGTGGTGCCCTATTAAAGTGAGTGTGGTTGTCTCTAATGCCTAACCCATGAACGATAGTGGTAATTCGATAAGAGACATCATGGTACGCATCATATCCAATAGGGTGCAACTATGATGTTTGGACACACCATCACACTATGGTGTTCCAGCGGTATTTATTGTGAAACAATTTCCACAATGTCTTAATTGCGTGCCAAAGCTCGTAACTCAGATACTCATCTCTATGATCATATCATAGACATTTTATCCTCTTGTCACGATGATCTTCAACTTCACTCTGAAATTACTTGAACCATTCAATAATCCAGACTTGTGTTTCATCAAGTAAATACACTCAGTATCTACTCAAATCATCCGTGAAGTAAGAGCATAACGATATTCACTGCATGCCTCGGCACTCATTGGACTGCACAAATCAAAATGTGTTACTTCCAACAAGTTGCTATCTTGTTCCATCTTACTAAAACTGAGGCTTTTCAGTCATTTTGCCCATGTGGTATGATTTGCATATCTCAAGTGATTCAAAATCAAGTGAGTCCAAACGATCCATCTGCATGGAGTTTCTTCATGCGTATACACCAATAGACATGGTTCGCATGTCTCAAACTTTTCAAAAAGCGAGTGAGTCCAAAGATCCATCAACATGGAGCTTCTTCATGCGTTTTATACCAATATGACTTACATGGCAGTGCCACAAGTAAGTGGTGCCATCATTACTATCTTATATCTTTTGGCATGAAAATGTGTATTACTATGATCGAGATTCAATAAACCATTCCTTTGGGTGCAAGACCATTGAAGGTATTATTCAAATAAATAGAGTAACCATTATTCTCCTTAAATGAATAACCGTATTTGCGATAGACATAATCCAATCATGTCTATGCTCAACGCATAAACACCAAATGACAATTATTCTGGTTTAATACTAATCTTGATGGTAGAGGGAGCGTGCGATGTTTGATCACATCAAACTTGGAAACACTTCCAACACATATCGTCAGCTGACCTTTAGCTAGTCTCCGTTTATTCTGTAGCCTTTTATTTCGAGTTACTAACACTTAGCAACCGAACTGGTATCTAATAGCCTGGTGCTACTAGGAGCACTAGTAAAGTACACAATAACTTAATGTATATCCAATATACTTCTATCGACCTTGCCAGCCTTCTCATCTACCAAGTATCTAGGATAATTCTGCTCCAGTGGTTGTTCCCCTTATTACAGAAGCACTTAGTCTCGGGTTTGGGTTCAACCTTGGGTTTCTTCATTAGAGCAAAGCTGATTTGTCGTTTCATGAAGTATCCCTTCTTGCCCTTGCCCTTCTTGAAACTAGTGGTTTCACCAACCATCAACAATTGATGCTCCTTCTTGATTCCTACTTTCGCGATTGTCAAACATCGCGAATATCTCAAGGATCATCATATATCCCTGATTTGTTATAGTTCATCACGAAGCTCTAGCAGCTTGGTGGCAATGACTTTGGAGAAACATCACTATCTCCGGAAGATCAACTCCCACTCGATTCAAGTGATTGTTGCACTCGGACAATCTGAGCACAAGCTCAACGATTGAGCTTTTCTCCCTTAGTTTGCAGGCTAAGAAAATCGTCAGAGGTCTTATACCTCTTGACGTGGGCACGAGCCTGAAATCCCAATTCCAGCCCTCGAAACATCTCATATGTTCCGCGACGTTTCGAAAAGCGTCTTTGGTGCCTCAACTCTAAACCATTTAACTGAACTATCACGTAGTTATCAAAACGTGTATGTTCGATGTTCGCAACATCCACAGATGACGTTTGGGGTTCAGCACACTGAGCGGTGCAATAAGGACATAAGCTTTTTTCTATCCGCATAATCGCTACTGTCAACTTTCAACTATATTTTCTCTAGGAACATATCTAAATAGTGGAACTAAAGCGCGAGCTTACGACATAATTTGCAAAGATCTTTTGACTATGTTCAGGATAATTAAGTTCATCTCATGAACTCCCACTTAGATAGACATCCCTCTAGTCATCTAAGTGACTACATGATCCGAGTCAACTAGGCCGTGTCCGATCATCATGTGAGATGGACTAGTCATCATCAGTGAACATCTTCATGTTGATCGTATCCTCCATACGACTCATGCTCGACCTTTCGGTCTCTTGTGTTCCGAGGCCATATGCATACATGCTAGGCTCGTCAAGTTAACCTAAGAGTTTCGCGTGTGTAAATCTGGCTTACACCCGTTGTATGTGAACGTAAGAATCTATCACACCCGATCATCACGTGGTGCTTCAAAACGACGAACTTTCGCAACGGTGCACAATTAGGGGGAACACTTTCTTGAAATTTTAATGAGGGATCATCTTATTTACTACCGTCGTACTAAGCAAATAAGATGTATAAACATGACAAACATCACATGCAATCAAATAGTGACATGATGTGGCCAATATCATATTGCTCCTTTTGATCTCCATCTTCGGGGCTCCACGATCATCATCGTCACCGGCATGACACCATGATCTCCATCATCATGATCTCCATCATCGTGTCTCCATGAAGTTGTCTCGCCAACTTATTACTTCTACTACTATGGCTACCGGTTAGCAATAAAGTAAAGTAATTACATGGCGTTGTTCAATAACACGCGGGTCATACAATAAATAAAGACAACTCCTATGGCTCCTGCCGGTTGTCATATTCATCGACATGCAAGTCGTGATTCCTATTACAAGAACATGATCAATCTCATACATCACATATCATTCATCACATTCTTCTTGGCCATATCACATCACATAGCATACCCTGCAAAAACAAGTTAGACGTCCTCTAATTGTTGTTTGCATGTTTTACGTGGCTGCTATGGGTTTCTAGCAAGAACGTTTCTTACCTACGCAAAACCACAACGTGATATGTCAATTGCTATTTACCCTTCATAAGGACCCTTTTCATCGAATCCGATCCGATTAAAGTGGGAGAGACTGCACCCGCTAGCCCCTTATGCAACAAGTGCATGTCACCGGTGGAACTGTCTCACGTAAGTGTACGTAAGGTCGGTCCGGGCCGCTTCATCCCACAATGCCGCTGAATCAAGATTGGACTAGTAACGGTAAGCATATTGAACAAAATCAACACCCACAACTACTTTGTGTTCTACTCGTGCAAAGAATCTACGCAATAGACCTAGCTCATGATGCCACTGTAGGGGAACGTAGCAAAAATTCAAAATTTTCCTACGTGTCACCAAGATCTATCTATGGAGAAACTAGCAACGAGGGGAAGGAGAGTGCATCTACATACCCTTGTAGATCGCTAAGCGGAAGCGTTCAAGAGAACGGGGTTGAAGGAGTCATACTGTCGTGATCCAAATCACGGAGATCCTAGTGCGAGCAGACGGCACCTCCGCGTTCAACACACGTGACAGCCCGGTGGCGTCTCCCATGCCTTGATCCAGCAAGGAGAGAGGGAGAGGTTGGGAAGACTCCATCCAGCAGCAGCACGACGGTGTGGTGGTGATGGAGGAGCGTGGCAATCCTGCAGGCTTCGCCAAGCACCGCGGGAGAGGAGGAGGACTTGGGAGGGGAGGGCTGCGCCAGGCAAGGGTGCACCTCCCATGCGCCTCCCCACTATATATAGGGGTGGAGGGGATTATTTCTTTCCTCCAAGTCCATTGGGGCGTTGGCAAAGGTGGGAAGAAATCCCATCCTTTCCTTTCCCCACCGATTGTTATCCCCCTTTTTTAGGGATCTTGATCTTATCCCTTCAGGATATGATCTTATTCCTTCTAAGGGGGGATCTTGGTGTGCCTTGACCAGGGGTGTGGGGCCTTGCCCCCACTACCCACGTTCATGTGGGTCCCCCCATGCAGGTGGGCCCCATTCCAGAACCTTCTAGAACCTTCCCGGTACAATACCGAAAAATACCGAACATTTTCCGGTGGCCAAAATAGGACTTCCCATATATAAATCTTTACCTCCAGACCATTCCATAACTCCTCGTGACTTCCGGGATCTCATCTGGGACTCCGAACAACATTCGGTAACCACGTATATCTATTCCCTATAACCCTAGCGTCATCGAACCTTAAGTGTGTAGACCCTACGGGTTCAGGAACCAAGCAGACATGACCGAGACGTTCTCCGGTCAATAACCAACAGCGGGATCTGGATACCCATGTTGGCTCCCACATGTTCCACGATGATCTCATCGGATGAACCACGACGTCAAGGACTCAATCGATCCCGTATACAATTCCCTTTGTCTAACGGTATTGTACTTGCCCGAGATTCGATCGTCGGTATACCGATACCTTGTTCAATCTCGTTACGGCAAGTCTCTTTACTCGTTCCATAACACATCATCCTGTGATCAACCCCTTGGTCACATTGTGCACATTATGATGATGTCCTACCGAGTGGGCCCAGAGATACCTCTCCGCTTACACAGAGTGACAAATCCAGTCTCGATTCGTACAACCCAACAGACACTTTCGTAGATACCGTAGTGCACCTTTATAGCCACCCGATTCGTTGTGACGCTTGGTACACCCAAAGCATTCCTACGGTATCCGGAGTTGCACAATCTCATGGTCTAAGGAAATGATACTTGATATTAGAAAAGCTTTAGCATACTGAACTACACGATCTTTGTGCCGGGCTTAGGATTGGGTCTTGTCCATCACATCATTCTCCTAATGATGTGATCCCGTTATCAACGACATCCAATGTCCATGGTCAGGAAACCGTAACCATCTATTGATCAACGAGCTAGTCAACTAGAGGCTTACTAGGGACATGGTGTTGTCTATGTATCCACACATGTATCTGAAGTTTCCTATCAATACAATTATAGCATGGATAATAAACGATTATCATGAACAAGGAAATATAATAATAACCAATTTATTATTGCATCTAGGGCATATTTCCAACAATGAGACCTTTGACAAGTACTTTGCCTACAAGATGGAGGAGAATAGATCAACTAGTGAGCATGTGCTCAGATTGTCTGGGTACTACAATTGCTTGAATCAAGTGGGAGTTAATCTTCCGGATAAGATAGTAATTGACAAAGTTTTCTAGTCACTATCACCAAGTTACTAGAACTTAGTGTTGAACTATAATATGCAAGGGATAACGAAAGTAATTCCCAAGTTCTTCGCGATGCTAAAATCAGCGAAGGTAGAAATCTAGAAATAGCATCAAGTGTTGATGGTTAAACAAGACCACTAGTTTGAAGAAAAGGGCAAAGGGAAGAAGGGGAACTTCAAGAAGAATGGCAAGCAAGTTGCTGCTCAAGTGAACAAGCCCAAGTCTAGACCTAAGCCTGAGACTAAGTGCTTCTACTGCAAAGGGACTGGTCACTCGAAGCAGAACTGCCCCAAGTATTTGGCGGATAAGAAGGATGGCAAAGTGAACAAAGGTATATTTGATATACATGTTATTGATGTGTACTTTACTAGTGTTTATAGAAACCCCTCAGTATTTGATACTGGTTCAGTTGCTAAGATTAGTAACTCAAAACAGGAGTTGTAGAATGAACAGAGACTAGTTAAGGGTGAAGTGACGATGTGTGTTGGAAGTGGTTCCAAGATTGATATGATCATCATCGCACACTCCCTATACTTTCGGGATTAGTGTTGAACCTAAAAAAATGTTATTTGGTGTTTGCGTTAAGCATGAATATGATTTGATCATGTTTATTGCAATACGGTTATTCATTTAAGTTAGAGAATAATTGTTGTTCTGTTTACATGAACAAAACCTTCTATGGTCATACACCCAATAAAAATGGTTTGTTGGATCTCGATCGTAGTGATACACGTATTCATAATATTGAAGCCAAAAGATGCAAAGTTAATAAAGATAGTGCAACTTATTTGTGGCACTGCCGTTTAGGTCATATTGGTGTAAACGCATGAAGAAACTCCATGCTGATGGGATTTTGGAATCACTTGATTATGAATCACTTGATGCTTACGAACCATGCCTTATGGGCAAGATGACTAAGTGTAACATCCCAAATTTTCAATTTGGAATGTTATACATTAAGTCATCATGCATATCATATTTTGTTGCATTTTCCGATCCTAGAAAATTTCACGCAACTCAAGGACCCTCGGAGAGAGATGGAGATTTCATTATTTTCATATTTGAGTTTTCTCAAATTTTGAAAATAGGATCATTCGGATTTATTTATTTTTATCTTCAAATATTTTTCCAATAAAAAAATAAGAGAGGGAATAATATGAATTTCCCAAAATTTAGGAAAAATGAAGATTTAATAAATAAATCAAAATTTGGATTTTTGGAGTTTATTTGCTTTAGGGAAAAAATTTCGTATTTTCAAAAATTTGCATTTTGGCCCCGTGTTAAAGTTCATTTTGTTCGACTCATTTTTAGGAGTCTGGGAAAATTTACTTTATTAATTTTGGAGTTCGTTTAGATTTTATTTTATCCGCTTTTCACATGAGATTTAAAAAAACTCACACACTGACCGGGCTAAGGCCCACTGACGGCCCTCCTCCCGCCCCGCCTCACTTGGGAGACTGCCACGCCTGAAGTCCGGCTCGGGGGACGCCGCCCACCGCCGTGGCCCCTCCCCAAGGCAGCACCCTCCCTCCTTAAAAGCCGCCCACCGCCGCCTCGACTCACCCGACGCGCCCGCCGCCCTCGCCTCACCCGAGCCTCGCCGACCCGCCCGCCCGGTGCCCGCCGCCGGTGCCCGCCGCCGCCGTGGCCGTCGCCCGCCGCCTAGCCGCCGCCGCCGAGTTCTTCCCGGCAAGGTAGCCGCCGCGCCACCCTCCCCCGGTTCGGTTTTGTTTTAAAAACGGTTCCGGTTTTCTTTTCCGTTGTTCGGTTTTAAAAAAAACCCTAGATCGGTTTTATTTTTTTCGGTTTTGTTGTTTAGTGAACGTTCACCGATCCGTTCGTTTTAACGAACGTGTGCACCGGTTAGTTTCTGTTAACGAACGTCCGTTCGTTTAACCGTTCGTCTTTTTTCTTTTAATCGGATTTAATCCGTTATTTTCCGATCTCGATTTCGGATCCAATCTTCGTTCTAGTTTATTTTCTCGCTCGTTTATCAGAATCAGGTGATTCAAGCGCCTGGAGTTTCGTTACGAAACCGCCGTTCCGACTAATCCACTTAAACAAAGTTTTGCTACTGTAAAATTTGACCTAGTTTCAAATTGCTAGAACCGAGTTGTTTTCATTCGACGTTTGACTTTCGTTGCTTTATTTGATTTGATTCTTTTTGGCAACCAGGGTTCTTAAGTTGAACTTTCTGGTTAGATCTTTTATTCGAGATTTACCTGTGCATTAGATGAGTACTTATTGTATGCTTGTTGTTTGTCTGCGATAGATCACCCGGAGTGCGCCGCTTGTTACTTCGAAGTCTCTAGGTTTCATGGATCGTCAAGAAGGCAAGTAACACTTGATCATACCTTTTCTACTACCCAGTTTTATGCATTAGATCAATCCTCAAACACTTGCATGATTAGGATCTAATTAAATTGTGGGATGGGAAGTAGATTGAGGTAGTACCTATTACCTGTTTTACTTATGAAACCTTGGGAGTTACTTCTACGTTTGCTTATTATGCCATGCTATGCTAGTAGACGTGGATTGGGTGAGTGAATATCCATGACAGATGTGAGATTGTTAATTAATGGTTTATTTAAGCTGGCAGCTTAAACACACATCTGGGTGGATTGAGGCACCTGGTTTCTATCAGGACTTGCCTGTATTTCTTCGGACCGCCACCCAGGCTCAAAGGGATCATAAGATTATTCAAACTAGAAACTTCCGTGTGCAGCCACAAGCCATTATGGGCTCGCATAGTTGACTAAGTTGTGCGAACTCTTACGGGTAGGCTAGCTGATGTAGGGGATGTAGGTTGGTACGGTCTACCCACATGTAAGGTGCTAGTGCTTCTGAAAGACTGTGTCTCGGTCATCCGTCTCTCAAACACCATGTAGTGCGAGAAACCAAACGGAGGCGATCGAGTCTTGTGGGGAAAAGTGCAAACCTTTGCAGAGTGTAGAAACTAATCATGATTAGCCGTGTCCCAGGTTATGGACATCTTGAGTATCTAGTACTTGAATATCATGTGAATCTCAACATGTTACTCTAATTAATATTGTTGGGTTTTTAATGAGTACTTTTAATTGGGATTGAGGATGCTGTCAACCATTCTCAATGTTTAACAACCACCATGATAGTTAAACAAATTTATTCCTTTGCGATGAGGGAAAAACTAGCTTTATGCAAAAATCAGAATCAGAGAGCTTTACCACCAGCCATATATGCATGTAGTATAGGCTTATTGCTTCATTGCTTTCTATGTGTTACATTGCCAGATATTCCATGTCTTGACCCGTTTTGGCTGCAACGTTCATGTTGCAGACTTTTTTAGAACGACAGTAAGGTGTTTAGGTCGTGGTTCTATACTCGATGATGCCGATGGAGTTGATGGACTCACTTATCTTCCAAGTCTTCCGCTGTTATCGATATTAGATGGCCTTAAGCCATATTTATTTGTAATAAGTCCTCTTTTGGACAACGATGTAATAAGTGTGTGATTGCTACTCTGTTATAAATCCTTCGGAAATCTTGTGTGGTGTCGACATTCGATCCAGGATGACACCGAGCACAGAGACTTGATCCATTCGGGTCGGGTCGCTACAGAGATGGTATCGAGCACACCGACCGTAGGACACGACCACTAAGTTAAAGCCATAGATCACTACTCTCTTCTCATTTTCTAACTCCTCATCTTTTCTACTCTTTTAGGATGAAGGACGCGAAGATCAAGTACAGCCAACCAGATGAAGGCACACCTTTTGGATTTCACTTGAAGGAAGTCACCAAGTACCTGAACATCGGACTACCAAGTTTCGCCGGGACTTTCAATGCCGCTCTGCCTGAAGAGGAGCGCTGGAAGATTCAAGCTCACGTTCCGGGAAGGACATTCGCCCCAATCACCAAGCCTATAGATAGTGTTTTCAGTGCACCAACCTGGAGTCTGGGAAAGAGCATGGCAGCTCATATCACCATGGGACACATTGGAGAAGTTTACCAAGAAGACCTCAAGGACACCATCTATCAGATTTGTGGACGCCGAGATGAACAATGGGAGATAGTCAGCACCAAGAAGGATAGATCCATTGCAGCTTTTATCCAGGAGTTAAACCAGCACATTCGACGCCAGGAGAACCAGATCTGCAATGATATGATAGAGTTGAAGAATGCGAAGGGAAGGATCATCGAACTTGAAGGAGAATTGAAGTCTACACGTAAGGACTACATGGACGAGATCGTAGCTTTAGCAAGACACAACAACGATCTTAAATATGAGATTGAAGAACTCAAGAAGAAATTGGCGCTCAAGAATGAAGACAAGTACGTCGACTGCCCGAGCGATTACATCAACATCGACGACACCGATTCGGATCCAAGTGAACCCGACTTTGAAGATGAAGCAGGAGCAGACATCATGGAGTCTTCCACTGGTTCAAATTAATAGATGACCCCCACATATTAGTAGTATTCCCTCCATGTAACATTTTAGTTCACGCACTTTTGCGATAGTTAGATCGTTGTAAGCCCTTTGTTTTAATTGAATGAAGTGATTTTGTGTGCATTTGCTCATATACATTTGGGTAGTGTTTCCCCTTAGACCCCACTCTATTCTTAATTTCTCGTCTTTTCTAAACCCATCAGATGCCTCCGAGACGCGACCACAGATTTGTTTTCCGCCAGAGATCACCCAGTTGATCCAGCAGCGTAACACTTTGATCCAAACATTGGTACAGAATCAAGGCAACAACAACAACAACAACCCACCGCCACCACCACCACTGCGGATCACTTAACGCGTTTCTTAAGGCTGAATCCGCGGTGTTTTCCAAAGAGTAACACCGAGCCGATAGTAGCGTATGATTGGCTCCGTAAGATAGGAAGGGAGTTGACCACTGCAGGATGTACGGATGGAGAGAAGGTGAAGTTTGCTGCACACCAACTTGAAGGACCCGCAGCAGCATGGTGGGAGAATTTTACAGCCACTTACCCTGTAGATACTGTCACATGGGACCAGTTTTAGCAAGCCTTCCGCACTGCCCATGTCTCAGCAGGAGCTATGGCCATGAAGAAGCGTGAGTTTCGCAACTTACGCCAAGGAGGAAGGACTGTTGGCCAGTATGTGGATGATTTTAGTAAGTTAGCACGTTATGCCCAGATGACATTGCTACAGATGCAGCTAAGCAGGAGAAGTTTCTGGAAGGACTGAATGATGAGTTAAGCATGCAGTTGATGGTAGCAAGTTTCAATAACTACCAGGAGTTGGTAGACCGTGCCCTCATGATTGAAGGAAAGCAGCAGGAAATTGAGAACCGCAAGAGGAAGTATGGGCAGGGAAGTATAACTCGAGCTCGTGAAGCCCCGTTATACCCCTAAACAGGGAGTTCAGTTTCAGCATACCCATGGAGGAGGTAATTCGCACAACCATAGTGGCACCAAGAATGGGAACGGGAATGGAGGAAGCAATGGACAGAACCGCACCAACCCGTCAACCCCAACCAAGGTAGACCTGAGCCACATCACTTGCTTTAAGTGCCGCAAGACTGGGCATTATGCAAATGACTGTCCAGAAGGCCAGAATGGAAATGGAAATGGAAGCTCTGGAAAGAAGCCCAACCCTTTCAACAGGGGACAGGTGAACCACATTGATGTGGAGGAGGTTGAAGATCAACCCGATGCAAGATGTCGGTAAGTTTTGGTTAAGTCATTTATCGCAGCTTGTTCTTTTCGATCTTTGGTGCATCGCATTCATACATATCAAGGAGATTTGTGGATAAGTACAAATTACCAACCCAAGCCCTTAGGTCACCCATGCTAGTAACCTCACCGGAGGCGTAATACATGGCTAGTACATGGTGTGATCGACTGCCATTAAGGATTGGACACTATGTTTTTCCCTCGGACCTAATAGTTCTGGAATCCCAAGGATTGGATGTGACATTAGGCATGGATTGGTTATCGAAGTATGGAGGAAACATAGATTGCGCCACTAAGTCAATTTTGCTTACCACCCTAGAAGGGAGGAGAATCAAGTATGTATCACGGCATGAGCCGAGGAGAGCACAAATAAATTCCTTATCAGGAGTTGTACAGGAAGAAGTACAAGTGGTGAAGGATTTCCCTAATGTATTTTGCCAGGAATGCCACCGGATAGAGACATTGAGTTTTTGATTGAGCTTTTGCCAGGTACAGGCCCAATATCGAAGCGACCATACAGGATGCCCGCACAGGATTTGGCGGAAATCAAGAAGCATATAAAGGAGCTATTGGATAAAGGTTTTATACGCCCAAGTTCTTCGCCTTGGGGATCACCTGTACTGTTAGTGGAGAAGAAGGATGGATCGTTAAGGATGGTTGTTGACTATCGTGGATTGAATGCAGTAACAATCAAGAACAAGTACCCACTACCAATGATAAATGATCTGTTTGATCGTTTGCAAGGAGCTAAAGTGTTTTCCAAGATCGATTTGCGATCGTGGTACCATCAATTGAAGATTCGAGAGCAGGACATACCTAAGACAACATTTACCACGAGATATGGACTATATGAGTACACCGTTATGTCATTTGGACCGACTAACGCTACCGCCTATTTCATGAACCTGATGAACAAAGTGTTTATGGAGTTTTTGGATAAGTTAAATGCGTGGTGTTCATAGATGATATTTTGATTTTCTCGAAGAATGAAGAGGAACATAAGGAACATTTGCGATTGGTTTTTGAGAAACTAAGGGAACATCAGTTATATGCCAAGTTCAGCAAATGTGAGTTTTGGCTAAAGGAAGTTGGATTTCTTGGACATGTTATATCCGAAGAAGGGATAGCAGTTGACCCCACAAAGGTTGAGACCGTAACCAATTGGGAAGCACCAACAACAGTTGGAGAGATCCAGAGTTTCCTTGGACTCGCAGGATACTACCGGAGATTCATTGAGAATTTCTCAAGGATTGCAAAGCCTATGATGTAATTGTTGAAGAAGGATACCAAGTTCATATGGACTGAGGACTGTGAGGCAAGTTTTCAGGAGTTGAAGAAAAGATTGGTTACCTCACCAAGGTGTTAATTTTGCCGGATCGGACCAAGGATTATGAGGTGTATTACGGCGCTCACGTCGAGGACTTGGAGCAGTGCTTATGCAGGAAGGAAGAGTTGTTTCAGTATGCTTCCACGACAGCTTAAGCCTCATGAGTTGAATTATGCCACACATGATTTGGAGTTAGCAGCCGTTGTGCATGCATTGAAGACATGGAGACATTTCCTCATTGGAAATCATTGTGAGGTGTACACGGATCACAAGAGTTTGAAGTACATCTTCACGCAAGGAATTAAATCTCAGACAGAGGAGATGGTTGGAGCTTATTAAGGATTATGATATGAGATTGCATTATCACCCCGGGAAGGCTAACGTTGTAGCAAACGCATTGAGCCGTAAGAGCCACGTCAATACCCTAATGATGGGAGGAATACCCAAATAGTTAGCCGAGGATCTTCAAGATCTATATTTGGAAATAGTTCCGAGAGGCTATGTAGCAGCATTGGAGATTCAGTCTACGTTGATAGACAAAATCAGAGAAGCTCAAAAGGCAGATAAGGAAGTTGCCTTTATAAAGGAGAAAATGAGCGAAGGAAAAGCTAAGGGATTTCGTGAGGATGAGCACGATACCCTATGGTTTGAGGACCGTGTTTATGTGCCAAATGACCCGGAGATCAGGAAGTTGATTTTGCAAGAAGCCCATGATTCACCCTACTCAATTCACCCAGGAAATACCAAGATGTATTTGTATTTGAAGGAAACGTTCTAGTGGACCGGAATGAAGAAGGATATTGCGGAGTATGTAGCAGTTTGCGATGTATGTCAGAGAGTAAAGGCAGAGCATCAGAAGCCAGCAGGATTGTTACAACCATTGCCAATACCCGAATGGAAGTGGGATAAACTAGGCATGGATTTCATCACAGGTTTGCCAAAGACTCGTTCAGGATATGACTCGATTTGGGTTATAGTCGACCGCCTGACGAAGGTAGCTCATTTCATTCCAGTCAAGAATACCTATAGCAGTGCTAAGTTGGCGAAGATATACATGACCAGAATATTGTGTTTACACGGAGTTCCGAGGAGTATCGTATCAGATAGAGGAACCCAATTTACCTCAAAGTTTTGGAATCGATTTACGCGAAACATTGGGAACCAGGCTGAATTCAAGATAGCTTTCCACCCACGTAACCGATGGATGACCGAGAGAGCCAGTCAGATTTTGGAGGATATGCTGAGAGCTTGTGCACTAGATTATGGATCTAGTTGGGATGATAACTTGCCGTATGTAGAGTTTTCTTATAACAACAGTTACCAAACCAGCTTGAAGATGGCACCTTTCGAGGCTTTGTACGGAAGGAGGTGAAGGACACCGTTATCATGGGACGAAGCTAGAGACCGCCAGTTGTTTGGACCAGATTTGATTATGGAGTCTGAACAGAAGGTTAAGTTGATTCGTGATAGGCTCAAAGTAGCCCAGTCCAGACAGAAAAGCTATGCGGATTCAAAATGCAAGGCGATAGAATATGAAGTTGGAGACAGAGTTTATCTTAGAGTATCCCCGCTTCGAGGACTTAAGCGTTTTGGAGTTAAAGGAAAATTAGCACCGCGTTTCGTTGGACCATATAAGATTTTGCAACGCATGGGAGAAGTTGCTTATAAACTGGAATTGCCAGAGGGACTGTCAGGAGTTCATGATGTATTCCATGTTTCTCGGTGAAGAAATGTCACGCCGAGATGGCAGAGGTACCGTTAAGGGATACAGTTCCACTTGAAGCAATTCAGTTGAAGGATGATTTAACATATGAGGAGAAACCAGTCAAGATTCTCGATTATGCCAGCAGAGTTACTCGCAGCAAGGTTATCAAGTTTTGCAAGGTTCAGTGGAGCCACCACACTGAGGATGAAGCCACCTGGGAAAGGGAAGAGGATTTACTCAAGGATCACCCTCACCTATTTTCTAGCCAACCCGAATCTCGAGGGCGAGATTCATCTTAAGGGGGGTAGGTTTGTAACATCCCAAATTTTCAATTTGGAATGTTATACATTAAGTCATCATCATATCATATTTTCTTGCATTTTCCGATCCTAGAAAATTTCACGCAACTCAAGGACCCTCGGAGAGAGTTGGAGATTTCATTATTTTCATATTTGAGTTTTCTCAAATTTTGAAAATAGGATCATTCGGATTTATTTATTTTCATCTTCAAATATTTTTCCAAGAAAAAAATAAGAGAGGGAATAATATGACTTTCCCAAAATTTAGGAAAAATGAAGATTTAATAAATAAATCAAATTTTGGTTTTTCGGAGTTTATTTGCTTTAGGGAAAAAATTTCGTATTTTAAAAAATTTGCATTTTGGCCCCGTGTTAAAGTTCATTTTGTTCGACTCGTTTTTAGGAGTCGGGGAAAATTTACTTTATTAATTTTGGAGTTCGTTTAGATTTTATTTTATCCGCTTTTGCGCGAGATTTAAAAAAAAACCCGCCGCGCGCCGACTGGGCCAAGGCCCAGCCGACGGCCCACCCCGCCGCCGCCTCCCGCCCGGGAGACCTGGCCGCCCGCCGCTGCCCGAGTCCGGCTCGGGGCAGCGCCCGCCCGCCCGCCGTGGCCCCTCCCCAAGGCAGCACCCTCCCTCCTTAAAAGCCGCCCGCCGCCGCCTCGACTCACCCTCGCCCGCCGCCCCTCGCCTCACCCCTTGAGCCTCGCCGACCCGCCGCCGCCCGGTGCCCTTGCCGCCCGTGGCGCTTCGTCGGCCGCCGCTTGCCGCCCAGAGCCCCTTCGGCAAGGTAGCCGCCACCCTCCCCGGTTCGGTTTGTTTTAAAAACGGTTCCGGTTTTCTTTTTCGTCGTTCGGTTTTAAAAAAAAAACCCTAGATCGGTTTTATTTTTTTTCGGTTTTGTTGTTTAGTGAACGTTCACCGATCCGTTCGTTTTAACGAACGTGTTCACCGGTTAGTTTCTGTTAACGAACGTCCGTTCGTTTAACCGTTCGTCGTTTTTCTTTTAATCGGATTTAATCCGTTATTTTCCGATCTCGATTTCAGATCCAATCTTCGTTCTAGTTTATTTTCTCGCTCGTTTATCGGAATCAGGTGATTCAAGCGCCTGGAGTTTCGTTACGAAACCGCCGTTCCGACTAATCCACTTAAACAAATTTTTGCTACTGTAAAATTTGACCTAGTTTCAAATTGCTAGAACCGAGTTGTTTTCATTCGACGTTTGACTTTCGTTGCTTTATTTGATTCGATTCTTTTTGGCAACCAGGGTTCTTAAGTTGAACTTTCTGGTTAGATCTTTTATTCGAGATTTACCTGTGCATTAGATGAGTACTTATTGTATGCTTGTTGTTTATGCATGATAGATCACCCGGAGTGCGCCGCTTGTTACTTCGAGTCTCTAGGTTTCGCGGATCGTCAGCAAGGCAAGTAACACTTGATCATACCTTTTCTACTACCCAGTTTAATGCATTAGATCAATCTTCAAACACTTGCATGATTAGGATCTAATTAAATTGTGGGATGGGAAGTAGATTGAGGTAGTACCTATTACCTGTTTTACTTATGAAACCTTGGGAGTTACTTCTACGTTTGCTTATTATGCCATGCTATGCTAGTAGACGTGGATTGGGTGAGTGAATATCCATGACAGATGTCGATTGTTAATTAATGGTTTATTTAAGGTGGCAACTTAAACACACATCTGGGTGGATTGAGGCACCTGGTTTCTATCGAGGACTTGCCTGTATTTCTTGGACCGCCACCCAGGCTCAAAGGGATCATAAGATTATTCAAACTAGAAACTTCCGTGTGCAGCCACAAGCCATTATGGGCTCTGGCATAGTTGACTAAGTTGTGCGAACTCTTACGGGTAGGCTAGCTGATGTAGGGGATGTAGGTTGGTATGTTCTACCCACATGTAAGGTGCTAGTGCTTCGAAAGATCTGTGTCTCGGTCATCCGCCTCTCAAACACCATGTAGTGCGAGAAACCAAAGCGGAGGCGATCGAGTCTTGTGGGGAAAAGTGCAAACCTCTGCAGAGTGTATAAACTAATCATGATTAGCCGTGTCCCCGGTTATGGACATCTTGAGTATCTAGTACTTGAATATCATGTGAATCTCAACATGTTACTCTAATTAATATTGTTGGGTTTTTAATGAGTACTTTTAATTGGGATTGAGGATGTCATCAACCATTCTCAATGTTTAACAACCACCATGATAGTTAAACAAATTTATTCCTTTGCGATGAGGGAAAAACTAGCTTTATGCAAAAACTGTAACCGTAGAGCTTTACCACCAGCCATATATGCATGTATTATAGGCTTATTGCTTCATTGCTCTCTATGTGTTACATTGCGAGCATATTCCATGTGCTGACCCGTTTTCGGGCTGCAACGTTCATGTTGCAGACTTTTCAGACGACGAGTAAGGTGTTTAGGTCGTGGTTCTATACTCAGTGATGCCGATGGAGTTGATGGACTCACTTATCATCCAAGTCTTCCGCTGTTATCGATATTAGATGGCCTTAAGCCATATTTATTTGTAATGAGTCCTCTTTTGGACAACGATGTAATAAGTGTGTGATTGCTACTCTGTTATAAATCCTTCGAAGTACTGTGTGGTGTCAGCATTACTGATCCAGGGATGACACCTGAGCACAGAGACTTGATCCATTCGGGTCGGGTCGCTACACTAAGACTTCGTTCTCCGGAACAATGGAGCGAGCAACTGACTTATTGGAAATAATACATACTGATTTATGCAATCCGATGAGTGTTGCGGCTCGCGGCGGGTATCGTTATTTTCTGACCTTCACAGATGATTTGAGCAGATATGGGTATATCTACTTGATGAAACATAAGTCTGAAACATTTGAAAAGTTCATATAATTTCAGAGTAAAGTGGAAAATCATCGTAACAAGAAAATAAAGTTTCTACGATCTGATTATGGAGGAGAATATTTGAGTTACGAGTTTGGTCTTCATTTAAAACAACGCGGAATAGTTTCGCAACTCACGCCACCTGGAACACCACAGCGTAATGGTGTGTCCGAACATCGTAACCATACTTTATTAGATATGGTGCAATCTATGATGTCTCTTACCGATTTACCACTATCGTTTTGGGGTTATGCATTAGAGACAGCTGCATTCATGTTAATAGGGCACCATCTAAATCCATTGAGACGACACCATATGAACTGTGGTTTGGCAAGAAACCAAAGTTGTCATTTCTTAAAGTTTGGTGTTGCGATGCTTATGTGAAAAAGTTTCATCCTGATAAGCTCAAACCCAAATCGGAGAAATGTGTCTTCATAGGATACCCAAAGGAGACAGTTGGGTACACCTTCTATCATAGATCCGAAGGCAATAAATTCGTTTCTAAGAATGGATCCTTTATAGAAAAGGAGTTTCTCTCAAAGAAGTGAGTGGGAGGAAAGTAGAACTTGATGAGTTAACTGTACCTGCTCCCTTATTGGAAAGTAGTTCATCATAGAAATTTGTTCCTGTGACTCTTACACCAATTAGTGAGGCAGCTAATGATGATGCTCATGTAACTTCAGATCAAGTTACTACTGAACCTCGTAGGTCAACCAGAGTAAGATCCGCACCAGAGTGGTACGGTAATCCTGTTCTGGAGGTCATGTTACTTTACCATGACGAACCTACGAACTATGAGGAAGCAATGATGAGACCAGATTCCACGAAATGGCTTGAGGCCATGAAATCTGAGATGAGATCCATGTATGAGAACAAAGTGTGGACTTTGGTTGACTTGCTCGATGATCGTCAAGCCATAGAAAATAAATGGATCTTCAAGAGGAAGATGGCCGCTGATAGTAGTGTTACTATCTACAAATCTAGACTTGTCGAAAAAGGTTTTTGACAAAGTTCAAGGTGTTGACTACGATGAGATTTTCTCACTTGTGGCGATGCTTAAGTCTGTCCGAATCATGTTAGCAAATTGCCAAATTTTATGAAAGCTGCCAAATGGATGTCAAAACTACATTCCTTAATGGATTTCTTAAATAAGAGTTGTATATGATGCAACCAGAAGGTTTTTCTGATCCAAAAGGTGCTAACAAAATGTGCAAGCTCTAGCGATCCATCTATGGACTGGTGTCAAGACCGGTTTTCCAATAGAACATTTATTGAAAAGCTAACCCTTTTATTGACCAGTACAGAAGAATCCTTCTTACTGGTGGACAAATCCTTGATACAGAAATCCAGAAGTACTAAATATTATACAAGGTTGAGCTGAGGCTGCTCAACAATTTATTACAAGCACGCCGATATAATACATAAAGGCGGATATGACACAAGGAGTATGGTGGCACAACTACTGACTCGTAATTAAAGTGGTGGTGGATATGTCACAACAAAGTGGGTGACATGACTCCTAGGTCTTATAGCTCATCGAGCGCTGGAGTGAGGCTCGATGATTTTATTTGGGTAGCGGAAGCGTATATAATACAAGTGACCAATTCCAGGATCGCACGGGACTGACTGGGACTCCTCTAGGCGTCAGACTCGCTATCGAACTCTTCATCCATAAGATCGCCTTTCACAACATCCGCCAAATCAACAAGCAAGGTGAGTACTTTGAATGTACTCGCAAGACAGTTTGGACATAAGATATAACAAATGCAAACATGATGCACATGAGCTGATTAGTAATGCACACTAAGATAATAAATTTGCACTGCATGTTAAATAAAAAGGAAGTTAGGCGGTAGTCCTCCCGAAATCCTAATAAAATAACTGAAGACCGATCGGGTGTCTGAAGCGACGCCTTGAAAGGTAAAAATAAATTAGCATGCCGCAGTCGGGCATCGGGGCGACACCACATAAAGGGCTTATAATGAAATATAAAACGAAAGTGCGGGCCACAGTCGGACGTCTAAGCGACATCTCGAAAAGGGCTTATATTGAAAGTAAATAACATGGACGCCACAGTCGGACGTCTGAGCAACATCACATAAAGGGCTTATATCAAAAGTAAAGAACAAGAATGCCACAGTCGGACGTCTGAGCGACATCACATAAAGGGCTTATATCACAAGTAAGTAACAAGAATGCCACAGTCGGATGTCTGAGCGACATCACATAAAGGGCTTATATCAAAAGCAAATAACAAGAATGCCACAGTCGAACGTCTGAGCGACATCACATAAAGGGCTTATATTTCACCGTTCGAATTCAAGTAGCTTATGAATTTAAATCATCCCAAGGAAATACTCAGTACATAATAATAAACTGGTTAGTCCATCCACAGGAATAACATTCAGCCGGGTTTACCACTCATGTTTATTCACCGGAGATTGTCACTAAGACTGACACTGAGACTGACACTGAGGCGGACGTTGAGACTGACACTGATATTGACACTGATATGTTGATCACAGTCCTTGACCATGGACACGGTTACTTGAATGGTTTTGACTCTGCAGAGTTTGTACTCTTTAACCACAGCCAACGGATTTCAGTAGTCACAAAGGACTAGTTCCGTTTACGGTATTTTAGGTGAAGCACGCCTAACCAGTACACACCCATTCCACATTCCGCTGCCAGGAATCACCCTAGGCAACGTTCAAGAAAAACTCTAAGACGGGGAGGCCACAACCTCGATTAGCATGGGATCAAATTTATATCAGCGCTCTAAGGGTGCCCCCTCTCGATCCCAACCGAAACACCCATGCCCCTGACCGGATGACGGGCTTTAATCCAGGGCCATGGAACCCTCATCGCGGCCCCTCTATTTGGTGTGTAAAAGGAAGGAGGTTTGCAACTTACTAAACTGTATTCTTTGCAGAAAACATGTGGCAGCACGAGAAGGGGACGGACCGTAACATGACTTGATCCACGTTAACACTGGAGTTAAACGGTTGACATAAGACTGGCATGCTTCAATACCAGCTTACCACCTTTCATGTCACCACATGATCATATTATCTCCCATCAAATGAACACATCAAGTTTCGAAGCTTACTCGTAGTTGCCTTGCATGCAATATAACACTCACTGGTGCTTATATAAACGTACCATGAAATAACTACTCAAGCAAACATGTAAAACACTCATCATATCAAAGGTTCAAACATGCTTGCCTGGTTCGGAGTAGTCGGAGTCTAGCTCGGTGAAGTTTGAGGCTCCGTCACCTCCTTCGGTGTCTATGTTATAAAAGAAAATCGAATACTAACGTAAATACCGTGCGTGCAATAAAATTGTTCCAATTTTTTTTCAAATAAATATGATAAAAACTAGATAGAAAAATAAAGATGACAGAAAAAGAATCAACTCAAAATCATCTTTTGTTTTAAAGTTATAAGGGTTTTAGTCCAGGGACTAATCTGTGATGAAACAGAAACTTTCCAGGGGCTTGTTTAGAAAAACAGAAAACGCTTCGGATAGTAATACGCCAACCCAAAGGGAAAACGTATTTTTCCCAAAGGCGTTTTCTTTAGAAAACTATTCAAATAAAAAGAGAGAGGCTGACGAGGGGGTCCCGCATGTCAGGTTTAAAATTTTGAAAAGGAAACAGAGTACGCCGGCGCCCATGGACCGCGGTGGTCGCCGGCGTCGATCCACAGTGAGGTAGGGGAAATGGAGGGTACCTACGGGTTCACTGAGTCCTTCCGCGGCTGTGGGTGGTGGAGTTGGTCATCGGCGAGCACCACATCGACGGCGGCCTCCACTCCGGCGGACGGTGGTTCGGGCGGTGATGGATCTTGCTGAGGAGGGCTGCAAACTTCAAATTGGGGCTCGTGTTAGAAGAGCGGGTGCACTAGGAGGTTGCTGGCAAGGTTTGGGAGGCGGGGTTGCTCTCACCAGAGAGGATCTTGCTGGAGCCCGAAGCGGATCGGGGCGGCCGGAAGCGGACCAGGAAGGCCTCCTCGAGGTCCTCCTAGTGGCTAGGCGCAGTGCTGGCGAGGTGGAGGGGTGGTGCTGGGTCGAGAACGAGCTCGAGGCCTCCTTTTATAGCCGGTCCGAGGCGGTTACCGAGAACGGGGTATCTCCGGCGAGCAATTACGGCGAGGCAGTGGTTGGGCAGGCGGTTTAGGTGGCTAGGTAGCTGCGGATTGGTCCACTGGCTCCATCCAACGCCTAACCTTGGTTGTATTTGCTCTGCTCCCGTGGTTTCGACGGAACGGCCTCACGGGCTCGTCGGCGGCAGAGAGCGCACTCTGCGCCTCTCAGGCCACGGCGATGGCTCTGCAGCACGCACAGGGGGAAAGGACGGCCACGCGTAGGCTTCTGGTGGTGTGGGCGGTGCTGCACGGCGCCGAATGGCAGAGCTGGCCCCTGTTGGCCGCCACGGGCGGTTCTGTCACCGCGGAAGGCGCCGGCGTTAGCGGGACACGTCGCCACCAATGCTCGCGCCCGTCCAAACGACCGTGCGGCACGTTGGATAAGAAGGAGGAGCAGGGAGCAAGAGTCCAGAGCAAGCACTGGAGAGATTGACGCCGCGGCTCTGAAGAAAACGACGCTGACGATAGTACTGAACACTGAACTCTGAATTTGGACAGAAACAGTGCACGCCAGCTGTTCGACGAAATGTTTTGGGCATGTGGGAAATTTTTCTTGAGCTGATCCTTGGTGAGGTGACCTCTTGATGCATCTAGAGGCTGCCTGATTTATCTCAGATTTTTAGGAGAAGAAAAAGAATGAATTTCACCAAAAATGGCAAATCTGGTTCAAACTTGCAGCAAGCATATTTTGAAAATTTTGAACTGTGGACCAGTGGATCTTGATGGATCTTGGTTGAGGGTACTAAGGACTAGCTAGGGAAATTTGCTTGGGCTCAGAAACTTAAAGGATCTGGTACTTCCTTTGTAAATCCCAAGAGTCCAATTTAAATGACAGAAAAAGAGTTGAGGATAAAATAAATAGGAAGAAAATATAAAAGAGGTTGAAACTCGCTGGAATTGGGTGTCTGACTTAACCCAAAGTAGGGAGTGGATATTGGAAGAAAGATATAAACATGTGTCATGGCAAAAGAGAAATTCTTAAATGGGAAAAGAATAAATCAATAATCCATAGGATTTCTTTTTGATAGAAAGAATTGTAAAACCTTCCAATATTATTTGTGTTGAGCCAACACAATATGAAAAACCCTTAAAACCAAAAATAAAGGTTGAGAAGGACCTTTAAAAAAATATTTGTCATAAAAAGATTTGAGAAGGAGAGTCCCTCTTTTAGAAAAATTCAAACAACCTCCTTTAAATCAAATAAAGAATTTAATAAAACCAAATCAATTTTTTTGAAGTGGTACAACTGGTGCAAGCATCTCAGAGTTGGAATATACACTTTGATGAGTTGATCAAAGCATATAGTTTTATACAGACTTGCTGTGAAGCCTGTATTTACAAGAAAGTGAGTGGGAGCACTACATCATTTCTGATAAGTATATGTGAATGACATATTGTTGATCGGAAATAATGTAGAATTTTCTGAAAAGCATAAAAAGGAGTTTTTCAAAGAAAGACCTCGGTGAAGCTGCTTACATATTGAGCATCAAGATCTATAGAGATAGATCAAGATGCTTGATAAGTTTTTTCAATGAGTACATACCTTGACAATATTTTGAAGTAGTTCAAAATGGAACAGTCAAAGAAAGAGTTCTTGCCTGTGTTACAAGGTGTGAAATTGAGTAAGACTCAAAGCCCGACCACGGCAGAAGATAGAAAGAGAATGAAAGTCATTCTCTATGCCTCAGCCATAGGTTCTATAAAGTATGTCATGCTATATACCAGATCTATTGTATACCCTGCACTGAGTTTGGCAAGGGAGTACAATAGTGACCTAGGAGTAGATCAATGGACAACGGTCAAAATTATCCTTAGTGGAATAAGGATATGTTTGTCGATTATGGAGGTGACAAAAGGTTCGTCGTAAAGGGTTACGTCGATGCAAGTTTTTTCACCAATGTGGATGACTCTAAGTCTCAGTCTGGATACATATTGAAAGTGGGAGCAATTAGCTAGAGTAGCTCCGTGCAGAGTATTGAAGACATAGAATATTTGCAAAATACATACGGCTCTGAATGTGACAGACCCGTAGACTAAACTTCTCTCACAAACAAAACATGATCACACCTTAGTACTCTTTGGGTGTGTGTTAATCACATAGCGATGTGAACTAGATTATTGACTCTAGTAAACCCTTTGGGTGTTGGTCAGATGACGATGTGAGCTATGGGTGTTAATCACATAGTGATGTGAACTATTGGTATTAAATCACATGGCGATGTGAGCTGGATTATTGACTCTAGTGCAAGTGGGAGACTGAAGGAAATATGCCCTACAGGCAATAATAAAGTTGTTATTTATATTTCCTTATATCATGATAAATGTTTATTATTCATGCTAGAATTGTATTAAACCGGAAACTTAGTACATGTGTGAATATATAGACAAACTAAGTGTCACTAGTATGCCTCTACTTGACTAGCTCGTTGAATCAAAGATGGTTAAGTTTCCTATCCATAGACATGAGTTGTCATTTGATTAACGGGATCGCATCATTAGAGAATGATGTGATTGACTTGATCCATTCCGTTAGCTTAGCACTTGATCATTTAGTATGTTGCTATTGCTTTCTTCATGACTTATACATGTTCCTATGACTATGAGATTATGCAACTCCCGAATACCGGAAGATCACTTTGTGTGCTACCAAACGTCACAACGTAACTGGGTGATTATAAAGGTGCTCTACAGGTGTCTCCGATGGTGTTTGTTGAGTTGGCATAGATCAAGATCAGGATTTGTCACTCCGATGTTCGGAGAGGTATCTCTGGGCCCTCTCGGTAATGCACATCACAATAAGCCTTGCAAGCAATGTGACTAATGAGTTAGTTGCGGGATGATGCATTACAGAACGAGTAAAGAGACTTGCCGGTAACGAGATTGAGCTAAGTATTAAGATACCAACGATCGAATCTCGGGCAAGTAAGATACCGATGACAAAGGGAACAACGTATTGATACCTCTCCAACGTATCTGTAATTTATGAAGTATTCATGCTATTATATTATCTGTTTTGGATGTTTATGGGCTTTATTAAACACTTCTATATTATTTTTGGGACTAACCTATTAACCCAGAGCCCAGTGCCAGTGTCTGTTTTTCCCTTGTTTCAGTGTTTCACAGAAAAGGAATATCAAACGAAGTCCAAACAAAATGAAACCTTCGGGGCCGTGATTTTTGGAACGAACGTGATCCAGGAGACTTGGAGTTGAAGTCAAGGAAGCTTCACTACAAAAAAATACACTTCCATGATGATACGTGTTTGTCACAGTAGGTCACGTTTTCTGTCATGCATGTACATCCATGACAAATTTATGACAGAATCAAGATAGTCATACCTGTGTTGTTGTAGAAGTGTTCCATGACATTACCAAAATTATCATCGTGGAAGTGTCTACTTCCATGACGATAAATCGCGCGTCACAGAAGTGCTTTCGTCAAGGGTGACCGACACGTGGCATCCACCGTAAAGGAACGCCGTTAAGCTATCGGGTCGGGTTTTGGATCCGATAACCCGTTAACAACCCCGACCAATGGGGATTTTCCACGTGTAAAATCATCATTGGCTGGAGGAAACACGTGTCGGCTCATCGTTGGGACAGATGTCATCCACTCATCCGACGGAAGGCGCCTATGATACGTCGACACGTGGCACGGCCCAACAGAGGCCCATTCCTATGAAAAGGCCAGCCCGTTTGACATGGTCAAAAGGTGGCGGGCTGGCCCATGGAAAGCCTGTTAACGACATGTTCGCATATAGCCCATTTACAGCCCGCTAACCCATGGTGTCAGGACCCCGATTCCAAGTCACATCGACCTAGCCGGTAACACCTCATATCACTTTGTGGCCTCACGCACGGTATTCCCACGGGTGTCGCCTTACCATGGCCGGGACCGTTTGCGTCTTTTGGCTCACGTATATGATAGTGTCGCTAGCATCCACATGACAAAGAACCCGGGCCGACATGGCTAGTCGTGAATCCAAAGCGGCGCTTAACCTATGGGGAGACGAGCATACATGAATCACATCGAGCATGTCGGTCATCAACGTATATATTCGGGCTGTAGCATGGGCTATGAGGACTCCGGTATCCCGGCTGCAGCAGCTAGGCAGGACTCCGAATACCACCGCGTGACATTTCCCGAAGGAGACAGACATAGGAACGAAGTGAATCACATGCCGGCCAATCAAGTGTCCAAGCGGTAGTGCCGGGCTAGCAGGACTCGGTGAACCGGGCCAGAGCGGACTACTATCGCTCGTAAGCCACGAGACTTACATTTCCCCATATGAGAGGTTGCCAAGGATAAACAACTAGTTTGTCGGATCCCACCCATACCAAGCATTTCAATCATACACGCATAATATGCCCGATATGAGTAAATACAACAAGGCATCACAACAAAACTCTACAACTCAAGTACTTTATTTAAAAGGCTCCGAGGAGCCATACATAACATAGTCATACAGGTAGGGGTCACATGACCCAACACTCAAGTCATACAATCATACAAGCACATGCGGAAGCAAACTAGTCTGAGTACAGACTCTAGAAAGAAAGAAAGCTTGTTGGAGCCTTCCTATCTACAATGGCCCTTCACAAGTCTTAGATCGCCACCTGGTGGCTAATTCACTCGTCGATGTCAAGATCTACATAGAACCCGTCGGAGGGGGTAGTATTGTCCTCTGGAAAACATTGATTAAGCAAACATGAGTACAAAAGTACTCAGCAAGTCTTACCACAGAATCCTATCATACATGCACATTCTCAAGGAAGGAAGTGGAGTTATTTGCAGCAAGCCAGCTTTGACTCTTGGCTAAGTTATCCTACGTAGCACACTTTGTAAAGCATTTGTCGTACACGAGTCCACTAATCACCATCACAATACTCCACCGTGGATCCTCTCTCGTCATCCCCGAGAGGGCCATCCATGATACTCACACTTATCTTGGAGGCTTTTAGTAGTATCCATTTACTTGTCTATGAACTGATATAGGTAACCCAGAAGTCCTTCTCCGTGGACACGGCTATTCGAATAGATCATATATAACCCTGCAGGGGTGTACTTCTTCACACACGCTCTCACCACTTATCGTCGTTTACACGACATGTACTCGGCAACCTTCAAGCGGAAGCCCAACGTGGGTGTCGGCCACAGCCTACCTAAACACACAAGTCCCTAGTCCAGTTTATCGCCTATTCGGGTTCCATCCGCAGGAGTCCGCCGAGGTTTCCCATACAGCCCCGAACGATGTGTGCGGGGTTCCCGAGATACCAAACGGGCACTCGGTACACAGACCACGCAGTGCCTACCGCAACACAACCCACCCCTAAGGTCAGCTATGCGTCGCCCCAAAGATGCTACAAACACCGAAACTACTTGCAACTCCCGGACTATGAACAGGGGTGGTTAAGAAGCCGAGAGGGTCCATTGGTTTCGGGCCCAATGCGTGGTAGTAGCTAGTTCATGGATCACAAACACAGATCTCAGTTCTTAGGGTCGGCTTCAATGAAACAACCCACCATGTACTCCTACATGGCCTCTCATCGATACCTTTACCAAATCGTGTTCAACACTTTCACTCTCGAACCAACACAACCTTTCACTCCAGTTCATCATCCCGATGAGCCGGACTGACACAACTCTAAGCATAGCAAGCATAGCATGGTAGGAATCACAAACATGGCTCAATCAACTCCTACACATGCTAGTGGGTTTCATCTAGTTACTTGTGGAAATGACAGGTCATGCAAAGGAAGTGGGTTCAACTACCGCAAAGACACAACAGTTGAATCGCGTTGTCTTAATGCAGTAAGCGAGAGCGTAAGCGAGAACATGGGTTTGTATCGGAATGATCAATGAATTGCTTGCCTGATGGAATCGGGTAGAGAACTGCCCTTCAGATGGGTAGTCGAGGTTATCTTGAAGCGTAACCGATCATGAAAACACACCGAAATAAACATACAAACAATATGCAACAATATGATGCATGCTATGACATGGCAATATGGATGTGTGTTGGCCTAATGCAAGTTGAAGGAACAGGGGATGAACTCATTTGAATCAAGATTCAAATGATAGCTCATTTGAGTTAGTCCTAATGGTGCAATATCTTATTCTGGTTATTCAGTATAGTTAACTTGTTTTAACATGCATGAAACCTGTACCAATGGATAGAGTGTATTTTTCTGATAATTTTTCATATATAAATCTTTGCATTTGGAGTTATAGAATAAAAGTTATAAGCATTTGAAATTTGATTTATATTCTGGAATTTATTATATAAAATAAATCCAGAATTTCATTTATTGCGTCAAGATGAGGTCAGCGTGACGTCAGGGGTCAACGGGCCGTCCAGGTCAAATCGACCAGTGGGACACGGATGTCATTGTTAGTTTTACTAATTATGTTAATTAGAACTAATCATAATTAGTTAAACGGGGGTCCATCTGTCATTGACTCAGAGCGATCAACAGGCCTGACGGGGGTCGATGGTCAACTCGCCGGCGTCAGTCAGCCGGGCGAGGCCAGGGCGGAGCAAAGTGCTTTTGCACTTTCTGGCACCAAATGGAGCGCTGGGAGCATCTACGTGGAGCTGGAAGTGAGCAGCGGTGTTTGGTGGGGTCAGTTAGGTTAGGGGTGGCGGAGTGAGTGCCGCGACGAAGTCGGGCGGCGGGGCTCGGGTGATGTCGGGTTTGGTGTTAGAGGGCTCGGCGAGGCGCTGGAAGTGCATAGCTAGGCCCAGCGCAACTCGGTGAGTGCGATGGACAGTGGCGTGGCCGTTGGGTGGCGGAGCTTGCCGGGCGACGAGCTCCATGGCGGTGCGTTCGGGTGATCGGCGTGCGCTTCGTTGTGGTGCAAGAGGAAGAGAGCGGAGAGGACGGAGGAGTAGCCAGCTCACAAAGTGAACCCGTAGAGAGCCTCGTCGGGTCGGGGCGGTCTGATGCGGCGGCAGCGATGGGGATCTCCGGCGGCTTCGAGCTCGGTCGAGGTCGGTGTAGAGGCTTCGGGGTGCTTAGAGCGAGCGGGACTCGGCTAGCTAGGGGTAGTGGGGTGCGGCGGAGCTGCTGGACATGGTGGGGAGGAGCATGGACGGCGGGGAGCACGGCATCGACGGTGGCGCGTCGGCGAGGTTGGGGGAGAGCGAGAGAGAGGAGGCAAGGGGCGAATGGCGTGTCCAGGGGGTTCGGGCGACGACGTGGAGGTCGTCCAGGGCGGCGGGGCGGCGAGGGGTGAAGCAGGGCGACGGCCAGCTGCGTGGCGCGCCCGGTGCTCGCCGTCGGGCACTGGTTGCTACTGGCCGAGCTAAGCAAGCCAATTGGGCTGGGCCGGCAGGTGGGCCGGGCACAGGCGTCAGGTAAGGGTTTTTCCTTTTTTAGTCTTTTTCTAATTTCTGTAACTTTGTGGGGTTTTTCTAAAATACCAAAACTGTTTTAAAAATCACCAAAATGCTCCTGGTCCCTTGTTGGAATATTCCCAACATGAAACATTTTGGTTTGGCAATTTTGAACACTTAAAATATTTTGTATAATTTAAAATGCCCAAGTTCAAAACTTGTGGATTAATCCTAGAACCCTTAGATGACCTAGAAAATGGTACACCTTCTTTGACATGGGTTCTGAACCAAAGTAAAGAGGATGAACATTTTGAAGGGCATTTCAGGTTCATTGAAATAAATTTTAGTAAACCCTAGTTATTTTAAGGGGGGGTGTTCTGGGGTTTCCTGCCTTCCCCATTTCAAATTCAAATGAAATTTAAACATGATGCACACCCTAATGCATGGTCTAACTGGGATGTGACAACTCACCCCCACTCAAAAGAATCTCATCCCGAGATTTAGGATCTGTTGCGAAAAAGGTGGGATACTCAAGTCGAAGACGATCCTCCCTTTCCCAAGTTGCTTCTTGCTCGGAATGGTTTGACCATTGAACCTTTAGAAGCTTGATATTCCGACGTCGAGTGGTACGCTCGGCTTGATCGAGGATCTGAGCGGGATATTCTCGATAGGTGAGGTTATCTTGGAGATCAAGCGTTTAAGTGGTCTACTCCACGGATAGGATCCGAGAAGCAACGCCTTTGAGTTGGGAAACGTGGAAGACATCATGGACTCTGGAAAGATGCGGAGGTAGTTCCAATTGGTAGGCAACTTCTCCTCGTTTGGCAAGAATGCGAAAGGGTCCAATGTAACGAGGAGCCAACTTGCCTTTGATACCGAATCGATGGGTTCCCTTCAAAGGAGTAACCGGAAGATAAGCCTTCTCGCCAATTTCATAAGCCATAGGCTTATGCTTGCGTCATATTGGCTCTTTTAGCGAGATTGGGCTGTTTTCAATTTCTCACGAATAACGCGAACCTGCTCTTACGCTTCCTGAATCATGTCCGCCAAAGAGTTGTCTCTCCCGGTTTCTGACCAGTTAAGAGGCGTTCGACATTTCCGTCCATAAAGAACTTCGAAAGGGGCTTTGCCCAGGCTGGCTTGGTAACTATTGTTATAAGCAAACTCGGCGAATGGAAGGCATTTCTCCCAATTCATGCCGAAAGAGATGACAGAAGCTCGAAGCATATCCTCTAGGATTTGATTGACTCGTTCTACTTGACCACTTGATTGGGGATGGAAAGCGGTGCTAAAGGAGAGACGAGTTCCCATAGCGTTTGGAAACTTTCCCAAAATCGAGAGGTGAAGAGACTTCCACGGTCTGAGTTAATCTCTAATGGAACACCATGAAGAGACACTATTCGAGAGATATACAAATCAGCTAGCTGGCTAGCGGTTATACTCATGAACAGGTAGGAAGTGGGCTACTTTGGAAAGACGATCAACGACAACGAAGATAGCGTTATTCCCTCTCTTGGTCCTGGGAAACCCGGTAATGAAATCCATACCGATTTTATCCCATTTCCATTCAGGAATTTCCAAAGGTTGAAGGGTACCAGCAGGCCGTTGATGCTCTGCTTTAACTCGACGACAGACGTCGCAATTAGCAATGTATTGAGCGATTTCTCTCTTCATCCTAGTCCACCAAAACCTCTGGCGTAGATCTTGATACATTTTAGTACTACCAGGATGAATGGTGAGAGGAGAGTCATGAGCTTCCTTAGGGATCAATTTCCGTAGCTGTTGTTTCTTGGGAACCACTAAGCGGTTCTCAAAGAAGACAACACCTCGTTCATCTATGGAGAAACACTTAGCAGCTCCGCTAGCAATGTTCTCCTTGATCCGAGATATTCCCCTATCATACTGCTGAGCAGCCATGATTCGATCCGTAAGGTTGGGTTTCGCCACCAGGGTGGAAAGGAATCCACGAGGAACAATGTGAAGATTAAGTTTACGAAATTCCTCGTGGAGAATTGGTTGACTTTGTTGTAACATCAGATTGTTACAATAAGATTTGTGACTTAGGGCGTCAGCCATGACATTGGCTTTGCCTGGGGTGTAAGATATTCCTAAGTCGAAATCTGTAATCAACTCGACCCAACGCCTTTGCCTCGAGATTCAAATCCGGTTGGGTAAAGATATATTTCAGACTTTGGTGATCGGTGTAGATTTCGCAACGATTACCCGTAAGGTAATGTCGCCAGGTTTTGAGTGCATGAACCATCGCCGCAAGCTCTAGATCGTGTGTGGGATAGTTATCCTCATGTGGACGAACTGTCGAGAAGCGTGAGGCAATCACATGACGATCTTGCATGAGTATGCAACCTAGTCCTTGTCGCGAGGCGCCGCAATAGATAATAAAGTCCTTAGAGAAATCTGGTGGAACAAGTACGGAGCAGATGTCGCCGCCTTTTTCGCTTCCCTCGAAGCTGAACTCAGACCGTAAGCGCCCATTCGAACTTCTTATCTTTCTTGAGGAGTTCGGTTAGAGGTTTAGCAACTTTAGAGAAATTCTCGACGGCGGCGGCAATAGCTCGCTAAACCGAGGAAACTCCGAACTTGCTTGACCGATTCGTGGAGTCCAATCAAGGACGGCTTGAACTTCGCTCGGGATTGACAAAGCAATGCCCTTACCGGAGATTACATGTCCTAGATAGGTCACTTCTGGTAACCAGAATTCACATTTAGAGAACTTGGCATAAAGGCGGTGCTCTCGAAGTTTCATCAATACTAGCCTTAGATGTTCGGCATGTTCTTCCTCATTCTTGGAGTAGATGAGTATATCATCGAGGTATACCACGACGAATTTATCCAAGTACTCCATAAAGATTGAGTTCATTAACCGAGAGAAGGTGGCTGGAGCATTGGTTAAACCGAAAGACATGACGGTGTACTCAGATTGGCCATAACGAGTAACAAAAGCCGCTTTAGGTATGTCCCCGTTCTTGATTTTGATTTGATGGTAGCCCAACCTCAAATCCATTTTGGAAAAGACTGAGGATCCAGTGAGCTGATCATACAGGTCGTTGATCCTGGGGAGCGGATACTTGTTCTTGATCGTGACCAAATTGACAGGTCGGTAATCTACAACCATCCGATCCGTACCATCCTTCTTCTTGACGAAGAGGACGGGGCAAGCCCATGGAGATGAACTAGGACGGATGAAACCCTTTTGCAAGGACTCATCGAGTTGTTTCTTAAGTTCAGCTAGTTCTAGGGTGCCATCTTATAAGGTCTTCTAGAGATTGGAACGGTTCCGGAATAAGATCTATCACGAACTCGACATCCTCGGGTGGAACACCTGGCAGTTCCTCTGGAAAGACATCCGGGAAGTCACGGACTACCGGAATATCTTCGAGGTCTGGAAGAGGGTTGGCATTCAAGGAGTAAAGCTGGCGCTTAGACACTCGGGTTAAAACATTTACTGTTTTGCCCGAGGGATGGGTGAGCTGAATAGTTCTAGTAGAGCAATCAATCTTAGCATAATGGGCTGACATCCAGTCCATACCCAAGATGATGTTTATGTCCGAGGACTTGAGAGCTATTAGAGATGCAAGAAAGACTAATCTGTCGACAAGAATTTCATTCCCATGACTTATTCTAGAGGTTTGCCATCTAGAACCAGGAGTTTGAATTTCCATGGAGGTAGGCATGTCACAGAATGTGGTGTTGTGCAATCGAGCATAGCTCTCAGAAATAAATGAATGAGATGCTCCAGTATCAAAAAGAACAGTTGCCGGATGGCAATTAACAAGAAGCGTACCGAGAACGACATTGGGATCCTCATAGGTTTCTTCAGCAGAGACATAGTTGACATGGCCACGAGCGGTGGCAACTGGTTTAGCATAGGGCACCTTTCCTGCTGGCTTGCCGCGGCCAACAGACTTTCCAGCTTGATTGGGGTTGTTCTGGGGACACTCTCGGATGTAGTGGCCCGTCTCTCCACACTTGAAGCAAGTTATCACGTTAGGACGTGGAGCAACATTTGCAGTGGGACCTCCATAAGTCTTGGGCGGAAATCTTTGCTGGTTGGGACGAGGCGCCTCAAAGATGGCCTCGGGGTGAACTCAGGTGGTAGAGCGATATGTGGAACCCAAACCGGCGCTTCGGGATCCAGAGCCGGATGAAGATCCGAGTCACGGATGTGCTATGCGAAGCCTCAAAATCAGTCTGCCCACTTGATTTACCGATAGCCTTATTGACTAGCTTCGGGAAAGAGGTACACTCATGCAGACGGAGATCTCGGCGTAGCTCGTGGCTAAGTCCCTTGCGGAACCTTGCACGCTTCTTAGCATCGGTAGAAACTTCTTCGGGGCATAACGTGCTAACCTCCCAAATTCACGGCTGTAGGCATCCACCGATAGCCTACCTTGGGTGAAACTGCAGAATTCCTCACGTTTGCGGTCCATAAGACCTTCGGAATATGATGCTCGCGGAAGGCGGCATCAACTCATCCCAAGTTGTAACTTGTCCAACCGGACGCATAGCCTCATAATTTTCCCACCGTGAGATCGGCAGGCCTTCCAGATGATAGGCGGCAAAGGTAACCTTGTCAGCTTCAGCCACGTTAGCGGAATGCAGCTTGTGGTGGATGCTGCGAAGCCAATCATCCGCGTCGAGAGGTTCAACGGAATACTTGAACTTCGGTGGATACAACAGCGAAGTCATTGAGTGAAACCACATCATTTCTCGGCTGGCGAGCGGTGTTTTGCTCAATCCGCTCCAATAAGCGGAAGGTCTCACGCAAATTCCGTACTGCTTCCAGCAACACCTCAGCCAAGGATGGCGGTTGCGGCATTCACATTTCTGGCTGCATCGCTTCTCCCTGCTCGAACAGCAGGAGTGTTATGCAGTGTTGACCATCCTGGGAGACAAGCAAAGGTTTAAACCAGGATGGCAGAATTTAACAAAGAAGTGCGGAAGGAAATGGACAGCATGGAATGCAAAGATGTTCATCCGTATGACATGGTAATATAACTGCCAAATATATATATACCAACGGTCATACACACCATTCATAGTTTAGTACAAGCCTGACGGAGTACAACTATAAGGAAAGGCGTTACATCTCATCGGAAGCATCCCAACTTCTATACATTATTTTTCTACACTTCCGGAATGATACATACTAAGCCGTATTCCACGAGTCACGCAGGACGGTGGAAACACAACTATTACCATACTAGGAATACTACTACTATCTTAGGCAGCTCCATAGTAGTCCTCATAGAAGTCACCACCCAAGCCTGGAAGTGGAACATGATCGTCCGGAAACAGACAATCCTGTGGGGCCTGTGGACCATAAGGACTCGGATGTGGCCGTGGACCAACAAACGGTGGCAGACGAGGCCCACGAGGAGGAGTGATGCCTCCAACCTCACGCCACTCCATGAAGTCCGGCAGACTCGCCCTTACAGGTACAAGTCTCTCATGTCCATATATCCGCTTGCACGGCAGTGCAAACCTAGTCGAGTAGCCCAGTGGTCGAGCGGGCATTAAAGCTCCATACGCAAGGCCGGTTTTCACGGTCCTTGTCTCCAAAGATCTCCGTGGTGGTGCGAAGAAGTGAGTCCTCATGGGATGCATCGCTGTACAAACCACGGAGGTAGCCATGCGCCCGGGGAGGGATCTTGGCATGTAGCGGAAATCACCGCTGACCAGCAAGGCAGTTCCTGCTCGAATAATAGTCATCATAGAATAGGCTGCATCTTGCAGACATCCCAATAGTGATCCCAAGTCCATAAGAACGATTGGAGCGGTTCAAGAGCTCCGGGATAGGATGGATAAATCCTGACCGTGCACAGATATTGGCTTTGGTTGAAATCCCTAAACTGCTCCTCGACGGTATATTCAGGATACCATCGGTAACCTGTCTCGACCATCACCCGAACCAACATTGTCGTGTGACCACACACACCAATGCAACGGGTCAGACGAACCACTTGGTTCTGGGAACGGGTGGCCATCTGAAAGCACAACCACAATGCAAAGACATTAGAATTCCTAGGGAAAATCGGGCAGCATAACATCTGTAAATGCTCAAATCAAATTTGAGACATTCAAAATCAGATTTGCAAAACCACTCAACAACATCATATCAAGGTTCTGGTTCAAATGATAGCATACTAAAATTTAGTAGCACTGAACTGAGGATGTAACCAACAATCCTATAAGGTACTACGGATTAGTAACACGTGAACCTGATAGAGAAAAGAGAGCCTAGTCCTAAACCCACGTCGAATGAGAAGAGGGTGACTCAGATCAGAGGGCATAAGGTAAAGGAGTAAAAGAGCCTTACGTTCCCTCCCACAATCAATTCCCCTACATATAACTAAAGCATTTCTAGACTCAACATCGACCAGTTTGGCTTAGCGAACCTACAGGCAGCCACCTCGATGCCAACGCTGTCGGGACCCGATTCCAAGTCACATCGACCTAGCCGGTAACACCTCATATCACTTTGTGGCCTCACATACGGTATTCCCACGGGTGTCGCCTTACCATGGCGGGACCGTTTGCGTCTTTTGGCTCACGTATATGATAGTGTCGCTAGCATCCACATGACAAAGAACCGGGCCGACATGGCTAGTCGTGAACCCAAAGCGGCGCTAACCTATGGGGACAGGCATACATGAATCACATCGAGCATGTCGGTCATCAACGTATATATTCGGGCTGTAGCACTGGGCTAACAGGACTCCGGTATCCCGGGCTGCAGCAGGCTACGCAGGACTCCGAATACCACCGCGTGACATTTCCCCGAAGGGACAGACATAGGAACGAAGTGAATCACATGCCGGCCAGTCAAGTGTCCAAGCAGTAGTGCTGGGCTAGCAGGACTCCGGTGAACCGGGCTGTAGCGGACTACTATCGCTCAGAAGCACGAGACTTACATTTCCCCATATGAGAGGCTGCCAAGGATAAACAACTAGTTTGTCGGATCCCACCCATACCAAGCATTTCAATCATACACATAATATGCCCGATATGAGTAAATACAACAAGGCATCACAACAAAACTCTACAACTCAAGTACTTTATTTAAAAGGCTCCGAGGAGCCATACATAACATAGTCATACAGGTAGGGGTCACATGACCCAACACTCAAGTCATACAATCATACAAGCACATGCGGAAGCAAACTAGTCTCGAGTACGAGACTCTAGAAAGAAAGAAAGCTTGTTGGAGCCTTCCTATCTACAATGGCCCTTCACAAGTCTTAGATCGCCACACGTGGCTAATTCACTCGTCGATGTCAAGATCTACATAGAACCCGTCGGAGGGTAGTATTGTCCTCTGGAAAACATTGATTAAGCAAACATGAGTACAAAAGTACTCAGCAAGTCTTACCACGTAATCCTATCATACATGCACATTCTCAAGGAAGGAAGTGGAGTTATTTGCAGCAAGCCAGCTTTGACTCTTGGCTAAGTTATCCTACGTAGCACACTTTGTAAAGCATTTGTCGTACACGAGTCCACTAATCACCATCACAATACTCCACCGTGGATCCTCTCTCGTCATCCCCGAGAGGGCCATCCACGATACTCACACTTATCTTGAGGCTTTTAGTAGTATCCATTTACTTGTCTATGAACTGATATAGGTAACCCGAAGTCCTTCTCCGTGGACACGGCTATTCGAATAGATCATATATAACCCTGCAGGGTGTACTTCTTCACACACGCTCTCACCACTTATCGTCGTTTACACGACATGTACTGCAACCTTCAAGCGGAAGCCCAACGTGGGTGTCGGCCACAGCCTACCTAAACACACAAGTCCCTAGTCCGGGTTTATCGCCTATTCGGGTTCCATCCGCAGGAGTCCGCCGAGGTTTCCCATACAGCCCGAACGATGTGTGCAGGGTTCCCGAGATACCAAGCAGGCACTTTCGGTACACCGGCCACGGTGCCTACCGCAACACAACCCACCCCTAAGGTCAGCTATGCGGCCCCCAAGATGCTACAAACACCGAAACTACTTGCAACTCCGGACTATGAACAGGGGTGGTTAAGAAGCCGAGAGGGTCCATTGGTTTCGGGCCCAATGCGTGGTAGTAGCTAGTTCATGGATCACAAACACAGATCTCAGTTCTTAGGGTCGGCTTCAATGAAACAACCCACCATGTACTCCTACATGGCCTCTCATCGACACCTTTACCAAATCGTGTTCAACACTTTCACTCTCGAACCAACACAACCTTTCACTCCAGTTCATCATCCCGATGAGCCAGACTGACACAACTCTAAGCATAGCAAGCATAGCATGGTAGGAATCACAAACATGGCTCAATCAACTCCTACACATGCTAGTGGGTTTCATCTAGTTCTTGTGGAAATGACAGGTCATGCAAAGGAAGTGGGTTCAACTACCGCAAGACACAACAGTTGAATCGCGTTGTCTTAATGCAAGAACGAGAGCGTAAGCGAGAACATGGGTTTGTATCGGAATGATCAATGAATTGCTTGCACGATGGAACTGGGTAGAGAACTGCCCTTGGATGGGTAGTCGAGGTTATCTTCGGGCGTAACCTATCATGAAAACACACCAAATAAACATACAAACAATATGCAACAATATGATGCATGCTATGACATGGCAATATGGATGTGTGTTGGCCTAATGCAAGTTGAAGGAACAGGGATGAACTAATTTGAATCAAGATTCAAATGATAGCTCATTTGAGTTAGTCCTAATGGTGCAATATCTTATTCTGGTTATTCAGTATAGTTAACTTATTTTAACATGCATGAAACCTGTACCAATGGATAGAGTGTATTTTTCTGATAATTTTTCATATATAAATCTTTGCATTTGGAGTTATAGAATAAAAGTTATAAGCATTTGAAATTTGATTTATATTCTGGAATTTATTATATAAAAATAAATCCAGAATTTCATTTATTGCGTCAGCATGAGGTCAGCGTGACGTCAGGGGTCAACGGGGCCGTCCAGGTCAAACTGACCAGTGGGACCCGCATGTCAGGGTTAGTTTAACTAATTAAATTAATTAGAACTAATCATAATTAGTTAACCGGGGTCCACTGTCATTGACTCAGGCAGATCAACGTGGCCCACGGCCGTGGGTCGCTGGTCAACTCGCGGCGTCAGTCAGCCGGCCGAGGCCAGTGAGCAAAGTGCTTTTGCACTTTCTGGGCACCAAATGGAGCGCTGAGGAGCATCTACGTGGAGCTGGAAGTGAGCCGCGGTGTTTGGTGGGGTCGATTAGGTTAGGGGTGGCGGAGTGGGCGCCGGCCAGTCGAGGCGGCGGCCGGGCTCGGGTGATGTCGGGTTTGGTGTTAGAGGAGCTCGGCGAGGCGCTGGAAGTGCATAGCTAGGCCCAGCGCAACTCGGTGAGTGCGATGGGACAGGGTGGCGTGGCCGTTGGGTGGCCGGAGCTTCGTCGGCGACGAGCTCCAGCAGCGGTGCGTTCGGGTGATCGGCGTCGCTCGTTGTGGTGCAAGAGGAAGAGAGCGGAGAGGGCAGGGGAGTAGCAGGCTCACAAGTGAACCCGTAGAGAGCCTCGTCGGTCGGCGGTTCGATGCGGCGGCGACGGCGATGGGGATCTCCGGCGGCTTCGAGCTCGGTCGAGGTCGGTGTAGAGGCTTGGGTGCTTAGAGCGGCGGGACTCGGCTAGCTAGGGGTAGTGGGGTGCGGCGGAGCTGCTGGACATGGTGGGGAGGAGCATGGACGGCGGGAGCACGGCAGACGACGGCAGTGGCGCGTCAGCGAGGTTGGGGAGAGCGAGAGAGGAGGCAAGGGCGAATGGCGTGTCCGGGGGTTCGGGCGACGACGTGGAGGTCGCCCAGGCGGCGGGCGGCGAGGGTGAAGCAGGCGACGGCCAGCTGCGTGGCGCGCCCGGTGCTCGCCGTCGGGCACTGGCTCGCTGGCCGAGCCAAGCAGCTCCGGGCGCTTGCTGGGCAGCCAGTGGGCGAACAAAGCGTCCGTAAGGGTTTTTCCTTTTTTAGTCTTTTTCTAATTTCTGTAACTTTGTGGGGTTTTTCTAAAATACCAAAACTGTTTTAAAAATCACCAAAATGCTCCTGGTCCCTTGTTGGAATATTCCCAACATGAAACATTTTGGTTTGGCAATTTTTGAACACTTAAAATATTTTGTATAATTTAAAATGCCCAAGTTCAAAACTTGTGGATTAATCCTAGAACCCTTAGATGACCTAGAAAATGGTACACCTTCTTTGACATGGGTTACGAACCAAAGTAAAGAGGATGAACATTTTGAAGGGCATTTCAGGTTCATTGAAATAAATTTTAGTAAACCCTAGTTATTTTAAGGGGGGGTGTTCTGGGGTTTCCTGCCTTCCCCATTTCAAATTCAAATGAAATTTAAACATGATGCACACCCTAATGCATGGTCTAACTGGGATGTGACACATGGCCCATTACGCCCTATCCGAATTAGGCCCAGTAGCGTCATCTGGGCCATCCAATATGTTTCCAGCCCGTTTTCACTTATGGCCCATGTATGGCCCATGACGTCTTTCGGCCCATATGAGGCCCTATGTAACTCTTGGCCTATTAACGGCCCGTGGTGAAACTGGCCCGTAATCAACAGTGTATCACTTTACACCCATTAACGGCCTGTGGTGAAATCGGCCCGTAATGAACAAAGGTATCACTTTATACCCATTAACGGCCCGTTATTCCGTTGGGCCTTTTCCAGCCCATGTTATCTTTCGGCCTTCTCAAAGCCCATTTATTCTTCGGCTCATTTCCAGCATTCGTTTACTTACGGCCCGTTAATGTCATTTTCTGCTTGTGGGCCAAATTCAGCCCGTGGTTATAGTCGGCTCGTTTGTGGTCCGTTAATACGTTCAGCCATTTTCATAGCATCATCAAATACGGCCTATTAACGATGACCCGTTATGGTCGGCCCATGAATGGACGATTCCAACTCTAGCCCGTTTACGACCATAATGCGGCCTGTTATTGGCCCATGTTTGGCCAATCGATCATACGGCTCGTATAAGGCCCATTGATGATACGGCCCGTATAAGGCCCATTGTTTCTATGGCCCGTAGAAGGCCCATTGTTTCTACGGCCCGTAGAAGGCCTACTGTTTCTATGGCCAATAGAAGGCCCACTATTTCTACGGCCCTTAGGAGGCCCAGTGTCACTACAGTAAATATTAGCCCATGGTTATTGTGGCCTAGTTTTAAAAAATAGGTTATTGCAGCCACTAGCAAACCGCGGAAAAAGAACTGCACTGACTACAAGCAAACAAATAAACAAGACAACAAAGAAATAAATAAGCAAGCAACTTATGCTAGGCTATCACGGCTATTACACATATTACATCCACTGGGCATCAAAGTTCGCCACCAGTGCAAATATAGGGAATAAAGCAGCATATAAACGCCGCAGCAAAACAAGTCCAGAACTGAAACCACTTCAGAAGAGTTCAAGAAATAGTATCCTGGGTACCCATAATGCTGGCAAGATGCTTAGCAAGCTTATTAACTTTCTCTTGTTTGGCGCTTAAATCCTCCAGTGCTTGCTGTTGCACAAGAAAGTACGCATCTGAATTATGCAGGGACTTCCTCAGTCCTTGACTTCTTGCCGCAAAGACACCGACTAATGCCTTTCAGCTTGTAGCTGAGATCAAGAAGTCAAGTGATTCAGGCAGCGAGTTGGAAGAGCTTGTGCCAGTGATCGGCGATAACTCGAACACTACATCAACGCAGGATCGTGGGGTTTTCTCACCGCCTATAAGATCGTTTTATCACCTTTCTTGGAGACCAACAGGGTTGTCTCACTATCTTGAACCTTATCTGCATTACTTTCTCTACCATTGCATAGTGGGGTGCTCTTCTCCAATATTCTGTTTGCATACTACAAGAGAAACAAGCAGACACATCATAGGTTTAGCTTGTAGTATACGAAACTCATTTTGGTAAACCAGTTCAGTAGTAAGGTGGACAGGATAACAGCATGAAACAAACATATGTCTATGTACTATGGTCACTGTATTGTCCATATCATTCTAGTTTATGTTCCCTAATCAAGATAGAGACACAGTTCAACTCATATATTTTTAAGACACAGCAGCATAGATAGAATATAAGTGTGAGAAACTACACAACATTGGCAACACTTGTAATGTGCATCACATGAGAACATAACTGTTTATACAACTTAAACTGAAATCAACATAGAGTAAGAAGTTAGAACAGCAATCCAGTTAAAGAAATAGGTTTAAAACACACCTGTTGCACCATTGGAGTTTCAATTGGATCCTTCAAATTCGAAAGTAGTTGGTATGAGTAAATACAGTGATGCAACAGCAAAGGAGTATGGACCATAGCTACGGAATATGACCTGAGAACAATTGCTCTTCTGCTTTAAACGTGGAGTTTGGGTTAGCTGTGGTGGTCTTCGTGCTTTGGGCAATCGCAGTAGCTTTACAAACTGCTCGTGTGGGGGGTACTACTGTGGTGGACATGGTGCTTTGTCAACTATAAGTGGGTTACTATCCATTTGGGGTTGCGGTTAGATGGGTTGTAGCTGGTTCTCCGCCCAACGATGTAAGTGTGCATTCGGAAGAGTCTCGATTATGTGTGGTGGGGCTAGTTTGTGGGCCAAGACAACCATGGTTCTATCTGCATCGACGGGGAGCACTGTCTTTTGTGAAGAACGGGTTTTGCTCCCTTAGATAATCGCCATCACCCTCCAATTCAAATGGGCTGATAAACAAGAAAAGAAATTGAACGTCTGAGACATTGTATGATAGATGTATGTGGTAATTCACATATATGTTGTCTAACCAAACAAGACAAAGCATGACACAATTTCACATATATGATGCCTAACTAAACAGGATAGCATGACACAGCTTTCAGATATATGATGGATAACTTAACAGGATATAATGGCATAATTCAACATATGATGAGTACCTAAACAGGATGACATGACAAAACTATATCATGTCTTTCTAAAATAGGTTGGGATGAAATAATTCACATACATGTTGTCGAAGTATACATGATGACATGATATAATTGACATAATTGATTCATATACTAAGCAGCTGGCACTCGCATGTATGATCTCTAAACTAAGCAGATAGAATTCAATATTGTGCATATGATGTCTAAACTAAGCAATGCAAGACACCATATGCATCATATGAGAAATATAAACATTGCAACTTAGAGCATACACCTCGGGTGGGATATAGGATCTGGTCATCTGTCTACGAATCCTCCTCCGAGGAGCTCCTCAGAACCATCGAGATATATGCTTCAAGCAGTACCATTGCTGCTTTCAAGACCTTGTTTTCAGTCCAGATTTTTCCATAACCGGCTCAAATGGCTGATACACATGAAGAGTAGTTCAATATACACAGATTGTCGACAAATGGAATACGTAATGAAAAAAAGATGGCATGAGATAATTCACATATATGATGCCTGGCTCCATGGCGGTGCATAACTTACATATATGATAACCGGCTGAAAAACATGGCATTGCATAATTCACATATCCGATATAGAAAGCAAACAGGAGGAATTCACACAAAGCATGTCTAACCTAAGCAGATGGCATGGCAATGCTAGACACCATATGCATGATATGAGCAATATAACCCAGCCAAGTAAGAGAATGCACCTCGGGGAATACGACCGTCATCTCTCTGAATCCTCCTCTCGAGGAGCTATCTCAGAACCAGCAAGAAATCTGCATCGACGGTGTAGCTTGACGCTTTCGAGAAGACCTTGTTTTCACTCCATATTTTCCCATGACCGACTCAAATGGCTGATGCACAGGAAGAGTAGATGAATGTATAAACATTGTTGACAAATGGAATACATAATGACAAAAATATGGCACAATACAATTCACATATACGATGACTGGCTAAACAGGATGGCATTGCATGATTCACGTTTATGATGCTTGGCTAAAGAAGATGGCATTGCATAATTCCCATATACTCCCGCCGTTCCTAAATATTTGTCTTTTTAGAGATTTCAAATGGACTACCACATACGGATGTATAAAGACATATTTTAGGTTGTAGATTCACTCATTTTGTTCCGTATGTAGTCACTTGTTGAAATCTCTAAAAAGACAAATATTTAGGAATGGTGGGAGTATATATAGAAACCAAACAGGTGGCATTCACACAAAGCAAATTTAAACTAAGTTGATGACATATAAGATGTATAATGTAAGCAATGCAAGGCACCATATGCATGATATGACCAACATCAGCATGCCAGGTTAGAGCAAACACCTCAGGTGGTAAACAGGCATGGTCGGCTCCTTCTGAATCTCCACCTGAACAGTTATCTTCCTCTGGAATACAATCTGGAAATGCAGGAGGGGGGGCCAATTCGCCCACCATGGAGCGGCGTCTGCATGACATTATATTCAAGACGCATAGCGGTCTTCTCTTTTTCTCTACATGTTCAGTACGATTGTGTACAATATCTGACATGCATAATAAAAAAATAGTTAGATTTTGTAAGGCCTAAGAGGTGCATGCAAAAATCAAGACTGATGGTAGCAAACGAGTGGATGGATCCAAAACTAATGATAGCAGGTAGAATATAGCTTCGGTTTAAAAAGATAGACAATGGATCATCTATTGTTTGTTGCCCACCCAACATGAACCACATAGAAGACCCCAGATGAACCAGATAGTACACATATACTATTCGTTGCTGGCTCGATATGAGACCCATGGGCAATTCAAAACTCAAGATTGAACGATAAAGTAGCAGCTAATAATAACCGATGTTTAACGTAAGAAAACACGAAAGACTGCGACCTCTCTTCCAGAACTGTGTAGTCCTCAGGTTCATCTGCTCAATCGATGATGGTAATGCAGTTGGCGTGGCTGCCGACAACGGGGAAGATGATCTGAGGCGGCGAAAGGAAGTCTGCAGGGGGGATCTCTGCTGCAGTGAATGCTTCTGTCGATGGTGCACCTCAGGTGGGGTGGATGAAGGCACGGCAGGAGCAGGACATAACACAGAGTTTTCTTTGACGCCTATCTGAAAATGAAGTAAATCTGTAAGGGCTCCTTAGAATTGGAGGATTCTATAAACGCAGGGACAGGAAAAACACAGAATAGGATAGGAATGCACGTGCAAAACAGAGCATTTGGAAACATAGGATTTTAGTCAACACAGGTGTTTGGCTCACATGAATTGGAAGAACAGAGGAATGGAGAAACAAAGTGATGCGACGAGTGTACAACCTCTTTGGCATAGCCTTGTGGACCTCGGCATCATTGGGTTGGACGTGGAGGATGGTGATGATGCCGGTGTGACTGCTTGAGGCGGGAAGAAGATCCGAGGCCTCTGGAAGCGGCACCGAGGGTACTGCTCATTGTGATGGGACGGTTCCGTCGTTGGAGCAGCTCCGCTAAGGTGTACGGAGATGAGGCTGAAGCATGACAAGACAGACAACGTTAATCTGAAGTGGGACCCTAATATCATCTGCAATAGATGATGTAAAATACATCACCAAAAAGTGCTAGATGTAAAACGCATCAGCAGCGCCACGGCCGCTCTGACAGATGTTGTAAGTACTCTTCACTCTGAACTTAACTGAAGAAAATTAACTTCACAGTCGAAACTGAATTTTACTATCGAAACTGATTGAACTAGTAATAGAGCATTGCAATAGATGTTTAGGGCGTTCGAGCACTAGTAGCAGAGAAGCAGCGCGACCGACAGCAAGAACAGAGCTGCAGTGCGAGCGAGAGCCGGAGCAGCTGTAGCTAGTGCCATTGTGGAAGTTGCCGCCGAGGAAGCAACGACATGGGGGAGAGACACCGTGGATGATGTGGCCGGCGACGGCGCCGTCGATGGAGACACGCCATGTCTGCTCGGTATCGAGCACCGCAGCCCCGTGAGATCGAATAAAAGATAAAATGCAGCGGTGAGTGCAGAACCTCCTTGGTGGCGCCGAGTTGGCCTCGGCTTCATCGGAGGAATTGGTGAGGGTGCTGCAGTTCTGGTGGGGCAGGTCAAAACGGCGCTGTGGGGATTGAGGTGGTGCGATAGACGAGGCAAACGTCGGGGCAGCTCCTTGGAGGTGGAGGACGGGGCGGCTGATCCGTCAGGACGACGACATCGACAGCGGATCCTCATCCGGTGCGGTGGATGAGGGACGGTGAGCTGTTGTGGTGGACGACGTAGTCGGGGAAGAGTCTCCGGCTGGGCGGCGGTCGGGAGGCCGACGGAGGAGCATGGGGTTTCGGGGTTTTGGCGGCCTCGGTACGAATGGGGGAGGCGAAGGGGAGGGATCCAAGCTTAGGGACGCGCTTGTTCAAATGTAGGGTAAGTTACCAGCGTATTTCACCGGTTTTGACACCGCGATGTGGAGCTTCATTTCCGGTGAGGGTAGAAGCGGGATTTCGTGTCTGCAGGCTGCGGGAGCGATTTGGATGAGGAGGGAGTTCTCTGCGTCCCAATTTCGGGATAACAAGGTGCGCGCGGGTTGAAGAAGCGGGAGTTTCAAAGCAGGTGAGACAAAAGATATTCGAGCTTGAAAATTTTGGGATAACAAGGTGCGGATTCCTTGTTCGGCAGAACAAACTTAACGTGTAAAAAAAAACAATTCATACAAGACACAAGTGAGTCATGCCCCCTTTTACTATATTGCTATAGATGCCATTGAAAAAACTACAAGAAAAATGTAAAAAAAATCGGGAGAACAAAATTACCCTGCACAGTACCAAATCGATTCGCACTTCCCTCACCAACAACAAAGAACAAATCAATTCCCACCAAAGAAAGAGTAATTTCCCTTTTTATATGATTACAGATGCCATGATCTCGAATTTCAATTTTTGAATCCGGGTTATGTTGATTCGAATATATAGTTAGGTGACCTTGCGGTTTATAATTGATGTAGTCGTACATTTTGATCTTCCATCATATATGTACATTTTACTCCAAAGATGTGAACATATATATTGTCGTCTACCATATGGACCAAATTTGAATCAATTTTCCTTATTTGAATACGATTGTTGTCAAGTTATACAATATTTTAAATATTATCTTGATAACAAAAAACATACATATAGCAGTAATCATATTTCACTATGAACTACATATACCATACGCTCTCCAATTCAAATATTTGTATCCATTTTATGTTGAATTCAAATCATAGTACATTATTGGTCTAGGTAGCGACATGTTTGGGATAATCTAAACCCTGTTTTCATACATTATAATTTTGGCTGAATTGGGACAAGTTTTGGTATAAGCCTCTTGTAAAACCGGAGATTCTCTCAACAAGCCTCGTGGTTCCGAGAGGGAACGTGTCAACTTTGTGTCTTGAAACGATATACGTTGCCTCCCCCCTGATTTTATTTACAGAGGCAACATAGAACTATATGAGTGCCCTGTTAAATTTTGGAATTATTTCGGGTTCATTTGGCATTTTTATACATTAATTGAGTTTCTAGACTTTTAATGTGCATAATCTAAATATGAATTGCATGCACATGCTCCGGTGCACCAAAGTGGGTTGAAAAATCACATGTGTGTCCTTGGTTGAATTTCTAGGTCCCATGGAAGAAATGAGAATGAAATTCAAACATCTCAAGGCGTCATGACTCGCCGAGAACATCGAGAAACTTTGATTTTAAATTCATGTAAATCCAAAACTCGCCTGGAAATCATGAAACTTGGCATGGTGTCATGTCATGGCACTAACATGTTGTGGTAAAAAATTGGGCCGATTTGGAAGCTCGTGGTTCTAAGAGGGAACGTGCCACCTTTGAGTGTGAAATGATATACGCTGCCCCCCCCTTGAGTTTCTTAACAAAGGCAACATAGAACTACATTAGTGCCCTGTTAAATTTTGGAATTATTTCGGGTTCATTTGTCGGTTTTTATACATTAATTGAGTTTCTGGTCATTTAATGTGCATAAGTCAAATTTGAACTACAAGCACATGCTCTCGTGCACCAAAGTTGGTTGAAAAATCACATTTGTGTCCTCGGGTGAATTTCTAGGTCCCATGCAAGAAATGAGAATAAAATTAAAGCATCTGGGCATCGTGGCTCGGCCGAGAACATTGAGAAACTTGGTTTTAAAATTCTTGTAGATACAAAACACGTCTGAAAATCATGAAACTTGGCATGGATGTCATGTCATGGTACTACGATGTTGTGGTAAAAAAATTTGGCCGAATAGGAATAGATTTTGGTATAAGCTTCTTGCAAACCAAAGCTTCTCTCAAGAAGGCTCGTGGTTCTGAGAGGGAATGTGCCACCTTTGAGTGCAAAACAATATACGTTGTCCCCTTGAGTTTATTTATAAAGGCAACATAGAACTACATGAGTGCCCTGTTAAATTTTGGAAATATTCGCTTCGTTTGGCCTTATTTACACATTAATTGAGTTTTTGGTCATTTAATGTGCATAATTCAAATTTGAACTACAAGCACATGCTTCCGTGCACCAAAGTTGGTTGAAAAATCACATTTGTGTCCTCGGGTGAATTTCTACTCCCTCCTTCCATCTATATAGGTCCTAATGCGTTTTTCGAGGCTAACTTTGACCAAATGTTAGAGCAATAATATATGACATGCAACTGACACAAAGCATACCTTCAAATTTGTCTGTCAAAGGAGCTTCCGATAATATAATTTTCATAGTATACATCTCATGTGCTATTAATCTTGTCAATAGTCAAAGGTTGTCTTGAATAACACATTAGGCCCTATATAGATGGAAGGAGGGAGTAGGCCCATGCAAAAAATGAGAATAAAATTCAAACATCTGGGCATTGTGGCTCGGTCGAGAACATTGAGAAACTTGGTTTTAAAATCATGAAACTTGGCATGGTGTCATGTCATGGTAGTACCATGCCATGGTAAAAAAATGGCCGAATAGGAACCAATTTTGGTATAAGCTTCTTGCAAATCGGAGCTTCTCTCAAGAAGGCTCGTGGTTCTGGGAGGGAACGTGTCACCTTTGTGTGCATAATTCAAATTTGAAATACAAGCACATGTTCCAAAGGCACCAAAGTTGGTTGAAAAATCACATGTGTGTCCTCGGGTAAATTTCTAGGTTCCATGCAAGAAATGGGAATGAAAATTCAAATTCTGGGCGTCGTGGCTGGGTTGGAAACATTGAGAAACTTAGTTTTTAAATTCCTGTAAATCCAAAACACGCCTGAAAATAATGAAACTTGGCTTGGTGCCATGACATGGCACCAACATGCTGTGGTAAATTTGCAGTCCGATTTGCGGTATACACACATTAACAATCAACAAAGTCATTTTGGAACAAGTGATGTCACGTTACAATCGGAAACACAAGTATTATTGAAACCGTATGCGTTCTACTTACTAGTACCATTTACGTGCATACGCCACGTCCCATTTTTATTAGCTAGGAGGCGTCGTGCAAGGTAGCTATTTGAGTACGAGAGGCGTGCGATCAGACCCCTGCGCGTGCTTATCGGGAGGAGAGCCCTTTGACCTCCATCTGCCGTCCACCTCTCTCCCAAGGTCTCCATTAATGGCACCCAAGCCTCTGTTTAATGGTGTGGCTATGTCTCACTCGACTGAGATTTAAGACAGAAAAAAGAAAATCTGAAAGCACGAATCTTGATGTAATATCCGACAGACCTCTATAGCATCTACTGCGACTTATAGCAAGACTGATGAATATATAAGGACGATTATTTTTTTTTATCAAAGAAGGGCTTGCCCCTTCCGATTTTCATTACTGAAAACCACCACAAATCACAAGAAGTTCAACACAACTCCAGCCTAACACGAAGGACTAAAAGCTACCAGATTGAAATCACAACATCCCAAGAGGCCAACAAAGGCCAAATATCCGCGCTAGAACCCAACATTTCACAACCGATGACACAATTCACATCCTAAACCGATTATTACATCAAAAGAAACTAGGAAACTGAAGGAAGCCCAGCAGCAACTAGAAGAACGACAACGCCGAGGTCGCCACAAAGAAGAGTTTTCTTCATTCCAGCCTCGCAACATTGATCTTCCACAGAAAGATAAGGACGATTAATTGTCTTACATAATTAGAAAGATAATTAAAAAAGCCACATGCGGCTACGCCCGAAATACACAAGGGCAAAAGAAGAAGGAAGACAAGGATCTGGCTCGCTGATCTCTACTTTCTTGATGCGTTGCTGCAGGCCGCGGGAACTAGTCTCCGCGGCGAGCGGCGATGAGCTCTTTCGTGTCCTCAAGACGCTGCTTGAGAACATCCACGGATTCCTCCACCAGCCTTTGGCGCTCGTTGCGGAGCATGTCATTCTCGTCCATAAGTTTCTTGACGATGACGCCAGTCCTCTACAACAAGGAACTGGTCTCCTCCTGCTGGTCTGCACTTCGGACGATCTTCTCCCTCAGCAGGTCGCGCTCGGCCCGGAGCCTCTCATTGCCCTCCCTTAGTTGCCAAATGACGCCGGTAGCCTATTCAAACGAGGCTTTCATGTCGTCCTGCAACCTCGCCCAGCCGGAGATCTGAGCCATCTGGCTATGGACGATCGCATGCATGTGCCTGTAACAGTCGTCGCCTGCCCGTGAGAAATTTTCCCAGGATGCCGCGGCGCAGCGGGACATCTCTGCTGCTTCCGCGGCGCAGCCGGACTAATCTTCTGCATCGACGGCATGGCGGGACCTCCGTGCTGCTTCAGCAGCGCGGCGGGACCTCCGTGCTGCTACTTCCACGCGGCGGGACATGTCGGCTGGTCTCGCAGCGAGGCGGGACGTCTCTCGTGCTTCCGCTTCCATGCTCGCCTCTCCCTGGTGGCAATCTCTCGACCCAGAACTCACGCTGGCGATAGCAGACGCAAGGGAAGGATGTTGAATGACTTGTTTGTTTTTGTGGATGAGGAGTTGAGGAGGAATGTGCAGTCATCTTGGCATACTAGTATTTATAACCGAGTACTAATACGCTCCTAAGTGGGAAACTGTTTAGGTTGTGATCGATGTGAACAGGTTTGCAATTCAATATAGCATGGTACTAATATGCTCCTAAGTGGGAAACCATGTAGGTTGTGATCGGTGTAAACAGGTTTGCAATTCAATATAGCGTGGAGTAATTTGGAATGTGACGAGACGCAAGCTCAAAATTTATTGACGGTTCTAGTTTCAAAGTGCGGCACTATTCCCGGATGGAGTACTTCTTTTTCTACTCCCTCCTTTCCGGTTTTATAGGGCTTATCTCAAAATTTTAGTTTTTCCATTTTATAAGGCTCAATTTGGTTGTTCCCCAACACATGTTTAGATTCCAAGGTGCATTAAATCATTGCATGCAAGTATTAAGAGAAAATTGACCAATGCATGTACTTATGCATGCATGCATTGCAATTAATGCATTGATAAACATAATTTTTGAGAAAAACAAGAGCATTAATTAGGTGCTTTTGCAAACTACAAAAAATATTCCACCACTCACCATCTTGGTTGGTGATATTTTTGAATTAAGCCCTATAAACCGGAAAGGAGGGAGTACTGCTGTGTACGTGCAATAACTGGCACCGTCGTATACATATCTTACGATTAATGGGGCGTTCGACAGGAATAGCCGCGTGACGAGCTCTAGGCTAGTCTTTTTTTCAGACGCATTAAACCTATCTCTCGGGACTTCTCGCACGCACCATCGTGCCACCCACAAAAACTTTTACTCTGAGTTTAGTAGTACGTTATACAGGAAGAGAAGAGGTGCACGCACGCACTCGTCCTCTCACATACGTGTCTGTTTTTTCTTGAAAAGGAGGATGATGACCCCCGGCCTCTGCATCTGGGAGTCACACACACATCTCAGAAGCTACAATTGTAGTGTTCTCAACCATCCGATTGGCTCTATCATGGATGTACCTATATACTAAAACATGTCTAGATACATCTATATTTTGACAAATGGAAGGCATGTATTGTGGAACACAGGGAGTGCTTGTCATCAAAATGGATAAAAAGGGACGTATCTAGAACTAAAATACGTCTACATACATCTCCTTCTATCCATTTTGATGACAAGTAGTACTTCTTACCCAAAGGAACTTTATATCCAACAAACACAGAATATCCGTTCGACTGTTGGAAATTACTGATCTGATGTCGAAGTAATTGCTGCATCGCCACCAAAACCCACCATTTCTTAAGCTAAAGTAGACCAAGGTAATCCCTATATTAGCATATTACTAAGATAAACAGAAGGCAATCAGAGAAACATTTAGGACGTGAGCTTGTCAATCTGAATGTGGAGGGACACAAGCTTAGCCCCGGCCAGCAGCTTAGACGGAACTGTCAAGAAGGTCAGCTCCTGCACGTCCACGTCGCCGGGATCCTTGCTGCTTGTCACCTCCATTTCCACCTTGACGGCATCGATCGTGCCTTTGGGCTCCCCGGCTTCCGTTCGCCCACAGCTTGGCCACGTGGTGCGGCGGTGGGGCGCCCAGCTCCGATGCAGACGACCGACACGGCAATAGGCGTGCCGATGTCGAGCACGCCGCCGACCAAGAAAAACGTGCGGCGGTCCTCCTCTGCGAACAGCAAGAGCCGTGGCTCCGATAGTGGCACTTGCAGCTGGAGCACCTTGCCGTACTAGATCCTGTGCATGGGCATGGGATGCGCGGTGCTGATGTGGTGCTAGAGCGCCGGCGGCGGGCCTTCGTAGCCGCAGACGGGCATGGGGCGTTTGCAGGGCGCGAGCGGACACATGCTCTGGTGATCAGCGAGCTTGTGGTAAGTGACGTAGAGCCCACAGCCTTCGTGCGGGCACTCCACCCTCACCGACGAAAGGACGGAGTCCACCGCCGTGTTCCGCACGTCGAAGCCACCGCCGCGCTCGCACTTCTGGCACTGCCGCTGGTTCCCGGGGCGCTCGACGCGGCAGTCCGCGCAGGCCAGGTGCCCTCCCTTGCACTGCAGAAATCAATCGAACAACACATCAATCAAGAAACCTGCACCTTGCTCAATCAGGAGCAGACGAGGTTTATTCAAACCTCATACACTGGAGGCGTCAAGGGGCGGAGGCACAAGGGGCAGTGGAGCACGGTGAGGTCCATCGAGACCTTAGAGAGCTCCATCGTCGGGTCCTGTTCGGTCTGCATGATCTCGCCCTCCTCGTGCACAACCATCTCTCGATTTGGGCCGAGGTATTACAAAGCTTTACCGTCACATATTTTATACTACTTCAAGGTGCATTAAATCAACACATGCAAGTATCAAAAGGAGAGTCACGGCATGCATGCATGCGTTGTAATTAATGCATCGATGAACGCAAATTATTGAAATATTTCGAGTGCAGTGCTTTGATGTGTCGCGTCAACTCGTACATCAACAAGAAGTTTGATTATCCTCTCCCTCGCGGACTTAACTGCACCTGTCTTTGGCTGTATGACAGGTTGGCCACACACCTGTCGGGCCCACCTATCATACACACAAAGGCAGGTGCGTCCCTCCCTCGCCCATGAGCGTGGTGGCTGGCAAGACTTGGAGAAGCTTTCGCTACACGCTCTCCCTCCCGCACGCGGTGGACATGCAGCAGTTCAATCAGTGTCAGATGGCTGTAAGCGTCTTAGTACTCCTCCAAAGGCAATAGTACTCCATCATGGTTCGACTTCCGAAGAGGCGAAGAGCCAAGCGCAGCCCGACGCCAGGTGGCGCTTTCATGTGTAGAGTAGTCTAGGATAGCGTGTACTGTGTCTGTAAGCTTAAAATCGTTGGGGTCGGCTCCATGCTATGTGGTCGTCTCGAAGTTTTAAAAAAAAAATTAAAATAGTCTTCTGGCCCTACCTGACACCCTGGTGATTGTAGTTTGCACGCTCATTTGGTCAAGACAGGAATATATATTTTAATTTGTTTTGTTTTTTTTTGAAAAGGGGGGACTCCCCGGCCTCTGCATCAGAACGATGCATACGGCCACATATATTTTAATTTGTGGTGGGTAAATGTTAGAGGTTGCAGCAAATATATTGTACACTCTGGGTCTTTCAGCCAAGTTTAGAGGCAAGTATGTGGGGCCAGTGCTATGATGTGTCGCGTCAACTCGTACAACGAGGAGAAGCTTGATTTTACTACACGCCTTCTCCCTCACCCATGCGCGCGGTTGCTCGCAAACGAGGACAGGCTTTTTCTTAGTAGTACTTCTACAACAAGCTATCCGTCCCGCTCGCGGTGGACGGACATGCAGAAGTGGATTCGACACTGTAGAAGCAGTAGTAACATCATTGTTCGTCTTCTCAAAGAGGCGAAGAGCCAAGCGCAAACCGAACGTTGCAGTTGTGAACATTGGAGCACGCATATAGCCAGGCTCTTGCATAAGACAAAATTGCTATGTGAGCCCACTATTGTACTAGTACGCATAACTACTTGCTAGTATAGCCCTGTAAACCGTAGAAAGGAGTATTTGCCCTTCTAGAGATTTCAACAAGTGACTAGACTACACCGAGACGGAGTACATATGGAGCAAAATGAGTGAATCTGCATCGTAAATAAATACATTACTAGTTCTATCGCTTTCCTCTCCGAGGTGCACAATATTGAGTATCTTGACTAGTCTCTTTTTGACACGCATTTACGTTTTTTACACAAGATGACGCATGGCGCTCATATACACGCCGCATACACTCACCCCTATGAACGCACACACGCACGACACTATAATCTTGAAATTCTGAAGTCACCATAGGCACCTCGTCGTCGACGGGTCCATAGGTGCTTGAATGCCAAGGAGGGAGAGGGTAGCGGTTCCCGAGACGTTGAACGGTCAATGATGCATCCTCAATTACATGCAGAGGGAATTAATTGGAGAAGCAGATTAGAGCCAACACGATGTGAATGCAACAGAGTTTGGACTCTCATATAATAAAGGCGCCCCACCACTCCAATCCATCTACTCCCAAGTCTCTGCACAACACTGCTCACTCCAATCCAAGACCAAGTGACCAGAAGCCACAAGCACCTATGGAGGCGATGGACGCGAGCGGCAGTCGGCTATGCCAAATCATCCAAGGCGCCGGCCTGCAGCCCCGCACCGCGCAGCGTTTCCAGACGGTGCTGGCGACCGCAGGCATCGTAGCCCTCGCCGACGCCGGCTTCGCCTCTCGCATGGATGACATGATGGTCAACTCCATCCGCAAGTTCACCGACGTCAAGAAGCGCGCGGACAACCTTGCCGTACTGCTCCAGCCCACGCGCCCAGGCTCCTCATTGCCTGCCACCCTCATCGGCCTCCATGGTGACGAACTCTTTCAAGCCCTGGTGGCCCTGCAGGTGCCGGAGGTCGCGACAAAGAATGTGCACCTCGAGGCCGCGCTTGCCGCGCAGCGCCTCGCCATGCAAGAAACCGTCGACTTGCACATCCACGTCTACGAGGAAATTGTCTACATAGGCCACTACAAGGCAAGCGAGGATAGAAAGACGTTGGCCTTCTTCCAGCGGCTGGAATCTTTGGACGCCATTGTTCAGAAGCACGTCGACCTGGCCACAAAATCCACTGCTACTTAGGCGTCGTTCGTTGGGCCAGCGCCCTGAGTCGAGGAGGTGGACGTCGTTGATGGATGCATCTCTTCTTCTTGCCTCCTGTAACCAGCACTGCATCGCCTCGTGGCCTTAATGCTTTATTAGTATAGTACTCCCTCCGTTCCCAAATATAAGTCTTTCTAAAGATTCCAGCAAGTGACTACTACATACGAGCAAAATGAGTGAATCTACACTCTAAACTATGTCTACATACATCTCAGATGTTGTATTCCATTTGAAATAGTATCTAAAAAGGCTTATATTTATGAACGGAGGGATTATATGGCATTTTTATTCCAGTCGTAACATTTTCACTGTGAGGTGGGAGTTGAGCAAACCCACCCCGCCCACCGGGCGTCGGCCGAGTTTAGAATTAGAAGAGAGAAACGAGGGAGGAGAGCTAGTTGTAGCACGGACGCTGTTGTCAGATGGGACTCATGTTTATAGAATAGGAGTACTGAGCACTCGTGCCTCTTTTTTTTTAGGGAAAAATTAGTTGTATGTCTAGTACCACTAGTTGGGTGCGTGCGACCTATAGCTGTCATCACTTTAGGTCTCCTTTTCGAACCGCGGCTACGCTTCACAATACATATTATTTCACGCATTTATCCTCCTATATGTACTCCTAGGCTATTTCCATGTGCTCCCATTCGCCGACATGTGGGACATAGAGCATCTGGCTCGTAGTGCATGCACGACTCGAAGCATATGTCGGGGTACTTTACATTTCAGACCTCACGAATTACATGCAAACCCCCCGCAGAAGAATACATGAAACCGGATTATTTTCGTGGAAACTGGAGCACGTTCATTAAATTTTGGACATCACACGTTTATAAAAAATGACCGGACCGAAACCAGTCTAAGGGCCTCTTTGATTTCTCCCGCAAAAAAGAGGGCCTCTTTGATTCGCGGGATACTGAAAACACAGGAATGGGGAAAGTATGATGGCGATGAACCGAGACGAGGAGAACTCTAACTCAGTTAGAGGTTAGAGTTAGATTCTAACCCTGAACTAACTCTAAACCAAAGAGGTGTATGGATGGCAGGGTTAGATTTACAATAAATGCTCTATCTCAATCATTTGACTACTTTGGACCCTATTTCCTGCCGGATTTGGAGGGTGCTTGGATACGTTTTAGTTCCATGACTAAAAGTAGTGGGACTAAAACTTGCTAGCCTCACCCATGCTTGGATCCAAATACTAAAGAGACTAAAATCAAGTTAATGAGCATTTATTATCCTCCAAACCCTCCAATCCAAAACTCGCATGTGTTAAAGGACAGGAGTTAAATGAGGAGAGAGAGGACTAATCCACATTTTAGTAGGGGTACCCCTGACTAAATTTTTTTAGTCTCAAGACTAGTTTTAGCCCCTCTTTAGTCAGGGGTGCTTGGAACTTTAGCCTCTTAAAGAGACTATTTTTAGTCGGACTAAAATAAGTCCCTTGGATCCAAGCACCCTCTTGGTGTGGCTGGCCCTTCTGTGGCCTCCTCCCGCTCACAATTGACATAAACGAACCATATATACAAATCAAGCATGCAAAACATGATAATTTTTTACTTTGTCCATACAAATGAGGTATCCCACTTAAACATACAAGTCACAATCAAGCTTCACAAAATAAAAAACACTTCATGAAACAAAGAATGAGCTAACTCATCACGGAAGTCTTTCACGATAGGGAGGGAGCCCGGAGGCCCTCACACACCGAGGGAGGAGCTCGCCATTGTCGCTCTGGAGGAAGGGTCTGTAGAGCCCAAGCCCCGGGAACCCCTCCGACGCCAGCCCTTGCGAGTTGAGGTTGACACCGGCATGGGTAGCAGGTCCACTTGCCGCCGACTGGGAACTTAATCTTTGGGCCTCTATAAATAGTGCAAGCCTGTAACTAAAATACCTAGAAAGGTGAACTGAATCTTTGGGCCTCTAGAAATAATGCAAGCCTGAAACTGAAATACCTAGAAAGGTGAACTGAATCTTTGGGCCTCTAGAAATATTGCAAGCCTGAATGTGAAATACCTAGAAGGTGAACTGAATCTTTGGGCCTCTAGAAATAATGCAAGCCTAAAACTGAAATACCTAGAAAGGTGAACTGAATCTTTGGGCCTCTAGAAATAATGCAAGCCTGAAATTGAAATACCTAGAAAGGTGAACTGAATCTTTGGGCCTCTAGAAATAATGCAAGCCTGAAATTGAAATACCTAGAAAGGTGACCTGAAACTTTGGGCCTCTAGAAATATTTATTACCTCCTCAAGCAGCATCAAACAATTCCATGCGTGCACCACAAATCTATACCAAGTTTGATAAGGATCTACTTTTCCAAATCAGAATTAGCGCTAGAGCAAGCAAGATCAATGATATGGCCGTGAGACAAAGAAGGAACGAACAAACTCACCCCACTCGCGACCTCCCTGGTAGATGCGCCGCCGCCGCACACGACAGAGGGAGAAAAACGACTGGTGAAGGGGGAGCGGGGCGACCTTCGAAGGCCGGAGGGAGAGGGCGGCCGGAGTAGGGCGGCCGGAGGAGAGAGAGGGCGAGAAGCCCTATGGGGAACAAAGAGGAGTTGTGCAAGAGGAGGGGAGCGATCTGGTGCGGGCAGGGGAGATATTTTTAGTTCTCTTTTAGTGGGCCCAGGGATAACTAACCCAATTAGAACCTCTTCACCGGGCTAGTTTTTTTAGCTGGGTTAGAGCAAACTAGCTCAAACTAACCCCTCTTGTTTCGATAATTTGAGGCTATTTTAACCCAAACTAGCTCTAACTCAGGGATCCAAACAAAGAGGAGTGTTACTGCACATGCTACAGTGTGGACCGTAGCACATTGTTTTTATGGCCATATCATCACATTGTTTTCTACTGCTGGTTCACTGGGCTCTTGTGGTTCGCTTCTTTGGTTCACTGGGCTGCCGTGGTTCGCACTCCTCCGACCTGAGTAGTACTCCCTCTGTTCCTAAATATAAGTCTTCGTAGATATTTCACTGTGGACCACATATGGATGTATATAGATGCATTTTATAGGTAGATTCACTCATTTTTCTCCGTATGTGGTCCATAGTGAATTCTCTCCAAAGATTTATATTTAGGAACGGAGGGAGTAGTATAGTACTAGTATATACCGCATCATTCTTTGCTCCTTCTTACTACTCCGACATGTGGGAGAGCCAGCATCTGGGTCGACGCGTCATGCACCAGATTAGAGCGTGGAACGGAAGGGGGGCATCACCCCAACCGGAGCGCCAGTAATTCATGACTATAGTGAGTGGTCATATCACAAGTCTTTCCAGCAGTAACGTGCGCACAGCCCGACTCGCTCACCCTCCTCGCCTCTCTGTCAAACCGCCTACCCGAAAACTGCCGCGCGTAATGCCCGGGAAAAGCCCCGCCCTCAACTTTTAACTACGCGAAAATAGTACGAGCTTGTTCGTTCTATATAAATACAGTACTTACTGTATGTTTATTCACCCGTGGGGTTGTTCAATGAATGGAGGGATGGGGATCACAACTGAACAATACTGTAGTACTACTAGTAGTAAGTAGGAGTTGTACAGTAGTCACCTTAAATAGGGAGTTTCTTTTCTTTAATGCCACGTACACAAATTGAAACGCTTGTTGTGGAGAGAAAAAAGATAATCACCCCACTATATATGGACGCAGGGGCCTGAGCGCTTGCTTTACTAGGGTTGCTCTCTTCATTCTCTCATCCTCTCCGGATATAAACAAGACAGCGGTACAAACATTTTCTCTCTGCTCACTGCTGGACACAGATCCGTCCGGATCCCTTCGGCCGGTGTGTGTAGAGGACTAAAAGGTGCATCGTTCACGCGGTCATCGCCGCCGAGGGAGGAAACCCACAGCTGCCGGAGGGGCCCGATCCTCTGCCCATGTCGTTCTCTCCGACACAGCGTCGGCTCGGGAGGTCCTCCTACCCTTCTTCCTCCCTGCCGTATTGTCCGCAGATCCGACCTGCCGCCGCCGCCATCCCGGCGACCCTTGAGTATAAGTTCTTCGAAAGCGGCCTTGCTCTACTGCCCAGCTCCCCACGTGTCTGCATGTGCATCTTTTTCTACTCCCATCAGCTCTTCCAAAGCCACCTAAATTTTTATTATTATTAGAGGTAAAGCTACTTCATGCATTCGAATCTAGGGCTTTGTTCAAACAACAAAGAAAGGGGGGAAAGTTGTAGCATGGATCTAGGACTTGATTCAAAGAGGAAATAATATGGTGAAAGTAGTAGAGACCGGATACCCAACCGGTCTCTTGGTTGAAAAGGGAAATTATGGGAAAACGCAGTACAAATGGGATAAGGAACAGATCTATTATTGGTTGAAAAAAGGATATAAAGTGGCGGCTGGTGGACAAGCCAACAGAGTATGTCCAGGATTAGATTTGCTGCCATCACATAGTAAAAGGTCTCCAGGATTAGATTTGCTGCCCTCACATAGTAAAATGTCTTAGGATTAGATTTGCTGTCCTCACATAGTAAAAGGTCTCGGGATTAGATTTGCTGCCCTCACATACTAAAATGTCTCCAGGATTAGATTTGCTGCCCTCACATAGTAAAAGGTCTCCAGGATTAGATTTGCTGCCCTCACATAGTAAAAGGTCTCCAGGATTAGATTTTCTGCCCTCACATAGTACAAGGTCTGCAGGATTAGGTTTGCTGCCCTCACATAGCATGAACAAACTCGGCATCGCCACTTTATGCCTCCTTGTAGGTACATTGTGCTGATGCGTCCACTGTCGCATGTCCTTATACCAACCTTTTGCTGTTGTTAATGTAAGGGCACATGTAAAATGAAGCGATCACACTGTTACCTTAGGGACATGTCTAACCAGTGTTATTGTTAATCTAATGCCTCCAGTGATAAGATGCAATTAAACTGTGTTACAAATGGCACTCCTGCTGTTTTCCCAGTATGATAAGTAAGTTGCTCCTTTACGCTGCTGAGTGTCCTGGTGTCCCCACGGTCACATGCCCTTAATCCAACTCTTTAGCTGCTGTTGATTTACTATGTCTGGTAAACAAGCAATGCCACCATTAAAGTAATCCCATATTTGAGGAATCTCATTCTTGATCGTAATGCTTCTGGTAACATGAAGCATTGCTGACGTTTTAAAAAATTTACTGTCCTTGCATGATTGCCATGAACATAATTAAGATGCTTCTTTTCATTTTGTATATGTTTCGTATATTCTTATTGACCATCAATTGTTTACTTTCTATCTTTTTGTGTAGATAGGGATATCCATTTCACCTTGTTGCTATTGTGACCTTTTGGTGAACTGCACAAAACACTTTTTTTGGAATGAGTGTCTTGTGCAGTTCAACTAAAATGTCACGTGGGCAACATCTCTCAATTTTGGTGAACTGCATAAAATGGTGATTGGAGTTTCCAAAATCTCCGTGAAGTTCTGCTGGTAATCTCGTGCAACATTTTATTAGCCTTTGCAAGATGGAGCCGTCACTGTCACCACAATGGCACTTTATTTTAGTGGAATTGCACAAAAGGATAAGAAAATTATAGTTGCACCTTACATGAGCCGGACAGCCAACCTTAATGTTCCTCAATTTTAGTGCAACTACTAAAGAAGAACCTGCCAGCTCACAAGAGCAAGTACTTCTTGCTAGTTGAATGATGCAATCTTTGCTTCATTTCAGGTGAACTACAGAAAAAGGCGCATGAATTGAATCATGGAACTCGAGGCAGACTTCATCCAAGTAGAGCTAGAGGTTGAGTTCAAGGAGGCCGCTATTAAAGTGAAAACATGCTCTCATGTCTCCTTGTTTGTGTTGTGCAAACATGCTGTGCAAACAGGAATACTCAACTACAGACGTTGTGACGGTCAAGAGCATTCGCCAAGTTCTTCGATTGTATGACATGGCTAGCCAAGATGGATTTAATCCCGATATTCACTTTATCAAAAGGCTCTAATGGGTTGGGTCTGAGTCTTGCAAGTTGGGAATCAGTGAGATGTGTAGGCATCTTTGTTGTACTTATTATTTGAATCTTATTTGTTGGTTCTGAATCTTGCAAGCTGGGAATCAATGAGATGTGCAGGCATCTTTGTTGTATTTATTATTTGGATCTTATTTGTTGGTTCTGAAACTTGCAAGCTGGGAATCAATGAGATGTGTAGGCATCTTTGTTGTACTTATTATTTGGATCTTATTTGTTGGTTCTGAATCTTGCAAGCTGGGAAACACGGCATGATGATGCAGAGGACAACAACCATAACAAACAGTTCAAACTTGGTAGTATTATCTTTGTGAAAGTGCGACAAATGTGCTGATTGTGTGCGTCCTGAGAATAATAATTCTAATTGTTGTGCATGTTGATCATGTGGCAATCGATAGAACGAGCCGAATGCATTGCTTGTTTTAAGTATAAATTTCTATTAAAGCTAATTAAATTTAAGTAAAGTGACCACTAACTCCTGTTATTACAAAGACCAATACAGACCCGCTCGTGAACCGGCGTGTGGCCGAGGGTGCATCTTCCGGTCGGGCGGCATGGACGAGGGAGGGGTAGTAATCGTTGTCGCATGTACACACTCAGCTTCTTGTTGAATCCAGTTCCCAAGAGCTGAAAAACAACTGCTGCCCCGCCTACACACTCGGTCACTCGAAGAGACTCCAATGGCGATCCGAGGGGTGTGCCTGCTGGATATGGACTGCAGCAAGGAGTTCCCCTTTGAGTTTGCCGTTCAGTCCTATGGCTGCACCAAGTTGAATGTGATGTACACCAACAATATGGACTCAGTGAAGCTCTGCCTCGCCTCAGTCCTATGGCTGCACCAGGTTCTGGAGCATTCGCTCATTTCATTGGCAGCGCCGACTGCACCTTCGCTACGATGGAGAGAAGGAAGAACATGACGATTCGGCCATCTGGTGCAACAAGCTTGTCGACATCCATAAGCAATACAAGATCATCAGCAACGGCAGGAGAAGGACTCCGTGGTTGACCTCGCTGAGACTATCATCGACCCCCGATACGCCTACATGAAAGAAGACGACCTGAACATGTGGGAGGTACCTCTGAATCTAGCCTACATAACCTACGCGGCCAAGGACGCATACACATGCTACGACATGTACAGGCAGATCTTGGACATGAGGGCGTGTCTGGTTCCCGTAACCGACGAGTACACGGACAGCCGCAACGTCATAATCAAGCATGCCAGGAAGGTCTAACTGTTGTACTTTATCTGTTTATAAGCACCTTTATCATCTGTGGGTTTCATGCATTAGCCTATGTGTCGTAATTATCTGTTTTGTCCAAAATATTTCTTTTAAGAATCCATTAACCTGATTGCTTTTTTTAGTGGCTATTTGCTTATGTATGTAAACTAGTTCACTTGTTCGTAAATAAAAAACTAGTTCACTCGGCTGCCGTGCTTTGAATCTCCTTCCTCCCAACATATTCCCATCCTTAGGTGGACCCAGCAGGTCTCTGAATTTTCTCCCACTTTCTTTTTCGATGTAAACTGAGTTTTCTCCCAATACTTTCCCCTAGAACCAACTCAACTGTCCCATGTCTAGCCTAAAAAATAATAATACCCCACGTACTATTAACTCATCAAATTAAAATGATATTTTATTTAGTAAGTTGAAAGTTCTTACAAAATAATAATAATAATTGTTTATATATAACTTGGCAAGTTAACTCCTAGTGATTGCGTACATAAGCTTGCAAAGATTTTCTTGACGTGCAATCATGTCTTTATGTTTTATAACATTTCTCCGTCTAGCCCAACATGGTATTTTCACCCAGCCCGGCAAGTCCATGGATTTCGAGAAAAATGCAAATGGGATTTAAACGGGCTGCATAGATGCTACATCATTGTTTCACCCAGCCTACCAAATGGACCAAAAACAAATGGGTAGGTGACATGTGGGCGATGGGTCGGTTTAAGAAGGCGTTGGATTTACATCCAACGGCCGGCATTCTTCTTCAATCTGTCGTCTTCTTCCCCGATTGCTGCCGGAACCGCTTTGCTCGACCTTCGGCATCTAAGCGGCGTTGTTTTGCGCTCCTCGGTAACGCTACCCGCCGACGGCCAGGCCATCCCTCCACTCCGCACCTCCTGTTATTCTCTGCCGAGTGTAGGCCCACCCCTTTTGAACCAGTCAAGTTTCCCACTCCTCTCCGTCTGCGACTCCACTGTCGCGTCTTCCCCATATCTGGGTCATTCCAGTCTGGGGCCTCGCCGTCGTCCACCGCCTCAGTGCGCTCGGCGCGGTGTGTTCAACATACGGGAGTCATCGAAAGAGGATTGTACATGGAGAGTCTGACGGCTGGGACCCACGAGGTCCATGGTCGCACGCAAGGAAAGTTCCTCCTTATTACGCGTTGTACGTGCACTGTACTTGGGAAGGGCTTCTGTATTTCTCGAAAAAAATGTCCCCCCCGCTGACAGGTCGGACCCACCAGCTATATCTTCGCACGCAAGGAAGTGCCTCCTTATTACGCACCAAAAAATGAATACCCCCTGCTAGCTGGGACCCACCATAGTGGGTGGCTGACTTGTGGGCCTACTAAGTTGATGAGGATGGAGGGCTTTATCAACTTAGTCAATATGAACGATTCTAGCTCCAGTGACCGTACGATGTCCATCCAATGGCCATAGTGCTTCTTCAACCTCTGGTCTTCTTGCTCCAGCCGCCCAAAGCAGCGCCGGTCGTGCAGCCTGCTCCTGCCTCCCGTGGCCTGCTTTGCTGCCGCGGAGGCCTCACCGCCCCCTACTACTCCCACCGCTGGCCCAGGGTATCCCTCTACTCACCCACACCCCCTGTTATTCTGCAGCGACGGTAGCCTCACGCCACAGCCGAAGCAGTGAACCCTCGTACTCCTGTCCGCGTGGGCATCCACTGCCGCGTCTTCCCCGGCTCCGCCTCATCCCCTTCCTAGGCCTCGCCGCCTTGGTGCTCTCGGCGCGGCGTGGTCAATGTGGTCAACGACCGACTTCCATTGGAAGAAATCTTGTCGTGGAGAGGTCGACACCGGGTCCATGACCACAACCCAGCTTTTGTGATTTGCCAAGTAAGTCGCTTTGTCGGGGCTGTTGGGCTGCAAATCTTTCAAGATGAGGAGAGCTTCATTCTGGCCGAGAAAATGGCCTATCAAGAATGAGAAATGGTTGTACATTTTAAAACACATCAAACCGCAATTATTTTCAACTATCTTTTTTTCATTTCGAGATTTTAAATTAAATTAATTTTTATTCATGGAGAATTTGTTGGATTTTATATTGATATACATTTATTTTTAAAATCAGTTTGAATGTGAGTCGAAATTTCGGGATTAAAAACAGTTCGGACCGCTTTTGAAATATGCAAAATTTCGTATAATTTTTTAACCGTGGCCACAATATGGACTGTAATGCTAACAAAAAGAATATGTGATCCAAAAAAACCTTAATAATTAGCAAATGGGCTGTAAATCATTAGAAATAATGGCAGATGGGTTGTATGCTGTTTTCCACAGATTTGAGGCTTTCCTAAAAAAGGTTGACGACAGCGTTGACCGTTGGATGGCCATCCAACGACCGTCGTGCTTCTTCAATCTCTGCTCTTCTTGCTCCAGCCGCTCAAACAAGCGCCGGCGGGACTGCCTGCTCCCTCCTCCCCACGGCCGGCTCTGCTACCGCGCAGGCCTCACCGCCCCATCGTACTCCCATCACACTCCTAGCCATCCCTCTACTCACCCACACACCTATTATTCTCCCGTGACGGCGAACAGAACCAAGAACCCTCGTACAGTCGTACTCCCCTCTGCGTGGGAAACAACTACCGAGTCTTCCCTGCCTCCGTGTCGTTTCCTTCCTAGGCCTCGCCGTCATCCACCGCCCTGGTGCTCTCGGCGTGGCCTGGTCAACATGGTCAACGACCGACATGCATCTGAATTGGACTGTACGTGGAGAGGCCGACAGCTGGGTCCACGGCCACACGCAAGGAAATGCGTCCTTATTACGCGCAAAATAATGATTCCTCCACCTTACATTAGGGACCCACCGAAAGGGCCTCTGTATTTTCTTGAAAAACGTTATCACCTTGACAGCTCGGACCCACCAGCTATATCTTCGCACGCAAGGAAGTGCCTCCTTATTACGCACAAAAAATGAATACTTCCCTGTTAGCTGGGACCCAGTATAGTGGCGAGCTGACTTGTGGGCCTACTAAGTTGACAGGACGGAGGGCTTTGTCAACTTAGTCAATATGCACGATTCTAGCTCCAAAGGACCGTGACGATGTCCATCCAACGGCCGTAGTGCTTCTCCAACCTCGATCTTCTTGCTCCGGCCGCCCAAACCAGCGCCGGTCGTGCCTCGTGCTCCTGCCTCTCGTGGCTGGCTGCGATGTGGCGGAGGCCTCACCGCCCCCTACTACTCCCACCGCTGGCCAGGCCATCCCTCTACTCACCCACACCCCCTGTTATTCTGCGGCGACGGCAGCCTCACACCGCAGCGAACCAGTGAACCCTCGTACTCCTCTACGCGTGGGCATCCACTGTCGCGTCTTCCCCGGCTCCGCGTCGTCCCCTTCCTAGGCCTCGCCGTCATCCACCGCCCTGGTGCTCTCGGCGCGGTGTGGTCAACATGGTCAAGGAACGGCTTCCATCGGACGTGGACTGTACGTGGAGAGGCTGACAGCTGGGTCCATGGCTGCAGCAAGGAAGTGCCTCCTTATTACGTGCAAAATAATTATTCCTCCAAGGTGACAATGGGACCCACGGACGGGCCACCGTATTTCGCGAAAAAAATGTTTGCCCCTGGCTCCTGGGACCCACCAGCTACATCTTCGCACGCAAGGAAGTGCGTCTGGGCAAAAAAAAAAACGATTCACCCCCCTGACTGCTGGGACCCACCAGCTACATCTTTGCAGGCAAGGAAGTGCCTGATAGTTGGGATCCACCTGGTCGAAGCGTACGTAGCGTTGTCATTCTGGTCGCAAACGTGTATGTACATATATACTGGTGGATGTAGAGGCGCGCACGTGTCGTAGTAGAGGCGCGTACGTGTCGTAGTAGAGGCGCGCACGTAGCATGTACACGCACGCATAACGGCGAGGTGCCGAAAGAAAATCTGACGCCACGTATGTGTACATACGGGCGGGGTCTCGAACGCCTACTCGCGCATACGTACGGCGAGGGCTTGTTGACATAGCTGGGTCGGAACAGAGAAATAGCGTCGTCGTCGTGTTCATGGGGAGGCAACGGAATGCGTCGTGTTCATGGGGAGGCAACAAAATGCGTCGTGTTCATCGGGAGGCAACGGAACACGTGGGAGCCAACCGGCTGGGTCGGAACGGAATGCGTGGTCGTGTTCATCAGGAGGGCTTGGACGGAACAGGCGATGGAAACGAGGCCTGGCGTACCGCACAACGGAGGAAACAGACCTCCTACATTCGGAACGGGGTCCTGTTGATCGGGAGGGGTGTGGCGTACCGCAGAACGGTGGAAACGGACCTCCTACAGTCGAAACAGGGGTCATGTTGATCGGGAGGGGTGTGGCGTACCGCAAAACGGAGGAAATGGACCTCCTACGGTCGAAACGGGGGTCCTGTTGATCGGGAGGGGTGTGGCGTACCACAAAACGGACGAAACGGACCTCCTACGGTCGAAACGGGGTCCTGTTGATCGGGAGGTGTGTTGCGTGCAGCAAAGCGGACAAAACGGACCTCCTACGGTCGAAACGGGGTCCTGTTCATCGGGAGGGGTGTGGCGTGCATAAGCAGGACTCCACGGATACTGTTCATCTCCACCGTCGACCTCCTCCAGCCTCCACGGGCTACCGTCGACCTCCTCCAGCCTCCACGGGCTCCTGGTCATCCAGCCTCCACCGCGCGCTACTCCACCGGCTACTGTTCGCTCGGCCCCCGACCTCCCACCGTAACCGGGAACTCCCCGAAATTTTCCTCCCCCTCGCTTCTACCACGGTTTTTTCCGTCATGGACGGCCCAAAGAATGTCATGCAGTTGCGTCTCCGGCCCGCCCAGACGAAAAGCCCATTTTCATCATGATTTTTTGTCATAGAAGTAGGAGCCCACCACATCTATGATGATACCGGTTTTGTCACAATTATCGTCATAGAAGTGTCATATGTATGATGAGAAAAAAATTTCGTTCGCCCAAAATGTCACGGATGTGTCTTTTTTTGTAGTGCTTGAGGTGGCCACGAGGCGGGGGGCCTTTGCCCCCTCTGGGCGCGCCCCCACCCTCGTGGGCCCCTTGTGTCTCCCCTGACCGACTTCTTTCGCCTATATATATCCATATACCCTCAAAACATCGAGGAACAGAATAGATTGGGAGTTCCGCCGCCGCAAGCCTCTGTAGCCACCAAAAACCAATCGGACCCTGTTCCGGCACCCTGCCGGAGGGGGAACCCCTCTCCGGTGGCCATCTTCATAATCCCGGCGATCTCCATGATGAGGAGGGAGTAGTTCACCCTCGAGGCTGAGGGTATGTACCAGTAGCTATGTGTTTGATCTCTCTCTCTCTCTCTCTCTCTCTCTCTCGTGTTCTTGAGGTGATACGATCTTGATGTATCGCGAGCTTTGCTATTATAGTTGGATCTTATGATGCTCCTCCCCCTCTACTCTCTTGTAATGGATTGAGTTTTCCCTTTGAAGTTATCTTATCCCATTGAGTCTTTAAGGATTTGAGAACACTCGATGTATGTCTTGCATGTGCGTATCTGTGGTGACAATGGGATATCACGTGATTCACTTGATGTATGTTTTGGTGGTCAACTTGCGGGTTCCGTGACCTCGTGAACTTATGCATAGGGGTTGGCTGCGTTTTCGTCTTGACTCTCCGGTAGAAACTTTGGGGCACTCTTTGAAGTACTTTGTGTTGGTTTGAATAGATGAACCTAAGATTGTGTGACGCATATCGTATAATCATACCCACAGATACTTGAGGTGACATTGGAGTATCTAGGTGACATTAGGGTTTTGGTTGATTTGTTTCATAAGGTGTTATTCTAGTACAAACTCTATGATAGATCAAACGGAAAGAATAGCTTCATGTTATTTAACTACGGACTCTTGAATAGATCGATCAGAAAGGATAACTTTGAGGTGGTTTCGTAACCTACCGTAATCTCTTCGTTTGTTCTCCTCTATTATGACTCTGGAGTGACTCTTTGTTGCATGTTGAGGGATAGTTATATGTCGGTGTACTAGAGTAGGGGTACCCTAGTATCCCGAACTTGTGCACGGGCAGTTGCAGCCCTCCACGGCAGGGCTTACCGGGTGACCGCCAAGGTCCTCCATGGTTCCTTTGGAGCCATTCAAGAACAAAGTATTCAAGCCAAGGAGACAAGGCTCCGGCAAGAGGAGCTTGCCGGGAAGGCCACCCAAGGCACCTAGGAGACAAGGCCCCGGCAAGAGGAGCTTGCCGGGAAGGCCCGGTGAGCGACAAGCTTCCGGACGCGACAAGACAACAACCGCGGCAAGGCGCTTGCCGCGGCAAACCACCACTCTGTACCTGCGCTCCAGCACATCCACTAACGTGTCATACAGGACCTTTCGGTAGCGGTGGCAAGAGGTCAGGCGGCCAGCGAGCGCCTTGATGGCAAGCGGCGTGACAAGATTGCCATCGTGGCAAGCGGTGGCGCCCACAGCGGTCCCTTTCTGCCTTTGTTAGGGCGGCGTGAAGCGGGCATTTAATGCCTTTGTCCCCTGCCGTCGGGGTTAGGTGTGATACATCTGTACAAGTAGTTGTACCAACCACTCCTTTTCCATTTTTACCCTTGTCTACGTTGCCGCTGTCGGAGACCCTTTAGCATATAAAAGGAGGCCCATGCATAGCGTAGGGGAGGATGAGAGGTTGAAGCGGAGAACACTCACGCTCGGTCTCGTTAGCAGCTTGTGTGTACTGTAGCACTCAGCGCTCCCTTGCAAGAACTCAATACACTCAGACATGCAGCAGTAGGAGTGATATCTCTCCGGAGAGCTCCGAAGCTGGGTAAACCGCTCGTGTGCTCCGCCTCGATCTGCTCTTCGTGCGACCTCCGCCCCCCTACCGAACCGAAAGGGGCTCGGTCCACCGGTCCCATAGGTGTTCGTGGGCCAGATCAGCCTCCCCGACATCTTCAGCGCGCCAGGTAGGGGGCGTCGAGATTGTGTGAACCTGATCCGGTGTCCACACGAGCTAGATCTTCATCATCTTCATCGACATGCCACCGAAGAAGAAGGCTTCGGCGGCAGATATTCCGTCCGCGTCGAACCCACCACCACCGGAGCAAACGGGTGGTGGGATAGACGCCGGCGGAAGAATGGACGTCGATGGGGGAGCCCATGGTGCTGCCAAGTCCAAGGACAAGGCTGCGCAGACCTCGGCGTCCGTACATGCACCGCGCCCGTCTCAGGAGGCGCGGGACTGACAGCGTCATGGTATTCACAACGCCATACGCTCGTTGGACCAAGATCGAGCTGGTGGATCTCGGGATGCTCAAGACCAGCGTGCACGCCAACATCTTTGGCCTTGGCGAAACGCGATCGCTGGGCGGGATCTTGCTCCTTCTAACATAGTTAGAAGTCCGAGCATATCCCGCTCCTCGCGCCGTTCGCCACTGCCACCCACCACTCCAGCAGAAGCTTTGGCGAGAGCTCAACTGCTCCTGGATTACCCTCCAACAGCTGACAAGGTCGATGAATGGAGGGCCACCATTCAGAGTCTCATCGGCTTTGCCAACGGCGACGCTCCGCGGCAGCCGAGTGCATCGTTGCCGCGGCAGGACTGCCAAACACGAGCCGGTGGCGACGAAACCGGTGGGGGTGCAACCACCATGCACTCTCCGCCCCGAAGGCCAAGATCGCCGACTCGACGGGTCCACCTCGACAGCGACTCCACCGCATCATCGGATCCACGAGCTCGTCACGATCAGCGCCAAGTTCTTCACTTAACGACAGCGGCAAGAAGACGCCGAACTCGCGCCGAGTGCGAAGAGAAGCCGGCGTCAATCCAACCAGCGCTGGGCCCTCTGTCGACATGCATGCGCCGAAGAACCAGGCGACTTGCCGTACGTGGTAGGTTGCCCTGCGTTCACTCGTGAGCTGCGGCAAGTCCAGTGGCCCAGCAAGAAGAATTTCAAGCCAGACGTACCAGAGAAGTACGACGGCAAGACGCATCCGTTGGAGTTCCTCAGCATCTACACCATCGCGGTGCAAGCTGCCGGGGGGCGAGACGACAAGATCCTGGCCAACTACTTCCCGCTGGTGCTCAAGCCCAATGTCAGATCCTGGCTCATGCACTTGCGGACAACTCCATATCCTCTTGGGCAGATCTATGCCATCAGTTTGTCGGCGCCTTTACAGGCGGCCACAAGCCCCATGGCCAAGAAAGCGACCTTCATCTGCTGCGCCCGGAAGGAAGGAGAGCCCTGCAAGAACATTCAGAGATTCAGCGTACAGCACAACATCCCAGATGTCCACCCTGCCCGCGGTAATCAGCGCGTTCCATCGAACATGCAAAACCGCGCAGGATGCGGGAGGAGATGGCGATGTGCAAGATCGAGAGGCGTCGATGAGCTATATGCCCTGGCCGACAAGTGTGCACGTCTTTGAGGAAGGAGGAGACTCCCGGAGAGAATACTGAAACAGGAGGATCTGATAGTGAGGAGACCGACCCGGCAAAGAAAAACCAGCGGCGGAACAACAGGAAGAAGAAAGGCAAAGATGTGCTAGTTGTTGAGCAGTCCGGCAACGGAGGTGGCGCCAAGAAAGCCAAAGCTGGTAGCTCCGGCAAGGAGGTTGCCGCTGGCACCAACTGCCAGGCTGTGGCGGTCGCCGACAAGCAGGACGGCTCCAACAAACAGTACTGCAAGATCCACCGCACCAAGGGCCATGACCTCCAGAGCTGCAAAAGGTCGAGCAGCTTGTCGAGCAGCAGAAGGCTGAATACGAGCGACGCGACAAGGAGAAGGCCCAGGAAGGTGCTGGAGGAGCTAGCAAGAAACGTCCCGGCCGAGGAGGACGCCGCGGCAAGGCCAAGCAGCGGCGAGGAGACAGACCTCCCCGCGGCCGCGACAAGGATGAAGACGGCGACGATGATGAAGACATGGATGATGACGAGACCGGTGAGAAGGAGTTCCAGAAAGCCACAGAGGTCCTGTGCGTTGACGGCGGTGCTTCTCTGCATACTTCACACCGCCAACTCAAGCTGTGGATGCGGGAAGTCGGTCTTGGCGTAACCATCCGTCGAGTCACGCAAGCCTCTGAAATGGTCCAGCACGCCTATCATCTTTGATATTGAGGACCACCCCGATCGCGTAACTGCGGTCGGGTGCTTGCCGATGTTGGTTTCACCAACTATCCGCAACCTCAAGGTCACTAAGATACTAGTTGACGGCGGGCAGGCTTGAACCTGATCTCCTCGCGGTGCTCCGAAACTCCGGATCCCTGATGGCGAGCTTGAAGAGACCGACACATTCCAAGGAATCAATCCGGGAAGGAGCAAGCCGAAGGGAAAGATCACGTTGCCGGTGACATTTGGCAGCGAGTTGAACTTCAGGACTGAGAGGGTCACTTTTGACGTTGCTGACTTTCCATTGCCTTACAATGGGATACTTGGCCATACAACACTCGCCAAATTCATGGCAGCCTCTCACTATGCATACAACATGCTGAAGATGCCAGGCCCGATAAGTGTCATCTGTCCTGGCGACAAGAAGGATGCCCTTATCTGCGCCGACAAGATCTACCGAAGCAGCAGCTGCAGCAGATTGCAAGCCACTTGCATTTGAAGCTCCGGCGAAGAAGAAGACCAAGTCTGGCAAGAGCTCCGATGCCCACTCCGGCAAGCGCACCTCTTCGGAGCGCTGCGCTACCGTCGAGGACGCACCATCGAGCTCCACCGGCAAGTGTAAGAAGATGATGGCAGCTCCACCAGAGACCAAGAAGGTGTCCGCCAAGGAGGACGACACTGGTGGTACCTTCACCATCAGTGCCTCTCTCGACCCTAAATAGGAAGGAAGGCGCTCATTGCTTTCCTGCGGCGAACGTCGGCGTGTTTGCGTGGCAACCGTCGACATCCCGGTGTTCCCAGGAAAGTAATTGAGCACCATCTTGCCGCTTGTCCTCATCGCGCGCCCGTCAAGCGAAGAAGTCGAAGCGAGCGGTGGAGCGCCAAGAAGTCATCGCAGAAGAAATCAAGAAATTGGAAGCAGCAGGCCTTATCAGAGGAGTGCTCCATCCTATGTGGTTGGCCAATCCTGTAGTTGTACGCAAGGCCAACGGGAAATGGAGGCTTTGTATCGACTTTACCGATGTCAATAAAGCTTGTCCCAAAGACCCATTTCCCTTGTCGCGCATCGACCAGATTGTTGACTCCACGGCGGATGTGATTTGCTTTCATTTACGGATGCATACTCGAGGATATCATCGGATCTTCATGGCGAAGAGGATGAGGAGAAGACCGCATTCATCACCCCATGTGGCACATCTTTATTTAAATGCGGATGCCTTTCAGATTAAAGAATGCTGGTTCAACATTTGCAAGAGTAGTCCATGACGGCTTTTGAGCCGCAAATGCACGAAATGTGGAAGCCTACATGGATGACATAGTGGTCAAAAGCAAGGACAAGGCGACTCGATTCAAGATTTAGACGAAACCTTTGCAAATCTGCGCAAGATCAACCTCAAGCTCAACCACGAGAAGTGTGTGTTTGGAGTCCCTTCCGCAAGCTTCTCGGGTTCTTCGTGGTCTCAGCGGGGAATTGAAGCCAATCCCGACAAGATCAAGGCCATTGAGCAGATTGAAGCACCAAAGCGCGTCAAGGATGTACGAAGACTTGCGGTTGCGTAGCTGCTCTCAAAGAGGTTTATCTCTAGGTCTGCTGAGCGCGCCCTGCCATTTTTCAAAATTTTGAAAAAGGCAGGTCCGATGAAATGGACTCCGGAAGCGGAGGCTGCGCTGCAGGATTTGAAGAGATACCTGTCCTCCACTCCAACACTTGTCGCACCTAAGCCACAAGAGAAGTTGCTGCTATATATAGCGGCAACCAATCAAGTGGTTAGTGCTGCGTTAGTAGTGAAGAGGGAGGCGGATGATGATCTAGCAACCATGGCAGATGCATCCAGCGAAGAGCAGGGGGCTTCACCGGCAAGCTCTGGTCCCGACAAGGATGGATCTATGCAGACGCATGAGAAGATGCAGAAAAGAATGGTGCAGCGCCCAGTTTACTTTGTCAGTTCCCTTCTGCAGGGGGCTAGGTCAAGGTACTCTGGTGTGCAGAAATTGCTTTTCGGCCTCCTCATGGCCTCGAGAAAGCTGCGCCATTACTTCCAGGCACATGAGATCACAGTCGTCACTCATTTTCCGCTGAAGAGGATCTTGTAAAATCCAGAGGCAACATGCGGGATTGTCGAGTGGGCACTTTGGAACTGTCAAGCTTTGGCCTCAAGTTTGAGAGCACTTCAACTATCCAAAGCGAGCATTGGCGGAGTTCATAGCAGAATGGACGCCAACACAAGATGAAGAAATTCCGCAAGCGAGCATCCCCATCAAGGAAGCAAGCAAAGAGTGGCTGATGTACTTTGATGGTGCCTTCTCGCTGCAAAGGCGCCCGGTCTTGAGCGTGCTACTTGTTGCACCCACCGGAGAGCACCTCAAAATCGTAGTCCGGATGCACTTTCCCAAGGAGCAAGCAACAAACAATCTTGCAAAGTATGAAGGTTTGCTTGCCAGTCTCAGATCGCATGATGAACCTTGGGATCAAGAAGCTCATTGTCGAGGGTGACTCACGACTTGTCATCCGCCAAGTGAACAAGAGTTATCAGAGTCCATTGATGGAAGCTTATGTTGATGAAGTGAGAAAGCTAGAAAAGCACTTTGACGGCCTACAAATGGAACATGTTCCAAGAGCTCAGAACGACATTGCCGATGGCACGTCAAGTCGCTGCACTTAAGTTACACAATGGAACCAGGGATTTTTGTGCTCGAGCTGACTCAACCGTCTGTAACGCCATCAACCGGAGAGAGCAAGAAGAGGAAGTTGATCTCTGGTGACTATTTTCCGCAGAGCTTCCGAAGTCGCCGTCAAGAAGGTCCTCAAGATCAACACCAAGGGTCCGAGGAAGCGATGCTGCTCCGGCAAGCCCTAGGGTTTGTCCCGTTGAAGCAGACGCTCCCGACAAGTTTTGCTCCGGCAAGCTTGCCGGGGAACGTCAAGCTCCGGCTGAGCTGCAGGTTCTCAGCGTGGAAGCAGATGGTCCCGCAGCAGCAGATGTGCCTTTAGTCCTTGTTGTCGAGCCGCAAGCTCCAGCATGGGCACAGCAGATTGGCCGTTTCCTTTAGACAGGAGAACTTCCCGAAGAGCAAGAAGAAGCGGAAAGAGTAGCCCGGCAGTCAAGTATGTACCAGTTTGTCGACAACACAATGCGAGTAAGAAGACTAAACGGTGTGAAATTGAAGTGTATTCACCGGAAGACGGACAAAAGCTGTTGGCGAGAGATACATGGAGGCATATGTGGTCACCACATTGGCGCGAGCACTTGCGACAAAGCGTTCGGCAAGGTTTCTTTTGGCCGACAGCCCTCCGTGATGCAACTGCACAAGTAACCAAGTGTGAAACGTGCGGTTCCATTCCAAGCAGATACACCAGCCAGCTCAAGCTCTCCGGGCGATCCCTTTATCCTGGCCATTTTCGGTGCAGGGCTCGACATCCTCGGCCCCTTTCCCGAGCTATCGGGGCCTTTGAGTACTTATGCGTTGCAATCGACAAGTTCACAAAGTGGCCGGAAGTGGAAGCGATGAGGAAGGTGACAAGCATAGTCGCGATCCAAGTTCTTTAGGTCGATTGTTTGCCATTTCGAATCCCTAACAGGATCATCACCGACAACGGCACGCAATTCACGAGCCGCACCTTCATGCGATGCGTCCAAGATCTTGGCGCCATGGTTCCGCTTCGCTTCGTTGCTCATCCGAGAAGTAACGGTCAAGCGAAGAGGGCGAATCTTTGAAGTGTTGCGCGGGCTCAAGACCGTAACTTTCGACGGGCTGCACAAGTGCGGAAAGAACTGGATTGAGGAGCTGCGGTGGTTCTTTGGTCAATCGGGGCGACACCAAATCGAGCCAGCGGCGGACACCTTTCGCTCTAGTCTATGGAGCAGAGGCAGTTCTCCCCACGTAACTTCGTATATGGATCACCTCGAGTGCTCGCTTATGATGAGCTTGAGCAAGAGCAGTTGCGACAACATGACGTGCTGCTCCTTGAGGAGGATCGTCTTCAGGCTGCTGTACGAGCTGCTCGATACCAGCAAGCTTTGCGCCGCTACCATAGCCGCAAAGTTAATGCCAGAAGTCTCGAGGAAGGCGACCTTGTTCTTCGGCGTGATCAGTCTGCCAAGAATTCCAACAAGTTGGCCTTGAAGTGGGAAGGCCCTTACGGGTAAAAGCGAGTCACTAGGCTGGCGTTGTCCGCCTTGAGATCAAGATGGCGTTCGGTGAGAAACTCCTGGAACATTGAGCATCTTCGTAAGTTTTACCCGTGAAGCGCGGTTCTTGAACCTGTTCCGGCAACCACCTTTTGTACAAGTCTTGCCGATGTTGCATGTAATCCTTTGTACAAAGCCGGGCGCAGACCCCGTGCATAAGCAAAGCTAATGTGCTTCGCACATCTTGTCAATTTCATGCTTTCTACTTCTATTTTGCATGCGTTATCTGACACTTTGTGCAGCACCTACCGCCGGTAAGCAATAACGAGCCATAAGGCTCCATATCTTTATTTTCTCTTCTTTCTCTTTCTCAAAGAAAGGAAGGTTCCCTCGCCCACAAGTTTGCCGGGGAAAGGAGAAGATAATGGTGTGGACCAAGCGTCGCTCAAGGAAGTCTAGCCTTACCGGAAGCAAGCAACGATGAAAAGCTAAGTTGCTAAAGTTTGAGCAATCAGTTTTAAAAATTTTAAGTTATCTTCCTCGAACGACCGTACTTTGTATGGAAAACCTGTGCGCGGAGGAACCAACTCGTAGCTAGTTGCGCCCTTACTTTGTTGCGAGTTCGCTCAACAACTTAAGTGAGCTGCGACTAGTTGCGACAAGGTTTCTTGTCGGTAGCAGCACCGCCAAAGGCTCGACGGCGTCCCTTTTCGGCCTCAGCGCGCCAGTGCCTGCGCTGACAAGTTCCCTAAAAGCGTAGGGCAAAAACATACAAAGGAAGGAATCAAGTAAAGGAAATAGCATAGCAATCACTACCCGAAAATAGAGTTATATTACAAGATAGCTTGTCGCAGCTCTAATAGATTGTTCTCATAACATGACCAGCAGCGGCAAGAAAAAGAGAAAGCGGGCGGCCTAATCTACGCGATCGCCCTCAACCCTCTTGATCCCGCTCACCACTGTCCACGATGGAGTGCGACAAGGGTCTTGGCGCTTCCACATCAGCATCCGGCGGCAAGGACTTGAGGGCGTTGGTGAGGTTGAGGCCTGGATTGCGGAAGGCCGCCTTCATCAAGACCTTTTGAAGAGCTCCAGCAGATCTGGCGCGACTCCTCGGCCAGCTGCTTTGGGATTTCTTCCGAGTCGCTGGAGGGCCGTCACTGCGCCCTTGAAGAACAAGCTGAGCTTGGCGCTGTGTCGGAGGTGCTCATCGGAGGAATATCCAAGATCCTCCATCCCAGGTATGCCAGCTCCCTGTCAAGGCTGCGGCAACATCCACGAGACCCTCGGTCCAGTGCTCCACATTCTCCCTAAAAGGTATTACAGGCGGCGGCAGACTCGCCAGCAGCGCCTCGTCGGCCTTGATCTTCTCCTTCAAGGCCAGCTCCTGCTTCCTGGCGCCGTCCAGCGCCTGAGTCAAGGTGGTCAGCTTCAACTCAAGATCTGCGTTGGAGTCCTTGGGGCGCTGAGCTCCTTGATCCTCTCGGCGAGACGGCCCTGCAGCTCGCCAAGATTGTAGGCGTCCTTCAAGCTCATGCTTGAGTGCAGCAAGCTCTCGCCGCTCTCCTTGAGATTGGCCTCCAGCTGCATCACCTTCGTCTCCAGCTCCTTCTTGGCGGCCTCGGCAGCTGCGGCAGCATCCTTTGCTTCCTTGAGAGCCCGCCAAATGTTTGCTCGCGCGTGGCTAGATCCTCCTCATGGCTGTCAAGATTAACCTTCCTCTGCGCCAACTCGCCTTCCTGCGCAGATAACTTCTCGGCGGCAAGCCGCTGTTGCTCCTTAGCTTCAGCCTTATCGAGGAGGAAGGATTTGCGCTCCTCGGCGAGTCGCTCCCGCTCCTCTGCCAAGGACCGGAGAGCTTCCTGGTTGAGGCCCCGGAGCTCCTCCGCGCGCTTCTCGATGTCTGCTCCGCCGTGACAAGCGCTTCCCGATTCCAGCTTGGCTTGTCGGTATGATAGAGCGGCAATGACTTCGCAGCAGCTGCTCCTCCTCGGACTTCGCTGCTGCTGTTTGGTGGTCGACCAGCGTCAGTCCAGCGGAGGCGAGCAGCTCTTCATCAAAAGTTTCTCCTTCGGCCAGCGCCCTGGAGCTCGACGCCCATGGGAGCTTGATGAAGACGCCATCGCCGGCCTTCAAATAGGCGTCGGGCTGGGGCTCTTCGGAGCCTGACGCTGCCGCAGCGGCGGAGGGATCGGCGGTCAGCATAGCGCCTGGCGCTCCTGCGGCCTCAGGGCCGTCAGTACGATCGCCGGACCCCTCGCCAGCTTCTGCGGCGGCAGCTTTGGCGGTCTCTTCGCCGGAGGGCTCGTCAGCGCCAGCTTCTTCTTCGATGGCGTGGCGTCGTCGATGTGCAGCGTCCTCCTCGCCCGGCCTCGGTCTCCATTGGCTCTGTGGCGGATGGATCGGCGACCGGAAAATGAAGAAAAGTCAAGCAAATATTCAAAAAGAAAATCAGAAGAAGAAGAACACAAGGGAAGTTTTCAAGCAAGAGGATTACATGCTAGGGTCTGCAGTCATGGTCTCCGCCACCGAGGATCAGGTGTTGTCCCTTGCCGTAGAGCTGTCCCTTGCCGGAGAACTGCCCCTTGCGGAGAAGTCTCCCTTGGGAGAACGCTCCCTTGCCGGGAATCCTCCCTTGGCGGTGTAATCGAAGCGAAGGCATGTCGAGGCGGCTTGTGGCACTCTGGTAAGGCTGCTCTGCTCCTACACAAATCAGCGATCGAGATATCAGCAAAGAAAGGGCACCCATGCACGCCTAACACCAGGAAGTAAACCATATACTTACGCTGAGGGGCTGCTTTGAGGAAGAGTTGCAGCGTCGGCAAGGTGGTCTCGGACGCCTCCTCCTTTGTCATGGTGGGTTCGTCCTCGATGACAATCACCGGGGCCTTGGCTCTCTTCGACGCTCTACGGGCGGCGTCACGAAAAGGAATGGGTTCAGAGTGAAGCAAATCAGATACAAGACAAAGCAACAAGCGAAGAACTACAAATGCTGCAAAGAATCTTACTCTTCTTCTTCCTCGTCGGAGCTGGCGCGGAGAGATCAAGTCTGGCCCGCCTCCAAGACGACGAGGCGGAGGAGTAGGTTCCCTTGGCCGCTTGGCGGGAGCGAAGTGGTGGTCTCTGAGGCCCGCTCCGATTGCAGCGCCGTGAGGTGCTCCAGCGGCAACAGTGCTTGCCACGGTAGAGCGCGTCATGCGTGGCCGGCTGATGACCCGTCTGCCGCCCGCTTCGTCTCCGGCCTTGCGGAGACGCCTTCTTAGTGGAGCTGGGGGCTCCGCCGCGGCAAGCTGTGCGAAGGAGGGAGGAGGCGCCCTCGGCGGGCTCGCTCGACTCAGCTCCAGGCCCGACAAGCTCTTCCTCGCCGGCAAACTCCCCTCGCTCGACAAGGCTTGCCGCCTCTGCTGCCTCTGCCTCCACCATGGTGAATCCGAACTCGCCCGTGGCAGCGGCTGCTGCCGCCTCTTCCAGCCTGGTGGCGATGCACTGCATCTCATCATCGGTGGTTTCGCGGGTGAGGCTCTTCTGTTCATCGGGGCGGACCGGCCCTTCTACCAGGCTGTCAAAGAACACTCGCACGACGTCATCTGCAGGCTCTTGCCAGGTTGGAATGATTCCATGCGAGTCGCACAACGGCATCATTGCATGGATGCGGTCAAGCGAGGAATTGTTGCCTGTGGGGCGACATTCTTCGGCAACTGAACGCTCGGGATGCTCGTGGATCGTGCTTGAACAGCTCCAAAACGCCAGCGTCCAGTTCAGGGCAGTGAAATTGAAGTTGAGGCCGGGCGCAGCCTCATAATATCCGCCGCGTTCCGGAACTCCCGGCGGGTCTCCTCCTCTCTCTGCAGAAGCGTCTGCGCGGCGAAGGAGATCTGCGCCAACGGCGCCTCTGATGAGTCCGGCAAGCCTCGAGCGTAGGATCCGGATAGCGGCAATCTTCAGCCTAAGCGTCTTAGGGGCAGACTGCTCCAATCGTTGCCGCGCCTCATCGAGGTTTGGCGCTGGGCGGTAAACGGCTGCGGGTTCTCCTCGACAATCCAGCACCAAGTATGCTCTCCACTCATCCCATTTATCGCGGAGCTCTCCTCCAGATAAGCTTCCTTCTTGCGGTCCTCGAGATCCAGGCGATCCCACGGAAAGAGGTCCCTCTCTCAACTCGGGGCATAAAGAAGTGGCGGAAAAGGGCTACATTTGGATGGACTCCGACAAAGTTTTTCGCAGATGTGCGAAAACTGCCATGGTCAGAACAACATTGGGGGTGAAGTCAAGGAGGCGGAACCCGTAGGTGTTCGTGATATCGCAGAAAAATTCAGAGAAAGGCGGGCAGAGCCCGCAGTAGAAGAACAACGCGAAGAAAGGGTACCCATTCGGTGCAGTTCGAAGCAGCGGTAGGAGTACCTTCGTTACGGATGCGCTCGCGTCTCCGTCGACGAAAGAGGTAGTAGTACTCCCTCAGCTCCCTCATGGCGAGCTGGGGGAAAGATTGCCGCTCCTTCCGCAGCGCCGCAAGCGCCGCTGCGCCTCCGACTTCACGACCTTCCCCTTGTCGGCTTTCGGAGCCATGGCGGAGGTGGTGAGGGAGATCGACGGCGTTGGTGATGCTGGTGGCAATGGGGGGCGGAGCGCTGCTCTCTCTTCAGCCTTGGGAAGAAGGGGGGAGCAGCGGGGGTTTTCGAGATTGGACAGCAACTGGCGAGATGGGCGAACTGCCCCTGTTTCCCCTGCTTATAAAGAGGGAGGGGGCGGACGTTCCGTTTTTCCGAATAAAGAAACCACCCACGATCTCTCACACGACGCCGCATTCGGACGCGCGGTCGCTCGTGGAGGGCGTGGTGGGTCCGGGTGAGTTACGGCGTAACCCGGCAGCGTGCCCATGCCCTGTTTTGGGCCTGGCCCAACAGCGCTTCACCGCAGTGTGTGGCCCAGTCTGGGCTCTGTCGGTGTACTAGAGTAGGGGTACCCTAGTATCCCGAACTTGTGCAGGCGATTGCAGCCCTCCGCGGCAAGGCTTACCGGAGTGACCGCCAAGGTCCTCCATGGTTCCTTTGGAGCCATTCAAGAACAAAGTATTCATGCCAAGGAGACAAGGCCCCGGCAAGAGGAGCTTGCCGGGAAGGCCACCCAAGGCACCTAGGAGACAAGGCCCCGGCAAGAGGAGCTTGCCCGGAAGGCCCGGTGAGCGACAAGCTTCCGGACGTGACAAGACAACAACCGCGGCAAAGCACTTGCCGCGGCAAACCACCACTCTGTACCTGCGCTCCAGCACATCCACTAACGTGTCATACAGGACCTTTCCGGTAGCAGCGTGGCAAGAAAGGTCGTCTTGCGGCCGAGCTGCGATGTGGCGGCTGACAAGATTGCCATCGTGGCAAGCGGTGGCGCCCTGATGGTCCCTTTACGCACTTTATTAGGGCGACGTAGACGGGCATTTAATGCCTTTGTCCCCTGGCGTCAGGGTTAGGTATGATACAATGTACAAGTAGCTGTACCAACAACTCCTTTTCCATTTTTACCCTTGTCTACGTTGCCACCTGTCGGAGACCCCTATAGCATATAAAAGGAGGCCCTTGCATAGCGTAGGGGAGGATGAGAGGTTCAAAGCCGAGAACACTCACGCTCGGTCTCGTTAGCAGCTTGTGTGTCTTGTAGCACTCAGCGCTCGAGCAAGAACTCAATACACTCAGACATGCAGCAGTAGGAGTGTTATCTCTCCGGAGAGCTCCGAAGCTGGGTAAACCGCTCGTGTGCTCCGCCTCGATCTGCTCTTCGTGCGACCTCCGCCCCCCTGCCGAACCGGAAGAGGCTCGGTCCGCCGGTCCCATAGGTGTTCGTGGGCCAGATCAGCCTCCCCGACATTATATGATCCAATTATGTTATTATTGTTGAGAGAACTTGCACTAGTGAAAGTATGAACCCTAGGCCTTGTTTCCTAGCATTGCAATACCGTTTACGCTCACTTTTACCACTTGTTACCTTTCTGTTTTTATATTTTCGGATTACAAAAACCTATATCTACCATCCATATTGCACTTGTATCACCATCTCTTCACCAAACTAGTGCACCTATACAATTTACCATTGTATTGGGTGTGTTGGGGACACAAGAGACTCTTTGTTATTTGGTTGCAGGGTTGCTTGAGAGAGACCATCTTCATCCCTCGCCTCCCACGGATTGATAAACCTTAGGTCATCCACTTGAGGGAAATTTTCATCTTGTCCTACAAACCTCTGCACTTGGAGGCCCAACAACGTCTACAAGAAGAAGGTTGCGTAGTAGACATCAAGCTTCTTTCTGGCGCCGTTGCCGGGAAGGTGAGTGCTTGAAGGTATATCTTTAGATCTTGCAATTGAATCTTTTAGTTTCTTGTTTTATCATTAGTTTAGTTTATTAAAGAAAACTACAAAAAATGGAATTGAGTTTGCCTCATACGCTTCATCTTTTTAATATCTTTCGTAAGAATGATGGAAAGGAAACTGTGCTCAAATGCTAGAAGAAGTCTATAAAATGTTTGGCACTAAACCTTTGAATGATTAGCATGATTGCAATGTTATTAGTATGAACTCTTTGAACATCCATAGTACTAATGGTGATTGCACTAGTCATGATGAAAATATCTCTTATAAGCATGTCGATTTTTGTGGAGTGCATAGAGCTTGCAAGTACACACCAATTAGGGAAAATAGATTTTGCAAGAGGCATAATTATTTGGAAACTAAATGGTTGCAAGAGAGGCTAGATGTTAGTGCTGAAAATTTAAAATATCTTCGCCATACTTGTGAACTTTGCAATGAACATGGTCATTTAAATATCAAATGCAAATTGTTTCATGATCGAATCGTGTCCAAAAATTGTGATGACTCGATTTCCCTTGCACATCATAATGAACTTAGTATGCTTTTGGGTTATGAATAAAATGTCAAACTAAGCATATTCCAGAATATAACCTTAAGAAATTCCTCGATATTGATCTAGAATAAATTTATATGCATTATGCGGTGAATTGCATTGAAAATACTTATATTGCCAATTACATAAGGAAAATAAAACAAATAGAAGATGAAGAGAATACTAACAAAAGGGAAGAGACTTTCCAATATTCTCCTATTATTTCTTATGATGAATCAGGTAACGAGGAGGAGCCTTCTATTCAACCAATCTCATTAATAAGGATCTCCAAAAAGAGGATTGAACCCACACATGATGTGAAGAAGAAAAAGAAAAGACGGAGAAGCAAAGGTAGAAAGGTATCTCTCCCAAATGATGTTGCTCCTATTACTCATTGTGATGATGATAATTGCTATACTATTGGTGCTATCCATACTATTAATGATGAGAGTGATTATGCTTATGATATGAAAAGGCCCAAGCTTGGGGATGCTATGTTTGATGAAGATGATGTTTTTGAGAATATATTTGCTGCAATTAATGTTTATCCCAAGCTTAGGGATGCTACGTTTAATGAAGATGATATTTTTAGTCTCCCAAGTTTTGATATGCAAATTTATAATGATGATAGCATGCCTCCTACTTATGATGATTATATTGATGAAAGTGGGTTTAGAAGAGTGTCAACTTTAGGAAGTAATGATCCCACTATTTTGGAGGATGTTGAATCTTATTATGATAATTATGAGTGGATTTGGAGAGGTCATGAATTTATTTAGTAATGATTCCACTATCTTGGAATAGGTTTCAATTGATTATGATGAGAACAAAGTTGCCACTTATGATGATTATTGTGATGAAACTTATGCTATAAAAAGTAGTGATGATTATATTTACAAAACTTGTCATGATTATGATTACCCTTTTTCTGAATTACTCTTTTAATATGGAAACAATTTATAGTATTCGAGTTTCTTATGATACTCCCACTATTCCGAATGAGAAGAATTTTGCTTATGTGGAGAGTAATAAAATTACTATGCTTGTAGATCATGAAAAGAATGCTTTAGGTTCTGGTTATATTGTTGAATTAATTCATGATGCTACTGAAAATTATTACGAGGGAGGAATATATACTTGTAGGAATTGCAATAATATCAAGTTTCCTCTCTATGTGTTGAATGTCTTGAAGTTATGCTTGTTTTGCCTTCCTATGCTTGTTGGTTATTGTTCCCATAAGTTGTTTGCTCACAAGATCCCTATGCATAGGAAGTGGGTTAGACTTAAAAGTGCTAGTAATATTCTTCATGATGCTCTCTTTATGTTTCAATCCTTATCTTTTATGTGAGCATCATTGAAATCATCATGATTAGCTAGGGGCGTTAAACGTTAGCGCTTGTTGGGAGACAACCCAATTTTATTTTTGTTTCTTGATTTTTGGTTCGGTTTAGTATCGAATAAGTCATCTAGCATCTGGTTATATGTGTTTTCATGTTTTAATTAGTGTTTTTTCCAAGTAGAACCTTTGGGAAGACTTGGGTGAAGTCTTTTTGATCTTCCTGTAAAAAACAGAAACTTTAGTGCTCACGAGATTAGCTACAAATTTTTAATGGAGAGTGATATTTAGTTGATTCTTTTTTCAGATGATTAATAGACAAATTCCTCAAGTCCACCATTTTATTTTAGAATTTTTGGAGTTCCATAAGTATAAGTTTGATACATATTACTACAGACTGTTCTGTTTTTGACAGATTCTGTTTTCATTGTGTTGTTTGCTTATTTTGATGAATCTATGAGTAGTATCGGAGGGTATGAACCATAGAGAAGTTGGAATACAATAGATATTACACCAATATGAATTTAGAATGAGTTCACAACAGTACCTAAGTGGTGGTTTTATTTTCTTATACTAACGGAGCTTACGAGCTTTCCGTTAAGTTTTGTGTTGTGAAGTTTTCAAGTTTTGGATAAAGATTAGATGGACTATGGAATAAGGAGTGGAAAGAGCCTAAGCTTGGGGATTCCCAAGTCACCCCAAGGTAATATTCAAGGATAACCAAGAGCCTAAGCTTGGGGATGCCCCGGAAGGCATCCCTCTTTAAATCTTCGTTCATCGGTAACTTTACTTGGAGCTATATTTTTATTCACCACATGATATGTGTTTTGCTTGGAGTGTCAATTTATTTTGTTAGGATTTGCTTGCTATTATCTAGAACAATGTTTTGCATCATTTATTTCAATAAAAGTAGCATTGATAGCCTTTACTATGCCTATCTTACAAGTCTTCATGTTGCTATTTGAAAACACAAAGTTTGCCGCTGTTGCAAAAATTCCCTAGGAAAGTCAGAATGTGATAAAATATTGAAACCTTTTGCATTATAAGCTCTGATAAATTTACTACAGTGGTAATTTTATGTCATAATTTTTGGAGCTAGGGAAGTATGGATCTTGCTGCATTCTTTAAAGAATGTACTGTTTAGGCAGATTGCTGTTATGTTTGCATTATTTGCATATGTTTGCTTGTTTAATGATTCTGTTTGAGGATAGGACTATTAAATATGCAGAGACATTTAGTATGAAATGTAGAATAATAATTTTAGTGATTTGCTATAGTAGAGTATGATAAGGTTTTTTGCATTGGGTTATACTAACTTATCTCACGAGTCCTTGTTGAGTTTTGTGTGGATGAAGCTTTTGAGATTTAGGGAGGCCGTGATATGAGAGGAATTAAGGAGACACAAAAGCTCAAGCTTGGGGATGCTTAAGGAATCCCAAGATAATATTTCAAGAAGTCTCAAGCATCTAAGCTTGGGGATGCCCCGGTTGGCATCCCACCTTTCTTCTTCGACAACTATCGGTTAGTATCGGTTGATCCTAAGTTTTTGCTTCTTCACGTGATGTTTGCTATTCTTAGATGTCATTTTATTTGTTTTGCTTGCTATTTGAATAAAATATCAATATCTGAAATTCTTAAATGGGAGAGTCTTCACATAGCTACATAATTATTTAACTACTCATTGATCTTCACTTATATCTTTTTGGAGTAGTTTGTCATCTACTAAATGTGCTTCACTCATATCCTATGAGTAAATAGTTGAATGAGCAGTATCATAAATCTGAAATTATATATGTTTCATATGCTTATCCCATGGTGAGTTATGACTTCACATATAAGAAGTAGAGGTGGTAAATTTATTGAAGGTTAGCAAACATTGTATTGGTCACTTGAACAATTCATGAAAGAATATTGAGGGAAGAGAGATTTAACATATAAATATACTATCTTGGACATATTTTGTAATTGTGAGAACTCATTAAAATATGACATGCTAAAAGGTTGATGTTGGACAAGGAAGACAACGTAATGGGTTATGTTTTCTTATATCTGAAATAAAGTATATTGTCATGGATCATCCAACATGTTAAGCTTGCCTTTCCCCCTCATGCTAGCCAAATTCTTTGCACCAAGTAGAGATACTACTTGTGCTTCCAAACATCCCTTAAACCAGTATTGCCATGAGAGTCCACCATACCTACCTATGGATTGAGTAAGATCCTTCAAGTAAGTTGTCATCGGTGCATGCAATAAAAATTGCTCTCTAAATATTTATGATCTATTAGTGTGGAGAAAATAAGCTTTATACGATCTTGTGATGTGGAAGAAATAAAAGCGATAGACTGCATAATAAAGGTCCCTATCACAAGTGGCAATATAAAGTGACGTTCTTTCGCATTAAGATTTTGTGCATCCAACTATAAAAGCGCATGACAACCTCTGCTTCCCTCTGCGAAGGGCCTATCTTTTATTCTTATCTTATACCTTATGCAAGAGTCATGGTGATCTTCACCTTTCCTTTTACATTTTATCCTTTGGCAAGCACATTGTGTTGGAAAGATCACGATATATATATATATATATGTATATATATATATATATATATATATATATATATATATATCCAATTGGATGTAAGGCATCATGAACTATTATTGTTGACATTACCCTTGAGGTAAAAGGTTGGGAGGCGAATCTATAAGCCCCTATCTTTCTCTGTGTCTGATTAAAACTTTGACCACATAAATATCACGTGAGTGTTAGCAATTGTGAAAGACTAAATGATAGTTTAGTATGTGAAGTTTGTTGAATCAAAGCTCTGACATAGACCCTTCCTGAAAATAAGATGAATTGTAATTGTTTGATGACTAATAACACGGTTTGTTAGTTTTCAAGAAAGATTATGATCTGTACTTTAACATGTGAATAGCTTGTTACTTGATCATTAGAAGTTCTATGAGTTGAGCTACTGATATGATATATAATGATGCTAGAAAAGGTGATTGAAATTATCATTGATCAAACTTGTGCACCTGCTAGCATTCACACTTCATAAATTATTTCTTTTATCATTTACCTACTCGAGGGGCGAGCAGGAATTAAGCTTGGGGATCTTTGATACAACTCCAACGTATCTATAATATATGAAGTATTCATGCTATTATATTATCTGTTTTGGATATTTATGGGCTTTATTAAACACTTTTATATTATTTTTGGGACTAACCTATTAACCCGAGCCAGTGCAGTTTACATTTTCCCCTTGTTTCGGTGTTTCACAGAAAAGGAATATCAAGCGGAGTCCAAACGGAATGAAACCTTCGGGAGCGTGATTTTTGGAGCGAACGTGATCCAGAGACTTGGAGTTGAAGTCAAGGAAGCTTGAGGTGGCCACGAGGCGAGGCGCGCCTTGCCTGGCGCGCCCCCCACCCTCGTGGGCCCCTCATGGCTCCCCTGACCGACTTCTTTCGCCTATATATATCCATATACCCTCAAAACATCGAGGAACATAATAGATCGGAAGTTCCGCCGCCGCAAGCCTCTGTAGCCATCAAAAACAAATCGGCACCCTGTTCCGGCACCCTGCCAGAGGGGAATCCCTCTCCGGTTGTGACGCCCCCGATTCAACCGTACACTAATCATACACGCATAAGCGTGTGCGATCAAGATCGAGGACTCACAGGAAGATATCACAACACAACTCTAAAAATAAAATAAGTCATACAAGCATCATAATACAAGCCGGGGGCCTCGAGGGCTCGAATACAAGTGCTTTACGATCATAGGCAGTCAGCGGAAGCAAAAATTATCTGAGTACGGACATAAGTTAAACGAGTTTGCCTTAAGAAGGCTAGCACAAACTAGGATACAGATCGAAAGAGGCGCGAGGCCTCACCTGCAGGATCCTCCTAACTACTCCTGGTAAATCGTCCGTGGGCTGCACATAGTAGTAGGCACCTCCAGTGTAGTAGGAGTCGTCGTCGACGGTGGCGTCTCGCTCCTGGACTCCAGCATCTGGTTGCGACAACCGGAAAGAAAGGAAAGGGGGAAAAAGAGGAGAGAAAGCAACCGTGTGTACTGATCCAAAGTACTCGCAAGCAAGGAGCTACACTACATATGCATGGGTATGTGTGTAAAGAGGCAATATCGATGGACTGAACTGCAGAATGCCAGAATAAGGGGGGATAGCTAGTCTTATCGAAGACTACGCTTCTGGCAGCCTCCATCCTGCAGCAAGTAGAAGAGAGTAGATTGAAGTCCTCCAAGTAGCATCGCATAGCATAAACCTACCCGGCGATCCCCTCCTCGTTGCCCTGTTAGAGAGCGATCACCGGGTTATATCTGGCACTTGGAAGGGTGTGTTTTATTATGTATCCAGTTCTAGTTGTCATAAGGTCAAGGTACGACTCCAAGTCGTCACATTACCGAAGATCACGGCTATTCGAATAGATAAACTTCCCTGCAGGGGTGCACCACATAACCCAACACGCTCGATCCCATTTGGCCGGACACACTTTTCTGGGTCATGCCCGGCCACGGAAGATCAACACGTCGCAGCCCCACCTAGGCCAACAGAGAATTAGACGCCGGTTTAAAACTAAAGCGCCGCAGTGCAGGCCCATCACCCTTAGCACACCTGCATGTTGCGTCTGTGACGAAGCAGACCTAGCCTATGCAAGCGTTCAGTCCAATCCGGTAGCGCCGCTCAGTCGCCGACGTCACGAAGGCTTCGGCTGATACCACGACGCCGAGTGCCCATATCTTTCCCACGTAGTTGGTTAGTGCGTATAGACCAAATGGCCAGACTCAGATCAAATACCAAGATCTCGTTAAGCGTGTTAATGATGTAACCGCGGACACCGACCAGGGCCAGGCCCACCTCTCACCTAGGCGGTCTCAACCTGCCCTATCACTCCGCCGCAAAGATCCACACAGAGGGCCGTTGGGACAAAGGTCCTTTCAGCCCCCAATCCGTGAATCACTCGCGGGTGCTCCACGAGCCGACCCGACTTTAGTTACCACATGTATCATGTATAAATTATATAGTATATACGTGATCACCTCCCAAGTGATCACAGCCCGATAGTATAGCACAGCAGACGGACAAGAATGTAGGGCCACTGATGGAAAACTATCATCCTATACTAAGCATGTAGGATTGTAGGTAAAGGTAACAACAGTAGTAGCAAGGACAGGCTATGCATCAGGATAGGATTAACGGAAAGCAGTAACATGCTACACTACTCTAATGCAAGCAGTAGAGAGTAGAATAGGCGATATATGGTGACCAAGGGGGGCTTGCTGGTTGCTCACAGCAAGGAGGGTTCGTCAACACCGTAGTCGTACTAGGTAGCAGCGGCGTCGGTCTCGATGTCTAACGACGGAAGAGGGGGAAGAAACAATAAATATAATGCAAACATAAGCATGAAGATGGAAAACATGACAATGCGCGGTGCAAGGTGTGCCCTAACGCGGTAGGAGGTGGTACCGTGAAGGAAACATCCAGGAAAGCAATCCCGGTCTTTCGCGTTTCGGACAGATGAACCGGAGGGGGAAAGTTGCGTGTTTGCTATGATAGCGATGTGTGGCGGATGAACGGGCTGCGTATCCGGATTCGTCTCGTCGTTTTGAGCAACTTTCATGTACAAAGTATTTTCATCCGAGTTACGGATTATTTTATATTAATTTTCAAAGTTTTAAATTATTTTCTAATTTCTGGATTTAATTTAATTCGAAATTATATTAGTATTTAAATGCTATGGGTACACAGGAAGTGTACACAGAAGTGTGCACCTAGGCTGACAGGTGGTGACTATTGACTAAGTCAACTGCCAAGTCAGCACAGGCTGACGGGTGGGCTAGGGGATGCTGACTAAGCGGTCAATAGGTCAACATTGACCAGTCAAACAGGCAGGTGGTGGGCCACTGTCGATTACCACATGTATTTAATTATTTCTCTTAAAGTCTCTCTAATTAGTTGGCGGGGCCCACATGTCATACTCTAGTTTATTAATAGGTTTATTTTCAAAACAGTGTTAGTTTAGTGGGTGGGCCCCTGGCATCAGTGAGTGATTAGGGGGAAATTACTGGCTAATGATAGCCACGTCACCGAATTAGCGCCGGCGACGAGCTACAGAGCGGCGGCGGTGCTGGATCTCACCGAAAACGGCGCACAGGGGATCGTTCATCGCGCGGGTGGGCTCCCTAGAACGGCCGCAGCGCGGCGCGTCCTGCGATGGCGGTGGCGTGGCCGGAGATGGCCGGTAGCGACGGTGGCAAGGTCCGTGGCGACGGGCTCGGGTGGCTGCGGCGATGGCAGAGCGGCGTGGGATGCATGGAGGGCGGCGGCTGCGGCGCAGCTTGGCCGGGCCGAGGCGGAGTAAGCGGAGAGGGAGGAAGCAGGCCCGGCTATAGTCGCCGGCAGCGGGCGAGGAGGAAAGCGAGGTGCACAAGAGTGGGTGCGAGGGAGGCCAAGACAGCGCGATAGGCGCGAGGTGTGGCCGGGCGTGCAGCCCCACGGCTGGCGCAACGGGCAACGGCAGCAGCAGCCTTGTGCGGGCGAGGTAGGCGGAGCCGAGCCCACGGCAAGCGCTGAGACCAAACGCGTCGGCGTGCGGCGAAAAACCACGGCGACAGAGAACGAGGCGAGAGGATGCTGGTGGCCTCACCAGCATTGCAGGTGATCGGGCGGCGAGGCTCGTGGGGGTCCCGTGAGGAAGATTTGGGGAGGCGACAGCGGCGATGTAGGGGCGGCTCGGGCGAGGTGATGGCGGACGGTGGCGGCGCTAGCACCGGGATCGGCTCAGTGCCGATCCGGATCCAGCCGAGGCAGCTCAAGCGGTGGTCCTCTGGCGGCGTCGGCGGGTCGAAACACGGTTGCCTCGATGTCGATCGACGGGAAGCGGAGGCGAGGCGTGTGGGGAGTGCGTGGACCGATCTAGGTCACGAAGTGGGGGGTTATGGGGCGCCCTGGGCCATGGGCACAACTTGCCCAATGGCTGGGCCGAGGCCCAGTGAAATTGGGGTCTTTGTTTTATTTTTATTTTTTTGGTTTGTTTTGTCTTTTCTTTTTTATTTATTACTCTTTTTCTGTTTTAGTTTTGTTTCCTATTATTTCAGTTTTAGTAAAATACATCTAGCATCTAAATTAGTATTTCAACTTAGTCCATAGTCACAAAAAGTATAGTCCTCAAATAAATTAGTTTGACATTTTATTAATTACAAAAGGTATGTAAATAATATTTTTTACTGCTGTTTTATTCATCTTATAGTATTTAAACATTTTATAAGGGTGTGGTTTCTCCACCATAATTACCTATGTAATATTTGGTTCACTCCGAACATTTTAGTTTTAATATTAAAAAAATATTGTTTGCCTGATTTTGAATTTGAATTTGAATCGGTTTCGAACTAACTCAAGATTAGCAACAATAATCGAGGTGATGTGGCATCATTAGCAGAGGATCACTGTAGCTTAATTACCCGAGCGTCACAATTCTCCTCCAATACAAGAAATCTAGATCACGAGATTTAAGAGGGAACTAAGGGGAAGGTTTGGGTTCTGAAGTTCTAGGGAGTGTTCTTGGTCTTGGTTGTTCTTCTCGAAGAGGTTGATCCATTACATTGATGTCTTCATTTCGCTGTTTCAGGTCATCATGATGAAGTCAGCATCCTTTCTTCGGGAACTCCATCGTACTTACGTAAAATGATAAGGGGTAACTCGAAATAACGGACTCTGCACTGTTTCTTATCCGGTTCATAACATTAGGGAAGGTGGCGAAAATTAACTCTCGAATTGAAACTTAAGAAATTATCGAGAGCAAAGTAAGAAGGTGCAAAGTAGAATTTTCAAGCGCATAGGCAATCGTTCGTTGCCTGATACGAAATATGAAAGGAGTTTAGAGCAATGGGAATAAGTATTGTGTCTGATACCAGAATTTATGATCTCTCGGAAGATGGCTCGTGAATTACATACGAGACCACGCGTGAGGAATAACTTTGGGAACAAGGGGATGTACAAGAGAGTCAGGTTTCGATCCTGTGGAACTGTGGGTTATGGGCCCGCTATGTGGATTAGAAGTGGGAAGAGCGGTGATATCTTGCACGGTCATGATAGCAAGGCATGTCAGAGGATAGCATGTTAGTTATGTCAGCAACAACATCGGTACCAAGGGCGAGGGACGAAGAGAACCATCTTTCCTGCTCGTTGAACGAGGTGGACCAATAGGCAAGGTTCTCGTCCATCGGTGGCTACCGGAATGTCATAGACAATAGTAACAGGGTCTTACTGACAGAGTGGTACATCGAGGTGCTTACCTAAGCAGGGAATTACCACTACTCAGTTAAGTCAGATTATTGGAAAGTTTAAACAAAACAATGGAAAGGATAGTATGTTTATCAGATTAAACAGAACAATGGAAAGGAAAATGTGTTTAAACATATTTCAGGGGTATATCCTTCCCAAGGACAAGCAGAGCATGATAATCATGACATGATATTAAGTAGAAAAGCCTCTAGGTGAGGGGAGAGAAATTTTCATGACATTATCCATACAACGGTGTTTGGATAATTGAGCGAGAAACATTTAGCATTGGGCTTCAAATGTTCTTGTTGAAAATCGGAGTACTATAGATATGCTTGGGATAGCATTGACAAGGTCAAGCAAAGGTCGTACTTTGGATACTCGAAGGATTCATCGGGAACAACTTGTAGAATAAGTCTTATAGTTTCGTCATGGAAGAATGGATAACATTGCTAAAGGGAACTATAACGATAGGGCCTCCGACTAGAGTGGGCTAGGTATGACACCACCTTACCAGGTCATATAAAGATCAACGTTATAACTCTTGGAAATATGTTCCAACCATCATATCTGACCGAGATTCAGATATGATTGGTGTCAGGATACCTCAGTCTCAGGATGCCTGACAAGGAAAGGCTGCAACACAATTTGACAAGATGGCGTTGCAAGATTCTCAGGAAATGAACTATGGAAGCAAGTTCCGAAACAAGAGTTCATCATTAAATCAAGGAGAGGATGAGGAGGTAGAGCTGATGAATTCGGCGGCAATTCATCAAGATTTCCAAAGGATGGATTTCCACAATAATGTGAACAAGAAGATGACACTTGTCAATTTAAGGGATATAATGTTGTATGCTCGAAGAAAACATACACCATCAATCATTAATTGAAAGGTGTGCCCGAAATATGACCTTAGGCAGCAAGATCAATGTTAGAGTGATGATTCAGTAACCAACAGTCTAAGAACGAACTGTCGGTCGCTAACTTCAAAGCAATAGGGTTGCTAGAAGTACAGAACTCAAGCAACATTGTTAGCATATTGGAATCCCGGTTAAAAACAACACGAGGACCAAGGAAGAATGGTGATGGTGAGAAGTATCATCATACCGAGAATTTCTAAGAGGTGGAGCAATCCTCACAACATCCTTGATATTAAAAGATGGTAATACTCCAAGGTAAAGAAGAACAAATGCTGGATAGCAGGGAGCTCAAGGTATAACACAAAACACGAACAAGTTTGTGTTGAGCGAGAAAGGCAATAAAGTGGTCAAAGATAACACAAATCATCGGGGCAAGGGATGTATTTCTCATCATGAACTCAATTGATATCACGGAAGAGCTCATAAGGTTGATGATGATCACGACACATTTGTCGATAGATTTCACGAAGATGTAATCAATCGTGACGACATCAAGTCAAAGGAATGATGAAGCGGAAGGTTATTAGAACCATGGGTAGGACACAAACTTGATACCAAGCTTGTTGTCCAAAATGACTGATATGACAAGGAAGATCAACGTAAGCTTAGCTCATCATTGAAAGTTGTGCTCGGGATTACGGACCAGGTAGTACAGTTAAAGTTTAGCATGATAATGATATAGCCGAACAGGCTAGGAATGACGTGATCGGGTACAAACCCGTAAGTAAAGAAGATTACTAAAAGTTGTTGAACCGTAGTGCGGACTCGGTTCAGTTATCGGTGTCTTTGAGTGTTTAATAATTCAAAGCCCGTGAAAAATTGGAATCGGTGAGAATGTAGTACTTGATGGAGAACTCATAAGAAGTTATGCAGTCCCGTGATGATCTCGAGATACCAGGGTGTAATACTCGACGAAAGATCAAAGTAAAGGTTGGACACATGTATTGATCCACAGAAGACAAGTGCTTAAACTTGCCCGAGAAATGGGATCAAAGAAGACATATGGTCGAAACCACGATTGGAAAGGATAAATTCACCGATACCAAGGATATTATATCAAGAAAATAGTTATTATTACAAGAAGCTTCCATGATAGGATCTACATCGTGTCCATGGGCATGAATACAAAGGTTCAAGGTCGACTCCCACTTCCTCAATGCATAACCTTCCATTCACCTCCTCGTATTTCGAAAATGACATTAGTTGTTGAAAGTTTTACCTGGTGCAATACCAGATAAGTATGACCCGTGAAATCTTTTGGGTTCACATAGGTTAGGGAAGGCGTTGGTTCAACCCATCGGGGCATCTTAGGAACATATACCACAAACTGCAGAAGTAAATAACTCAAGCTCGAATGCAAAGGATGGTTGAGAAAGCAGAGGATACAATTTACCAAAGGTGTTATGTATCCAAGGAAAGGCTCACAAGGTTATTGAATATGAAGGACGTTGTCGGATATCATTCAACAAAGGACCTGGTGGCCCATAAGGGATCTTATGTGAGCATCCGTACTCAACCAGAAGAAGAAAGAATGCAAAGGCAACAGGTTATGGAATCATCTGAATAATTAGAAGCTTAAATGCAAAGGAATTATGATTCCAAATCGAAGGATCAGAAGCAGACGCTCTGATCAAGGATGGATAAGTTGAATAGACTTAGGGTCACAATCGACGACAATTTGATTGGTCGAGATCCAGCTCATGTCAAAAATGACGTATGAGCCAGGAGGATGAATTCTAGGATCTGATTGTGGATTGCGAGCATTCGCAACATATCGAATTAACAGACTCAAAATGATAATGACAAAGGATACTATGAATATTGCTAGTCATATGGAACGCATCCATAATGCAAGCAGACAAGTATTTGCCGAGCAATAGCGGGCAGAGGATACCGGAAGATCAAATAGTGTTTCAATGTATCTTGTGAATCATATGAACAACGGGAAAGAACGGATACTCGATAAGTGCGAGGAATTATCCGTAGGGGGTATTCATGGGACAAGAACTACAAGGAAGTGGTACAAGGGATTCTTAAAAGTCGGAGAGCAATTCGATGTATCTGGTAATAACAAGAGAAACTCAGAGTAGTTGTATGAAAAAGTGTATGTCGTTATCCATATGGATATATCGGTAGTACATAATTGAAAAGGCAGAGGGCACAAGGGTCTCGGGAATGATCGAAGAGTATCTTCAACATCTTCTGGTGTAGTCGTCGATCATCTGCGATAAGGGGCTCTCCGGGAGAAGTAGTTCCGAGACCCTAGAGTCAGATGTAGTAAAATCATTTAACCCGATTAGAAGAGATCGAGTCGGAGTATAGACGAGGAGTAAAAGATCCTAATACCACCCAATGGCGGCGTGTGCGGTAAGACACACAGCCATGCCAAGAAAAGTTTTGCAACGTCTAGACCGACTTGACCAAGGAGTTGGGAAGAGGGGATTCCTACAGCAATCGGCTCGATACCAACTTGTGGCGCCCCGATTCAATCGTACACTAATCATACTGCATAAGCGTGTGCGATCAAGATCGAGGACTCACGGAAGATATCACAACACAACTCTAAAAATAAAATAAGTCATACAAGCATCATAATACAAGCCAGGGACCTCGAGGGCTCGAATACAAGTGCTCGATCATAGACGAGTCAGCGAAAGCATCAATATCTGAGTACAGACATAAGTTAAACAAGTTTGCCTTAAGAAGGCTAGCACAAACTGGGATACAGATCGAAAGAGGCGCAGACCTCACAGGATCCTCCTAACTACTCCAGTGGTAAATCGTCCGCGGGCTGCACGTAGTAGTAGGCACCTCCAGTGTAGTAGGAGTCATCGTCGACGGTGGCGTCTGGCTCCTGGACTCCAGCATCTGGTTGCGACAACCAGAAAGAAAGGAAATGGGGAAAAGGGGAGAGAAAGCAACCGTGAGTACTCATCCGAAGTACTCGCAAGCAAGGAGCTACACTACATATGCATGGGTATGTGTGTAAACAGGCAATATCGGTGGACTGAACTGCAGAATGCCAGAATAAGGGGTGGATAGCTAGTCTTATCAAAGACTACGCTTCTGGCAGCCTCCGTCTTGCAGCATGTAGAAGATAATAGATTGAAGTCCTCCAAGTAGCATCGCATAGCATAAACCTACCCGGTGATCCCCTCCTCGTTGCCCTGTTAGAGAGCGATCACCGGGTTATATCTGGCACTTGGAAGGGTGTGTTTTATTAAGTATCCAGTTCTAGTTGTCATAAGGTCAAGGTACAACTCCAAGTCGTCACATTGCTAGAAGATCACGGCTATTCGAATAGATAAACTTCACTGCAGGGTGCACCACATAACCCAACACGCTCGATCCCATTTGGCGGACACACTTTTACGGGTCATGCCCGTGCATGAAGATCAACACGTCGCAGCCCCACCTAGGCCAACAGAGAGGTCAGCACGTCGGTGTAAACCTAAGCGCACAGGGGTCTGGGCCCATCGCCCTTAGCACACCTGCATGTTGCGAACGCGACCGGAAGAAGACCTAGCCTAGCAGGCGTTCCAGTCCAATCCGGCGCGCGCTGCTTAGTCGCTGACATCACGAAGGCTTCGGCTGGTACCACGACGCCGAGTGCCCATATCTTTTCCACGTAGTTGGTTAGTGCGTATAGACCAAATGGCCAGACTCGGATCAAATACCAAGATCTCGTTAAGCGTGTTAATGAGGTAACCGCGGACACCGACCAGGGCTAGGCCCATCTCTCACCTAGGCGGTGTCAACCTGCCCTGTCGCTCCGCCACAAAGATCCACACAGAGGGCCGTTGGGACAAAGGTCCTTCGGTCCCCAATCAAGTGAATCACTCGCGGGTGCTCCACGAGCCGACCCGACTTTAGTCACCACATGTATCATGTACAAATTATATAGTATATACCCGTGATCACCTCCCAAGTGATCACAACCCGATAGTATAGCACAGCAGACGGACAAGAGTGTAGGGCCACTGATGGAAAACTAGCATCCTATACTAAGCATGTAGGATTGCAGGTAAAGGTAACAACAGTAGTAGCAAGGACAGGCTATGCATCAGGATAGGATTAACGGAAAGCGGTAACATGCTACACTACTCTAATGCAAGCAATAGAGAGTAGAATAGGCGATATCTGGTGATCAAGGGGGGGCTTGCCTGGTTGCTCTGTCAAGGAGGGTTCGCCAACACCGTAGTCGTACTGGGTAGCAGCGGCGTCGGTCTCGGTGTCTAACGACAGAGGAGGGGGAAGAAACAATAAATATAATGCAAACATAAGCATGAAGATGGAAGACATGACAATGCGCGGTGCTAGGTGTGCCCTAACGCGGTAGGAGGTGGTATGGCGTTAGGAAACATCCGGGAAAGCATTCCCGGTGTTTCGCGTTTTGGACAGATGAACCGGAGGGGGAAAGTTGCGTGTTTTCTATGCTAGCGATGTGTGGCGGATGAACGGGCTGCGTATCCGGATTCGTCTCGTCGTTTCGAGCAACTTTCATGTACAAAGTATTTTCATCCGAGTTACAGATTATTTTATATTAATTTTCAAAGTTTTAAATTATTTTCTAATTTCTGGATTTAATTTAATTCGAAATTATAGTATTTAAATGATATGGGTACACAGGAAGTGTACCCAGAAGTGTGCACCTAGGCTGACAGGTGGGGACTGTTGACTAAGTCAACTGCCAAGTCAGCAGAGGCTGACGGGTGGGCTAGGGGATGCTGACTCAGCGGTCAATAGGTCAACCTTGATCAGTCAAACAGGCAGGTGGTGGGCCACCTGTCAGTGCCACATGTAGTTAATAGGTATTTCTCTTAAAGTCTCTCTAATTAGCTGGCGGGGCCCACATGTAATACTCTAGTTTATTAATAGGTTTATTTTCAAAATAGTGTTAGTTTAGTGGGTGGCCCCCTGGCGTCAGTGAGTGATTAGGGGGGAAATTACTGGCTAATGATAGCCACGTCACCAGATTAGCGCCGGCAACGAGCTACAGAGCGGCGGCGGTGCTGGATCTCACCGGAAAGCAGCGCCTGAGGATCGTTCATCGCGGGTGGGCTCCCTAGAACGGTCGCGGTCTGGGCGCGTCCGTGATGGCGGTGGCGTACGGGAGATGGCCGTAGCGATGGTGGCGAGGTCTGTGGCGGCGACGGGTCGTGGTGGTAATGGCAGAAGCGGCGTGGGCGCTCAAGGAGGGCGGCGGCATCATGGGCGTTATTGGCCGCAGCCGAGGCGGAGCAGAGCGGGGGAAGCAGGGGCGTGATGGCTACTGCTGCGGCAAAGAGAGGGACGAGAAGCAGTGCGCGAGAGTGGGTGCGGGGAGGCCAAGACGGGCGTGACAAAGCGCGGGTGTGGCCGGGCGCTGCAGGCCCCACGACCAGGGCGCAACGGGCGGCCGGGCAAGAAGGCGCAAGCGGGCGGCGAGGTAGGCGGGTGTCGGAGCCCACGGCGAGGCGCGGGACCAAACGTGTCGACGTACGGCGCAAAGAACGAGGGGAGAGGAGGCCGGTGGCCTCACCAGCTTTGCAGGTGATCGGGCGGCGAGGCTCGTGGGGGTTCTGGCGGGGAAGAGTTGGGGAGGCGACGAGCAACGATGTCGGGGGCGACTCCGGGGCGAGGTGATGGCGGACGGCGGAGAGCGCTGGCACCGAGGATCGGCTCGGTTGCCGATCCAGATCCAGCGGGGGGGGGGGGGGGCAACTTCCTCGAGGTGGTCCTCCGGGCGGCGGCGGCGACGGGGTCGTGGGCACTGTTGCCTCGATGTCGATCCAGAAAGGGGGAGCGGAGGAGCGGGGCATGTGGGGGAGTACATGGACCAATCTAGGTCATAGGGGAGTGGGGGTTATGGGGGCGCCGGCTGGGCCTGGCTTGCCCAGTGGCTAGCTGGGCCGAGGCCCAGAGGGGGTGGGGGGTCTTTGTTTTATTTTTATTTTTTTGGTTTGTTTTGTCTTTTCTTTTTTATTTATTACTCTTTTCTGTTTTAGTTTTCTTTCCTATTATTTTAGTTTTAGTAAAATACACGTAGCATCTAAATTAGTATTTGAATTTAGTCCATAGTCACAAAAAGTATAGTTCTCAAATAAATTAGTTTGACATTTTATTAATTACAAAAGGTATGTAAATAATTGTTTTTACTGTTGTTTTATTCATCTTATAGTATTTAAACATTTTGTAAGGGTGTGGTTTCTCCACCATAATTACCTATGGAATATTTGGTTCACTCCGAAGATTTTAGTTTTAATATTAAAAAAATATTGTTTGCCTAATTTTGAATTTGAATTTGAATCGGTTTCGAACTAACTCGTGATTAGCAACTTAATCGAGGTGACTTGGCATCATTGGCAGAGGATCACTGTAGCTTAATTACCCGGGCGTCACACCGGTGGCCATCTTCATCATCCCGGCGATCGCCATGACAAGGAGGGAGTAGTTCACCCTCGGGGCTGAGGGTATGTACCAGTAGCTATGTGTTTGATCTCTCTCTCTCTGTCTCTCTCGTGTTCTTGAGGTGATACGATCTTGATGTATCGCGAGCTTTGCTATTATAGTTGGATCTTATGATGCTCCTCTCCCTCTACTCTCTTGTAATGGATTGAGTTTTCCCTTTGAAGTTATCTTATCCGATTGAGTCTTTAAGGATTTGAGAACACTCGATGTATGTCTTGCATGTGCGTATCTGTGGTGACAATGGGATATCACGTGATTCACTTGATGTATGTTTTGGTGATCAACTTGCGGGTTCTGTGACCTCGTGAACTTATGCATAGGGGTTGGCACACGTTTTCGTCTTGACTCTCCGGTAGAAACTTTGGGGCACTCTTTGAAGTACTTTGTGTTCGTTTGAATAGATGAATCTGAGATTGTGTGGCGATATCGTATAATCATACCCACGGATACTTGAGGTGACATTGGAGTATCTAGGTGACATTAGGGTTTTGGTTGATTTTTGTCTTAAGGTGTTATTCTAGTACGAACTCTATGATAGATCGAACGGAAAGAATAGCTTCATGTTATTTTACTACGGACTCTTGAATAGATTGATCAGAAAGGATAACTTTGAGGTGGTTTTGTACCCTACCGTAATCTCTTCGTTTGTTCTCCTCTATTAGTGACTTTGGAGTGACTCTTTGTTGCATGTTGAGGGATAGTTATATGATCCAATTATGTTATTATTGTTGAGAGAACTTGCACTAGTGAAAGTATGAACCCTAGGCCTTGTTTCCTAGCATTGCAATACCGTTTACACTTTTACCACTTGTTACCTTGCTGTTTTTATATTTCCAGATTACAAAAACCTATATCTACCATCCATATTGCACTTGTATCACTATCTCTTCGCCGAACTAGTGCACCTATAAAATTTACCATCGTATTGGGTGTGTTGGGGACACAAGAGACTCATTGTTATTTGGTTGCAGGGTTGCTTGAGAGAGACCATCCTCATCCTACGCCTCCCACAGATTGATAAACCTTAGGTCATCCACTTGAGGGAAATTTGCTACTGTCCTACAAACCTCTGCACTTGGAGGCCCAATAACGTCTACAAGAAGAAGGTTGCATAGTAGACATCACGTATGTTGTTATGCGGTTTAACCGATAAAGATCTTCGTAGAATATGTAGGAACCAATATGAGCATCCAAGTTCCAATATTAGTTATTGACCGGAGACATGTCCCGGTCATGTCTACATAGTTCTCGAACCTGTAGGGTCCGCAAGCTTAAAGTTCTGTGACGATCGGTATTATGAGTTTTTGTGTTTTGATGTAACGAAGGTAGTTCGGAGTCCCTGATATGTTCACAGACATGACGAGGAGTCTCAAAATGGTCGAGACGTAAAGATCGGTATATTGGACGACTATGTTCGGACACCAGAAGTGTTTCGGGAGGTTCGGACATATACCGGAGTACCCGGGGATTACCGGAACCCCCCGGGGAGTATAATGGGCCTATTGGGCCTTGGTGGAGAAGAGGAGGGGCGGCCAGGACAGGCAGCATGCCCCCTCCCCCTCTAGTCTGAATTGGACAAGGAGGGGGGCGGCGCCCCCCTTTCCTTCCCCTCTCTCTCCTCCTTCCGCCTTCTCCTGCTCCTACTAGGAAAGGAGGAGTGCCCGTCCGCCTTAGCTCCTTTATATACGGGGGCAGGGGGGCACCCCAAGACATAACAATTGATCATTGATCTCTTAGCCGTCTGCGGTGCCCCCCTCCACCATAATGCACCTCGGTCATATCGTAGCGGTGCTTAGGCGAAGCCCTGCATTGGTAGCATCATCATCACCGTCACCACGCCGTCGTGTTGATGAAGCTCTTCCCGGAAGCTCTACTGGATCGTGAGTTCGCGGGACGTCACCGAGCTGAACGTGTGCTGAACGCGGAGGTGCCGTACGTTCGGTGCTGAGGATCGGTCGACCGTGAAGATGTACGACTACATCATCCGCGTTGTTATAACGCTTCCGCTTACGGTCTATGAGGGTACATAGACGACACTCTCCCCTCTCGTTGCTATGCATCACCATGATCTTACGTGTGCGTAGGAATTTTTTAAATTACTACGTTCCCCAACAGTTCTTGGCTCGGGACTCCTCATTTTCCGCCATCTTAGTGTTGGAAATATGCCCTAGAGGCAATAATAAATTGGTTTTTATTATATTTCCTTGTTCATGATAATTGTCTATTGTTCATGCTATAATTGTATTAATCGGAAACCGTAATACATTTGTGAATACATAGATCGTAATATGTCCCTAGTAAGCCTCTAGTTGACTAGCTCGTTGATCAATAGATGGTCATGGTTTCCTGACCATGGACATTGGAATTCGTTGATAAGGGGATCACATCATTAGGAGAATGATGTGATGGACAAGACCCAATCCTAAGCATAGCACAAGATCGTGTAGTTTGTTTGCTAGAGCTTTTCTAATGTCAAGTATCGTTTCCTTAGACCATGAGATTGTGCAACTCCCGGATACCGTAGGAGTGCTTTGGGTGCATCAAACGTCACAACGTAACTAGGTGACTATAAAGGTGCACTACAGATATCTCCGAAAGTGTCTTTTGGGTTGGCACGAATCGAGACAGAGATAACACTCCTACTGTTGCATGTCTAGGTGTATTGCGTTCTTGCTCAGAAGCGCTGAGTGCTACAGTACACACGAGCTGCTAACGAGATTGAGCGTGGAGGGAACTGATCGACCAACTAACCAACCCCTTTCTACGTTGCGCATGGGCCTCCTTTTATATGCACAAAGGGGCTTCGACAGGTGGCAGCGTAGACGGGGGTACAAATGGAAAAATAGTGGTTGGTACACCTACTTGTACAGTCTACAGTGTAATATACCTAACCCTGACGGCAGGGGACAAAGGCATTAAATGCCCGTCCAGTCGCCCTAACAGTGCAAACAGGGACCGTCAGGGGCGCCACCGTTACGCCCACGATGGCAAACTTGTCGGCGCTGCTTGCCACCTCGCACCGCTGGCTGCACAGCCTCTCGCCACGCATGCACAGAAAGGCCCTGTAGGCGACACGTTAGTGGATGTGCTGGAGCGTGAAATGCAGAGAGATGGTCTGCGGCAAGCGCCTTGCCGCGGTTGTTATCTTGTCGCGCCCGGAAGCTTGTCGCTCACCGGGCCTTCCCGGCAAGCTCCTCTTGCCGGGGCCTTGTCTTGTAAGTGCCTGGGGTGGCCTTCCCGGCAAGCTCCTCTTGCCGGGGCCTTGCCTCCCTGACTTGAATACTTTGCTCTTGAGTGGCTCCAAAGGAACCACGGAGGACCTTGGCGGTCACCCGGTAAGCCTTGCCGCGGAGGGCTGCAACTACCCGTGCACAAATTCGGGATAATAGGGTACCCCTACTCTAGTACACCGACAATAGGGGACACATCCATAACTTTTAGATCTTCATCTTTATTTTCATAGGAACTAGAAGAACACGCTCTTATAAAGGCATCTTTCTTAGCACACATCCTAGCGGTTCTTTCTTTGCACTCATCAATGGAAATTCTCATGGCTTTGATAGACTCATTGATATCATGCTTAGGAGGAATAGATCTAAGCTTTAAAGAATCAACATCAAGAGAAATTATATCAACGTTCCTAGCCAAATCATCAACTTTAAGCAATTTCTCTTCAAGCAAAGCATTGAAATTCTTTTTGAATTCATAAATTCTTTAACACTAGTCTCAAATTCAGAAGGTATCTTATTAAAATTTCCATAAGAGTTGTTGTAGGAATTTCCATAATTATTAGAAGGATTACTAGGATAAGGCCTAGGATTAAAGTTTCCTCTATACGCGTTGTTACCAAAATTATTCCTACCAACAAAATTCACATCCATAGATTCATTATTATTATCAATCAAAGTATACAAGGGCATATCATTAGGATCAGAAGAAACACTCTTAATAGCAAATAATTTCATAAGTTCATCCATCTTTCCACTCAAAACATTAATTTCTTCTATCGCATGCACCTTTTTATTAGTAGATCTTTAAGTGTGCCATTGAGAATAATTAACCATAATATTATCTAGGAGTTTAGTAGCTTCTCCTAAAGTGATTTCCATAAAAGTGCCTCACGCGGCCGAATTTAAAAGATTTCTAGAAGCAAAATTCAATTCGGCATAAATTTTTTGTATAATCATCCACAAATTCAAACCATGAGTAGGGAAATTACGTATCATTAATTTCATCCTCTCCCAAGCTTGTGCAACATGTTCATGATCAAGTTGCTTAAAATTCATAATATCGTTTCTAAGAGAGATGATCTTAGCGGGAGGAAAATACTTAGAGATAAAAGCATCTTTGCACTTGTTCCAAGAATCAATACTATTTTTAGGCAAAGACGAAAACCAAGCTTTATACGATCTCTAAGCGAAAAGGAAATAGCTTCAATTTAATGATATCATTATCAACATCTTTCTTCTTTTGCATATCACACAAATAAACGAAGCTATTTAGATGAGTAGCGGCATCTTCACTAGGAAGGCCGGCGAATTGATCTTTCATGACAAGATTCAACAAAGCAGCATTGATTTCACAAGATTCAGTATTGGTAAGAGGAGCAATGGAGTGCTAAGGAAATCATTATTGTTGGTATTGGTAAAGTCACATAATTTGGTATTATCTTGAGTCATCGTGACAAACAAGCAATCCAACACACAAGCAAACAAAAAGCAAGCGAAAAAGAGGCAAACAGAAAAGAGGGCGAATAAAACAGAAAGGATGAAGTGGGGAGAGGAAAAGCGAGAGGCAAATGGCAAATAATGTAATGCGGAGATAAGGGATTTGTGATAGGTACTTGGTATGTTGACTTTTGCGTAGACTCCTCAGCAACGGCACCATAAATTCTTCTTGCTACCTCTTGAGCATTGTGTTGGATTTCCTTGAAGAGGAAAGGATGATGCAGCAAAGTAGCATAAGTATTTCCCTCAGTTTTTGAGATCCAAGGTATCAATCCAGTAGGAGGCTACGCGCGAGTCCCTCGTACCTGCACAAAACAAATAACTCCTCGCAACCAACGCGATAAGGGGTTGTCAATCCCTTCACGGTCACTTACGAGAGTGAGATCTGATAGATATGATAGGACAATATTTTTGGTATTTTTGTGATAAAGATGCAAATTAAAATAAAAGCAAAGGAAATAATAAAGTGTTGGAAGATTAATATGATGAAGATAGACCCGGGGGCCATAGATTTCACTAGTGGCTTCTCTCAAGAGCATAAGTACTTTATGGTGGGTGACGAATTACTGTTGAGCAATTGACGGAATTGAGCATAGTTATGAGAATATCTAGGTATGATCATGTACATAGGCATCACGTCTGAGACAAGTAGACCGACTCCTGCCTGCATCTACTACTATTACTCCACTCATCGACCGCTATCCAAAGATGCATCTAGAGTATTAAGTTCATGAAAAGCAGTAACGCCTTAAGCAAGATGACATGATGTAGAGGATAAATTCATGCAATATGATAAAAAACCCATCTTGTTATCCTCGATGGCAACAATACAATACATGCCTTGCTGCCCCTCATCACACCGGGAAAGAACACCGCAAGATTGAACCCAAAGCTAAGCACTTCTCCCATTGCAAGAAAGATCAATCTAGTAGGCCAAACCAAACTGATAATTCGAAGAGACTTGCAAAGATAACCAATCATACATAAAAGAATTCAGAGAAGATTCAAATATTGTTCATAGATAATCTTGACCATAAACCCACAATTCATCGTTCTCAACAAACACACCGCAAAAAGAACATTACATCAAATAGATCTCCACGAGAGAGGGGGAGAACATTGTATCGAGATCCAAAAAGAGAGAAGAAGCCATCTAGCTACTAACTATGGACCCGAAGGTCTGAGGAAAACTACTCACACTTCATCGGAGAGGCTATGGTGATGATGTAGAAGCCCTCCATGATGGAAGCCCCCTCCGGCGGAGCTCCGGAACAGGCCCCAAGATGGGATCTCGTGGGTACAGAAGGTTGCGGCGGTGGAATTAGGTTTTTGGCTCCGTATCTGATTGTTTGGGGGTACGTAGGTATATATAGGAGGAAGGAGTACATCGGTGGAGCAACAGGGGGCCCACGAGGGTGGAGGGCGCGCCCCCATACCTCGTGGCCTCCTCCTTTCTTTCTTGACGTAGGTTCCAAGTCTCGGATCATAATCTTCCTAAAAATCACGTTCCCGAAGGTTTCATTCTGTTTGGACTCCATTTGATATTCCTTTTCTGCGAAACTCTGAAATAGGCAAAAAACAGCAATTCTGGGCTGGGCCTCCGGTTAATAGGTTAGTCCCAAAAAATATAAAGTGGATAATAAATCCCAATAATGTCCAAAACAGTAGATAATATAGCATGGAGCAATCAAAAACTATTGATACGTTGGAGACGTATCAAGCTCCATCATATACCCCGACTAAAAAATCAAGCAGCTGATGATTTGGCGAAGATAGGTTCCGAGAGGGAAGCCATTCCCAGCAATGTGTTTTTGGAACACATTCATACACCTTCAGTTCAAGAAGATCCTTTCACAGAAGAGCCCCCCGCAGCCTAAGAGTGTCACAGATTCGACTGAAGTCGAAGTCCCAGCCGTAATCGACTTGACAATGGAGGTTTTGGTCATCACTCCCGACTGGACAGTGCCATACATTGCGTATATCCTTAGGAAGGAACTCCCAGAGGATGAAGAGGAGGCTCGACAGATCGTCCGTCGATCCAAAGCCTTTACTGTGATAAGGGGACAACTGTTCAGAGAAAGTGTAGCTGGAGTCAGCCAGAAATGCATAACACCAGAAGAAGGTCGAGTGATCCTCAACGACATCCACTCGGGGACCTGTGGCCACCATGCGTCCCCTCGGACCATTGTGGCCAAAGCATACCGAGCTGGATTTTATTGGCCACAAGAAAATGAGATGGCGAAAGATATAGTCGACAAATGTGAAGGCTGCCAGTTCTACTCCAATATGTCCCACAAGCCTGCGTTAGCCCTGAAGACCATTCCACTCGTCTGGCCTTTTGCTGTTTGGGGGTTGGATATGGTTGGACCCTTGAGGACCGGTAGGAGCAGATTCACGCATGTGCTTGTAGCAGTCGACAAGTTTACCAAATGGATTGAAGCCAAGCCCATCAAGAATCTTGAAGCCAGCACCGCCGTCAGCTTCATCAGAGAGTTGACGTTCAGATATGGGGTTCCGCATAGTATTATCACCGACAATGAATCGAACTTCAATTCTGATGAGTTCAGATCTTTCTGTGCTTCCCAAGGTACTCGAGTCGACTACGCTTCGGTTGCCCACCCCCCAGTCGAATGGACAAGCAGAAAGAGCAAATGGCTTGATTCTCAAAGGACTGAAACCCCGATAGATGCATTATCTCAAACATGAAGTAGGCGCCTGGGTTGATGAACTTCCATTAGTTCTTTGGGGATTGAGGACAACTAACAATTGGTCGACTGGCCGAACTCCATTTTTCTTGGTCTATGGAGCTGAAGTTGTTCTACCGAGTGACTTGCTTCACAATGCACCCCAAGTCGAGCTTTTCTCTAAAGATGAAGCATAAAAGGCCCGACAAGACGCAGTCGATCTCCTAGAGGAGGAAAGAGAGATGGCCTTAATCCGGTCGACCATTTATCAGCAAGACTTGTGTCGATTCCACGCCAAAAACGTGAGGGGTCGAGCCTTTTAAGAGGGAGACTTGGTTCTTCGAGTGGATCGTGAAACCACACAAGCTCGCCCTCGCTTGGGAAGGTCCTTCATCATCACCAGAGTTCTCCACAATGGAGCATACCATCTTTACAATGTCGAGCATCGGAAAAGGCAGGCTGCGGGCTTGGAATGCGAGAGCTGCTCCGCCCCTTTATACTTAAGTACTCATTACGATGAGATGTAATAAGAAATACATTTGTAGTTTGTTTATCAAAGACAAGAGCTTTACGATCTTCTTAAACGATTGTTGTTGCTTATGTTTGTGTTTCAAATCCCCGATGCGTGACTTAGCCGAATTAAACTTCGCCTAAGTTTGAAAAATCCTACCGAGTGATGACCAAGCCTCTCACTCGGGAGCTTAGCCGCGAATCCGTTTCGCATAAGTTTGAAAAATCCTACCGAGTGATGAGCAAGCCTCTCACTCGGGGGCTTAGCTGCAGTCCAGTAGTCGCCTAAGTTTGAAAAATCCTACCGAGTGGTGAGCAAGCCTCTCACTCGGGGGCTTAGCCATGATCCAAGACTACGCCTAAGTTTAAAAATCCCACCGAGTGGTGAGCAACCCTCCCACTCGGGGCTTAAGCTGCAGTCCAGTACTCGCCTAAGTTTGAAAAATCCTACCGAGTGGTGAGCAACCCTCCCACTCGGGGGCTTAGCTACAGTCCAGTACTCGCCTCAGTTTCAAAAATCCTACCAAGTGGTGAGCAACCCTCCCACTCGGGGGCTTAGCTGCAGTCCAATACTCGCCTAACTTTGAAAATCCTACCGAGTGGTGAGCAACCCTCCCACTCGGGTGACTTAGCTGCAGTCCAGTACTCGCCTAAGTTTGAAAAATAATACCGAGTGGTGAGCAACCCTCCCACTCAGGGGGCTTAGCTGCAGTCCAGTACTCGCCTAAGTTTGAAAAATCATACCGAGTGGTGAGCAACCCTCCCACTCGGGGGCTTAGCTGCAGTCCAGTACTCGCCTAAGTTTAAAAAATCCTACTGAGTGGTAAGCAACCCTCCCACTCGGGGGCTTAGCTGCATTCCAAGATGCTACTAATTTTAAAAAATCCTCTTGAGTGGTGAGCAACCTCCCACTCGGGGCTTAGCTGCAGTCCAAGACTCACCTAAGTTTGAAAAATCCTGCCGAGTGGTGAGCAACCCTCCCACTCGGGGCTTAGCTGCAGTCCAAGACTACCTAAGTTTAAAAATCCCTACCGAGTGGTGAGCAACCCTCCCAAGCGGGGCTTAGCTGTAGTCCAAGACTAGCCTAAGATTGAAAAATCCTCCGAGTGGTTAGCAACCCTCCCACTCAGGGCTTAGCTGCAGTCCAAGACTCACCTAAGTTTAAAAAAATCCTACCGAGTGGTGAGCAAACCTCCCACTCGGGGGCTTAGCTGCAGTCCAGTACTCGCCTAAGTTTGAAAAATCCTACCGAGTGGTGAGCAACCCTCCCACTCATGGGCTTAGCTGCAGTCCGGTACTCGCCTAAGTCTGAAACCCATACCTATCCGCAAGGACGATGAGGTACAGGTCGACTGCAACCTTCTCCTTCGGAGCTGCGCCACAAGTACAACGTGCACTCCAACCCTATCCGCAAGGACGACGAGGTGCAGGTCGACTACAACCTTCTCCTTCGGGGCTGCGCCACAAATATAACGTGCGCTCCATCCCTATCCGCAAGGACAACGAGGTGCAGGTCGACTAGAACCTTCTCCTTCGGAGCTGGGCCACAAATACAATGTGCGCTCCATCCCTATCCGCAAGGACGACAAGGTGCAGTCGACTGCAACCTTCTCCTTCAGAGCTGCACCACAAGTACAACGTGCGCTCCATCCCTATCCGCAAGGACGACGAGGCGCAGGTCGATTGGAGTCTCCACTTCAGAGCTGCATCTCAAACACAAAGGTCATTCCAAATGAAGAACAAATTCCACTCGAAGGCAATCGCAAGCATATCCAGAGATAAATCAAGTTCAGATAAATCCTAAAGTTCAAGACCACGGATCAAAGTACTCGGGCATTCAACGCGAAGGAGTTTAACGACTACGAAAATCACTCGGCATCCCGAGGCAAATTTAAGGTGGAGCATAAAAGTTTGTTCACTCCGCAAGAGGAGGGTCGCGTGCTCGGTTTAATTCGCCCGAGTCAATTCCGTCGGCAATCCGAGTGGCGGCAGCAATGAAAGTCTCCATGAAGGATTGGAAATCATGCTTCTTGGTGTTGGCAACCTTGATCGCTGCCAGCTTCTCTTCTCGCGCTTCCTTGCAATGGACACGAACCAAAGACAGAGCCACATCAGCACCGCACCGGGCAGAAGACTTCTTCCATTCTTGCACTCGACCGGGGACTTCATTAAGTCGAGTCATCAGAGACTCGAGGTCATTCTGGAGCGTTGCCCGGGCCGTAGTGCTGTGTCTATCCGCGACATTGCGACCTTCAGTCGAGCAAGATAATCAACAACACCACCGATGCGAGATTCCAGTCGGAGCACATTCATGGCAGCTTCATCCTTCACTGGAGAGTTGATGGGGTCCATGCTTGGTTCAATTCGCCCGGTCTCTTCCTCGAAGTCCCGGCAAAACTCTGCATGCACAATTCAAGGGTGAGTCAATGGTTATATGCCGAGTCGACGAGAATAAACTAGTCGGATCAAAGAAAATACCTTCAAGCATGACGAACAACTTCTTAGCAAGGCTTCTCAGATAACTCTCCAGATCGTTCCTCCTGCGGCAATACCTTCCATCTTCTCGTTCAGATTGACCTTGTCCTTCTTCAAGCGAGTTACTTCCTTATTGGGTTCGTCCAGAGCAGCTTTTAGCTTGGCGTTTTCTTCCTCCAATTTGCCGATTGAAGCCAACTTCTGTTCAGCTAGAGCGGTTTTCTCATCAGCTTTTTTCTGCGCGGCCGCCAGATCTTGATCCTTTTTCGCCAGAGCTTGGTTCAATTTATCTGAAAGAAATAATGCTTGATTCAGAAAAAGCAGAATGAAATCCAGTTCAGGGATAAATCTGTTGACAAGTCTTTCATACCAGCGGAGTCATCCTTGGCCTTATGCAGATCTGTATTCGCCAGCTCTAGATCGAGGTTGAATTGAATCTGCTGCTTCTAATGGTCAGCGAAACGAGCTCCAAGGTCACAAGATTTCTGCAACCGAAGAACAAGTCAGTGGACAGGTGAAAAGATTGGTTATTTCGGAGAGATAAAAGGTTAAAGCCAACAAATTCTAAGACTACTGCTGAATCAAACATCCAACAGTAGTCTCGGGGACTACACCCAATGGGTGCACTTAGCGTGCCCCCACTGGTTCAGTTTACACTCGACAAGTCCTGTCCAGCACGAGTGCAAAAAAAATAAGGTTACTCTCAGACCACAGTCAACTGCCCGCAGTCGACCACGGTCTCGGGGACTACACCCAGTGGGTGCACTCAGCGTACCCCCACTGGCTCAGATTCCACTCGTCATGGTCCGTCCAGGCCGAGTGAAGAAATTCCGATACTCATACCACAGTCGACTGCCCGCAGTCAATTATGGTCTCGGGGACTACACCCAGTGGGTGCACTCAGCGTGCCCCCACCGATCAAAAGGTTCAATCGAAAACAACATAGTCAGCTCAAAGTAGGAGTTTGTTCAGTAACAAAACAAAACACCCAGTGGGTGTACAGATGCAAGGCACAGACAGATGCAGAGATCCTTTGAAAGAAAGTTTTCAGGTGCCATATCCTAAACAGAACAAGCCGGAAAGAGTCATCGACGATCCGCTAACTCGACGTTGCTCGAGAGCGGTAGCCGCATCATAAGCAGCTTGGCTGGCTTCCCGCACCATCTTCATTATCTCCATCATAATGCCCGCTTGGCGTATAGCCTCTTTTGCAGCGCCCACCTGGTCCTCTAGGACGTGATGCGCAGCAAAAATGGATGGTGGGTCGACAGGAGTCTGTGCGGCTGACGATGAAGGCTGAGCACTTTCGGCAATGGGATGGCGAAGGAGACGGAAGTCCGATTGGCATTGCCGGCATCCTGAATTACCGGTTCCGCCATCGGCGTCGACTGAGGCGTCTTGCCAGCGGACGTTTTCCTCTTTCTTCTTCCCAAGGGCGTCTGTGGCTCGTCCTCGTCATTGTCGGGGAGGTCAATGACGTTGAGAGCTGTAAAAAGATCAGTCGCCAAAAGTTGATCACCAGATTGGGTATATCACAGTTCAATCGACAAAGCGAAGACAAAATCATGAAGATTGTACCCGGATTGGAGGTGACCGCATCTTCCATTTCCTCATCCTCGTTTTTATATGCAGAGGTCCCAGAGGTAGCGACACTGCCAGTTTCAAGATTCATTCGGTCAAACCAAGGGAAAAATAAACAACACATAACGTCGAGTAAAAGTGAAAGAAGAACACTCACGCAGAAGCAACATGAACGTCAATTTTGATTTTCGGCAGCGCCTTCCGAGTCTTCTGCACTACAACCTTGGACTGCTTTGGGGCCTTTTCAGTTGGTGCCGGAGAGGACGTCTGAGGACGCTTTGACGACTGCCCAGTCTGAATGGTCGCCTTGTCACGGGCGCTCACCGGATCATGAGTAAGCTTGGATCGTCTTTCCCTCCGGGGAGGAGAGTCGACCTCTTCTTCGTCACTCGGGTCGTCGCTCTCCTCGTCCCCCTCTCCGCCGGAATGCCACTCGTCGCTTTCACCTCCGCTTGCCTCCCCCTTCGGGTCCTGTTCCTGCTCTCCGTTGGGCATCGAATACATTTCAGTAAGGGCCTAGAAGAAAACAAGCAAGACAAAGTCAGTCGGTGAAGCATAAACAGCTACATGTTAAATCAAGATGACATTCGGGAATTCAGAATTGGACCTTGTCTGGTTCGTAGGATTGGTCAAGTGGAGGGATTCTCCTGGCCCCTCTGGGGTTATCCTTGTTGCCAGTGATACTCCTCAACCACTTCTCCACCGTATCCTCGTCGACTTCTTATGGGTGCACCCGAGTGGAATCTTCAATGCCCGAGTACATTCACATCGGATGGTCGTGGGCTTGAAGTGGCTGAATGCGTCGTCTGAGGAAGACTTCCAGCAGATCCATTCCAGTTACACCCTCACGGATGAGATGGACCACTCGCTCAACCAGCACTTTCACCTCCGCTTTCTCCCCTGGAGTAACTTTCAAGGCGGAGGGCTTCTCTACGCGAGCCATAGAAAAAGGAGGAAGTCCAGTCGACTGGCCTGGATTCGGCTGGTCTTTGCAGTAAAACCAGGTCGACTGCCACCCTCGGACCGACTCAAGAAGAATTATGGCTGGGAAAGAGCTCTTACCCCTCATATGAATCCCAAGACCCCCACACATCTAGATCACTTGGGTCCTCTCATCACTCGGGTTGGCCTTTTTTACCGACTGGAAGCAACACGTAAAAATGTGCTTGAAGAGACCCCAGTGTGGTCGACAACCCAAGAAGTTTTCGCACAGAGACGCGAAGGCAGCAAGATACACGATGGTGTTGGGGGAAAAGTGATGAAGTTGTGCTCCAAAGAAATTCAAGAAAGCTCAGAAAAAGGATGCAGAGGCAAAGAAAATCCACGGTCGATATGAGTGGCGGGAGGACGCACTCACCCTCCCGCGGTCGAGGTTCAGTCTCACCCTCCGGGAGCCGCGCAGATTCGTGAGGAATCAGCCCCTCTTCCATAGATCGTCGAGGTCGTCCTGGCGGATCATCGACTGGATCCAGTCGCCCTGGATCCAGCTGCGCGGCAAACCGGACCTCGACGAGGATCCACCCCGGCTGGACTTCTTCCCCTTCGCCTTCACCTTCGCCTTCTTCGCGCGCTCCAGAGCCACCGTCTTGTCTTTCCCCATCGCAATGGATGGAGCTCGAACGGAGCGGCGGCGCTGGGGCAGGAGCGGGCGCAGTGGGGAAAGCTGAGGAGGAAGAAGAAGAATGAGGGCGCACTGTTCAAAAACCCCGGTCCGGCGCCTTATATGGGGTTGCTTCCGAGTGACTGACATGTAGGCCCGGGCGATCTTATCAAATCCCCGCAGTCAACAGTACGCGATCGTGGCAAAAAAGGCGGCACAGAAATCGAGGCGGCCTTGCCTTATCCGCCCGACATCATGCGGCCTCCTCCGCCTCGCGCTTCCTGAAATTGATCCCGCGAGATCCATGGACAACAGAACAACTTGTCGATGTAAGATCTCCTCCATATTAGCACTCGGAGCTCTTCCAAATAAAGTTCACTTGACAAAACCAGGAAAAATGGATCAAGGCGATTGAAAGAAGTTGGTGTCATCACCTCGGTTCGTTGATCCAAAACAAGACACACCGGCCTTGAAAAATGAGTCAGAAGTATTTTCAACTCCTTCTCCATTCAAACCCTGATCCATTCGGGGGCTAATGATGAGGATATGTACCTAGGGTAGGGTCACAGGCCTGACCTAAATACCCTCCCCAAGGACATCACCCCAAAGTCAGAAGCATTCAAAGAAGAGTCATCATCCACTTGACCATGAAGCGTTCCACTCGGAAGACTCGAAGTCACTCGACCATGGAGACTGTCACTCGATCGCCAGAAGATCTGAAGCCACTCCATACTGCAACGGTCGGACATTATGTCGCAGCTTTAATGGTCATTATGTCTCTTTATTACTAGCGTTACCAATAACGCCCCCCTCTTGATGTACCTTAAACCCCTTGTAACGTGGGCTGATCGGGGTCCCGGCGCACTCTATATAAGCCACCCCCCTCCACATGCACAAGGGTTCTCACCCCCTGTAACACACACGCATATAATCCAGTCGACCGCCTCCGGGCACCAAATCGTAGGGCTGTTACATCCTCCGAGAAGGGCCTGAACTCGTAAAACTCGTGCGCACAACTTCTCCATAGCTAGGATCTTGCCTCTACAACCCTACCCCCTATTCTCTTTGTCGGGACTTAGAACCACGACACCCAGATTCATAAAATGGCTTGAGGCCATTAAATCTGAGATGGGATCAATGTATGAGAACAAAGTGTGGACTTTGGTTGACTTGCCCAATGATCAGCAAGCCATTGAAAATAAATGGATCTTCAAGAGGAAGACATACGCTGATAGTAGTGTTACCATCTACAAAGCTAGACTTGTCGAAAAAGGTTTTGACAAAGTTCAAGGTGTTGACTACGATGAGATTTTCTCGCTCGTAGCGATGCTTAAGTCTATCCGAATCATGTTAGCAAATTGCCACATTTTATGAAATTTGGCAAATGAATGTCAAAACTACATTCGTTAATGGATTTCTTAAAGAAGAGTTGTATATGATGCAACCAGAAGGTTTTGTCGATCCTAAAGGCGCTAACAAAATGTGCAAGCTCCAGCGATCCATCTATGGACTGGTGTAAGCATCTCGGAGTTGGAAGATACGCTTTGATGAGTTGATCAAAGCATATAGTTTTATACAGACTTGCGTGAAGCCTGTATTTACAAGAAAGTGAGTGGAAGCACTGACATTTCGATAAGTATATGTGAATGACATATTGTTGATCGGAAATAATGTAGAATTTTCTGGAAAGCATAAAGGAGTATTTGAAAGGAGTTTTTTCAAAGTAAGACCTCGGTGAAGCTGCTTACATATTGAGCATCAAGATCTATAGAGATAGATCAAGAGGCTTGATAAGTTTTTTTCAATGAGTACATACCTTGACAAGATTTTGAAGTAGTTCAAAATGGAATAGTCAAAGAAAGAGTTCTTGCCTGTGTTACAAGGTGTGAAATTGAGTAAGACTTAAAGCCCGACCATGACAAAAGATAGAAAGGGAATGAAAGTCATTCCCTATGCCTCAGCCATAGGTTCTATAAAGTATGCCATGCTGTGTATCAGATCTATTGTATACCCTACAATGAGTTTGGCAAGGGAGTACAATAGTGATCTAGGAGTAGATCACTAAACAACGGTCAAAATTATCCTTAGTGGAATAAGCATATGTTTCTCGATTATGGAGGTGACAAAAGGTTAGGTAAGTAAAGGGTTACGTCGATGCAAGTTTTGACACTGATCCAGATGACTCTAAGTCTCAATCTGGATACATATTGAAAGTGGGAGCAATTAGCTAAAGTAGCTCCGTACAAAGCATTGTAGACATAGAAATTTGCAAAATACGTACGGATCTGAATTTGGCAGACCCGTTGACTAAACTTCTCTCACAAGCAAAACATGATCACACCTTAGTACCCTTTGGGTGTTAATCACATAGCGATGTGAACTAGATTACTGACTCTAGAAAACCCTTTGAGTGTTGGCCACATGGCGATGTGAACTATGGATATTAATCACATGGTGATGTGAACTATTGGTGTTAAATCACATGGCGATGTGAACTAGATTATTGACTCTAGTGGAAGTGGGAGACTGAAGGAAATATGCCCTAGAGGCAATAATAAAGTTGTTACTTATATTATTCATGCTGGAATTGTATTAACCGGAAACTTAGTACATCTGTGAATACATAGACAAACAGAATGTCACTAGTATGCCTCTACTTCACTAGCTCGTTGAATCAAAGATGGTTAAGTTTCCTAACCATAGACATGAGTTGTCATTTGATTAACGAGATTACATCATTAGAGAATGATGTGATTGACTTGACCCATTCCGTTAGCTTAGCACTTGATTGTTTAGTATGTTGCTATTGCTTTCTTCATGACTTATACATGTTCCTATGACTATGAGATTATGCAACTCCCGAATACCGGAGGAACACTTTGTGTGCTACCAAAGCGTCTAACGTAATCGGGTGATTATAAAGGTGCTCTATAGGTGTCTCCGATGGTGTTTGTTGAGTTGGCATAGATCGAGATTAGGATTTGTCACTCCGATTGTAGGAGAGGTATCTCTGGGCCCTCTCGGTAATGCACATCACTATAAGCCTTGCAAGCAATACAACTAATGAGTTAGTTGCGGGATGATGCATGGCAGAACGAGTAAAGAGACTTGCCGGTAACGAGATTGAGCTAGGTATTGAGATACCGACGATCGAATATCGGGCAAGTAACATAACGATAACAAAGGGAACAACGTATTTTGTTATGCGGTTTAACCGATAAAGATCTTCGTAGAATATGTGGGAGCCAATATGAGCATCCAGGTTCCGCTATTTGTTATTTACCAGAGACGAGTCTCGGTCATGTCTACATAGTTCTCGAACCCGTAGGGTCCGCACGCTTAACGTTCGGTGACGATCGATATTATGAGTTTATGTGTTTTGATGTACCGAAGGTAGTACGGAGTTCCGGATGAGATCGGGGACATAACGAGGAGTCTCGAAATGGTCGAGACGTAAAGATCGATATATCGTACGACTATATTTGGACATCGAAAAGGTTCCGAGTGATTCGGGTATTTATCGGAGTACTGGAGAATTACGGGGCCGGGGAGTATATGGGCCTTATTGGGCTTTAGGGGAAAGAGAGAGGCTGCGCCCCCAAGGCCTAGTCCGGGTGGACTATGGGGAGGGGCGGCGCCCCCTCCTTCCTTCTCTTCTCTTTTCCCTTTCCTTCTCTCCTACTCCTACTACATGGAAGGGGGGGGGCATCCTACTCCCCGTGGGAGTAGGACTCCCCAGGGCGCGCCATAGTAGAGGGCCTGCCCTCCCCCTCCTCCACTCCTTTATATACGGGGAAGGGGGCACCCCATGGACACACAAGTTGATCAGTTGATTTTAGCCGTGTGCGGTGCCACCCTCCACCATAATCCACCTCGGTCATATCGTAGTGGTGCTTAGGTGAAGCCCTGCGTCGGTAGCATCATCATCACCATCAACACGTCGTCGTACTGACGGAACTCTCCCTCGAAGCTCTGCTGGATCAGAGTTCATGGGACGTCACCGAGCTGAACGTGTGCTGAACTCGAAGGTGTCGTGCGTTCGGTACTTGGATTGGTCGGATCGTGAAGACGTACGACTACATCAACCGCGTTCTCATAACGCTTCCGCTTACGGTCTACGAGGGTACGTGGACGACACTCGCCCCTCTCGTTGCTATGCATCACCATGATCTTGCGTGTGCGTAGGAATTTTTTTGAAATTACTATGTTCCCCAACAGATACTCCCATTACGACCAGCCTTAGCCTCATCGACAATTCTACTGTGGACCTGGGACACAAAGCTAGACCTCGCGTTGAAGATCCTTTTTTTCCTTCCAAATGCACCATGAGACGAGGAGGCGGGTTGACTTCCACATGGCCCTACAACTCCTTGGCAACGACCTGGTCTGCAATATGAATCGTGACTTGATGTAGTTGTCGACCGTCATGTCCAGGTCCAAGAAAGGTTGCATCAGTGATTGTGTTGTCTTGGTCCAGAGCTGCACTGATACCACTTGATGTGACGGTGGCCCAATCTTTCGATGAGAGTGGGGATAACTATGGATTTGGTGGATTTTGACCTTGATGATCCAGCTATACCCATTGCACGATATGCCTCGACAATCGTTAAACCAATCTTCTATGGTTATTTGCCGTAGGCACGATCAACCTGAACAACGACTCTCGCGTCCCTCGCGGACGACTCGGGGGGATCCAACCGCCATCGCTAGCGACTCCTCCCGTGCCTCTTCCTCCCCTCCGCCGCCGTAGGTGGTCGGCGTCGGATTAAGCCTGTGCGTGCGACGCAGTGGCGGAGGGCCTCTCCCCTCTCCCCCGGATCTATGGGTGGCGTGGGCGCCCAGATCTGCGGATGTCCGGCCCCCACTTCGGCCCACGGCGGCGCGATGCGGCGGCGCCTATGGTGGTGCTGATGGGAATCGGCCGGCTGCACAGGGGGCGCCGGTGGCCGCGGCTTCGACCCCATGGCTGAGTGGCGGCGCGCCAATTGGTCTGACCGGTTCCGGCCCATCCCAAATCTGGTGACTACCGGACATTGCGGGGGGGGGGGAGGGGGGACGGCCCGGCGTGGCTGGCAATCTAGACATGGTGGTGTCGGCGGCTCGCCGGTGTGCCGGAGCTCCAGGGGTATCATCATCTCCGACTCGATCTGCTCCGGTTCGTGCTAGCTCCGGTACAGGGAGACCGTTGTCAACTCCCGGTGCTGGCTGCATGGATCTGGCGGCGCCGGCTGGATCCTTTTGGTCTAGTCTCCGACAGAGAAGGCGGCGGTCTGTGCACAAGAAGCTGGACGGAGTTCTTCGAACAGGTCTAGGTGAAAACCTGCTCTTGGCTAGATGCCAAAGCCGGCGGTGGCGGCCTTCTGACGTCATTCCCTTATTGAAGGCATCCCGATGGAGAAGTTCTAGACTACTATCGGCTACCTCCGAGGGAAACCCTAGATCGACAGATCATAATACGGCGGCGTGATTGTGTCGTTTCCCCCTTGGGGGCGTCTTTCTTGGGGGTGTACGCGGGCTCGAGGGACCCGGTGGACGACGTCTTTGGTGGAGCGTGTCGGATTTCGGGTTCCGACAGACCCTCTAGGTTCGAACTCTGGGGTGCACGCGGAGATCTCACCTCCAACCTACCTACACCTCGTCGCCTCGCAAGGATCTAAACTACACAAAGAACAACACAAGGGACACAAGGTTTAAACTGGTTCGGGCCACCATTGTGGTGTAATACCCTACTCCAATGTGTGGTGTGGTGGATTGCCTCTGGGGCTGATGATGAACAATACAAGGAAGAACAGCCTCACGAGGGTCTGTTCTTGGCTGGTGCGATGAACTGCTAGGGGGATTTCAGTCGCTTCTCCCTCTCTCTTTCTTACTCCCTTTCTGTTCTGATCCGACCTCTCTCTACCCTGTGGGTGGCTAGTCCTATTTATAGATAGAGGCCCTGGGCCTCTTCCCAAATATTGAGCGGAAGGGCGCCAACAATTGGCCATTTTGAAGGGGAACATCTAGTACACTTATCCTGACTAAAGTCGGTCCTCGCCTGCCAAAGGCTCTGACGATGACGCCGCTTGGGCTCCACGATGACCTCCTTCCTGCCGCTCAGCTGGTCTTGGTCTTATTGCACCGAAATTGTTGCCTTTGCTTGATGCTCTCGCCTGCGCTTGCCTCCTTTGCACCAAAGAGGAAATGAGGACATTGCACGGGCTGGCGCCCGACTGGCGCCCTTGGTCGTCATGGCTTGCGTCATGGGCACCTCGTGAGGTACCCCGCCTTGATCTCTCCGCCTCCTCATGAGCCCGGCTGACGAGGCCGTGCTCGAGGAAGCTTCCTGTCGTCCGCCTCATGAGGCTTGGCCTCGCGAGGGTCTTGAGCTTGTGCCGATGAAGATGGGGCCGTCTTGGGCCACCCCTTGAGCCACGCCGCAGTCAGCAGTGCAGGCAAGTCTGGGTACCCCGTTCCCTGTAACACCGATCGTAGCCCCCAGCCCAAAGGCGCGCTGGACTTAGCTTAGAAGAGAAGCGAAGGGCAAGTGCGAGCGCCAAGCAGTTCTAACATCCTGCGGCCTTGGGCGCCGCGTGGCGGTTGATTGGACATGGGCGTCCCCACTTCCCCACGATGCCTCGGCAACTGCACGAATTGACAAGTCCCTGCATGCAAAGCGGGTCATGATTACCTGTGATCGTGGAGGTCGACGGTTTGCCTTCTCCGACTATAAGTACGGAACGGCGCGTGCCCTTCCAGTCCATCTCTTCTTGCTTCACCTTCTTCTCCATGGCTCCGTCGAAGAGGTTCTCGGCCGCGGAGAAAGTAAAGGCCCGCCAGGTGGAGCCTGACTCTCCCCCAGCCAAGCGCGGTCGGGGCCGTCCTCGCAAGCACCATGTGGCTCCCGTAGTGGCTTCCCGCGGCCGTGGAGGCGATCTCCATGGCGGCAGGCGTCGAGCTGTTGATGGGGCGCTTCTGCCGCTGACCTCCTAGGCCGCGCTTCCACTCGGTAGAGGTGCTGCCGGAGTTTGTCGTGCTCGGTGGAGCCGACCAGCACCTGGCTCCAGCTTCCCCGCTTCCTTTTAGTTGAACTTCCGGTCGGCGCCCCGGGCGGCCTTTGGCTCCAAGCGGACGGTTGCTGCAGTCGGGCCTCCTGCGCTTCGCTGGAGGTCTCTGCCGTCGGGAGCGTGGTCCTGACCCGCGGCTGGCAAACATTTGCCCGCGCGCGTGGTCTAAGCCGGCGGTGCACCCTGCACTTCAAGTTCGACGGCGATGCCACCCTCTACGTGAGGGTGTTCGGGGAAGACGGTCGCCGCGCTGGGTGCTGCCCCGAGGATGACGACCACGGCCGTGGGCCTAGCCCCGGCGACGACCGGGATGAAGATGACAACGCGCGCGTGATCGGCGGCGCTCGGGGCTTGTCGAGCTTCGGCGACTCTTCTTCGGACAGCGACTCCTCCAGCGGTGGCCACGACCAGCCTCCGCGCCGCCGGGCCCGCCTGGAGGGAGGTAACGTGTCACGCCCAATATGCGACCCTATCCAAAAGGAACTCGACGGTCCCACCAAGGATAGACCCGCATATTGAAACGCTTTTGCAAGGTGGATATCATTACATCAATATTACATAATACATAGGGATACATACATAAGGCACAAATGCCACAAGTATACATCAACATCATAAACAAGATCAACATCCGACTACGGATGAAACATAAACAAGCTCAAACGACATCCACCACCTTTAGCCAGGCTGCCGACCTGGAACCTATCCCTGATCGAAGAAGCGTAAGAAGAACTCCAACACAAATAAACATCGCTCTCACGCCATGATCATCGCAAAACCTGTACACCGCAACTGGTGGTGTAGTAATCTGTGAGCCACGAGGACTCAAAGCAATCCCATTACCATGGGTATCAAGACTAGCAAAGCTTAAAGGGAAAGGAAAGGGTAAAGTGGTGAGGTGGCAGCAGCGACTAAGCATATATGGTGGCTAACCTACGCAAATGAGAGCGAGAAGAGAATCAAAGGAACGGTCGTCAACTAGTATTGATCAAGAAGTGATCCTGAACACCTACTTACGTCAGACATAACCCAAGAAAACCGTGTTCTCCTCTCGATCAACCCGAAAAAGAGACACTCACGGTTACGCAGACTGTTGGTGTATTTTAATTGAGATCAACTTCGGGTTTTCTACAATCGGACATTAACAAATTCCCATCTGCCACATAACCGCGGGCACGGCTCTCGAAAGTTTATACCCTGCAGGGGTGTCCCAACTTAGCCCATGATAAGCTCTCGCGATCAACGAAGGAATAGACCTTCTCCCCGGGAAGCCCGATCAGTCTCGGAATCCCGGCTACAAGACATTTCACAGCAATAAAACAAGACCAGCAAAGCCGCCCGATGCGCCGACAATCCCGATAGGAGCTGCACATATCTCGTTCTCAGGGCAACACCGGATAAGCGAAGCGTCTGAACCGGCGTAACCCATGTTGCCAAGGGATGGTCCCAAGACGGTGCTCTAGTTTGGACCAACACTTAGACAAGCATTGGCCCGGGGCTGAATAAAGATGACCCTTGGGTTAATTACTCCCAAGGGAAATATAGGTGGTGGTGAGGCAAATGGTAAAACCAAGGTTGGGCCTTCTTTGAAAAGTCTTATTCAAAGCGAACTGTCAAGGGGTCCCATAAATCACCCGACCGCGTTAGGGACGCAAAATCCGGGAACATAATACCGATATGACGGAAACTAGGGCGGCAAGAGTGGAACAAAACACCAGGCATAAGGCCGAGCCTTCCACCCTTTACCAAGTATATAGATGCATTAATAATATAAGATATATTGTGATATCCCAACAAGTAAACATGTTCCAACAAGGAACAACATCTCCATGTCCAACAAGGAACAAACTTCATCTTCACCGCAACTAACAACGCTTATAAGAGGGGCTGAGCAAAGCGGTAACATAGCCAAACAACGGTTTGCTAGGAAGGGTGCAAAAGGTTAGAGGCTGACATGGCAATTTGGGATGGCTTGATAAACAGGTAATAGGTAGCGCAAAGATAGCGATAGAACGAATCAACTAGCATAGCAATGATAGTAGTGAGATCCAGGGTAGCGGTCATCTTGCCTGAAATCCCGCAAGGAAGAAGAACGAATCCATGAAGAAGATGAACGAGTCCATGAAGAAGATGAACGAGTCCATGAAGAAGATGAATGGATGAAGTCGAACCAAGCGTAGACGAACGAATCCTCACGATCGCAACGAAACAGGAACTAACAAGAAGAAGCACACAACATAGGTAAACACACCACACATGAACAAGGCATGATGCACAACAAGCATGATGCATGACAAAGCTACATGAAGCTACTCATGGCAAGAGATGATGCAAACAAGAGCAACACATCAAGGCAAGTTTAAATGAGGCCGGAAACAACATAGAACAATTCCGGTAAGTCCTCATATGCAAATTTCGAAATTGGTCCAGATCTGAATAACTTTATGTTCAAGTTGTTAAACAGCAATTTAAAATGCACCAAGATGATCTACACGAAATTCTAGTCAAGTTACATATAAAGTTCATTAGATTTGGAGCTACGGTCTAGAAGATATGAGCAAAACAAGTTAAACATGGCATTGATGCAAAATGCATCCAAACATCAAGCAAAACACCTCAAAACAAGTATGCAACATGATAATATGAAGCTACATGCAAAATCAAGCAAGTTTCATATAGAGACCACCCAAAACGGAGCAACGGATCAACACATACACCCTATACAAGTTAAGACAACAATCTGTCCAAAACAGCAAGTAGGCATATTGCAAGCATCAAAACAACATGCTACAGCACCCCAACATAATAACAAAAGGCAAGGGAATGATCTACAGGTAAAGCATTACAAAACATGAACAGTGAGCCATCTCCAGAAACAACTAGAACATGCTCAAAATGACATGGCAAGTTTGCAACTAATAACAGTTTCAGGCATTGGCAGAAATAACATCAGGTTGCAATGTTTAGAGCTATGGAACAACATGTTACAGGAACTTATCATGGAAAACAAGGGCATGGCATGAATCTACTCAAAGCATAGAACAAAAGTCCTTTAGTGACCATGAGCTAAAAAGGATCAGAAGATATGATGGCACCCATGTAAACATGGCAAGTTATATTACAGATTTAAACATGGCAGGAACAACAATAAGTAGGCATGTTGGTGAGCTTGAACCACTCACCACAGAGCAATACATGGCATGGCAAGGCAATCAACAGTAATAAGACATATTATAGAAGCTACACATGGTAATAACAACATCATAGCATACACGGATCAACTACAACAACCTTGGCAAAATTGAATAACATGTAAACAATCTGCCAGGAAACATTTTATAGCAAAAGTAGAGCTCGATTGACTCAAGCTATGTCACTCCATAATTGCAAACAAGGGCATGGATGGATAGAGCAAGACATGTATAACAAAACATCCTTACTGAAGTATCTCAAAATATGCATGGATCTCTCGGTAGCATCAAGTTAATATGGCATCAAAATAACAGCTAAACAGGGCTGAAATCAGCAACATCAGGACACCTACTTTGCATGCTTGTGCTAGTCACCACATAGATCACAAAAATACATGGCATACACCCCTGGAAAGATGGCATGGCATATTACAAAACACATGTAGGACTCCAATTCATAGGATGCACACGTTAATCATGGCAAAAATGACAAAAGTGCAAGTTCTGTTAAGAAACAGAAACTAACATCACATAGCACTCTTCTAACAGAATTTCGGGCATCAAGATGAGCTCAAATGAAAATGATGCAATGAGATGAAATGATCTACTCATCGAGACAAACATTTTGACATATTACACGCGCAAAACGGAGTTACGGATGCAGAGATATGATGCAATGAAAATGGCACAAAATATCACAATGCTCGGGACTTGGATGAAATTTAGAGGGGGGGAAGTCAACCCTTGGCACGGTTATCGATGCAGCGCCGGAACTTCGCCGGAATTGGGCGCTGCGGGGAGGGGGTAGGCCGGCGAGGAGCTCCCGGGCCGGATCTCGCCGGATCCGGCCGGCGGCGAGCCGGAGAGGCGACGGGGCGACGAGGGAGGCTGTCATGGCCACGGCTGGCTAGCGGCGCCGGGCCGGATCTAGCCGGGCGGCTCACGTGAGGAGGCGCGAGGAGCCGGGAGGCGAGGGCGCGCCGGCGCGACAGCGGCGGCGGGACGCGGCGCACCGCTGGCGGCAGGCGGCGGAGGGCGACGCCATGTGCAGACCAGCATGGCGCGGCCGGGCGACGGGCGCGGAGGCGGGCGAGGCGCTGGCCGGGCGAAGCTGGCGGGTTTCGTGCGGGCGCTGGCGGCGGCGGCGGGCGCCTGCCCCGATGAGCCTCAGGCCCGATCCGGTCCAGCGGGTCGGTCGCGGGCTGCGGAGGGTCATGGTGGAGGAGGGGCTGCGGGACGACGTGGCAGCCACATGGCGGGCGCCGGTTGGCCTCGGGCGGCGTCTGGCGGCGCGCCTAATGGCGACTTCGCCAAGTGGCGCGCCGAGGCGGTGGCCGGAAAACGGAGGAGGGCGGCGCTGATGATTGGGGCGCGGAAAACAAGGAGGAAGGTGGGAGAAGGCCGAAAATGGCATGGGGAGGTGTTTATATAAGGAATGGGGCTAGGGTTAGGTGTTTTGCTCCGTTTCGGACCGCTCGATCGCCATCGGATGGTTCCGGACGCGAGGAGAGGTGGGTTGGCCTAGGTGGGCTGCAAGTGACCGTCTAGAAGGCCTCGGGCGGAGAAGAGAGGGGAGAAGTGAGGCCGGGGACTGTTCAAGACCAAACGTCCGACGAGAATACCGCAACGATGCCGCTTATAAATTTAACGATTGGGCTATCAAACGAGCTCCGAATGCGACGAAACTTGACAGCGGTCTCACCGGTGGTATACCAAGGCCGCTTGACAAACCTCGGGCCATTCCGAGAACGCGTTTAACACCCGCACATGAAAAGAGGTAAAAGGGGCCGCCGGAGACATAGAAGCGCCCGGATTGCAAAACGGACAACGGGGAAAATGCTCGGATGCATGAGACGAACACGTATGCAAAATGAAATGCACATGATGACATGATATGAAATGCAGATGACGACATGGCAAGGTGCCACACGCAAGCAAATGACATGGCAACAACGACAAATAACTGGCAGACACCTGGCGCATCGAATCCGGGGCGTTACAACACTCCTCCACTAACAAGAGATCTCGTCCCGAGATCTTAGGACCGAGACGGAAGGGAAAAAGGATGAGGTGAAAACAAGAACAAAAGAGAGGATGAGCAAAGTCGAGAGCACTCGAGAAGAAGAGAGGAACAGCGAGAATCGAAATCTCACGGAATCGGATAGATTATGAAACAACTCGTTCTAACCGGAGTGGTTAGAATGAGAAAAGAAACGAATAAGACTGAAACGATTTAGGCAGCACACCGTTGAATATGGAAGGAAAAGAACACGAACTTCACAAGATGGAAATACACTTGACGACATGAACAAAGCGATGCCTCCGGAAAAATTGGAAGAATTGAAAAGAACTTAGAAGGAAGGATTGAATGGAGTTGTTGAGAAAATCAACAATGAAAAGAATAAGCTTGATGTGGACTTATGGAAAAACATCTCAAAATTATGAGGTGATAACCGACCACCAGCGGAAAAGATTAAATAGCTGAGAAGAACGAAGAAATGCAAAACTCCACTTCAAAAGAATACAGAGGATTAAAGGATACTTGAATTCCACCAACAAGAATCTTGATGAACTCTTGAAGAATGAATTAATTCATGAAGAACCACCATGAAGAACTCCGGTAACAAAAGGATGATGAGATAGAAAGAAGGATGAAAGAATAAGATCAGCCTTGCGGTGATTTAGACGGAGGTTCCGACGAGATGGTCGAGGAAAACTGAACTCCGGATAAGAAAAGATGGGAAACACTTGGAACTGAAATTTATTCATTTAAGAACAAACTCCGAAGAAAAGGATTAATCCCTGATGAAATAAGAATAAGATTTATTGTATGCTTATCCTTCATCAAATTAAATTGATGACAAGCAAAGGATTTGGCATGCAACTTATTCTTCTTGAAGAAGGATTGAGAAGGGATAGCACAGAACTTGAGAAAGTCTTCATGAATCACCGGTAGGATTGAAAAGAACGAATGGATTAAAATGATAAACAAGGAAAAAAGAATCTTGAACGAACCACCGTAAGAATTCGAAATGACTGACGAAAGAGAATGAATCACCGGGAAGAATTAGAAACCACGAAGATACTTGAGGGAATTAAAATGCAAGAGAACAAAGAGATCGCGAACTGATTGATGAATATTTGAATGAAGCACCGGAAGAATATTGAGATGAATGAAGTTGAAAACTTGGAACGAAGAAATATTCTGAAAAAGATGACCTCCGGATGATCGAGATGGAAAACAACTCCTGAAATACTCCGGATGTATGAAAAGAATTGCACAACTGGAAACAAATGGATAGGATAACATCGAGCTATCACCATGAATCTCCGGGAGAATGGACAAGATTTAAGAGAAACTGTACTTCAATCTTTAAATGATGACGAGAAACACCACCAAAACAACTGAGGTACTCCGGTAGAGTGAAAAGCAAAAGAGGTTGAGTCAACAATGAAATGGTTTGAAATTGATCTTGGAAAAGTACCTGACTGATGAAATTCATACTTACGTCAGACTCCGAAAAGAATTAGAGAATAGCTCCAGGGAAATTAGAAGAGTCAGGTAAGATCCTGGGAAAAGGCCTGTGGGTTAGGGCCCACTAAAAGAAAACACCGTTGGAAAGGGATGTTGAACAGATAGATGATGCACCGGAACAATTGAAATATTTGACTAAGGTGACAACCTCGAACTAATTCGAACACAGACGGATCTCTAGAGATGTCTTCAGCACTCCGGAAGGATAAACTGGCGAGAGGCGAACGAGCAAAGAGAACATTTGAGCCGAGGAAAAGAATATGATCAACACCGAAAAACTTGAATTGAGTGCACCGAAAAAGAAAAACTAGATGGAGAATGACGAACGAGACGAGAATTCACCAGTTGAAATGATTTAGGAAAAACCTGAAGAGGCTCCACACGAATGAAATTGATGGACGAGAGAGATTCAGGCTCCGGGAAGAAAAAGGGTGGGTGGGCGGGAAAACACAGGCAACTGGAAGGGGAAATCGACAAATATCTTGAAGAGAAAACGCCGGTTGAAGACATTGAGGAAAGAAAGCAAAGACTTCGCACGAGTAGAATGGATACTCGATTACGGACTCCGGTTCCGAGAAGAAGAACAGGGAGGGCGGGTGGGAAAAACAAGGACAACTTCAGACAAGGAAAAACAACGACGTCGGAGGAAGAACTGAGGAGTGAACTTGGCAAAGATGAAGAGACCCGAGTCAACTTGACGAGAAATGCACCGGATGAAAAGAGTTGAGGAACAACTACCGGAAAAAACCAACTGCGTGATCCTAAAGAAAATTTGAAGGGGAAGACAACTAATTCAAAACACCTACGTCAAGATTCCTTACCAGAGCGACGAAGGGGCTGAGGAGTAAAAAGAATTCCTACTCTCCGATATAACTAGACTCTGAAAATCAGTTTTCTTCTAGACTCAACATCGCCAAACTACACGATCAATCAAGGGGCTCCTAGGGTCGGTCGAGGCTCGATTACCAACTTGTCACGCCCAATATGCGACCCTATCCAAAGGAACTCGACGGTCCCACCAAGGATAGACCCGCATATTGAAACGCTTTTGCAAGGTGGATATCATTACATCAACATTACATAATACATAGGGATACATACATAAGGCACAAATGCCACAAGTATACATCAACATCATAAACAAGATCAACATCCGACTACGGATGAAACATAAATGTAAGCTCAAACGACATCCACCCTGCTAGCCCAGGCTGCCGACCTGGAACCTATCCCCTGATCGAAGAAGCAGAAGAAGAACTCCAACACAAATAAACATCGCTCTCATGTCATGATCATCGCAAAACCTGTACCTGCAACTGGTGGTGTAGTAATCTGTGAGCCACGAGGACTCAGCAATCCCATTACCATGGGTATCAAGACTAGCAAAGCTTAAAGGGAAAGGAAAGGGTAAAGTGGTGAGGTGGCAGCAGCGACTAAGCATATATGGTGGCTAACCTACGCAAATGAGAGCGAGAAGAGAATCAAAGGAACGGTCGTCAACTAGTATTGATCAAGAAGTGATCCTGAACACCTACTTACGTCGGACATAACCCAAGAAAACCGTGTTCTCCTCTCGATCAACCCGAAAAAGAGACACTCACAGTTACGCACGGTTGGTGTATTTTAATTGAGATCAACTTCGGGTTTTCTACAACCGGACATTAACAAATTCCCATCTGCCACATAACCGCGGGCACGGCTCTCGAAAGTTTATACCTGCAGGTGTCCCAACTTAGCCCATGATAAGCTCTCGCGATCAACGAAGGAATAGACCTTCTCCCGGAAGCCCGATCAGTCTCGGAATCCCGGCTACAAGACATTTCACAGCAATAAAACAAGACCAGCAAAGCCGCCCGATGCGCCGACAATCCCGATAGGAGCTGCACATATCTCGTTCTCAGGGCAACACCGGATAAGCGAAGCGTACAGGAACCGACGTAACCCATGTTGCCAAGGGATGGTCCCAATACGGTGCTCTAGTTTGGACCAACACTTAGACAAGCATTGGCCCGGGGGGCTGAATAAAGATGACCCTTGGGTTAATTACTCCCAAGGGAAATATAGGTGGTGGTGAGGCAAATGGTAAAACCAAGGTTGGGCCTTGCTGGAAAAGTCTTATTCAAAGCGAACTGTCAAGGGGGTCCCATAAATCACCCGACCGCGTTAGGGACGCAAAATCCGGGAACATAATACCGATATGACGGAAACTAGGCGGCAAGAGTGGAACAAAACACCGGGCATAAGGCCGAGCCTTCCACCCTTTACCAAGTATATAGATGCATTAATAATATAAGATATATTGTGATATCCCAACAAGTAAACATGTTCCAACAAGGAACAACATCTCCATGTCCAACAAGGAACAAACTTCATCTTCACCTGCAACTAACAACGCTATAAGAGGGGCTGAGCAAAGCGGTAACATAGCCAAACAACGGTTTGCTAGGAAGGGTGCAAAAGGTTAGAGGCTGACATGGCAATTTGGGATGGCTTGATAAACAGGTAATAGGTAGCGCAGCATAGCGATAGAAACGAATCAACTAGCATAGCAATGATAGTAGTGAGATCCGTAGAAGCGGTCATCTTGCCTGAAATCCCGCAAGGAATAAGAACGAATCCATGAAGAAGATGAACGAGTCCATGAAGAAGATGAACGAGTCCATGAAGAAGATGAACGAGTCCATGAAGAAGATGAATGGATGAAGTCGAACCAAGCGTAGACGAACGAATCCTCACGATCATAGAACGAAAGCAGAACTAACAAGAAGAAGCACACAACATAGGTAAACACACCACACATGAACAAGGCATGATGCACAACAAGCATGATGCATGACAAAGCTACATGAAGCTACTCATGGCAAGAGATGATGCAAACAAGAGCAACACATCAAGGCAAGTTTAAATGAGGCCGAAACAACATAGAACAATTCCTAGAAGTCCTCATATCCAAACTTCGACATTGGCCCAGCTCTGAACCACTTTCTGTTCAAGTTGTTAAACAGCAATTTAAAATGCACCAAGATGATCTACACGAAATTCTAGTCAAGTTACATATAAAGTTCATTAGATTTGGAGCTACGGCCCAGAAGATATGAGCAAAACAAGTTAAACATGGCATTGATGCAAAATGCATCCAAACATCAAGCAAAACACCTCAAAACAAGTATGCAACATGATAATATGAAGCTACATGCAAAATCAAGCAAGTTTCATATAGAGACCACCCAAAACGTAGCAACGGATCAACACATACACCCTATACAAGTTAAGACAACAATCTGTCCAAAACAGCAAGTAGGCATATTGCAAGCATCAAAACAACATGCTACAGCACCCCAACATAATAACAAAAGGCAAGGGAATGATCTACAGGTAAAGCATTACAAAACATGAACAGTGAGCCATCTCCAGAAACAACTAGAACATGCTCAAAATGACATGGCAAGTTTGCAACTAATAACAGTTTCAGGCATTGGCAGAAATAACATCAGGTTGCAATGTTTAGAGCTATGGAACAACATGTTACAGGAACTTATCATGGCAAACAAGGGCATGGCATGAATCCACTCAAAGCATAGAACAAAAGTCCTTTAGTGACCATGAGCCAAAAAGGATCAGAAGATATGATGGCACCCATGTAAACATGGCAAGTTATATTACAGATTTAAACATGGCAGGAACAACAATAAGTAGGCATGTTGGTGAGCTTGAACCACTCACCACAGAGCAATACATGGCATGGCAAGGCAATCAACAGTAATAAGACATATTATAGAAGCTATACATGGCAATAACAACATCATAGCATACACGGATCAACTACAACAACCTTGGCAAAATTGAATAACATGTAAACAATCTGCCAGGAAACATTTTATAGCAAAAGTAGAGCTCGATTGACTCAAGCTATGTCACTCCATAATTGCAAACAAGGGCATGTATGGATAGAGCAAGACATGTATAACAAAACATCCTTACTGAAGTATCTCAAAATATGCATGGATCTCTCGGTAGCATCAAGTTAACATGGCATCAAAATAACAGCTAAACAGGGCTGAAATCAGCAACATCAGGACACCTACTTTGCATGCTTGTGCTAGTCACCACATAGATCACAAAAATACATGGCATACACCCCTGGAAAGATGGCATGGCATATTACAAAACACATGTAGGACTCCAATTCATAGGATGCACACATTAATCATGGCAAAAATGACAAAAGTGCAAGTTCTGTTAAGAAACAGAAACTAACATCACATAGCACTCTTCTAACAGAATTTCGGGCATCAAGATGAGCTCAAATGAAAATGATGCAATGAGATGAAATGATCTACTCATCGAGACAAACATTTTGACATATTACACGCGCAAAACGGAGTTACGGATGCAGAGATATGATGCAATGAAAATGGCACAAAATATCACAATGCTCGGGACTTGGATGAAATTTAGAGGGGGGGAAGTCAACCCTTGCACGGTTATCGATGCAGCGCCGAACTTCGCGGAATTGGGCGCTGAGGAGGGGGTAGGCGGCGAGGAGCTCCGGCCGGATCTCGCCGGATCCGGCCGGGCGCGAGCCGGAGAGGCGACGGGCGACGAGGGAGGCCGCATGGCGGCGTCGGCTGCCGAGCGGGCGGCGCCGGGCCGGATTTAGCCGGGCGGCTCGCGAGGAGGCGCGGAGGAGCCGGGAGGCGCAGGGCGCTGCCGGGCGCGACAGCGGCGGCGGGACGCGGCAAGACCTGCTGGCGGCTGGCGGCGAGGGCGACGCCGCTGGCGCATCACCATGGCGGCGGCCGCGACGGGCGCGGAGGCGGGCGAGGCGCGGGGCCGGCGAAAGCGGGCGGGTTTCGGTGCGGGCGCTGGCGGCGGCGGCGGGCGCCGCCCTGGCGGGCTTCCCTGTGGCCCGATCCGTCCAAAGTGGTTTGCCGCGGCTGCGGAGGGCCGCGGTGGAGGAGGGGCTGCGGGACGACGTGGCCAGGCCACATGGCGGGCGCCGGTTGGCCCTGGCGGCGTCTGGCGGCGGCGCGCCCAATGGCGGATCATGAAGTGGCGCCGAGGGCGGTGGCGCGGAAAACGGAGGAGGGGCGGCGGGCTGATGATTGGGGGCGCGGAAAACAAGGAGGAAGGTGGGAGAAGGCCGAAAATGGCATGGGGAGGTGTTTATATAAGGAATGGGGCTAGGGTTAGGTGTTTTGCTCCGCTGACCGTTCGATCGCCATCGGATGGTTCCGACGCGAGGAGAGGTGGGTTGGCCTAGGTGGGCTGCAAGTGACCGTCTAGAAGGCCTCGGCGGAGAAGAGAGGGGAGAAGTGAGGCCCGGGGACTGTTCCGAAGACCGAAACGTCCGACGAGAATACCGGCAATGATGCCGCTATAAATTTAACGATTGGGCTATCAAACGAGCTCCGAATGCGACGAAACTTGACAGGCGGTCTACCGGTGGTATACCAAGGCCGCTTGACAAACCTCGCCATTCCGAGAACGTTTAACACCCGCACATGAAAAGAGGTAAAAAGGGGCCGCCGGGAGACATAGAAGCGCCGGATTGCAAAACGGACAACGGGGAAAATGCTCGGATGCATGAGACGAACACGTATGCAAAATGAAATGCACATGATGACATGATATGAAATGCAGATGACGACATGGCAAGGTGCCACACGCAAGCAAATGACATGGCAACAACGACAAATAACTGGCAGACACCTGGCGCATCGAATCCGGGGCGTTACATAACGGGTCTGCCCGCCGTTGCGCCTCAGTGAAGCGTGAGAGGGAGTCCGCGTGAGCTCCGGAGGCAGTTCGAGCCTTCGCCGCGAGTTGGTGTCAAACGAGCCGCGCTTGTTTTGTTCTTTTCCTTTTCCTACGCAAAGAGACAGTAGTGTAGGGCCCCGCGGGGGCGTGCTTGGACTGTTGCTGTTAATTATCGTACTGTTTCCGCTATTTCCGTATTAGGCTTTTGTGCCACACGCTGCTGGCGTAAAATTACTTAGCTTGGGGGCGACCTATCGCGGTCTTCGCCTCCCGAGGCCGAGGCCTCGTCGAACGCTTCATGCCCGCAAAGATTAGCCAGAGAGGTAGCTTCCGGCCTCAGTTGTGGAGGCGACCGACCCAGGTCCTGTGTTCGCGTCGCGGTGCCCGTGGGGCACGGACTGGAGGGGTTCTCCCGTAGTGGACCCGGTTAGGGAAGCCTCAAACAATAGAGCGAAGAAGGCAAAGATTCACAAGCCAAAGACAGAAACAACTTCAGTAAAACTTCAAATGGGAATGAACAAGCCAACTGCAGAAAGCAAATGAAAAAGCCGCGTCCGGCACCTAATCTAGTCTTCGACGTCTTCTCACCAGCGCGGAGCTAAGTGCTGCCACTGGGCATGGGAGGGAGCCCCAGGGCCTGAGGCCGGCGCTCCTGAGACTCCGGGGCGTGTACAACCCCAACTCATTATTACGTGAGAGTGTCACGGGCGGCGAGCTTCACAGGCATTGGCCTTCTTCACAGGCTCCGGGCCTTTCTTTAGGAGGCGAACTTCACAGGCGTTGGCCTTCTTCACAGGCTCCGGGCCTTTCTCAGAAAGATAAGCTTCACAGGCATTTGCCTTCTTCACAGGCTCTAGACCTTTTCCAAAACGCAACAACTTCACAGGCACCGGGCCTTTCTCAGAAAGTTAAGCTCCATAGGCGTTTGCCTTGTTCACAGGCACCAGGCCTTTCTCAGAAAGATAAGCTTCACAGGCGTTTGCCTTCTTCACAGGCACCGGGCCTTTCTCAGAAAGATAAGCTTCACAGGCGTTTGCCTTCTTCACGAGCACCGGCCTTTTTAGGGTAAAACCTCCGGAGGTGCTGGATGTTCCACGCGTTACGACGGGCACCCCTCCCGAGTCTCCAAGCGTGCGGAGCCGGGCTGAAACATGAACAACCTTGAACGGGCCGTCCCACATGGGAGAGAGCTTATGCAGTCCCTCCCTGGAGAGAACCCGTCTGAGCACGAGGTCCCCTACCTCAAGAGTCCTGGGGCGAATGTTGCGGCAGTGGTATCGCTTTAGTGCTTGTTGGTACCTCGCCGCTCGTAGCGCGGCTTCTCGACAATGCTCCTCCCCAAGCACGAGGTCCGTCCCCCGCATGGCGTCCTGCTGCGCCTCGTCGAACGCCAGGACCCGTGCGGAACGACGTCTGACCTCGTGAGGGAGGACCGCTTCAGCTCCATAGACCAGGAAGAACGGGGTCTCGCCAGTCGGCTTGGTCGCGGTCGTGCGGATGGACCACAACACGGACTGAAGCTCATCGTACCAGCCTCTGCCGCAAGCCTCCAGCTTCTTCTTGAAGGTCCTGGTATTGAGGCCCCTCAGGACCTCTGCGTTGGCCCGCTCGGCCTGACCGTTGCTCCGTGGGTGCGCTATCAAGCGTAGCATACCTGCGCCCCAAGGTTAGCACAAGATGTTTTGAAGAGGTTCTTGGTGAACTGCGAACCGTTGTCGGTGATGATGTAGTTCGGCACCCCGAACCGCTCACGATGCCCTTGATGAACTTGACCGCAGAGCTCGCGGGATGGTGCGACGGCTTCCACTTCAGCCCACTTGGTGAACTTGTCCATGGCGGCGTAGAGGTAGCGATAGCCTCCGGCACCGAGGGAACGGGCCAGGATATCCAGCCCCATCGCGAATGGCCACGAGAGGGGTATAGTTTGCGCACTCCCGCCGCCGATGGATCTGCTTGGCATGGAATTGGCAGGCCTCACAAGCCTTCACCAGTTCCACGACATCATTGAGCGCAGTGGGCCAATAGAATCCGCTGCAGAACGCCTTGCCAACGAGGGTCCGTGATGACGAACGATGCTCACAGTCTCCACCGTGTATGTCTGCCAGCAGCTCCTTCCCTTGCTCCCTGGGAATGCAATGTAGGGACACATCATTCGGTCGCTTCCGGTAGAGCTCTCCATCCCTGATGTAGTACGCCGTGGCTTGCCGCGCCACATGCTCCGCTTCCTCCTCCTTTTCCGACAAGGTCCCTTGCGTCAGGTAACTCCGGAGCTCTGTGATCCAGCACCCCTCCCGAGGCTCCAGCGTCAGGAGCAGACGCGCTCCTGAGGCCGGGCCGCAGACCGGGGCTCCCGAGGCAGGTGGCTGGGGGAGCTCTTCCCGAGGCTGCACCGTGCTTGACAGCGATGGCGTTGCCGAGGGCTTGAAGAGCCGCTCCTCGAAGACGCCAGGTTCCTGAGGTAGCCGCCTGGATGCCCGTTTGGCGATGTCATCAGCCTCTTGATTGGTGCCGCGAGGCACATGCTGCAACTCCAGTCCCCTGAACTGCTTCTCCATCCTGCGGACCTCTGCGAGGTAGGCTTCCATGTGCTCATCCTCAGCTCGTATACTTTGTTGGAGAAGTTGACGAGGAGTTGTGAATCACCCCGATGATAAGGCGCTTCACTCCTGTGGCGACCCGCGGCTTTCGAGCCAGCTATCGTGCCTTCATATTCTGCTATGTTGTTGGAGACCTTTTCTCCGTCTTTGGAAACAGAGCTGCAGGCGTAGTAGAGCTTGTCTTGAGTAGGAGATATAAGCACTGCGCCAGCCTCAAGGCCGTGTCTGGAGAACGCCCGTTGAAGCACATGACCCAATCGTCTGTGCCTCGCTTCCGGGAGAGGGATCGATCCTCATCAGCCTTGAGGCCCGGCGCCTCCGCCCATTCCGCCCTTGAAGTCCTTCATGGCGGCCCCTTGATGACTCTGGTGGTGCTGAATTCTAGCTGAAACGCTTGCAGCTCGATGTTCCACTCAGCCACTCTTCCAGCCGAGTTGGGGCTCCTGAGCACCCTTTTCCAAGGGGTACGCTGAGACAACCTTGATGGATGGCCCTGAAAATAGTGCCGTAGCTTGCGCGAGGCCACCAATAGCGCGAGGAGAAGTTTCTGGGGCATGGGGTACCGCGCCCTCGCGTCCCGCAACACTATCCGACGAAGGCGGCACACAGTGGTGTTCAACGAGGTTGGGAGTGCTAGTGCCTTGGCGTCCTCCGGAGGCCGTGGCGCCTCTGAGATAAGCAGTAGCCTCAGCCACGGGTCGCCAGGAGGGGTCTCTTCTGTTCGAAAAGTGCGCTTCCTGCAGCCGGCTGATCCTTCTCGGCTATGGTAGTGGTCTCTGCGAGGCCCCCTTGATCCTGCCGCCTTGACCGGGCAGCTGCGGCTTTGGTCCAACGCTCCTCCCTAACCGCCACCAGGCTACTGTTGGCAGAGTAGGGAGTGGCTGCAAGGTAGAGCTCGAGGCTCTTGAGGCGTGGAGCCACCATTACTGGAGGGCTGGTTAAGTACCTTTTGAGATCTTGGAACGCCTTGTCGGCCTCTTCAGTCCATTCAAAGGGGCCCTTTTTCTTCATCAGCTTGAAGAAGGGTAGCGCTCGTTCCCCCAACTTGGAGATGAAGTGTCCTAGTGCGGTAACGCGCCCAGTGAGCTTCTGCATCTCTCTGAGGGTCTTCTGCGGGCTCATGTCCTCGACTGCTTTGAACTTTTCTGGGTTAGCCTCGATGCCCCGGTGGGACACGAGGAAGCCCAAGAGCTTGCCTGAGGGGACTCCGAACACACATATCTCCGGGTTGAGCCGCAGGTCCACTGCGTTGAGGCTCGCGAAGGTTTCCTCCAAGTCTTGTATCAGGGTTCTGGCCTCCCGAGACTTCACCACAATGTCATCGACGTAAGCCTCAACATTCCTCCCGAGCTGCCGACCCAAGGCGATGTGCATCAGCCGCTGAAAGGTCGCTCCTGCGTTGCGCAGCCCAAATGGCATGCATGTGTAGCAGTACACTCCACACGGGGTCAGGAAAGCTGTTTTTTCCATGTCCTCTACCGCCATCTTGATCTGGTGATAGCCAGAGAAGGCATCCAGGAAACATGACAGGTCGCACTCGGCGGTGGAGTCGACGATCTGATCGATACGAGGGAGCGGGAATGGATCCTGCGGGCAGGCTTTGTTGAGGTTGGTGAAGTCGACACACATGCGTTCCTTCCCCCCTTTCTTTGGCACGAAAACCGGGTTAGCCAACCAATCTGGGTATCGGACCTCACGAATGACCCCTGCCGCCTCTAGCTTGTGGGTCTATTGGACGATGAAAGCCTGCTTCTCAGTGGACTGCCGTCTTGCTTTCTGCTTCACGGGGCGCACGTTGGGGCACACGTTGAGGTGGTGCTCGATTACGCCTCTTGGGACCCCATCCAGCTGATCAGGTTCCCATGCGAACACCATCTTGTTCGCGCCAGAACTTGACCAGGCCTCCTCCTGCCGGGCTCGAGGTTGGCGCCTATGGTGAAGGTGGCATTAGTGGATCCGTCCTCGTCGACCAAGATTCTGCTTGGTTTCTGCCTTGTCTTGGATGAACAACTGCTTCTTCTTGGCCGGCGCAGCCCCCTTGGGCTCAGGGGCGTATGAGTCGGCGTGCTGTGCCGCCGCCGCAGTCTTGAAGACGAGCTTGAGCACTTGCAACGCATCCCCGGTGTCTCCGGACACGGTGAGGACGCCGCTGCTCCCGGGCATCTTCATGAGGTTGTACGCTGGGTGAGTCGCGGCCATGAATCGGGCCAGTGCCGGGTAGCCGAGGATGGCGTTGTATGGGAGGCCGATGGGGGCGATGTCGAAGTCAATTAGCTCCGTGCGGAAGTTTTCGCAGTGCCGAAGGTCACCGGAAGACGGATTCGCCCTGTGGAGCCGGCGGAACCGCCTCCGACGCCCAAGAAGGGCCTGCTGGGCTGAAGCCGCTCCGGCGGTACGTGGAGGAGGCTGAAGGCTTCAACCGAGAGCACGCTGAGGCCTGCGCTGCCGTCGATGAGAGTCCTGATGACGGCCACCTGGCAGATGGTGGGGGTGCACAGCATTGGGAGCGCGCCCGAGCAGGCTGAGTTGGAGGGGTGATCCTCCGAGCTGAAGGCCAGATCGGCCTTGGGCGTCGATCGACCCGGAGGAGCCCCATGCCGCAGAGGCGGCACCGATCTGGCGGACGAATGGCTAGATGTGGCGGCCTGAAGGTGGCGCCTGCGAGCCGCCCAGGAGAGCTGCGACGACCGGGGGCGCCGACGCAGCGTGTTGGGCGAGGAAGAGGTCGCGCAGCTCCTCCCAAGAGGCCACGGAAGCCGCTGGCAGGTGGAGCAACCACATGCGCGGGGCGCCGGTGAGGGCCATGGGAAGCTAGTTAGCCATGACCACTGTCGCACCGCTGCCGAGGATGGCCCCTCGTGCGCCAGCAGAAGGCCGCCGGATCAGTCGTGCCTGCCAGAAGCGGTGGCGTCTCCGGCTTGAACTTGTTCGCCATCGCACTGCCGCAGGTGGGGCCAAGGCTCGAGCCTCGCCCTCGCCACCGGGCGACTGGAGGCGGCGCTACGCTGCTCATCATAGGGTGAATCGCGATGTTGGCGGAGAGCGGGTCGGCGGAAGGAAAGCTCCGGCGCACCTACAGTGCACCAAATGTCGGATTTCGGGTTCCGCAGACCCTCTAGGTTCGAACTCTTGGGTGCACGCGAGATCTCACCTCCAACCTACCTACACCTCGTCACCGCAAGGATCTAAACTACACAAAGAACAACACATGGGACACACAAGGTTTATATCGTTCGGGCCACCATTGTGGTGTAATACCCTACTCCAGTGTGTGGTGTGGTGGATTGCCTCTGGGGCTGATGATGAACAATACAAGGAAGAACAGCCTCGCGAGGGTCTGTTCTCGGCCGGTGTGATGAACTGCTAGGGGGAGTTCAGTCGCTTCTCCCTCTCTCTTTCTTACTCCCTTTCTGATCCGATCCGGCCTCTCTCGACCCTGTGGGTGGCTAGTCCTATTTATAGGCAGAGGCCCTGGGCCTCTTCCCAAATATTGAGCGGGAAGGGCGCCAACAATTGGCCATTTTGAAGGGGCACATCTAGTACACGTATCCTGACTAAAGTCGGTCCTCGCCTGCCAAAGGCTCTGACGATGACGCCGGCTTGGGCTCCACGATGACCTCCTTCCTGCCGTTCAGCTGGTCTTGGTCTTATTGCACCGAAATGGTTGCCTTTGCTTGGTGCTCTCGCCTGCGCTTGCCTCCTTTGCACCAGAGAGGAAATGAGGACACTGCGCGGGCTGGCGCCCGCCTGGTGCCCTTGGTCGTCATGGCTTGCGTCATGGGCACCTCGTGAGGTACCCCGCCTTGATCTCTCCGCCTCCTCGTGAGCCACCGACGAGGCCGTGCTCGAGGAAGCTTCCTATCGCCCACCTCATGAGGCTTGGCCCCTCGCGAGGGTCTTGAGCTTGTCGATGAAGATGGGCCGTCTTGGGCCACCCCTTGAGCCACGCCCGCAGCCGCAGTGTGCAAGTCTGGGTACCCCGTTCCCGGAACGCCGACAGAGCGGTGCTTCATCATACACATTGATGGTGAAAGATCTCGATGGCATAGCGCCCTGAAGATTAGGCGTCTGATGTGCGATGATGGACTCGCGCAGGAGGGTGACGCTGTCTGGCGTCGTGGTGGCGTTGACGGCAACTAGACCGGGCAAGGTCGATGCAGCAGTACAGCTCTAAAGATGGATTGGTGGCAGGTGGCGGCGACGGCCTCTGAATGTGCGCCGGACCAGTGGGTGCCCCATTCCCGGCAGGCGTCCTGGTTGGGGCCTCAGGTCTTAGATGTTAAGTTTGGCTATGAGGTCTGTTTGGTATTAGGTCCAGACTATCAGCATCCCTTCATCAAGTGGATAGGAGTAGGGACAAATGTTGCTTAAACGGTGGCTTTAGTCTTACTGTTGTATTACTTTGTAAGATCTTGTGTGAATAATTAATAAAGTGGTTGCATGCATTGTTCAGATGCAGAAGCCGAAGGTCTTCCTCCTTTTCCAAAAAGCGAAAAAAAACAATGATGTGGTGTGGCGTCTCCGAGGCATCACGACAAAGCGTGCTGATCAGATCGCGAGGGATATGCCGGCGTTCAATGTTCACATGCATAGATCGACGGATGCTAGTGGATCAAGTTAGTAAATCTAATGCCTACAACAACTTTGATAATATGAAAACATGCATATATTAAGATAATTAAATGTAGTAGGGATGACTCTTTTAGATGGATTCATATGCTTTTCTATGGCGTGTTCTCATAAGAATATGATCTTGGGTGTCAGATATGGTCAGTTTCTCCATCTTGCAACGCAGGCCATTGTTGGTTCATCGTTGTTATTCATACTAGCTACATGTATCAGCGATAACTTAATACCACATGCAGATCATAAAACAAAGTGAAGGCTTGTCGACTTAGGTATCGAATCAATGCACACATATATAAGTGAACAGGAAAGATGACCTTCCCAGCGTACTGAAAACTGAAGGAAATAATTGATCATGGAGAAAAGCAGATCTGCAGATATAAACAGTACGGTTTGAGTCAATTTCATGCATTCTGAGAAAGCGTATTTCCAGTGGCGGACAAGCACCTTTCGCACCATATATGAAAAAAAGGTAATTTCAAAAACAGTCAAAAAAATCATAAAACTTTTTGAGAAACAAAATTGACCTTCTCGTGTATTTGTATACAGAGTTTAGCCAGGAATGACTTTAATGGTATTCTGGGTGAAAAAATAAAATCAACACCCGTTACAAGTTACTACTACTATTCATGCTTTTTGTCCTTGAAATTTTTTCCCCTAGAGTTGACCCGAGTTTTTTCTGGGTGAAACTTTTTATACGAGTACAACAATTAAAAGGTTAAATTTGTTCCTGAAAAAATTACAGAATTATTTGACTTTTTAGCTATTATTTATTTCCCATATAGGGTGCACCTACACCAGAGAGAGAAATGATTGAGGCGCATATTTCGCATAACTGCTTCCCATACTAAAATAAATTATTCTCTCTGTCTGGAATCACTTGACACTCAAACAGACGTATCTAACCGAGAGAGAAAGTAGTAACTTAATTTCACAGAGGGAGTATTAAGTTACTACTTCCTCCCTCGGCTAGTGTACACACAACCACGAAACTTTTTTTTAAGGTAACCACCACGTAAACTGGAATTTCGCTGAGCTAAAATACAGCATATTGATCCATGATACTAGTTGTCTTGCCTTGTTTGCTCGCTTTTGGATAAGAATCGATCAAATCACTATATTGTAAAGGCTGTAACAGTTGACTTAGCCGCAGGGCAACCAACCATGTGCATCGGAAGCCATGCTTCGCTTTAATTTTGTATTTTTCTTTATTTTCCACAGACATTTCCTTGTCAACTCATTTTGTGTGTAATATCAGCTAACACTCAACGAGTACATGCGTGCGCTCCTTGTTTCTTGCACCTTGGCGTAGTTCACAAGGAAATTGACTCTTAAACAGTACTACCTCTGGTTTTTTTTAATTTACATACAAGTTTTGTCAGAAGTCAAAGTATCTTTATCTTGACCAAACTTATAAAGAAAATAACAACATTCACAATGCTAAATCAATATTATTAGATTCATTGTGAAATGTAGTTTCATAGTATATATATATATTGTATTGCAGATATTGATATTTGATATTTTTTTAATATATTTGGTCAGGTTTTTAAAAATCTGACTTGACAAAGATCTAATACACAGAGTAAAACGAACCGGAGGAGGACTGGAATATAAATAATCATGACTTTTGGTCAAGCTAGGATCTACAATTTTTCCCTGCATTGACAAAGTGGTCAGCTCGGCTGGTGCACAGACTAAGGGCTGCTAAGTGTGTGTGCGCGTGCGTTTTTCGTAAGCCCGGGTGGTGGCTCAATGTCGTGTTGTGGGGTGTCTGACTCTGCTGGATTGGATGGCTGAGTTGTTTTGACTCATTTAGTGCACAGCCTGAGGACTGATGTGATTAACTCGGTTATATTGGTTTTCGTTTAGTTTTCTTTATAAACTAGGACAATGTCCGTGCGTTATAATGAGATATAAATAGATATAGATATTCTACCCCATTTGCTCCTTTACTAAGATGTATTTTTTCGAGTGCAGTGACTAAGGCACAAAATTTAGAAGAATTTTGGACGAAAACACCATTAACTAATTAGGCAGGTAGCAGCTTAATTAGCGGCTACTCCCTCCGTCCGGAAATACTTATCATCAAAATGAATAAAAGGGGATGTATCTAGATATATTTTAGTTCTAGATACACTCCTTTTTGTCCATTTTGATGACAAGTTTTTCCGGACGGAGGGAATACTAAATAAGGTTCCATGTTTTATATGAAGTAGAGAAGATTCTAGTCAATCCCCTTCTTTTACATGAAAAGACAGAGCTTCTTTCAGTTGCTTGAAAGAAAGAACTTGATCGATCATAGCACCTATTCTCGAAGCGCGCGGGGATCAAGGAGTCACCGTTAGTATTGCGGGAATGAGGAGCATGCCAGATTATTGATGGGACGTGGCCTAAGTGGGATCCCACAAGTCGTGTTGAGAAGTGGTCAGTCCTTACACGTGGTCTGATTCAACCAGTTGGGGAGCCTGAGTCGGCCTGACTAAGACATGACTGGGCTTGTAAATCTCAAAGGTGCTACTCAGGAAGCTCTCTTGCGTAGGTCGGCTGTGCGGGAAGCTCTCTTGCGTAGGTCGGCTATCTTCATCAACAAATCAAGATCGGGGTGGTTCCTCTGGCTTTGCGAGAAGGCCGACGGCGATAATCATTCACTTTCAGGGGAGCTTCAAAGAACCAGTTTAAACCTCGGCAAGTGATAAGACGACATTGAAGATCGGTGCCGATTAGGATGAAACCAAGCTTAAAGATCGGTTCAAGGGCTACTGATGGTGTTACGGCTCAGAGGTACCTCACCTCTTTGGTTGTCGGACCAAGTAGGCCGGCCCAAGGCCCCTTAGGTCCGTTTCTGCCCCACGCCGTCATGCTAGCCCATGGGCTTTATAGAAGGAAGACTGGAGGCTTTGTTGTTCCAGACGAGGAAGCCGAGACTATAGAGGACTCACCTCCACCAACGTAGCTCACTAGGTTCATGTAACCCTAAGGGGAGGTATCTTATATAAGACGGGGCCAAACTAGTCGATAGGGAGAACATTATAAGTTAGAATATATCCGTAGCAATGTACAACACGAGCAGGAATAGTGTTTTACCTCCTAAGGAGGGCATAAACATGGGTAAGCGGTTCTTGGCTGCTCCTCTCAATCATTTTGCTGGCTCCTCGATGATCCTTCGGAGTGACGAATTCGTACCTCACTAGACGGCGGCGCGCGTGGAGGAGCCTTGGCCGGCAAAGGGCTGAACATCTTGTGGGCAGTGATGGAGGCGGGTATGCACGCGTCGTGGACGGTGAAGGGCACCATCCCTTGGCCCGTGCAGCAGGCCCGTCGAAGCCCGCGTCCTCTAGCGGTGACCGTGAGGTAGAGGTGGTATCCCGAGGGCTGTCGGTGACCCTGGGTAAGCGGACTTTGTAGTACTCTAACGACGGCGAGAAGTGGCCACAATGCCGGCAAGAGTGGGCGTTGGCGGATGCGGTGGCGGTGGGCCCGTTGATGGATGCGACGGTGGTGAAGAGGCCGAAACCGGGTGGCGGGCGAGGAGGACAACAAGGCCGGGGTGTTTTTGAGAAAAACCTCACCACTTTATTACTCAAGGATGTTCATAGGCCGGCGATGGTCATGGGTATTACCCAGCCATATGTGCCTACCTACATTCAAGGTTACAAGCAAACTTGGCAAGGTTATGAGCCTCGAAGTTGTGGTTTCTAGCCTCATGAACAAAAGAATAGAAATCAAAACTATTACAATGACTTGTTATTTCATGAACAATGGCAGCATGGGCTCCTCCCGTGCCCTTGTTAATATCGTTCACCACTCCCAGGCAATCCGACGCCACTTTTAGTCTGCGCTCAAGAAGATCATCCGCCAGAGCCATAGCTTCCCTACATGCATAAGTTTCGAGGATTGTTGGATCTTTGATTCCACTGAATACCACTGCGGAGGATCCAAGGTACATCCCAGTATGATCACGACACACCGCAGCGACTGCACCTCCTCTTCTGTTGCGCGCCAAGGCTCCATCAACATTGATTTTAACTACTCCCTCCCTCGACGGTAACCAGAGCCGAGGAGCGTTACATCGACCCCGCAGCAGGGTTTTGCCTAGCCCCTTGTGATGGAACCTGACCAAGTTCAGCTATGTAGCGCTCGACGAAAGATGACGTTTTCCCCGACGATTGGAATATTCCTTTGTGAATAGCTTGTCTCCGTGCAAACCAAATCGACCAAAGAGTTACCACCATCCGTACGAACACATTCCGATCAAGATCCTCATTCAGCTGGAAGAGCCAGTTCTTGAAGGAAATATGCCCTAGAGGCAATAATAAAGTTGTTATTTATATTTCCGTATATCATGATAAATGTTTATTATTCATGCTAGAATTGTATTAAACCGGAAACTTAGTACATGTGTGAATATATAGACAAACTAAGTGTCACTAGTATGCCTCTACTTGACTAGCTCGTTGAATCAAAGATGGTTAAGTTTCCTAGCCATAGACATGAGTTGTCATTTGATTAACGGGATCACATCATTAGAGAATGATGTGATTGACTTGACCCATTCCGTTAGCTTAGGACTTGATCGTTTAGTATGTTGCTATTGCTTTCTTCATGACTTATACATGTTCCTATGACTATGAGATTATGCAACTCCCGAATACCGGAAGAACACTTTGTTTGCTACCAAATGTCACAACGTAACTGGGTGATTATAAAGGTGCTCTATAGGTGTCTCCGATGGTGTTTGTCGAGTTGGCATAGATCGATATTAGGATTTGTCACACCGATTGTCAGAGAGGTATCTCTGGGCCCACACGGTAATGCACATCACAATAAGCCTTGCAAGCAATGTGACTAATGAGTTAGTTGCGAGATGATGCATTACGGAATAAGTAAATAGACTTGCCGGTAACTAGATTGGGCTAGGTATTAAGATACCGACGATCGAATCTCGGGCAAGTAACATACCGATGACAAAGGGAACAACGTATGTTGTTATGCGGTTTGACCGATAAAGATCTTCGTAGAATATGTGGGAGCCAATATGAGCATCCAGGTTCCGCTATTGGTTATTGACCGGAGATGAGTCTCGGTCATGTCTACATAGTTCTCGAACCCGTAGGGTCCGCACGCTTAACGTTCGGTGACGATCGATATTATGAGTTTATGTGTTTTGATGTACCGAGGTAGTTCGAAGTCCCGGATGAGATCGGGGACATGACGAGGAGTCTCAAAATGGTCGAGACGTAAAGGATGGATGATTATATTTGGACATCGGAAAGGATCCGAGTGATTCGGGTATTTATCATAGTACCGGAGAGTTACGGGAATTCGCCGGGGAGTATATGGGCCTTACTGGGCTTTAGGGGAAAGAGAGAGGGGAGGCTGCGCGCCCCCCAAGGCCTAGTCCGAATTGTACTAGGGGAGGGGCGGCGCCCCCTCCTTCCTTCTCTTCTCTTTTCCTTTTCCTTCTCTCCTACTCCTACTACATGGAAGGGGGGAAGCCTACTCCCAGTGGGAGTAGGACTCCCCAGGGCGCACCATAGTAGAGGGTCGGCCTTCCCCCTCCTCCACTCCTTTATATATGGGGGAGGGGGCACCCCATGGACACACAAGTTGATTAGTTGATCTTTTATCCGTGTGCGGTGCCCCCCTCCACCATAATCCACCTCGGTCATATCGTAGCGGTGCTTAGGCGAAGCCCTACGTCGGTAGCATCATCATCACCGTCATCACGCCGTCGTGCTGACGGAACTCTCCCTCGAAGCTCTGCTGGATCGGAGTTCGTGGGACATCACCGAGCTAAACGTGTGCTGAACTCGGAGGTGTCGTGCATTCGGTACTTGGATCGATCGGATTGTGAAGACGTACGACTACATCAACCGCGTTCTCATAACGCTTCCGCTTACGGTCTACGAGGGTACGTGGACGACACTCGCCCCTCTCGTTGCTATGCATCACCATGATCTTGCGTACGCGTAGGTTTTTTTTTAAAATTACTACGTTCCCCAACAGATACTCCCATTACGACCAGTCTTAGCCTCGTCAACAATTCTACTGTGGACCTGGGACACAGAGCTAGCCCTCGCGTTGAAGATCCTTTTTTCCTTCCAAATGCATCATGAGACGAGGAGGCGGGTTGACTTCCACATGGCCCTACAACTCCTCGGCAACGACCTGGTCTGCAATCTGAATCGTGACTTGATGTAGTTGTCGACTGTCATGTCCAGGTCCAAGAAAGGTTGCGTCAGTGATTGTGTTGTCTTGGTCCAGAGCTGCATTGATACCACTTAATGTGACGGTGGCCCGATCTTTCGATGAGAGTGGGGATAACTATGGATTTGGTGGATTTTGACCTTGATGATCTGGCTATACCGCAAGCGATATGCCTCGACAATCGCTAAACCAATCTTCTATGGGTATTGACTTTGCCGTAGGCATGATTAACCTGAACAATGACTCTCGCGTCCCTCATCGGCGACTCGGGGGGATCCAACCGCCACCGCTAGCGACTCCTCCCGTGCCTCATCCTCCCCTCCGCCGCCGTAGGTGGTCGGCACCGGGTTAAGCCCGTGCTTGCAACGCGGTTGCGGAGGGCCTCTCCCCTCTCTCCCAGATCTATGGGTGGCGTGGGTGCCCAGATCTGCGGAGGTGCGGCGGCGCCTGTGGTGGTGCTGATGGGAATCGGCCGGCTGCACAGGGGGCACCGGTGGCCAAGGCGGCGACCCCATGGCTGGGTGGCGGCGCGCCCATTGGTCCGACCGGTTCCGGCCCATCCTGAATCTGGTGACTTGCCGGTAACGATATTGAACTAGGTATGTTGATACCGATGATCGAATCTCGGGCAAGTAACATATCGATGACAAAGGGAGCAATGTATGTTGTAATGCGGTTTGACCGATAAAGATCTTCGTAGAATATGTAGGAACCAATATGAGCATCCAGGTTCCGCTATTGGTTATTGACCGGAGACATGTCTCGATCATGTCTACATAGTTCTCGAACCCGTAGGGTCCGCACGCTTAAAGTTCTATGAGGATCGGTATAATGAGTTTTTTTGTTTTGATGTACCGAAGGTAGTTCGGAGTCCCGTGTATGATCACGGACATGACGAGGAGTCTCGAAATGGTCGAGCCGTAAAGATCGATATGTTTCACGACTATGTTCGGACACAGGAAGTGTTTCAGGAGGTTTCGGACATATAACGGAGTACCGGGGGATTACCGGAACCCCCCGGGGAGTATAATGGGCCTATTGGGCCTTGGTGGAGAAAGAGGAGGCGGCCGGGCAGGCCGCCCGCCCCCTCCCCCTCTAGTCCTAATTGGACAAGGAGGGGGACGGCGCCCCCCTTTCCTTCCCGTCTCTCTCCTCCTTCCCCCTTCTCCTACTCCTACTAGGACAGGAGGAGTGGCCGGCCGCCTTCCCCCCTAGCTCCTTTATATACGGGGAAGGGGGGCACCCCAAGACACAACAATTGATCATTGATCTCTTAAACGTGTGCGGTGCCCCCCTCCACCATAATCCACCTTGGTCCATATCATAGCGGTGCTTAGGAGAAGCCCTCCGTCGGTAGCATCATCATCACCATCACCATGCTGTCGTGCTGACGAAGCTCTTCTCGAAAGCTCTACTGGATCGTGAGTTCGTGGGACGTCACCGTGCTGAACGTGTGCTGAACACGGAGGTGTCGTACGTTCGGTGCTGAGGATCGGTCGATCGTGAAGACGTACGACTACATCAGCCGTGTTGTTATAAGGCTTCCACTTACGGTCTCACGAGGGCGTGGGCGACACTCTCCCCTCTCGTTGCTATGCATCACGATGATCTGTCGTGTGCGTAGGAATTTTTTTGAAATTACTACGTTCCCTAACAGTGGCATCTGAGCCAGGTTTATGCGTAGATGTTATATGCACGAGTAGAACACAAGTGAGTTGTGGGCGATACAAGTCATATTGCATACCAGCATGTCATACTTTGGTTCGGCGGTATTGTTGGATGAAAACGGCCCGGACCGACATTACGCGGACGCTTACGCGAGACTGGTTCTACTGACGTGCTTTGCACACAGGTGGTTGGCGGGTGTCAGTTTCTCCAACTTTAGTTGAACCGAGTGTGGCTACGCCCGGTCCTTGTGAAGGTTAAAACAACACTAACTTGACGAACTCTCGTTGTGGTTTTGATGCGTAGGTAAGAGCGGTCCTTGCTCAGCCTGTAGCAGCCACGTAAAAACTTGCAACAACAAAGTATAAGACATCTAACTTGTTTTTGCAGGGCATGTTGTGATGTGATATGGTCAAGACATGATGCTATATTTTATTGTATGAGATGATCATGTTTGGTAACAGAGTTATCGGCAACTGGCAGGAGCCATATGGTTGTCGCTTTATTGTATGCAATGCAATCGCCCTGTAATTGCTTTACTTTATCACTAAGCGGCAGCAATAGTCGTAGAAGAAATAATTGACGAGACGACAAGATGCTACGATGGAGATCAAGGTGTCACGCCGGTGACGATGGTGATCATGACGGTGCTTTGGAGATGGAGATCGAAGGCACAAGATGATGATGGCCATATCATATCACTTATATTGATTGCATGTGATGTTTATCCTTTATGCATCTTATTCTGCTTTGTTTGGCGGTATCATTATAAGATGATCTCTCACTAAATTTCAAGGTAAAAGTGTTCTCCCTGAGTATGCACCGTTGCCAAAGTTCGTCATGCCGAGACACCACGTGATGACCGGGAGTGATAAGCTCAACGTTCATCTACAACGGGTGTAAGACAATTTTGCACACGCAGAATACTCGGGTTAAACTTGACGAGCCTAGCATATGCAGATATGGCCTTGGAACACTGAGACCGAAAGGTCGAGCGTGAATCATATAGTAGATATGATCAACATAGTGATGTTCACCATTGAAAACTACTCCATTTCACGTGATGATCGATTATGGTTTAGTTGATTTGGATCATGTGATCACTTAGATGATTAGAGAGATGTCTATCTAAGTGGGAGTTCTTAAGTAATATGATTAATTGAACCTTAATTTATCATGAACTTAGTCCTGGTAGTATTAGCATATCTATGTTGTAGATCAATAGCTCGCGATGTTTCTCCCCGTTTATTTTGATATGTTCCTAGAGAAAAACTATGTTGAAAGATGTTAGTAGCAACGATGCGGACTTGGTCCGTGATCTAAGGATTATCCTCATTGCTGCACAGAAGAATTATGTCCTTGATGCACCGCTAGGTGACAGACCTATTGCAGGAGCATATGCAAACGTTATGAACGTTTAACAAAGCTCGGTATGATGACTACTTGATAGTTTAGTGCACCATGCTTTACGGCTAAGAATCGGGGCTTCAAAGACGTTTTGAACGCCACGGGGCATATGAGATGTTCCCAGAGTTGAAATTAGTATTTCATACTCATGCCCATGTCGAAAGGTATGAGTGTAGGGGAACGTAGCAGAAATTCAAAATTTTCCTACGTGTCACCAAGATCTATCTATGGAGAAACTAGCAATGAGGGGAAGGAGAGTGCATCTACATACCCTTGTAGATCGCTAAGCGGAAGCGTTCAAAAGAATGGGTTGAAGGAGTCGTACTCGTCGTGATCCAAATCACCGGAGATCCTAGTGCCGAACGGACGGCACCTCCGCATTCAACACACGTACAGCCCGGTGACGTCTCCCATGCCTTGATCCAGCAAGGAGAGAGGGAGAGGTTGGGGAAGACTCCATCCAGCAGCAGCACGACGGTGTGGTGGTGATGGAGGAGCGTGGCAATCCTGCAGGCTTCGCCCAAGCACCGCGGGAGAGGAGGAGGACTTGGGAGAGGGGGAGAGCTGCGCCAGTGGCAAGGGTGCAGCTCCCATGCGCCTCCCCACTATATATAGGGGTGGAGGGGCATTATTTCTTGCCCTCCAAGTCCATTGGGGCGTTGGCAAAGGTGGGAGGAAAGAAATCCCATCCTTTCCTTTCCCCACCGATTGTTATCCCCCTTTTAGGGATCTTGATCTTATCCCTTCTGGATATGATCTTATTCCTAAGGGGGATCTTGGTGCGCCTTGACCAGGGGTGTGGGGCCTTGCCCCACTACCCACGTTCATGTGGGTCCCCCATGCAGGTGGGCCCCACTCCGAACCTTCTAGAACCTTCCGGTACAATACCGAAAAATCTCGAACATTTTCCGGTGGCCAAAATAGGACTTCCCATATATAAATCTTTACCTCCGTACCATTCTCAGAACTCCTCGTGACGTCCGGGATCTCATCCGGACTCAACAACATTCGGTAACCACGTATATCTATTCCCTATAACCCTAAGCGTCGCCAGACCTTAAGTGTGTAGACCCTACGGGTTCGGGAACCATGCGCAACATGACCGAGACGTTCTCCGGTCAATAACCAACAGCGGGATCTGGATACCCATGTTGGCTCCCACATGTTCCACGATGATCTCATCAGATGAACCACGATGTCAAGGACTCAATCGATCCCGTGTACAATTCTCTTTGTCTAACGGTATTGTACTTGCTCGAGATTCGATCGTCGGTATACCGATACCTTGTTCAATCTCGTTACCGGCAAGTCTCTTTACTCGTTCCATAACACATCATCCCGTGATCAACCCCTTGGTCACATTGTGCACATTATGATGATGTCCTACCGAGTGGGCACAGATACCTCTCCGCTTACACAGAGTGACAAATCCAGTCTCGATTCGTACAACCCAATGTACACTTTCGGAGATACCTATAGTGCACCTTTATAGCCACCCGATTCGTTGTGACATTTGGTACACCCAAAGCATTCCTACGGTATCCGGAGTTGCACAATCTCATGGTCTAAGGAAATGATACTTGACATTAGAAAAGCTTTAGCATACGAACTACACGATCTTTGTGCCGGCCTTAGGATTGGGTCTTGTCCATCACATCATTCTCCTAATGATGTGATCCTGCTATCAACGACATCCAATGTCCATGGTCAAGAAACCGTAACCATCTATTGATCAACGAGCTAGTCAACTAGAGGCTTACTAGGGACATGGTGTTGTCTATGTATCCACACATGTATCTGAGTTTCCTATCAATACAATTATAGCATGGATAATAAACGATTATCATGAACAAGGAAATATAATAATAACCAATTTATTATTGCCTCTAGGGCATATTTCCAACAGTCTCCCACTTGCACTAGAGTCAATAATCTAGTTCAGATCGCTATGTGATCAACACTCATAGGTCACATCTCCATGTGACCAACATCCAAGAGTTTACTAGTGTCACTAAACTAGTTCACATCATCATGTGATTAAGACTCAATGAGTTCTGGGGTTTGATCATGTTTTGCTTGTGAGAGACGTTTTAGTCAACGGGTCTGCAACATTCAGATCCGTATGTACTTCACAAATCTCTATGTCATATTGTAAATGCTGCTTCCACGCTCCACTTGGAGCTATTCCAAATGGTTGCTCCACTATACGTATCCGGTTTGCTACTCAGAGTCACTCGGAATGGTGTTAAAGCTTGCATCAATGTAACCCTTTACGCCGAACTCTTTATCACCTCCATAATCGAGAAACATGTCCTTATTTACTCCAAGGACAATTTTGACCGATGTCCAATGATCCATTCCTGGATCACTCTTGTACCCCCTTGCCAGACTCATGGCAAGGCACACTTCCAGTGCAGTACACAGCATAGCATACTACAGAGCCTATGTCTGAAGCATAGGGGACGACCTTCGTCCTTTCTCTCTCTTCTGCCGTGGTCGAGCTTTAACTCTTAACTTCATACCTTACAACTCAGGCAAGAACTCCTTCTTGATCCATCTTGAACACCTTCAAGATCATGTCAAGGTATGTGCTCATTTGAAAGTACCATTTAGCGTTTTTTATCTATCCTCATGGATCTTGATGCTCAATGTTCAAGCAGCTTAATTCAGGTTTTCTATTGAAAAACACTTTTCAAATAACCCTATATGCTTTCCAGAAATTCTACATCATTTCCGATCAACAACATGTCATTCACATATACTTCAGAAATTCTATAGTGCTCCCACTCACTTCTTTGGAAATACAAGTTTCTCACAAACTTTGTATAAACCCAAAATCTTTGATCATCTCATCAAAGCGTACATTCCAACTCCGAGATGCTTACTCCAGTCCTTAGAAGGATTGCTGGAGCTTTGCATACTTGTTAGCATCTTTCATGATTGACAAAACCTTCTGGTTGTATCACATACAACCTTTCCTCAAGTATAACGTCGAGGAAACAATGTTTTGACATCCTATCTGCAAGATTTCATCAATCATGCAGTAATTGCTAATCCAATTCCAACAGACTCTTAGCATCACTACGAGTGAGAAAGCCTCACCGTAGTCAACTCCTTGAACTTGTCGGAAAACATCTTTAACGACAAGTCGAGCTTTATTAATGGTGATACTTACCATCATTGTCTGTCTTCCTTTTAAAATCCATATTTACCCAACGTCCTTACGACCATCAAGTATTTCTTCCAAAGTCATGGATCCTCTCTCGGATGTTATGGCCTTGAGCCATTCGTCGAAATCCGGGCCCACCATCACTTCTTCATAGCTCGTAGGTTCATTGTTGTCTAGCAACATGACCTTCAAGACAGGATTACTGTACCACTCGGTAAGTACGCATCCTTGTCACCCTACGAGGTACAGTAGTGACTTGATCCAAAACTTCATGATCACTATCATAAGCTTCTACTTCAATTGGTGTAGGCGCCACAGGAACAACTTCCTGTGCCCTGCTACACACTTGTTGAAGTGACGGTTCAATAACCTCATCAAGTCTCCACCATCCTCCCACTCAATTCTTGTAACATCCCAAAATTCTAAATTTTGGAATGTTATAAGCAAATAGATAGTTTTGATTGATTGGTTGATTGATTGACTGAAAGTGAGTGAATTCGAAACTTTTTGAAAGTTAAATGAGAGGGAATAAAAGGACTTTCCCAAACTTTCATTTTTGCTTTTATGATCTTAGGGAATTCAAATTCTTTCCATCACAAAACCCTGGAGAGAAGATGGCATGACTTCATCCATTTATTTAAATGACAAGGGGTGTTGAAAATATTTGAATTTCATTTGGAAAATATTTCCAATTCTGAAACTTTATGCAACTCAATGATTTTCACGAGAGAAGATAAAATGACTTCTTCAAATTAAATGAAATATGAGTTGGGAGTTTTAAAAGAATTAAATCCAAAGTTCTTTTGAATTTATTTCCAATTTGGAGTTATTTGAGTTTTATTCAAAATATTTTTCTCCAAAAACAAAATATATTGAAAATAGGGTAACATGATTCCCTACATCAGAAAATTGGAGACAAATTAATTTGAAGTCATTTTGGTATTTTAAAAATGATTTTTGTTGAATTTTATTGGACCAGAAGCACTCTTTGCTTTATTTAAATTTGTGTGTATTTTATTTAATGCTAGAATAATGTTCATCATGTAGGAAATCTTTTTCTGAAAATTTTGATATATTATATGCCTATATAATATTTTCATTTTATTTTGTTTTATCATTTTGTTTTCCTCTCTGTTTGTTTAAAAAAATATCGCAGCGCCTTGGGCCAAAGGCCCAAGCCGTAAGCCAATGACGGCCAAGGCCAAGGCCATCCACCCACAAGCACTGTGGAGCTGTGGAGGGAGCCGCCGCTCCTTTTTCCTAATCTTAGTAGGACTCTTGTCCTACTTCCGTTTATTCCGTTTATTTCTAGATCTTTTCTCTCTTTGTTTCCTAATCCGAGTCTATTTCTAGATCTTTTCTCTCTTAGTAGGACTCTTGTCCTACTTCCGTTTATTCCGTTTATTTCTAGATCTTTTCTCTCTTTGTTTCCTAATCCCAGTCTATTTCTTGCCCCCTACCCCAAGCAAAACCCTCCCCTCCCCAATATAAATACCCAAGCACCGCCCTCCAACACATCAAACCAACACCTCTCCTCTCCTCTCCTCTCAGCTTGTGACAGCCCACACCAGCGCCGCCCGCCGCCCTACACCAGCTGCCGCCGCCTACACCAGCCCGCCGCTGCCGCTTGCCACCGCCGCCGCCAAGTGCCGCCGCCACCGCCAAGTGCCGCCGCCCGGAGCCCTCGCCTCTTCGAGGTACTAGCCCAGCCGCGTCACCTTTTCTTTTCCTCGGTTCGTTTTTTTAAATCGTTCGGTTTCCGTTCAGTTTTCTAGATCGGTTTTTCGTTTTGGTTTTCTTTCCGAAACCCTAGATCGGTTTTCTCGCCGGTTTTCTTTCCGGTTTTGTTTAGCGGCGTTAAACTCGATAGATTTTTCTTTTATTTTTAATTTCCGTCAGGGACCTATCCGTAGTGTTATTTTTTTAGTCCCTAATCTTCAAACGCACATAACTTTTTACTCGTAAGTCGGAATCCAACGAAACTAACACCCACTTCTTCATTACGATCCCCTCTATCCAGTAATACAACTCAAACATGTTTTTGATAATTTAAAATTTGAATTAGATCAGATTTGTATTCAAACTTCGTTTGATCGTAACTTGAGTTTCGTAACTCCGATTTAGTTGATTCTTTTTGCTAATCGAAGCTCTTGACCTAAACTTTCTGATAAGGCCAAATTCATATAATTTTGGTACTGTTAGAAATTGTTTTATGTTGCAAGAGTTATTTGCTTGTTTTTGATGTTTTTCGATTTGTTTTCTTCGTTCTTTCCGACCTTTTTAGAGATTGCTTATGTGTGGTTACTATTGCTTGCTTACGATAGATTGACCGGACTGTGACGAGTAGAGCTATCAAGAGTTTGAGAGTGAATCATCTTCATCAATTTGCAGGCAAGTAACACTTTGATCATACTTTCTCACACCCAGTTTTATGCATTAGATCTATTCCTCAAACACTTGCATGATTAGGATCTAATTAAATTGTGGGATGGGAAGTAGTTGAGGTAGTACCTATTACCTGTTTTACTTATGAAACCTTTGGGAGTTACTTCTACGTTTGCTTATTATGCCATGCTATGCTAGTAGACGTGGATTGGGTGAGTGTATTCCATGACAGATGTGAGATTGTTAAATTAACGGTTTATTTAAGGTGGCAACTTAAATACACATCTGGGTGGATTGAGGCACTGGGGTTTCGAGGACTTGCCTGTTTTTGGGACCGCCACCCGTGCTCAAAGGGATCATGAGATTATTCAAAATAGAAACTTCCGTGTGCAGCCACAAGCCATTATGGGCTCTGGCATATTTGACTAGCTCGTGTGAACTCTTACAGTGGTCGACTAGCAGATGGAGGTGTTGTAGGTGGGACGGGCTACCCATCGTAAGGTGCTAAGCGCTTCGAAGACTATGTCTCGGTCATCCGCCTCTCAAACACCATGTAGTGCGAGAAACCAAGCGGAGGAGATCGAGTCTTGTGGGGAAAAGTGCGCAAACCTCTGCAGAGTGTACAAACTAATCATGATTAGCCGTGTCCCCGGTTATGGACATCTTGAGTATCTAGTTCGTGGATTATCCTGTTGATCTCATCACGTTACTTAATATAATTTTTTTGGGTTTAATGAGTACTTTTAATTGGGATTGAGAATGCTGTCAACCATTCTCAATGTTTCACAACCACCATGATAGTTAAATAAATTTATTCCTTTGCAGTAGGGAAAAAATTGGCTTTTCGCAAAACCTTATAACCATAGAGCTTTTCCACCAGCCATATATGCATGTAGTATAGGCTTGTTCCTTCATTACTCTCTATGTGTTACATTGCCAGCATATTCCATGTGTTGTCCCGTTTTCGGGCTGCAACGTTTCATGTTGCAGACTTTTCAGACGACGAGTAAGCGATACGTTAGGGTTACGATTTCCTATACTCAACTTTGCCGTTGGTGTTGATGGGAATCCACAACCTTGTTGCTTCCGCTATATTTTGGATTGAGGTAATAGTATTTACGTTATTTATACATGTGATGTACCTCTGTTATAAATCCTTCGAGTATTGTGTGTGTCAGCATACCGATCCAGGGATGACACGAAAGCACAGAGACTTGATCCATTTGGGTCGAATTCGCTACAAGATGGTATCGAGCACATGTTGGTATGGGACGTGACCCTAGAAAATGGCAAGCCCATAGGAAAGATTTTTCTCTACAACTTTCTTTTTCAAAAGATCTTTTACCTCTCTTCTCTTACGAGCTTATTCAAATATTTAGTGAGACCATACCCCTTTTCCTTTTGACCACTCGAAGATTTGGTGATGAGACCACTCCAAGGAGACAAGATATCGGACAACTAAGACCATTTGGAATGAAGAGGATTTTACCGTGTAAATGGAAACTACAACTGTTGAAGACTCCGAAGACTTGGAGAAATTGAAGGCTTTGAAGAATTCCCAGATTTTATGACCTAGGAAGGTTACTCTTATGGAATTGAGAGATTATGGAAGTAATCAATACCCGAGATTAAGGTGTATTGGAGTAAGACCAGGATCTGGAGTGTTACATCAGAAAGTTAAGATGGACCCACAAGAAGCTAAATTTTGACAAGGAAGTATTTCATGAAGAACTCAGGATCCAGAAGTTGAAAGTAGACAAGCTGAGCAGCAAAACCTTGAGACATCAAAGTTTTGTCAGGCCCGAAGAAGATGGGACCATGGTTCATGTCAAGGAAGTTGAAACCGAAGTTTGGAATGCAACTCCAGAAATATTACGGGACGTCGCGAGAGACTTGGCGTCAACAGAGATGATCCGCAAAAGAACTTGAGCGGGACAAGCACGATTGGAAGAAGCCATCGGAGACATGAACAAGACTTGAAGAGTTTGATGGCGTTGAAGATTTATTGACCCTTAGAAGACCTAACCCTGTTACATATGTGCGTTAGATGCGACGATTGTGAGCTGTCATTTGTTTGATGTTTTTCCGACAGCCACAATAAAATCTGTCTTTTCAAAACTTTTGTTTGTCTTGTGTGTATCCCTCTCGATCCCTCTTGTCTCACCCCAAAACCCATGGACTCAATAGATGATGAATGGAGATGAGCTCGTATTTTCGGGACCGATGAGTCAATTAAAGACGGACCGATGGATTCAGAACATGGAGAATCACATGAAGAACAACCCTATAGTCAGAAAGGATATGGCCCAGCATGCTCTTCAATGCTTTGAAAGAGGTGCTGCTATTTGGTGGAGGATGTACCAAACCATCAATGGATTGCAAAGAGTAACCACTTGGGAAGAATTTAAGTTGACTTTGCTAAAGTCTCGGTTTGTGACCCATAAGTTGAAGCCTTATGGAAAGGATATGAAGAAACCTTGTGCGTACAAGCTCGTGGAGAAATAGGACATACCCATAACGAACACAAGGATGGATGCCCAAATTGTGAAGGAAGTCCCCCAGCTGAAGAATGCCCAACTAGGCAGATCACTTGTTTCTTGTGTGAAGGGACTACCCACTACCCTGCTCAGTGTCACATTTACCCCATGGTACAAAGAACCATCCAACAGAAGAAAGAAGAAATGAAAGGAGCCCTCATGGAGATGTTAGAAGAACTTGTGACGAAGGAAGATGTTGAGGACACACACAAAGGAAACAAAATTAAAGCCCACACCAAGTCATGCTATTCATGTGGAGAAGAGGGACACATCTCCCAAGATTGTCTGAATGGAGATCAAGTAGAATTCCTGACAGAGGAAGTAGAGTATGACCCACAGGAAATAGAAGCCCTGATTGGAACAGAAAGGTCCCGGAAGAGGAATAGATTGGATTCCAGGAAGGATCTGAGTCATGTCACCTGTTACAAATGCAAGGAGTCGTGGCACTACATCAACACTTGCCCAAAATGGAAGCCGAGGACCCAAAGAGGCTATGTGATCATGAGGAAACCTCGAAACCCGTCAGAAGTAATATGTTTCCATTGTAATGTAGCAGGGCACTTTGCCAGAGATTGTCCGAAGGAGAAGGAGACTGATGATATACAGTTGAAGTTGTAACAAAATAAATGGAGTAGTAGAAGTGTGAGCCTTTTCTTTTATATTGAGGTGTTAAGTTGAGACATGTAATGGAAAAGCGAGATGATTGTAATAAATTAAGAATCAATAAAGTTAGCAGTGTTGGTACTGCTTTGGATTTTATGAGTTACCCTATGAGGAAAGATGTTGACCAATTTCGAGGATATGAGAAATATGGTCTATGGAATATTGGAACATTTTAAGGGTGGTAGTACCTTGTAAGAACCATTGACCCCTGGAAAAGATAAGGATACCCACTGAATGGATTTCAGACAAAATGAATATGAGTTTTGTCTCGATATGTTTGATACCCCAAGAGAGTATGGGATGACGTTGGAGATCGTTAGTTGTTTGGACCAAATGTGATCAAGGATTCAGAAGAGAATGTTAAGTTGATTCGAGATAGACTGAAAGTAGCTCAGTCCAGGCAGAATATTTATGCATACTCAAAAACGCAAGGAGGTAGTCCATGAAATTGGAGATAGAGCATATCTTTGTGTGCCACCTCTGTGAGGAGTTAAATGATTTGGAGTTAAGGGAAAGTTAGCCCCGAGATTTGTAGGACCATACCGAGTTTGGAATGTATGGGAGAATTGGCTAACAAGTTGGAGTCACCCGAAGGACTGTCAGGAGTTCATGACTTGTTTCACGTTTCCCAGTAGAAGAAGTGCCATGCAGAGATGGCCAATATTCCCCCTGTAAGGACGCTTGACCCTGGAAAGGATAATGATGTTCCACGAAGTGGAGTATGGACTTCATAAGTATAAGTTTTATCTCGGTATGTGGGATATCCCACGAGGATGAAGAGATAAATTACTATTGGACGTAAATGAGGTATGATGTTGGAAATATGGGTCAATGGAAATTCCATGATGAGTCTGAGTAATCATGTCTAGTTTGGTGCCAATAGAAGGAAGGAAGACAGTACAATTGGATGGATTTTAAGTATGCCAGGAAGTTGGATGTTGGATGAAGGATCAGTTGCCCCGAGGATGTGTTCAAGGATTGCAAGTGATGAGATGGGCCATAACCCACAGGCCCCAGGACCTGCCAAGAAGCAAGCACACTCTTGCTGAAGGAAAACCCTGGAAGAGGGTATGCCTTTGTCAACCGACGATTCTATAGGAGTTTACGCAAAACCTGAGAGTTGTTAAGGAACGATAGATGTTTGTTTGGCTTGCAGAATCAATGGATTTTCCGAACTTGGTTAAATCGACAAGAGAAATTCTGCAATGCTTGTGAGGATGACCGAGTGTTAGAATGCGAGATTCGCTAAACCATGTATTGTGGTAATGATTTGGGTGCGGGATGGATTGATCACCATACCGACTTACTCTTATTATTCGGCGTTGCTATATGGGATGGTAAATCTGAGTGACTTACCTATAGTAGGGAGACGACGATCAAAACCCTGTTTGAACCTTAGAATGGTATAAGTATTTTCCCTTGTACACGGCAGCTGTTGCCAATCGTAGGATATCTGGTGAGGTTCAACCTGCACCCGTTTTCTGCAGGAGAAACCATAAATTGTTGACCACCATGAGATATCGATAGCTGATTAGTATTGGCGCCCGGACCGTCGACTATGAAGACCCATTTTCGAGATAACCTTACCAAGATGAAAGGACAATAGAATTGAGGAAAAGGTTATGCCACTACCGAAAAGAGCCGAGAGAAGGAATTATCCTTACAATCTGAGAAGACCAACACTGTCAGGAATAAGGATGGAGTATATGAGTTTGATGGAACCGTAACAATGCTTCTAAGGGTGGTAGCACCCGAGACCCCGGAGACGATCGATGGATTTTTGAGAAGAGCCCCAAACCCTAACCTATTTCTATCTAGCCTCTCCGAATCTCGAGGACGAGATTCATTTTAAAGTGGTAGTTTGTAACATCCCAAAATTATAAATTTTGGAATGTTATAAACAAATAGATAGTTTTGATTGATTGGTTGATTGATTGACTGAAAGTGAGTGAATTCGAAACTTTTTGAAAGTTAAATGAGAGGGAATAAAAGGACTTTCCCAAACTTTCATTTTTGCTTTTATGATCTTAGGGAATTCAAATTCTTTCCATCAAAACCCTGGAGAGAAGATGACATGACTTCTTCCATTTATTTAAATGACAAGGGGTGTTGAAAATATTTGAATTTCGAATTAATTTGAAGTCATTTTGGTATTTTAAAAATGATTTTTGTTGAATTTTATTGGACCAGAAGCACTCTTTGCTTTATTTAAATTTGTGTGTATTTTATTTAATGCTAGAATAATGTTCATCATGTAGGAAATCTTTTTCTGAAAATTTTGATATATTATATGCCTATATAATATTTTCATTTTATTTTGTTTTATCATTTTGTTTTCCTCTCTGTTTGTTTAAAAAATATTCATGAGCCTTGGGCCAAAGGCCCAAGCCCGTAAGCCGGGCCAATGGCCAAGGCCAAGGCCATCCACCGCGCGCACCAGGGAGCCAGGAGGGAGCCGCCGCTCCTTTTTCCTAATCTTAGTAGGACTCTTGTCCTACTTCCGTTTATTCCGTTTATTTCTAGATCTTTTCCCTCTTTGTTTCCTAATCCCGGTCTATTTCTTGCCCCTACCCCAAGCAAAACCCTCCCTCCCCAATATAAATATCCAAGCACCCCCCCCCTCAACACATCAAACCAACACCTCTCCTCTCCTCTCCTCTCCAAGGCAGCTCCCACACCCGCGCCGCCGCCGCCCTACACCCGCGCCGCCGCCGCCGCTTGCCACCGCCGCCGCCAAGTGCCGCCGCCGGAGCCCCTCGCCTCTTCGAGGTACTAGCCCCGCGCCGCGTCACCTTTTCTTTTCCTCGGTTCGGTTTTTCAGAATTGTTCGGTTTCCGTTCGGTTTTCTAGATCGGTTTTTCGTTTGGTTTTCTTTCCGAAACCCTAGATCGGTTTTCTCGCCGGTTTTTCTTTCCGGTTTTGTTTAGCGGCGTTAAGCTCGATAGATTTTTCTTTTATGTTTAATTTCCGTCGGGGACCTATCCGTAGTGTTATTTTTTAGTCCCTAATCTTCAAACGCCCATAACTTTTTACTCGTAAGTCGGAATCCAACGAAACCAACGCCCACTTCTTCGTTCTGATCCCTCTATCCGATAATACAACTCAAACATGTTTTGATAATTTAAAATTTGAATTAGATCAGATTTGTATTCAAACTTCGTTTGATCGTAACTTGAGTTTCAGAATCTCGATTTAGTTGATTCTTTTTGCTAATTGAAGCTCTTGACCAAAACTTTCTGATAAGGCCAAATTCATATAATTTTGGTACTGTTAGAAATTGTTTTATGTTGCAAGAGTTATTTGCTAGTTTTTGATGTTTTTCGATTTGTTTTCTTCGTTCTTTCCGACCTTTTTAGAGATTGCTTATGTGTGGTTACTATTGCTTGCTTACGATAGATTGACCGGAGTGTGACGAGTAGAGCTATCAAGAGTTTGAGAGCGAATCATCTTCATCAATTTGCAGGCAAGTAACAATTTGATCATACTTTCTCACACCCAGTTTTATGCATTAGATCTATTCCTCACACACTTGCATGATTAGGATCTAATTAAATTGTGGGATGGGAAGTAGTTGAGGTAGTACCTATTACCTGTTTTACTTATGAAACCTTTGGGAATTACTTCTACGTTTTCTTATTATGCCATGCTATGCTAGTAGACGTGGATTGGGTGAGTGTATACCATGACAGATGTGAGATTGTTAAATTAACGGTTTATTTAAGGTGGCAACTTAAATACACATCTGGGTGGATTGAGGCACCTGGGGTTTCCAGGACTTGCCTGTTTTTTGGGACCGCCACCCAGGCTCAAAGAGATGAGATTATTCAAACTAGAAACTTCCGTGTGCAGCCACAAGCCATTATGGGCTCTGGCATAGTTGACTAAGTCGTGCGAACTCTTATAGTGGTGGACTAGCAGATGTAGGGGATGTAGGTGTACCGGTCCACCCATCGTAAGGTGCTAAGCGCTTCGAAAGACTATGTCTCGGTCATCCGTCTCTCAAACACCATGTAGTGCGAGAAACCAAGCGGAGGCGATCGAGTCTTGTGGGGAAAAGTCATGAAACCTCTGCGAGTGTACAAACTAATCATGATTAGCCGTGTCCCCGGTTATGGACATCTTGAGTATCTAGTTCTTGGATTATCCTGTTGATCTCATCACGTTACTTAATATAATTTGTTTGGGTTTAATGAGTACTTTTAATTGGGATTGAGAATGCTGTCAACCATTCTCAATGTTTCACAACCACCATGATAGTTAAATAAATTTATTCCTTTGCGGTAGGGAAAAATTGGCTTTTCATAAAACCTTATAACCATAGAGCTTTTCCACCAGCCATATATGCATGTAGTATAGGCTTATTCTTTCATTACTCTCTATGTGTTACATTGCCGGCATATTCCATGTCTTGACCCGTTTCGGGCTGCAACGTTTCATGTTGCAGACTTTTCGCAACGACGAGTAATTGATACGTTAGGGTTACGATTTCCTATACTCAACTTTGCCGTTGGTGTTGATGGGAATCCACAACCTTGTTGCTTCCGCTATATTTTGGATTGAGGTAATAGTATTTACGTTATTTATACATGTGATTTACCTCTGTTATAAATCCTTCGATTACTGTGTGTGTCAGCATACCGATCCAGGGATGACACGAAAGCACAGAGACTTGATCCATTTGGGTCGGGTCGCTACAATTCTTTCGAGAGAAACTTTTCTCGGGAAAGGACCTAATCCTAGAAACAATCCGTTTCGCTTCCGGAACTGAGACTGGAGGTATACCCAACTGTTTTGGGTGTCCTATGAAGAAGCATTTTATCCGCTTTGGGTTCGAGCTTATCAACCTGAAACTTTTTCACATAAGCGTCGCAGCCCCAAACTTTTAAGAAACGACAATTTAGGTTTCTCCAAACCATAGTTCAAACGGTGTCGTCTCAACGGAATTACGTGGTGCCCTATTAAAGTGAGTGTGGTTGTCTCTAATGCCTAACCCATGAACGATAGTGGTAATTCGATAAGAGACATCATGGTACGCATCATATCCAATAGGGCGCAACTATGATGTTTGGACACACCATCACACTATGGTGTTCCAGGCGGTATTTATTGTGAAACAATTTCCACAATGTCTTAATTGCGTGCCAAAGTTCGTAACTCAGATACTCATCTCTATGATCATATCATAGACATTTTATCCTCTTGTCACGATGATCTTCAACTTCACTCTGAAATTACTTGAACCATTCAATAATCCAGACTTGTGTTTCATCAAGTAAATACACTCAGTATCTGCACAAATCATCCGTGAAGTAAGAGCATAACTATATTCACTGCATGCCTCGGCACTCATTGGACTGCACACATCAAAATGTGTTACTTCCAACAAGTTGCTATCTTGTTCCATCTTACTAAAACCGAGGCTTTTCAGTCATTTTGCCCATGTGGTATGATTTGCATATCTCAAGTGATTCAAAATCAAGTGAGTCCAAACGATCCATCTGCATGGAGTTTCTTCATGCGTATACACCAATAGACATGGTTCGCATGTCTCAAACTTTTCAAAAGCGAGTGAGTCCAAAGATCCATCAACATGGAGCTTCTTCATGCATTTATACCAATATGACTTACATGGCGATTGCCACAAGTAAGTGGTACCATCATTACTATCTTATATCTTTTGGCATGAAAATGTGTATTACTATGATCAAGATTCAATAAACCATTCCTTTGGGTGCAAGACCATTGAAGGTATTATTCAAATAAATAGAGTAACCATTATTCTCCTTAAATGAATAACCTATTGCGATAGACATAATCCAATCATGTCTATGCTCAACGCAAACACCAAATGACAATTATTCTGGTTTAATACTAATCTTGATGGTAGAGGGAGCGTGCGATGTTTGATCACATCAAACTTGGAAACACTTCCAACACATATCGTCAGCTCACCTTTAGCTAGTCTCCGTTTATTCTGTAGCCTTTTATTTCGAGTTACTAACACTTCGCAACCGAACCGGTATCTAATAGCCCGGTGCTACTAGGAGTACTAGTAAAGTACACAATAACTTAATGTATATCCAATATACTTCTATCGACCTTGCCAGCCTTCTCATCTACCAAGTATCTAGGATAATTCTGCTCCAGTGGTTGTTCCCCTTATTACAGAAGCACTTAGTCTCAGGTTTGGGTTCAACCTTGGGTTTCTTCATTAGAGCAGCGGTGATTTGCTGTTTCATGAAGTATCCCTTCTTGCCCTTGCCCTTCTTGAAACTAGTGGTTTCACCAACCATCAACAATTGATGCTCCTTCTTGATTCCTACTTTCGCGGTGTCAAACATCGCGAATATCTCAAGGATCATCATATATCCCTGATTTGTTATAGTTCATCACGAAGCTCTAGCAGCTTGGTGGCAATGACTTTGGAGAAACATCACTATCTCTGGAAGATCAACTCCCACTCGATTCAAGTGATTGTTGCACTTTCGAGACAATCTGAGCACAAGCTCAACGATTGAGCTTTTCTCCCTTAGTTTGCAGGCTAAGAAAATCGTCGGAGGTCTTATACCTCTTGGCGTGAGCACGAGCCTAAAATCCCAATTTCAGCCCTCGAAACATCTCATATGTTCCGCGACGTTTCAAAAGCGTCTTTGGTGCCTCAACTCTAAACCATTTAACCGAACTATCACGTAGTTATCAAAAGCGTGTATGTCCGATGTTCACAACATCCACAGACGGCGTTTGGGGTTCAAAGACACTGGCGGTGCATTAAGGACATAAGCTTTTTCTATCCGCATAATCGCTCATCGTCAACTTTCAACTATATTTTCTCTAGGAACATATCTAAATAGTGGAACTAAAGCGCGAGCTTCGACATAATTTGCAAAGATCTTTTGACTATGTTCAGGATAATTAAGTTCATCTCATGAACTCCCACTCAGATAGACATCCCTCTAGTCATCTAAGTGACTACATGATCCGAGTCAACTAGGCCGTGTCCGATCATCACGTGAGATGGACTAGTCATCATCGGTGAACGTCTTCATGTTGATCGTATCCTCCATACGACTCATGCTCGAACTTTCGGTCTCTTGTGTTCCGAGGCCATGTCTGTACATGCTAGGCTCGTCAAGTTAACCTAAAAGTTTCGCGTGTGTAAATCTGGCTTACACCCGTTGTATATGAACGTAAGAATCTATCACACCCGATCATCACATGGTGCTTCAAAAGCAGCGAACTTTCGCATAGCGGTGCACAATTAGGGGGAACACTTTCTTGAAATTTTAATGAGGGATCATCTTATTTACTACCGTCGTACTAAGCAAATAAGATGTATAAACATGACAAACATCACATGCAATCAAATAGTGACATGATGTGGCCAATATCATATTGCTCCTTTTGATCTCCATCTTCGGGGCTCCACGATCATCATCGTCACCGGCATGACACCATGATCTCCATCATCATGATCTCCATCATCGTGTCTCCATGAAGTTGTCTCGCCAACTTATTACTTCTACTACTATGGCTACCGGTTAGCAATAAAGTAAAGTAATTACATGGCATTGTTCAATGACACGCGGGTCATACAATAAATAAAGACAACTCCTATGGCTCCTGCCGGTTGTCATATTCATCGACATGCAAGTCGTGATTCCTATTACAAGAACATGATCAATCTCATACATCACATATCATTCATCACATTCTTCTTGGCCATATCACATCACATAGCATACCCTGCAAAAACAAGTTAGGCGTCCTCTAATTGTTGTTTGCATGTTTCTGATAGCTGCTATGGGTTTCTAGCAAGAACGTTTCTTACCTCGCAAAACCACAACGTGATATGTCAATTGCTATTTACCCTTCATAAGGACCCTTTTCATCGAATCCGATCCGACTAAAGTGGGAGAGGCGGCACCCGCTAGCCCCTTATGCAACAAGTGCATGTCGATTGTGGAACACATCTCACGTAAGTGTACGTGTAAGGTCGGTCCGGGCCGCTTTATCCCACAATGCCGCCGAATCAAGATTAGACTAGTAACGGTAAGCATATTGAACAAAATCAATGCCCACAACTACTTTGTGTTCTACTCGTGCAAAGAATCTACGCAATAGACCTAGCTCATGATGCCACTGTAGGGGAACGTAGCAGAAATTCAAAATTTTCCTCGTGTCACCAAGATCTATCTATGGAGAAACTAGCAACGAGGGAAGGAGAGTGCATCTACATACCCTTGTAGATATCTAAGCGGAAGCGTTCAAGAGAAACGGGGTTGAAGGAGTCGTACTGTCGTGATCCAAATCACCGGAGATCCTAGTGCCGAGCAGACGGCACCTCCGCGTTCAACACACGTACAGCCCGGTGGCGTCTCCCATGCCTTGATCCAGCAAGGAGAGAGGGAGAGGTTGGGGAAGACTCCATCCAGCAGCAACCTGACGGTGTGGTGGTGATGGAGGAGCGTGGCAATCCTGCGAGGCTTCGCCAAGCACCGCTGGAGAGGAGGAGGACTTGGGAGAGGGAGGGCTGCGCCCGAGGCAAGGTGCAGCTCCCATCGCCTCCCACTATATATAGGGGTGGAGGGATTATTTCTTGCCCTCCAAGTCCATTGGGGCGTTGGCAAAGGTGGGAGGAAAGAAATCCCATCCTTTCCTTTCCCCACCGATTGTTATTCCCCCTTTTTAGGGATCTTGATCTTATCCCTTCGGGATATGATCTTATTCCTTCTAAGGGGGGATCTTGGTGCGCCTTGACCAGGGGTGTGGGGCCTTGCCCCCACTACCCACGTTCATGTAGGTCCCCCCATGCAGGTGGGCCCCACTGCGGAACCTTCTAGAACCTTCGCGGTACAATACCGAAAATCCCGAACATTTTCCGGTAGCCAAAATAGGACTTCCCATATATAAATCTTTAACTCCAGACCATTCCGTAACTCCTCGTGACTTCCGGGATCTCATCCGGGACTCCGAACAACATTCGGTAACCACGTATATCTATTCCCTATAACCCTAGCGTCATCGAACCTTAAGTGTGTAGACCCTACGGGTTCGGGAACCATCTTGAACATGACCGAGACGTTCTCCGGTCAATAACCAACAGCGGGATCTGGATACCCATGTTGGCTCCCACATGTTCCACGATGATCTCATCGGATGAACCACGACGTCAAGGACTCAATCGATCCAGTATACAATTCCCTTTGTCTAACGGTATTGTACTTGCCCGAGATTCGATCGTCGGTATACCGGTACCTTGTTCAATCTCGTTACCAGCAAGTCTCTTTACTCGTTCCATAACACATCATCCTGTAATCAACCCCTTGGTCACATTGTGCACATTATGACGATGTCCTACCGAGTGGGCCCAGAGATACCTCTCCGTTTACACAGAGTGACAAATCCCAGTCTCGATTCGTACAACCCAATGTACACTTTCGAGATACCTGTAGTGCACCTTTATAGCCACCCGATTCGTTGTGACGTTTGGTACACCCAAAGCATTCCCTACGGTATCCGGAGTTGCACAATCTCATGGTCTAAGGAAATGATACTTGATATTAGAAAAGCTTTAGCATCTGAACTACTACGATCTTTGTGCTGGGCTTAGGATTGGGTCTTGTCCATCACATCATTCTCCTAATGATGCGATCCCGTTATCAACGACATCCAATGTCCATGGTCGTGAAACCGTAACCATCTATTGATCAACGAGCTAGTCAACTAGAGGCTTACTAGGGACATGGTGTTGTCTATGTATCCACACATGTATCTGAGTTTCCTATCAATACAATTATAGCATGGATAATAAACGATTATCATGAACAAGGAAATATAATAATAACCAATTTATTATTGCATCTAGGGCATATTTCCAACAATGAGACCTTTGACAAGTACTTTGCCTACAAGATGGAGGAGAATAGCTCAACTAGTGAGCATGTGCTCAGATTGTCTGGGTACTACAATTGCTTGAATCAAGTGGGAGTTAATCTTCCGGATAAGATAGTAATTGACAGAGTTTTCTAGTCACTATCACCAAGTTACTAGAACTTAGTGTTGAACTATAATATGCAAGGGATAACGAAAGTAATTCCCAAGTTCTTCGTGATGCTAAAATCGGCGAAGGTAGAAATCTAGAAATAGCATCAAGTGTTGATGGTTAAACAAGACCACTAGTTTCAAGAAAAGGGCAAAGGGAAGAAGGGGAACTTCAAGAAGAATGGCAAGCAAGTTTCTGCTCAAGTGAAGAAGCCCAAGTCTAGACCTAAGCCTGAGACTAAGTGCTTCTACTGCAAAGGGACTGGTCACTCGAAGCAGAACTGCCCCAAGTATTTGGCGGATAAGAAGGATGGCAAAGTGAACAAAGGTATATTTGATATACATGTTATTGATGTGTACTTTACTAGTGTTTATAGAAACCCCTCAGTATTTGATACTGGTTCAGTTGCTAAGATTAGTAACTCAAAACAGGAGTTGTAGAATGAACAGAGACTAGTTAAGGGTGAAGTGACGATGTGTGTTGGAAGTGGTTCCAAGATTGATATGATCATCATCGCACACTCCCTATACTTTCGGGATTAGTGTTGAACCTAAAAAAATGTTATTTGGTGTTTGCGTTAAGCATGAATATGATTTGATCATGTTTATTGCAATACGGTTATTCATTTAAGTTAGAGAATAATTGTTGTTACATTTACATGAACAAAACCTTCTATGGTCATACACCCAATAAAAATGGTTTGTTGGATCTCGATCGTAGTGATACACGTATTCATAATATTGAAGCCAAAAGATGCAAAGTTAATAAAGATAGTGCAACTTATTTGTGGCACTGCCGTTTAGGTCATATTGGTGTAAAGCGCATGAAGAAACTCCATGTTGATGGGATTTTGGAATCACTTGATTATGAATCACTTGATGCTTACGAACCATGCCTTATGGGCAAGATGACTAAGACTCCGTTCTCCGGAACAATGGAGCGAGCAACTGACTTATTGGAAATAATACATACTGATTTATGCAATCCGATGAGTGTTGCGGCTCGCGGCGGGTATCGTTATTTTCTGACCTTCACAGATGATTTGAGCAGATATGGGTATATCTACTTGATGAAACATAAGTCTGAAACATTTGAAAAGTTCATATAATTTTAGAGTAAAGTGGAAAATCATCGTAACAAGAAAATAAAGTTTCTACGATCTGATTATGGAGGAGAATATTTGAGTTACGAGTTTGGTCTTCATTTAAAACAACGCGGAATAGTTTACGCAACTCACGCCACAGAACACCACAACAGTAATGGTGTGTCCGAACATAGTAACCGTACTTTATTAGATATGGTGCAATCTATGATGTCTCTTACCGATTTACCACTATCGTTTTGGGGTTATGCATTAGAGACAGCTGCATTCACGTTAATAGGGCACCATCTAAATCCATTGAGACGACACCATATGAACTGTGGTTTGGCAAGAAACCAAAGTTGTCGTTTCTTAAAGTTTGGTGTTGCGATGCATATGTGAAAAAGTTTCATCCTGATAAGCTCAAACCCAAATCAGAGAAATGTGTCTTCATAGGATACCCAAAGGAGACAGTTGGGTACACCTTCTATCATAGATCCGAAGGCAATAAATTCGTTGCTAAGAATGGATCCTTTATAGAAAAGGAGTTTCTCTCAAAGAAGTGAGTGGGAGGAAAGTAGAACTTGATGAGTTAACTGTACCTGCTCCCTTATTGGAAAGTAATTCATCATAGAAATTTGTTCCTGTGACTCCTACACCAATTAGTGAGGCAGCTAATGATGATGATCATGTAACTTCAGATCAAGTTACTACTGAACCTCGTAGGTCAACCAGAGTAAGATCCGCACCAGAATGGTACGGTAATCCTGTTCTGGAGGTCATGTTACTATACCATGACGAACCTATGAACTATGAGGAAGCGATGATGAGACCAGATTCCACGAAATGGCTTGAGGCCATGAAATCTGAGATGAGATCCATGTATGAGAACAAAGTGTGGACTTTGGTTGACTTGCTCGATGATCGTCAAGCCATAGCAAATAAATGGATCTTCAAGAGGAAGATGGCCGCTGATAGTAGTGTTACTATCTACAAATCTAGACTTGTCGAAAAAGGTTTTTGACAAAGTTCAAGGTGTTGACTACGATGAGATTTTCTCACTGTAAGCGATGCTTAAGTCTGTCCGAATCATGTTAGCAAATTGCCACATTCTATGAAAGCTGCCAAATGGATGTCAAAACTACATTCCTTAATGGATTTCTTAAATAAGAGTTGTATATGATGCAACCAGAAGGTTTTTCTGATCCAAAAGGTGCTAACAAAATGTGCAAGCTCTAGCGATCCATCTATGGACTGGTGTCAAGACCGGTTTTCCAATAAAACATGTATTGAAAAGCTAACCCTTTTATTGACCAGTACAGAAGAATCCTTCTTACTGATGGACAAATCCTTGATACAGAAATCTAGAAGTACTAAATAGTATACAAGGTTGAGCTGAGGCTGCTCAACAATTTATTACAAGCACGCCGATATAATACATAAAGGCGGATATGACACAAGGAGTATGGTGGCACAACTACTGACTCGTAATAAAAGTGGTGGTGGATATGTCACAACAAAGTGGGTGACATGACTCCTAGGTCTTATAGCTCATCGGCTACCGGAGTGAGGCTCGATGATTTTATTTGGGTAGGGAAGCGTATATAATACAAGTGACCAATTCCAGGATCGCACGGGACTGACTGGGACTCCTCTAGGCGTCAGACTCGCTATCGAACTCTTCATCCATAAGATCGCCTTCGTCAACATCTAGCCAAATCAACAAGCAAGGTGAGTACTTTGAATGTACTCGTAAGACAGTTTGGACATAAGATATAACAAATGCAAACATGATGCACATGAGCAGATTAGTAATGCACACTAAGATAATAAATTTGCACTGCATGTTAAATAAAAAGGAAGTTAGGCGGTCGTCCTCCCGAAATCCTAATAAAATAAATGAAGACCGATCGGGTGTCTGAAACGACGCCTTGAAAGGTAAAAATAAATTAGCATGCCGCAGTCGGGCATCAGGGCGACACCACATAAAGGGCTTATAATGAAATATAAAACGAAAGTGTGTGCCACAGGCGGACGTCTAAGCGACATCTCGAAAAGGGCTTATATTGAAAGTAAATAACATGGACGCCATAGTCGCACGTCTGAGCAACATCACATAAAGGGCTTATATCAAAAGTAAAGAACAAGAATGCCACAGTCGGACGTCTGAGCGACATCACATAAAGGGCTTATATCACAAGTAAGTAACAAGAATGCCACAGTCGGATGTCGGCGACATCACATAAAGGGCTTATATCAAAAGCAAATAACAAGAATGCCACAGTCGAACGTCTGAGCGACATCACATAAAGGGCTTATATTTCACCGTTCAAATTCAAGTAGCTTATGAATTTAAATCATCCCAAGGAAATACTCATTACATAATAATAAACTGGTTAGTCTATCCACAGGAATAACATTCAGCCGGGTTTACCACTCATGTTTATTCACCGGAGATTGTCACTAAGACTGACATCGAGGCCCGACCTTGAGGCGGACGTTGAGACTGACACTGATATTGACACTGATATGTTGATCACAGTCCTTGACCATGGACACGGTTACTTGAATGGTTTTGACTCTGCAGAGTTTGTACTCTTTAACCACAGCCAACGGATTTCAGTAGTCACAAAGGACTAGTTCCGTTTACGGTATTTTTGGAGAAGCACGCCTAACCAGTACACACCCATTCCACATTCCGCTGCCAGGAATCACCCTAGGCAACGTTCAAGAAAAACTCTAAGACGGGGAGGCCACAACCTCGATTAGCATGGGATCAAATTTATATCGCGCGCTCTAAGGGGTGCCCCCCTCTCAGTCCCAACCGGAAACACCCATGCCCCCTGACCGGATGACGGGCTTTAATCCAGGGCCATGGAACCCTCATCGCGGCCCCTCTATTTGGTGTGTAAAAGGAAGGAGGTTTGCAACTTACTAAACCGTATTCTTTGCAGAAAACATGTGGCAGCACGAAAAGGGGACGGACGGTAACATGACTTGATCCACGTTAACACTGGAGTTAAACGGTTGACATAAGACTGGCATGCTTCAATACCAGCTTACCACCTTTCATGTCACCACATGATCATATTATCTCCCATCAAATGAACACATCAAGTTTCGAAGCTTACTCGTAGTTGCCTTGCATGCAATATAACACTCACTGGTGCTTATATAAACGTGCCATGAAATAACTACTCAAGCAAACATGTAAAACACTCATCATATCAAAGGTTCAAACATGCTTTCCTGGTTCGGAGTAGTCGGAGTCTAGCTCGGTGAAGTTTGAGGCTCCGTCACCTCCTTCGGTGTCTATGTTATAAAAGAAAATCGAATACTAACGTAAATACCGTGCGTGCAATAAAATTGTTCCAAATATTTTTCAAATAAATATGAGAAAAACTAGATAGAAAAATAAAGATGACAGAAAAAGAATCAACTCAAAATCATCTTTTGTTTTAAAGTTATAAGGGTTTTAGTCCAGGGACTAATCTGTGATGAAACAGAAACTTTCCAGAGGCTTGTTTAGAAAAACAGAAAACGCTTCGGATAGTAATACGCCAACCCAAAGGGAAAACGTATTTTGCCCAAAGGCGTTTTCTTTAGAAAACTATTCGAATAAAAAGAGAGAGGCTGACGAGGGGGTCCCGCATGTCAGGTTTAAAATTTTGAAAAGGAAACAGAGTACGCCGGCGCCCGTGGACCGCGGTGGTCGCCGACGTCGATCCACAGTGAGGTAGTGGAAATGGAGGGTACCTACGGGTTCACTGAGTCCTTCCGCGGCTGTGGGTGGTGGAGTTGGTCATCAGCGAGCACCACATCGACGGCGGCCTCCACTCCGGCGGACGGTGGTTCGGGCGATGATGGATCTCGCCGAGGAGGGCTGCAAACTTCAAATTGGGGCTCGTGTTAGAAGAGCGGGTGCACTAGGAGGTTGCTGGCAAGGTTTGGGAGGCGGGGTTGCTCTCACCAGAGAGGATCTTGCTGGAGCCGGAAGCGGATCGGGGCGGCCGGAAGCGGATCGTGAAGGCCTCCTCGAGGTCCTCCTAGTGGCTAGGCGCAGTGCTGGCGAGGTGGAGGGGTGGTGCTGGGTCGAGAACGAGCTCGAGGCCTCCTTTTATAGCCGGTCCGAGGCGGTTGCCGAGAACGGGGTATCTCCGGCGAGCAATTCTGGCCGAGGCGGTGGTTGGGCAGCGGTTTAGGTGGCTAGGTAGCTGCGGATTGGTCCATGGCTCCATCCAACGCCTAACCTTGGTTGTATTTGCTCTGCTCCCGTGGTTTCGACTTAACGGCCTCACGGGCTCGTCGGCAGAGCGCTTCTGCGCCTCTCGAGCCACAGCGATGGCTGCAAAGACGCACAGGGGGAAAGGACGGCCATGCGTAGGCTTCTGGTGGTGTGGGCAGTGCTGGACGGCGCCGTATGGCAGAGCTGGCCCCTGTTGGCCGCCACGGGCGGTTCTGTTACCGCAGAACGCGCCGGTGTTGGCGGGACACGTCGCCACCGACGCTCGCGCCCGTCCAAAGGACCGTGCGGCGCGATGGATAAGAAGGAGGAGCAGGGAGCAAGAGTCGAGCAAGCCTTTGGAGAGATTGACGCCTTGTGACTCAAGAAAAGCAATGACGATAATCTTGAACATGAACTCTGAATTTGGGATGAAGCGATTGCATGCCAGCTGTTCGACGAAATGTTTTGGGCACGTGGGAAATTTTTCTTGAGCTGATCCTTGGTGAGGTGACCTCTTGATGCATCTAGAGGCTGCCTGATTTATCTCAGATTTTTAGGAGAAGAAAAAGAATGAATTTCACCAGAAATGGCAAATCTGGTTCAAACTTGCAGCAAGCATATTTTGAAAATTTTGAGCGTGGACCAGTGGATCTTGATGGATCTTGGTTGAGGGTACTAAGGACTAGCTAGGGAAATTTGCTTAGGCTCAGAAACTTAAAGGATCTGGTACTTCCTTTGTAAATCCCAAGAGTCCAATTTAAATGACAAAAAAGAGTTGAGGATAAAATAAATAGAAAGAAAATCTAAAAGAGGTTGAAACTCGCTGGAATTGGGTATCTGACTTAACCCAAAGTAGGGAGTGGATATTGGAAGAAAGATATCAACATGTGTCATGGCAAAAGAGAAATTCTTAAATGGGAAAATAATAAATCCATATTCCATAGGATTTCTTTTTGATAGAAAGAATTGTAAAACCTTCCAATATTATTTGTGTTGAGCCAACACAATATGAAAAACCCTTAAAACCAAAAATAAAGGTTGAGAAGGACCTTTAAAAAAAATATTTGTCATAAAAAGATTTGAGAAGGAGAGTCCCTCTTTTAGAAAAATTCAAACAACCTCCTTTAAATCAAATAAAGAATTTAATAAAACCAAATCAAATTTTTTGGAGTGTTACAACTGGTGCAAGCATCTCAGAGTTGGAATATACACTTTGATGAGTTGATCAAAGCATATAGTTTTATACAGACTTGCGGTGAAGCCTGTATTTACAAGAAAGTGAGTGGGAGCACTACATCATTTCTGATAAGTATATGTGAATGACATATTGTTGATCGGAAATAATGTAGAATTTTCTGAAAAGCATAAAAAGGAGTTTTTCAAAGAAAGACCTCGATGAAGCTGCTTACATATTGAGCATCAAGATCTATAGAGATAGATCAAGATGCTTGATAAGTTTTTTCAATGAGTACATAACTTGTCAATATTTTTAAGTAGTTCAAAATGGAGCGATCAAAGAAAGAGTTCTTGCCTGTGTTACAAGGTGTGAAATTGAGTAAGACTCAAAGCCCGACCACGGCAGAAGATAGAAAGAGAATGAAAGTCATTCTCTATGCCTCAGCCATAGGTTCTGTAAAGTATGTCATGCTATATACCAGATCTATTGTATACCCTGCACTGAGTTTGGAAAGGGAGTACAATAGTGACCTAGGAGTAGATCACTGGACAACGGTCAAAATTATCTTTAGTGGAATAAGGATATGTTTCTCGATTATGGAGGTGACAAAGGTTAAATGCGTAAAGGGTTACGTCGATGCAAGTTTTTTCACCAATCTGGATGACTCTAAGTCTCAGTCTGGATACATATTGAAAGTGGGAGAAATTAGCTAGAGTAGCTCCGTGCAGAGTATTGAAGACATAGAATATTTGCAAAATACATACGGCTCTGAATGTGACAGACCCGTAGACTAAACTTCTCTCACAAACAAAACATGATCACACCTTAGTACTCTTTGGGTGTTAATCACATAGCGATGTGAACTAGATTATTGACTCTAGTAAACCCTTTGGGTGTTGGTCAGATGACGATGTGAACTATGGGTGTTAATCACATAGTGATGTGAACTATTGGTATTAAATCACATGGCGATGTGAGCTGGATTATTGACTCTAGTGCAAGTGGGAGACTGAAGGAAATATGCCCTACAGGCAATAATAAAGTTGTTATTTATATTTCCTTATATCATGATAAATGTTTATTATTCATGCTAGAATTGTATTAAACCGAAACTTAGTACATGTGTGAATATATAGACAAACTAAGTGTCACTAGTATGCCTCTACTTGACTAGCTCGTTGAATCAAAGATGGTTAAGTTTCCTATCCATAGACATGAGTTGTCATTTGATTAACGGGATCGCATCATTAGAGAATGATGTGATTGACTTGACCCATTCTCATTAGCTTAGCACTTGATCGTTTAGTATGTTGCTATTGCTTTCTTCATGACTTATACATGTTCCTATGACTATGAGATTATGCAACTCCGAATACCGGAAGATCGCTTTGTGTGCTACCAAAGCGTCACAACGTAACTGGGTGATTATAAAGGTGCTCTACAGGTGTCTCCGATGGTGTTTGTTGAGTTGGCATAGATCAAGATCAGGATTTGTCACTCCGATGTTCGGAGAGGTATCTCTGGGCCCTCTCGGTAATGCACATCACAATAAGCCTTGCAAGCAATGTGACTAATGAGTTAGTTATGGATGATGCATTACAGAACGAGTAAAGAGACTTGCCGGTAACGAGATTGAGCTAGGTATTAAGATACCGACGATCGAATCTCGGGCAAGTAAGATACCGATGACAAAGGGAACAACGTATTGATACGTCTCCAACGTATCTGTAATTTATGAAGTATTCATGCTATTATATTATCTGTTTTGGATGTTTATGGGCTTTATTAAACACTTTTATATTATTTTTGGGACTAACCTATTAACCCAGAGCCCAGTGCCAGTTTCTGTTTTTCCCTTGTTTCAGTGTTTCATAGAAAAGGAATATCAAACGGAGTCCAAACAAAATGAAACCTTCGGGACCGTGATTTTTGGAACGAACGTGATCCAGGAGACTTGGAGTTGAAGTCAAGGAAGCTTCACTACAAAAAAATACACTTCCATGATGATACGTGTTTGTCACAGTAGGTCACGTTTTACATCATGCATGTACATCCATGACAAATTTATGAAATCAAGATAGTCATACTGTCTTTGTCGTAGAAGTGTTCCATGACATTACCAAAATTATCATCACGGAAGTGTCTACTTCCATGACGATAAATCGCGCGTCAAAGAAGTGCTTTCGTCAAGGGTGACCGACACGTGGCATCCACCGTAACGGAACACCGTTAAGCTATCGAGTCGGGTTTTGGATCCGATAACCCGTTAACAACCCCGACCAATGGGGATTTTCCACGTGTAAAATCATCATTGGCTGGAGGAAACACGTGTCGGCTCATCGTTGGGACAGATGTCATCCACTCATTCGACGGAAGGCGCCTATGATACGTCGACACGTGGCACGCCCCAACAGAGGCCCATTCCTGTGAAAAGGCCGGCCCGTTTGACTTGGTCAAAAGGTGGCGGGCTGGCCCATGGAAAGCCTGTTAACGACATGTTCGCATATAGCCCATTTACAGCCCGCTAACCCATGGCCCATTACGCCCTATCCGAATTAGGCCCAGTAGCGTCATCTGGGCCATCCAATATGTTTCCAGCCCGTTTTCACTTATGGCCCATGACGTCTTTCGGCCCATATGAGGCCCTATGTAACTCTTGGCCTATTAACGGCCCGTGGTGAAACTGGCCCGTAATCAACAGTGTATCACTTTACACCCATTAACGGCCTGTGGTGAAACTGGCCCGTAATGAACAGTGTATCACTTTATACCCATTAACGGCCCGTTATTCCGTTGGGCCTTTTCCAGCCCATGTTATCTTTCGGCCTTCTCAAAGCCCATTTATTCTTCGGCTCATTTCCAGCATTCGTTTACTTACGGCCCGTTACTGTCATTTTCTGCTTGTGGGCCAAATTCAGCCCGTGGTTATAGTCGGCTCGTTTGTGGTCCGTTAATACGTTCAGCCATTTTCATAGCGTCATCAAATACGGCCTATTAACGATGACCCGTTATGGTCGGCCCATGAACGGACGATTCCAACTCTAGCCTGTTTACGACCATAATGCGGCCTGTTATTGGCCCATGTTTGGCCAATCGATCATACGGCTCGTATAAGGCCCATTGATGATATGGCCCGTATAAGGCCCATTGTTTCTATGGCCCGTAGAAGGCCCATTGTTTCTACGGCCCGTAGAACGCCTACTGTTTCTATGGCCAATAGAAGGCCCACTGTTTCTACGGCCCGTAGGAGGCCGGTGTCACTACAAGAATATTAGCCCATGGTTATTGTGGCCTAGTTTTAAAAATAGGTTATTGCAGCCACTAGCAAACCGCGGAAAAAGAACTGCATCAATACAAGCAAACAAATAAACAAGACAACAAGGAAATAAATAAGCGAGCAACTTATGCTAGGCTATCACGGCTATTACATATTACATCCTTTGGGCATCAAAGTTCGCCACCGGTGCAAATATAGGGAATAAAGCGACATATAAACGCCGCAGACAAAACAAGTCCAATGAAACCACTTTAGAAGAGTTCAAGAAACAATATCACAGGTACCCATAATGCTTTGGCAAGATGCTTAGCAAGCTTATTAACTTTCTCTTGTTTGGCGCTTAAATCCTCCGGTAACTTCTTTGTTGCACAAGAAAGTACGCATCTGAATTATGTAGGGACTTCCTCAGTCCTTCGGCTTCTTGCCGCAGCACAACTGACTAATGCCTTTCAGCTTGTAGCTGAGACTGAAGAAGCCGAAGTGATTCAGGCAGCGAGTTGGAAGAGCTTGTGCCAGTGATGCTGGCGATAACTTTCGAACACTACATCAACGCAGGATCGTGGGGTTTTCTCACCGCCTATAAGATCGTTTTATCACCTTTCTTGAAGACCAACAGGGTTGTCTCACTATCTTGAACCTTATCTGCATTACTTTCTCTACCATTGCATAGTGGGGTGCTCTTCTCCAATATTATGTTTGCATACTACAAGAGAAACAAGCAGACACATCACGAGTTTAGCTTGTAGTATCTGAAACTCATTTTGGTAAACCAGTTCGGTAGTAAGGTGGACAGGATAACGACATGAAACAAACATATGTCTATGTACTATGGTCCTTTGTATTGTCCATATCATTCTAGTTTATGTTCCTAATCAAGATAGAGACACAGTTCAACTCATATATTTTTAAGACACAAAGCATAGACAGAATATAAGTGTGAGAAACTACACAACATTGGCAACACTTGTAATGTGCATCACATGAGAACATAACTGTTTATACAACTTAAACTGAAATCAACATAGAGTAAGAAGTTAGAACAGCAATCCAATTAAAGAAATAGGTTTAAAACACACCTGTTGCACCATTGGAGTTTCAATTGGATCCTTCAAATTCGAAAGTAGTTGGTATGAGTAAATACAGTGATGCAACAGCAAAGGAGTATGGACCATAGCTACGGAATCTGACCTGAGAACAATTGCTCTTCTGCTTTAAACGTGGAGTTTTGGTTAGCTGTGGTGGTCTTCGTGCTTTGGGCACTGCAGTAGCTTTACAAACTTCTCGTGTGGGGGTACTTTGTGGTGGACATGGTTCTTTGTCAACTATAAGTGGGTTACTATCCGCTGGGGTTGCGGTTAGATGGGTTGTAGCTGGTTCTCTGCCCAACGATGTAAGTGTGCATTCTGGAAGAGTCTCGATTATGTGTGGTGGGGCTAGTTTGTGGGCCAGTACAACCATGGTTCTATCTGCATCGATGGGGAGCACTGTCTTTTGTGAAGAACGGGTTTTTGCTCCCTTAGATACTGCCGTCACCCCCTCCAATTCAAATGGCTGATAGACAAGAAAAGAAATTGAACGTACAGACATTGTATGATAGACAGATGTGGTAATTCACATATATGTTGTCTAACCAACAGGAATGACATGACACAATTTCACATATATGATGCCTAACTAAACAGGATAGCATGACCACAGTTTGAGATATATGATGGATAACTTAACAAGATATAATGGCATAATTCAACATATGATGAGTACCTAAACAGAATGACATGACAAAACTATATGATGTCTTTCTAAAATAGGTTGGGATGAAATAATTCACATACATGTTGTCGAAGTATACATGATGGCATGATATAATTGACATAATTGATTCATATACTAAGCAGCCGGCACTCGCATGTATGATCTCTAAACTAAGCAGATAGAATTCAATATTGTGCATATGATGTCTAAACTAAGCAATGCAAGACACCATATGCATCATATGAGAAATATAAACATTGCAACTTAGAGCATACACCTCGGGTGGGATATAGGACTGGTCATCATCTACTGAATCCTCCTTTGAGGAGCTCCTGTAACCATCGAGATATATGCTTCAAAGGTACCATTACCTTTCTGAAACCTTGTTTTCAGTCCAGTTTTTCCATAACCGGCTCAAATGGCTGATACACATGAAGAGTAGTTCAATATACAGATTGTTGACAAATGGAATACGTAATGAAAAAAAAGATGGCATGAGATAATTCACATATATGATGCACGGCTCCATGGCGGTGCATAATTCACATATATGATAACCGGCTGAAAAACATGGCATTGCATAATTCACATATCTCGATATAGAAAGCAAGCAGGAGGCATTCACACAAAGCATGTCTAACCTAAGCGAGATGGCATGGCAATTCAAGACACCATATGCATGATATGAGCAATATAACCCAGCCAAGTTAGAGCATGCACCTCGGGGGGATCTGTTGGTCATCTCTCTGAATCCTCCTCACGAGGAGCTATACGTAACCAGCAAGAAATCTGCATCGACGGTGTAGCACCCCTTTCGAGAAGACCTTGTTTTCACTCCAGATTTTCCCATGACCGACTCAAATGGCTGATGCACAGGAAGATTAGATGAATGTATAAACATTGTTGACAAATGGAATACATAATGGAAAAAAATATGGCATGATACAATTCACATATACGATGACTGGCTAAACAGGATGGCATTGCATGATTCACATTTATGATGCCTGGCTAAAGAAGATGGCATTGCATAATTCCCATATACTCCCGCCGTTCCTAAATATTTGTCTTTTTAGAGATTTCAAATGGACTACCACATACGGATGTATAAAGACATATTTTAGGTTGTAGATTCACTCATTTTGTTCCGTATGTAGTCACTTGTTGAAATCTCTAAAAAGACAAATATTTAGGAATGGTGGGAGTATGATATAGAAACCAAACAGGTGGCATTCACACAAAGCAAATTTAAACTAAGCTGATGACATATAAGATGTATAATGTAAGCAATGCAAGGCACCATATGCATGATATGACCAACATCAGCATGCCAGGCTAGAGCAAACACCTCAGGTGGTAAACATGCATGGTCGGCTCATACGAATCTCCACTGAGCAGTTATCTTCCTCTGGAATACAATCTGGAAATGCAGGAGGGGGCAATTAAGCCCACCATGGAGCGGCGTCTGCATGACATTATATTCAAGACGCAACCGTCTTCTCTTTTTCTCTACATGTTCGATGCGATTGTGTACAATATCGACATGCATAATAAAAAATAGTTAGATTTTGTAAGGCCTAAGAGGTGCATGCAAAAATCAAGACCGATGGTAGCAAAGCAGTGGATGGATCCAAAACTAATGATAGCGGGTAGAATATAGCTTCGGTTTAAAAGATAGACAATGGATCATCTATTGTTTGTTGCCCACCCAACATGAACCACATAGAAGACCCCAGATGAACCAGATAGTAGATGATACTATTCGTTCTTTGGATCGATATGAGACCCATGGGCAATTCAAAACTCAAGATTGAACGATAAAGTAGCAGGTAATAATAACCGATGTATAACGTAAGAAAACACGAAAGACTGCGACCTCTCTTCCGGAACTGTGTAGTCCTCAGGTTCATCTGCTCAGTCGATGATGGTAATGCAGTTGGCGTGGCTGCCGGCAACGGGGAAGATGATCTGAGGCGGCAAAAGGAAGTCTGCAGGGGGATCTCTGCTGCAGTGAACGCTTACATCAATGGTGCACCTCGGTGGGGTGGATGAAGGCACGGCGGAGCGGGACATAACACGTAGTTTTCTTTGGCGCCTATCTGAAAATGAAGTAAATCTGTAAGGGCTCCTTAGAATTGGAGGATTCTATAAACGCAGGGACAGGAAAAACACAGGAATAGGATAGGAAGGCACGTGCAAAGCAGAGCATTTGGAAACATAGGATTTCAGTCAACACAGGTGTTTGGCTCACATGAATTGGAAGAACAGAGGAATGGAGAAACAAAGTGATGCGACGAGTGTACAACCTCTTTGGCATAGCCTTGTGGACCTCAACATCATTGGGTTGGACGTGGAGGATGGTGATGATGCTGGTGTGACTGTCGGAGGCGGGGAAGAAGATCCGAGGCCTCTGGAAACGGCGCCGAGGGTACTGCTCTGCTGTGATGGACGGTTCCGTCGTTGGACCAGCTCCGCTAAGGTGTACGTCGACGAGGCTGAAGCATGACAAGACAGACAACGTTAATCTGAAGTGGGACCCTAATATCATCTGCAATAGATGATGTAAAATACATCACCAAAAAGTGTTAGATGTAAAACGCATCAGCAGCGCCACGGCCGCTCTGACAGATGATGTAAGTACTCTTCACTCTGAACTTAACTGAAGAAAATTAACTTCACAGTCGAAACTGAATTTTACTATCGAAACTGATTGAACTAGTAATAGAGCATTGCAATAGATGTTTAGGGCGTTCGAGCACTAGTAGCAGAGAAGCAGTGATCTAAATCAGCAGACGCTCGAAGAGGGAACGCACTAGCAGAGAGCAAGTCGTGCAGTAGCACCGCGAGCGAGTGTTAAAGCAACAACTCCTGTAGCTGCCGGAGGTCGTGCAGCAGCAGCAGCGCAAGCGAGAGCAAGAGCAGAGCAGCAGCACGGACGAAAGCAGGAGCAGTGCAGCAGCGCGACCGACAGCAAGAACAGAGCTGCAGCGTGAGCGAGAGCCGGAGCAGCTGTAGCTAGTGCCGTTATGGAAGTTGCCGCCGAGGAAGCAACGACATGGGGGAGAGACACCGTGGATGATGTGGCCGGCGACGGCGCCGTCGATGGAGACACGCCATGTCTGCTCGTTATCGAGCACCGGCAGCCCCTTGAGATCGAATAAAAGATAAAATGCAGCGGTGAGTGCAGAACCTCCTTGGTGGCGCCGAGTTGGCCTCGGCTTCATCAGAGGAATTGGTGAGGGTGCTGCAGTTCCGGTGGGGCAGGTCAAAACGGCGCTGTGGGGATTGAGGTGGTGCGATAGACGAGGCAAACATCGGGGCAGCTCCTTGGAGGTGGAGGACGGGGCGGCTGATCCGGCAGGACGACGAGATCGACAACGGATCCTCATCCGGTGCGGTGGATGAGGGACGGTGAGCTGTTGTGGTGGACGACGTAGTCGGGGAAGAGTCTCCGGCTGGGCGGCGGTCGGGAGGCCGACGGAGGAGCGTGGGGTTTCGGGGTTTTGGCGGCCTCGGTGTACGAATGGGGGGGAGGCGAAGGGGGAGGGGGATCCAAGCTTAGGGACGCGCTTGTTCGAAATGTAGGGTAAGTTACCAGCGTACCCCCACCGGTTTTGACACCGCGATGTGGAGCTTCATTTCCGGCTGAGGGGTAGAGCGGGATTTCGTGTGTCTGGTCTGCGGGAGCGATTTCGGATGAGGAGGGAGTTCTCGCGCGCGTCCCAATTTCGGGATAACAAGGTGCGGCGCGGGTTGAAGAAGCGGGAGTTTCAAAGCAGGTGAGACAAAAGATATTCGAGCTTGAAAATTTTGGGATAACAAGGTGCGGATTCCTTGTTCGGCAGAACAAACTTAACGTGTAAAAAAAAACAATTCATACAAGACACAATTCATACCATTGAAAAAACTACAAGAAAAATGTAAAAAAAATCGGGAGAACAAAATTACCCTGCACAGTACCAAATCGATTCGCACTTCCCTCACCAACAACAAAGAACAAATCAATTCCCACCAAAGAAAGAGTAATGTCCCTTTTTATATGATTACAGATGCCATGATCTCGAATTTCAATTTTTGAATCCACGTTATGTTGATTCGAATATATAGTTAGGTGACCTTGCGGTTTATAATTGATGTAGTCGTACATTTTGATCTTCCATCATATATGTACATTTTACTCCAGCATGTGAACATATATATTGTCGTCTACCATATGGACCAAATTTGAATCAATTTTCCTTATTTGAATACGATTGTTGTCAAGTTATACAATATTTTAAATATTATCTTGATAACAAAAAACATACATATAGCAGTAATCATATTTCACTATGAACTACATATACCATACGCTCTCCAATTCAAATATTTGTATCCATTTTATGTTGAATTCAAATCATAGTACATTATTGGTCTAGGTAGCGACATGTTTGGGATAATCTAAACCCTGTTTTCATACGTATAATTTTTGGCTGAATTGGGACAAGTTTTGGTATAAGCCTCTTGTAAAACCGGAGATTCTCTCAACAAGCCTCGTGGTTCCGAGAGGGAACGTGTCAACTTTGTGTCTTGAAACGATATACGCTGCCTCCCCCCTAATTTTATTTACAGAGGCAACATAGAACTATATGAGTGCCCTGTTAAATTTTGGAATTATTTTGGGTTCATTTGGCATTTTTATACATTAATTGAGTTTCTGGACTTTTAATGTGCATAATCTAAAATGAATTGCATGCACATGCTCCGGTGCACCAAAGTGGGTTGAAAAATCACATGTGTGTCCTTGGTTGAATTTCTAGGTCCCATGGAAGAAATGAGAATGAAATTCAAACATCTGGGCGTCATGACTCGGCCGAGAACATCGAGAAACTTTGATTTTAAATTCATGTAAATCCAAAACTACTTTGGAAATCATGAAACTTGGCATGGTGTCATGTCATGGCACTAACATGTTGTGGTAAAAATTGGGCCGATTTGGAAGCTCGCGGTTCTAAGAGGGAACGTGCCACCTTTGAGTGTGAAACGATATACGCTGCCCCCCCCCCTTGAGTTTCTTAACAAAGGCAACATAGAACTACATTAGTGCCCTGTTAAATTTTGGAATTATTTCGGGTTCATTTGTCGTTTTTTATACATTAATTGAGTTTCTGGTCATTTAATGTGCATAAGTCAAATTTGAACTACAAGCACATGCACTCGTGCACCAAAGTTGGTTGAAAAATCACATTTGTATCCTCGGGTGAATTTCTAGGTCCCATGCAAGAAATGAGAATAAAATTAAAGCATCTGGGCATCGTGGCTCGGCCGAGAACATTGAGAAACTTGGTTTTAAAATTCTTGTAGATACAAAACACGTCTGAAAATCATGAAACTTGGCATGGATGTCATGTCATGGTACTACCATGTTGTGGTAAAAAAATTGGCCGAATAGGAATAGATTTTGGTATAAGCTTCTTGCAAACCAAAGCTTCTCTCAAGAAGGCTCGTGGTTCTGAGAGGGAATGTGCCACCTTTGAGTGCAAAACAATATACGTTGTCCCCCTTGAGTTTATTTATAAAGGCAACATAGAACTACATGAGTGCCCTGTTAAATTTTGGAAATATTCCGGCTTCGTTTGGCCTTATTTACACATTAATTGAGTTTTTGGTCATTTAATGTGCATAATTCAAATTTGAACTACAAGCACATGCTCTCGTACACCAAAGTTGGTTGAAAAATCACATTTATGTCCTCGGGTGAATTTCTACTCCCTCCTTCCATCTATATAGGTCCTAATGCGTTTTTCGAGGCTAACTTTGACCAAATGTTAGAGCAATAATATATGACATGCAACTTACACAAATCATACCTTCAAATTTGTGCATCAAAGGAGCTTCCGATAATATAATTTTCATAGTATACATCTCATGTGCTATTAATCTTGTCAATAGTCAAAGGTTGTCTTGAAAAACACATTAGGCCCTATATAGATGGAAGGAGGGAGTAGGCCCATGCAAAAAATGAGAATAAAATTCAAACATCTGGGCATTGTGGCTCGGTCGAGAACATTGAGAAACTTGGTTTTAAATCATGAAACTTGGCATGGTGTCATGTCATGGTAGTACCATGCCATGGTAAAAAAAATGGCCGAATAGGAACCAATTTTGGTATAAGCTTCTTGCAAATCGGAGCTTCTCTCAAGAAGGCTCGTGGTTCTGGGAGGGAACGTGTCACCTTTGTGTGCATAATTCAAATTTGAAATACAAGCAAATGTTCCAGTGCACCAAAGTTGGTTGAAAAATCACATGTGTGTCCTCGGGTAAATTTCTAGGTTCCATGCAAGAAATGGGAATGAAAATTCAAATTCTGGGCGTCGTGGCTGGGTTGGAAACATTGAGAAACTTAGTTTTTAAATTCCTGTAAATCCAAAACACGCATGAAAATAATGAAACTTGGCTTGGTGCCATGACATGGCACCAACATGTTGTGGCAAATTTGCGGTCCGATTTGCGAAGGCGCACACATTAACAATCAACAAAGTCATTTTGGAACAAGTGATGTCATGTTACAATCGGAAACACAAGTATTATTGAAACCGTGGGCGTTCTACTTACTAGTACCATTTACGTGCATACAGCGTCCCATTTTTATTAGCTAGGAGGCGTCGTGCAAGGTAGCTATTTGAGTACGAGAGGCGTCTGATCGAGACCCTATGGCGTGCTTATCGGGAGGAGAGCCCTTTGACCTCCATCTGTCGTCCACCTCTCTCCCAAGGTCTCCATTAATGGCACCCGAGCCTCTGTTTAATGGTGTGGCTATGTCTCACTCGACTGAGATTTAAGACAGAAAAAAGAAAATCTGAAAGCACGGATCTTGATGTAAGATCCGACAGACCTATATAGCATCTACTGCGACTTATAGCAAGACTGATGAATATATAAGGACGATTAATTTTTTTATCAAATAAGGGCTTGCCCCTTCCGATTTTCATTACTGAAAACCACCACAAATCACAAGAAGTTCAGCACAACTCCAGCCTAACACGAAGGACTAAAAGCTACCAGATTGAAATCACAACATCCCAAGAGGCCAACAAAGGCCAAACATCCGTTCTAGAACCCAACATTACACAACCGATGACACAATTCACATCCTAAACCTATTATTACATCAAAAGAAACTAGGAAACTGAAGGAAGCCCAGCAGCAACTAGAAGAACAGCAACGCCAGGGTCGCCACAGCAAGAGTTTTCTTCATTCCAGCCTCGCAACATTGATCTTCCACGGAAAGATAAGGACGATTAATTGTCTTACATAATTAGAAAGATAATTAAAAAAGCCACATGCGGCTATGCCCTAAATACACAAGGGCAAAACAAGAAGGAAGACAAGGATCCGCTCGTTGATCTCTACTTTCTTGATGCGTTCTTTGCAGTCAGCGAGAACTAGTCTCCAGCGGAGAGCGGTGATGAGCTCTTTCATGTCCTCAAGGCGCTGCTTGAGAACATCCACGGATTCCTCCACCAGCCTTTGGCGCTCGTTCTATGAGCATGTCATTCTCGTCCATAAGTTTCTTGGCGTTGGCGCCGGTCCTCTACAACAAGGAACTGGTCTCCTCCTGCTGAGTACGCACTTGGACGATCTTCTCCCTCGGCAGGTCGCTCGGCCGGAGCCTCTCATTGCCCTCCCTTAGTTGCCAAATGGCGCGGTAGCCTATTCAAACGAGGCTTTCATGTCGTCCTGCAACCTCGCCCAGCCGGAGATCTGAGCCATCTGGCTATGGACGATCGCATGCATGTGCCTGTAACAGTCGTCGCCTGCCCGTGAGAAATTTTCCCAGGATACCGCGGCAAAGCGGGACATCTCTGCTGCTTCCGCGGCGTGGGCAGACCAATCTTCTGTTTCGACGGCGTGGCGGGACCTCCGTGCTGCTACTTCCACGCGGCGGGACATGTCGGCTGCTCTCGCAGCGAGGCGGGACGTCTCTCGTGCTTCCGCTTCCATGCTCGCCTCTCCACGGTGGCAATCTCGACCCGAACTCACTGTGGCGATGGCGAGCGCAAGGGAAGGATGTTGAATGACTTGTTTGTTTTTGTGGATGAGGAGTTGAGGAGGAATGTGCAGTCATCTTGGCATACTAGTATTTATAACCGAGTACTAATACGCTCCTAAGTGGGAAACTGTTTAGGTTGCGATCGATGTGAACATGTTTGCAATTCAATATAGCGTGGTACTAATATGCTCCTAAGTGGGAAACCATGTAGGTTGTGATCGGTGTAAATAGGTTTGCAATTCAATATAGCGTGGAGTAATTTGGAATGTGACGAGACGCAAGCTCAAAATTTATTGACGGTTCTAGTTTCGAAGTGCGGCACTATTCCCAGATGGAGTACTTCTTTTTCTACTCCCTCCTTTCCGGTTTTATAGGGCTTATCTCAAAATTTTAGTTTTTCCATTTTATAAGGCTCAATTGGGTTGTTCCCCAACACATGTTTAGATTCCAAGGTGCATTAAATCATTGCATGCAAGTATTAAGAGAAAATTGACCAATGCATGTACTTATGCATGCATGCATTGCAATTAATGCATTGATAAACATAATTTTTTGAGAAAAACAAGAGCATTAATTAGGTGCTTTTGCAAACTACAAAAATATTCCACCACTCACCATCTTGGTTGGTGAGATTTTTGAATTAAGCCCTATAAACCGGAAAGGAGGAGAATCTTCTTATGTCGTGCAATAACTAGCACCGTCGTATACATATCTTACGATTAATGGGGCGTTCGGCGGGAATAGCAGCGTGTGAGCTCTAGGCTAGTCTTTTTTCAGACGCATTAAACCTATCTCTCGGGACTTCTCGCACGCACCATCGTGCCACCCACAAAAACTTGTACTCTGAGTTTAGTAGTACGTTATCTGAGGAAGAGAAGAGGTGCACGACGCACTTTTCGTCCTCTCACACACGCGTCTGTTTTTTCTTGAAAAGGAGGATGATGACCCCCGGCCTCTGCATCTGGGAGTCACACACCCATCTGTAGCTACGAATTGTAGTGTTCTCAACCATCCGATTGGCTCTATCATGGATGTACCTATATACTAAAACATGTCTAGATACATCTATATTTTGACAAATGGAAGGCATGTATTGTGGAACACAGGGAGTGCTTGTCATCAAAATGGATAAAAGGGGCGTATCTAGAACTAAAATACGTCTACATACATCTCCTTCTATCCATTTTGATGACAAGTAGTACTTCTTACCCAAAGGAACTTTATATCCAACAAACACAAAATATCCGTTCGACTGTTGGAAATTACTGATCTGATGTCAAAGTAATTGCTGCATCGCCACCAAAACCCACCATTTCTTAAGCTAAAGTAGACCAAGGTAATCCCTATATTAGCATATTACTAAGATAAACAGAAGGCACTGTAGAAACATTTAGGACGTGAGCTTGTCAATCTGAATGTGGAGGGACAAAAGCTTAGCCCCGGCCAGCAGCTTGGACGGAACTGTCAAGAAGGTCAGCTCCTGCACGTCGACGTCGCCGGGATCCTTGCTGCTTGTCACCTCCATTTCCACCTTGACGGCATCGGTCGTGCCTTTGGGCTCCCCCGGCGGGCCGTTCGCCCACAGCTTGGCCACGTAGTGCGGCAGTGGGGACGCCCCCGCTCCGATGCAGACGACCGACACGGCAATAGGCGTGCCGATGTCGAGCATGCCGCCGACCAAGAAAAACGTGCGGCGGTCCTCCTCTGCGAACAGCAAGAGCCGTGGCTCCGACAGTGGCACTTGCAGCTAGAGCACCTTGCTGTACTAGATCATGTGCATGGGCATGGGATGCGCGGTGCTGATGTGGTGCTAGAGCGCCGGCGGCGGGCCTTCGTAGCCGCAGACGGGCATGGGGCGTTTGCAGGGCGCGGCGGACACATGCTCGGTGATCGGCGAGCTTGTGGTAAGTGACGTAGAGCCCACAGCCTTCGTGCGGGCACTCCACCCTCACCGACGAAAGGGCCGGAGTCCACCGCCCGTGTTCCGCGCGTCGAAGCCAACGCCACGCCGCACTTCTAGCACTTGCCGCTGGTTCCCGGGGTGCTCGGCCGCGGCAGTCCGCACAGGCAGTGCCCTCCCTTGCACTGCAGAAATCAATCGAACAACACATCAATCAAGAAACCTGCACCTTGCTCAATCAGCCGAACGGACGAGGTTTATTCGAACCTCATACACTGGAGGCGTCAAGGGGCGGAGGCACAAGGGGCAGTGGAGCACGGTGGGGTCCATCGAGACCTTAGAGAGCTCCATCGTCGGGTCCTGTTCGGTCTGCATGATCTCGCCCTCCTCGTGCACAACCATCTCTCGACTTGGGCTGAGGTATTACAAAGCTTTACCGTCACATATTTTATACTACTTCAAGGTGCATTAAATCAACACATGCAAGTATCAAAAGGAGAGTCACGGCATGCATGCATGCGTTGTAATTAATGCATCGGTGAACGCAAATTATTGAAATATTTCGAGTGCAGTGCTTTGATGTGTCGCGTCAACTCGTACATCAACAAGAAGTTTGATTATCCTCTCCCTCACGGACTTAACTGCACCTGTCTTTGGCTGTATGACAGGTTGGCCACACACCTGCCGGGCCCACATCGCCTGCATAAAAGGCAGGTCGTCCCTCCCTCGCCCATGAGCGTGGTGGTGGCAAGACTTGGAGAAGCTTTCGCTACACGCTCTCTCCCTCCCGCAGTGGACATGCAGATAGTTCAATCGGTGTCGGATGGCGGAAGCGTCTTTGTAGTACTCCTCCAGGTCTTGATAGTACTCCATCATGGTTCGACTTCCCGAAGAGGCGAAGAGCCAAGCGCACCCGGCCTTTCGTGTGGAAGTTTCATGTGTAGAGTAGTCTAGGATAGCGTGTCTTGTGCTGTAAGCTTAAAATCGTCAGGTCGGCTCCATGCTATGTGGTCGTCTCGAAGTTTTTAAAAAAAAATAAAATAGTCTTCTGGCCCTACCTGACACCCTGGTGATTGTAGTTTGCACGCTCATTTGGTCAAGACAGGAATATATATTTTAATTTGTTTTGTTTTTTTGAAAAGGGGGGACTCCCCGGCCTCTGCATCAGAACGATGCATACGGCCACATATATTTTAATTTGTGGTGGGTAAATGTTAGAGGTTGCAGCAAATATATTGTACACTGCGGGTCTTTCAGCCAAGTTTAGAGGCAAGTATGTGGGGCCAGTGCTATGATGTGTCGCGTCAACTCGTACAACGAGGAGAAGCTTGATTTTACTACACGCCTTCTCCCTCACCCATGCAGCGGTTGCTGTAAACGAGGACAGGCTTTTTCTTAGTAGTACTTCTAGAACAAGCTATCCGTCCCGCTCGCGGTGGACGGACATGCAGAAGTGGATTCGACACTGTAGAAGCAGTAGTAACATCATTGTTCGTCTTCTCGAAGAGGCGAAGAGCCAAGCGCAAACCGAACGTTGCAGTTGTGAACATTGGAGCACGCATATAGCCAGGCTCTTGCATAAGACAAAATTGCTATGTGAGCCCACTATTGTACTAGTACGTACAACTACTTGCTAGTATAGCCCTGTAAACCAGAAAGGAGTATTTGCCCTTCTAGAGATTTCAACAAGTGACTAGACTACACCGAGACGGAGTACATATGGAGCAAAATGAGTGAATCTGCACCGTAAATAAATACGTACTAGTTCTATCGTTTTCCTCTCCGAGGTGCACAATATTGAGTATCCTGACTAGTCTCTTTTTGACACGCATTTACGTTTTTTACGAGTCTGACATAGCGCTCATATACACGCCGCATACACTCACCCCTATGAGCGCACACGCATGCGGCACTATAATCTTGAAATTTCTGAAGTCACCATAGGCACCTCGTCGTCGACGGGTCCATAGGTGCTTGAATGCCAAGGAGGGAGAGGGTAGCGGTTCCCGAGGCGATTGAACGGTCAATGATGCATCCTCAATTACATGCAGAGAGGAATTAATTGGAGAAGCAGAATAGAGCCAGCACGATGTGAATGCAACAGAGTTTGGACTCTCATATAATAAAGGCGCCCCACCACTCCAATCCATCTACTCCCAAGTCTCTGCACAACACTGCTCACTCCAATCCAAGACCAAGTGACCAGAAGCCACAAGCACCTATGGAGGCGATGGGCCAGCGGCGGTCGGTATGCCAAATCATCCAAAGGCGCCCGGCCTGCAGCCCGCATCACGCATAGCGTTCTAGACGGTGCTGGCGACCGCAGGCATCGTAGCCCTCGCCGACGCCGGCTTCGCCTCTCGCATGGATGACATGATGGTCAACTCCATCCGCAAGTTCACCGCCGTCAAGAAGCGCGCGGACAACCTTGCCGTACTGCTCCAGCCCGCGCGCCCAGGCTCCTCATTGCCTGCCACCCTCATCGGCCTCCATGGTGACGAACTCTTTCAAGCCCTGGTGGCCAGGTGCCGGAGGTCGTGACGAAGAATGTGCACCTCGAGGGCGCTTGCCAAGCGCAGCTCGCCATGCAAGAAACCGTCGACCTGCACATCCACGTCTCTGAGGAAATCGTCTACATAGGCCACTACAAGGCAAGCGAGGATAGAAAAGGCGTTGGCCTTCTTCCGGTAATTTGGAATCTTTGGGACGCCATTGTTCAGAAGCACGTCGACCTGGCCACAAAAGCCACTGCTACTTAGGCGTCGTTCGTTGGGCCAGCGCCCTGAGTCGAGGAGGTGGACGTCGTTGATGGATGCATCTCTTCTTCTTGCCTCCTGTAACCAGCACTGCATCGCCTCGTGGCCTTAATGCTTTATTAGTATAGTACTCCCTCCGTTCCCAAATATAAGTCTTTCTAAAGATTCCAGCAAGTGACTACAACATACGAGCAAAATGAGTGAATCTACACTCTAAACTATGTCTACATACATCTGTATGTTGTATTCCATTTGAAATAGTATCTAAAAAGGCTTATATTTATGAACGGAGGGATTATATGGCATTTTTATTCCAGTCGTAACATTTTCACTGTGAGGTGGGGCATGATTGAGCAAACCCACCCGCCCACCGAGGCGTCGGCCGAGTTTAGAATTAGAAGAGAGAAACAAGGGAGGAGAGCTAGCTGTACAGACGCTGTTGTCGAGATGGGACTCATGTTTATAGAATAGAATCTTGAGCACTCGTGCCTCTTTTTTTTAGGGAAAAATTAGTCGTATGTCTAGTACCACTAGTTGGGTGCGTGCGACCTATAGCTATCATCACTTTAGGTCTCCTTTTCGAACCATGACTCGCTTCACAATACATATTATTTCACGCATTTATTCTCCTATATGTACTCCTAGGCTATTTCCATGTGCTCCCATTCGCCGACATGTGGGACATAGAGCATCTGGCTCGTAGTGCATGCACGACTGGGAGCATATGTCGGGGTACTTTACATTTCAGACCTCACGAATTACATGCAAACCCCCCGCTGGAGAATAAATAAATGAATGAATTACGACATGAAACCGGATTATTTTCATGGAAACCGGAGCACGTTCATTAAATTTTGGACATCACACGTTTATAAAAAATGACCGGACCGAAACCAGTCTAAGGGCCTCTTTGATTTTTCCCGCAAAAAAGAGGGCCTCTTTGATTCATGAGATCTGAAAACACAGGAATGGGGAAAGTATGATGGCGATGAACCGAGACGAGGAGAACTCTAACTCAGTTAGAGGTTAGAGTTAGATTCTAACCTTGAACTAACTCTAAACCAAAGAGGTGTATGGATGGGAGGGTTAGATTTACAATAAATGCTCTATCTCAATCATTTGACTACTTTGGACCCTATTTCCTGCCGGATTTGGAGGGTGCTTGGATACGTTTTAGTTCCATGACTAAAAGTAGTGGGACTAAAACTTGCTAGCCTCACCCATGCTTGGATCCAAATACTAAATAGACTAAAATCAAGTTAATGAGCATTTATTATCCTCCAAACCCTCCAATCCAAAACTCGCATGTGTTAAAGGAGAGGAGTTAAATGAGGAGAGAGAGGACTAATCCACATTTTAGTAGGGGTACCCCTGACTAAATTTTTTTAGTCTCAAGACTAGTTTTAGCCCCTCTTTAGTCAGGGGTGCTTGGAACTTTAGCCTCTTAAAGAGACTATTTTTAGTCAGACTAAAATAAGTCCCTTGGATCCAAGCACCCTCTTGGTGTGGCTGGCCCTTCTGTGGCCTCCTCCCGCTCACAATTGACATAAACGAACCATATATACAAATCAAGCATGCAAAACATGATAATTTTTTACTTTGTCCATACAAATGAGATATCCCACTTAAACATACAAGTCGTCAATCAAGCTTCACAAAATAAAAAAACACTTCATGAAACAAAGAATGAGCTAACTCATCACGGAAGTCATTCACGATAGGGAGGGAGCCCGGAGCCCCTCACGCACCGAGGGAGGAGCTCGCCATCGTCGCTCTGGAGGAAGGCTCAGAGAGCCCAAGCCCGAGAATCCCTCCGACGCCTTGGCCCTTGAAGTTGAGGTTGACACCGGCATGGGTAGCAGGCCGCTTGCCATGATCGGGAACTTAATCTTTGGGCCTCTAGAAATAATTCAAGCCTGTAACTAAAATACCTAGAAAGGTGAACTGAATCTTTGGGCCTCTAGAAATAATGCAAGCCTGAAACTGAAATACCTAGAAAGGTGAACTGAATCTTTGGGCCTCTAGAAATAATGCAAGCCTGAATGTGAAATACCTAGAAGGTGAACTAAATCTTTGGGCCTCTAGAAATAATGCAAGCCTAAAACTGAAATACCTAGAAAGGTGAACTGAATCTTTGGGCCTCTAGAAATAATGCAAGCCTGAATGTGAAATACCTAGAAGGTGAACTGAATCTTTGGGCCTCTAGAAATAATGCAAGCCTAAAACTGAAATACCTAGAAAGGTGAACTGAATCTTTGGGCCTCTAGAAACAATGCAAGCCTGAAATTGAAATACCTAGAAAGGTGAACTGAATCTTTGGGCCTCTTTAAATAATGCAAGCCTGAAATTGAAATACCTAGAAAGGTGACCTGAAACTTTGGGCCTCTAGAAATATTTATTACCTCCTCAAGCAGCATCAAACAATTCCATGCGTGCACCACAAATCTATACCAAGTTTGATAAGGATCTACTTTTCCAAATCAGAATTAACGCTAGAGCAAGAAAGATCAATGATATGGTCGTGAGACAAAGAAGGAACGAACAAACTCACCCCACTCGCGACCTCCCTGGTAGATGCGCCGTCGCCGCACACGACAGAGGGAGAAAAACGACTGGTGAAGGGGGAGCGGGGCGACCTTCAAAGGCCGGAGGGAGAGGGCGGCCGGAGTAGGGCGGCCGGAGGAGAGAGAGGGCGAGAAGCCCTATGGGGAACAGAGAGGAGTTGTGCAAGAGGAGGGGAGCGATCTGGTGCGGGCAGGGGAGATTTTTTTAGTTCTCTTTTAGTGGGCCCGGGGATAACTAACCCAATTAGAACCTCTCCACCGGGCTAGTTTTTTTAGCTGGGTTAGAGCAAACTAGCTCAAACTAACCCCTCTTGTTTCGATAATTTGAGGCTATTTCAACCCAAACTAGCTCTAACTCGAGGATCCAAACAAAGAGGAGTGTTCTTGTACATGCTACGGTGTGGACCGTAGCACATTGTTTTTATGGCCATATCATCACATTGTTTTCTCTTGCTTTGGTTCCTTTGAGCTCTTGTGGTTCGCCTTCTTTGGTTCCTTTGAAATTTGCCGTGGTTCGCACTCCTCCGACCTGAGTAGTACTCCCTATGTTCCTAAATATAAGTCTTCGTAGATATTTCACTGTGGACCACATATGGATGTATATAGATGCATTTTATAGGTAGATTCACTCATTTTTCTCCGTATGTGGTCCATAGTGAAATCTCTCCAAAGATTTATATTTAGGAACGGAGGGAGTAGTATAGTACTAGTATATACCGCATCATTCTTTGCTCCTTCTTACTACTCCGACATGTGGGAGAGCCAGCATCCGGGTCGACGTGTCATGCACCAGATTAGGCGTGGAGCGGAAGGGGCATCACCCCGATCGGAGCGCCAGTAATTCATGACTATAGTGAGTGGTCATATCACAAGTCTTTCCAGCAGTAACGTGCGCACAGCCCGACTCGCTCACCCTCCTCGCCTCTCTGTCAAACCGCCTACCCGAAAACTGCCGCGCGTAATGCCCGGGAAAAGCCCCGCCCTCAACTTTTAACTACGCGAAAATAGTACGAGCTTGTTCGTTCTATATAAATACAGTACTTACTGTATGTTTATTCACCCGTGGGGTTGTTCAATGAATGGAGGGACGGGGATCACAAGTGAACAATACTGTAGTACTACTAGTAGTAAGTAGGAGTCGTACAGTAGTCACCTTAAATAGGGGGTTTTTTTTTCTTTAATGCCACGTACACAAATTGAAACGCTTGTTGTGGAGAGAAAAAAGATAATCACCCCACTATATATGGACGCAGGTGTAACACCCCGGATGTAACTTTCCATATTTGTAACTTCAACTCTTGCCATTTTCGGCATTGTGATATGATATTCCCTCCGTGGTTGGGTTTTTCTTCATTTTTTCTTTTTGTCCATGTCGTGCATCTTATATCATGTCATCATGTGCATCGCATTTGCATACGTGTTCGTCTCATGATTCGAGCATTTTCCCGTTGTCCGTTTTGCAATCCGGCACTCCTATGTCCCCCGGCGTCCCCTTTTACGTTTTTCCGTGAGCGGGTACTAAACTTTTTCGGAATGGACCGAGGTTTGTCAAGTGGCCTTGGTATACCACCGGTAGACCACCTGTCAAGTTTCGGGTCATTTGGAGCTCGTTTGGTACTCCAACGGCTAACCGCACTCTCGCAAAAGCCTCTTTTAAGTTGCAGCTCAACACCCCTTCAAAACAGCCCAATAACCCATCTAAGTCACTTCCATGCTCTCCGTCGTTCGATCACGATCGTGTGGGCGAAAACTACACTCCATTTGGAGCTTCCTAGCTCCTTCTACCTATAAATATGCATCTCCCCCTCCAAATCCCGGATCAATTCCCCCGAAACCCTAGGCGAAATCCCCTCGCGCCGCGGACACGTCCGGATCGGACGGACGCGTCCGCCCGCCCGCCGCAAGCCAACCAGGGGCCGCCACGTGGCCCGTGCCTTATCGCCGCCCCGGCCAGCGAAACCCGTCCGGCCCCAACCAGCGCCCTTTCAGCCCGCCTGAGCCCGCCGCCAGCAGCGCCGGACCCGCCGCCGCCCGGAAACGCCCGCCGCCGCCGCCTCGCGCCGGCCGCCCATTGTCGCCCTCATGCCCGCCGCCCGCCCGGCCAAGCCCGCCTTGCCGCCGCCTCAGCCGCCGCCTCCGCCACCGCCGGCCCCCGCCTCGGCTTCCCCTCCGGCCGGCCGCTCCTCTCCCCTGCTCCGGCGAGCCGCCCGCCGCCTCGCCCCGATCGGATCTGGATCCAACCGACGAGGGTTGACTTTCTCCTTCCCCCGATTCCCTCTAAGTCATTTTTCGGTGATATTTTATTGCATTTTCTTCATGCCATAACTCTGTACCCATAGCTCCGTTTCGTGCGTGTAATATGTCAGAATGTTCGACTCAAAGAGTAGATCATTTCATTTCATTGCATCAATCTCATTTGAGCTCATCTAGATGCCCGAAATGCTGTTAGAAGAGGGCTATGTGATGTTAGTTTCTGTTTCTTAACAGAACATGCACTTTTGTCATTTTTGCCATGATTAGTGTGTGCATCCTATGAACTTGAGTCCTACATGTGTTTTGTAATATGCCATGCCATCTTTCCAGGGATGTATGCCATGTATTTTTGTGATCTCTGTGGTGACTAGAACAAGCATGCAAACTAGGCTTCATGATGTTGCTGATTTCAGCCCCTGTTTTGCTGATATTTTTATGCCATGTTAACTTGATGCTACCGAGAGATCCATGCATATTTTGAGATACTTCAGTAAGGATGTTTTGAACATATGGTTATGTTCTATCCATCCATGCCCTTGTTTGCAATTATGGAGTGTCATAGCTTGAGTCAATCGAGCTCTACTTTTGCTATAAAATGTTTCCTGGAAGATTGTTTACATGTTATTCAATTTTGTCAAGGTTGTTGTAGTTGATTCGTGTATGCTATGATGTTGTTCTTGCCATGTATGTCTTCTATGCCATGTCTTCTTGATGGATGTATGCTTAGTTTATCATGAGATGCTCTGTAGTGAGTGCATCGAGCTCTTAAACATGCCTACTTGTTATCTGTTATTGCCATGCCCTGTTGCTGAATCTGTTAACGAAACTTGCTATGTTTACATGGGTGCTATTATATTTTATGGTCCTTTTTCGTTTATGGTCAGTAAGGGACTTTTGTTCTATGCTTCGTTTAGATTCATGCCATGCCTTGTTTTGCTATTATAAGTTCTTGTAGCCTGTTGTTTCATTGCTCTGAACATTGCTTCCTGATGCTGTTTTTTCCATGTTCAGTAATTTCCCCAAGTCTGTGAAGCTGATATATTTTGCACTTTTGCCATGCTTGTTTGGACCTGTTATGATGTGAATTAGCCGTAGCTCATTGTTCATCTTTTGTCAAGCATCTTGAGTAGATCACTGCCATATGCTTTGTTGATACGTTTGGGTGCAGTAGCTTAATTTATAGTTGCTTGCTAAGTGGTATCAAGATGTTAATGGCAGATTTGTGCCATTCTTGTTTTGCTTGTCATTTGCAAACCGTGCATCCGATTCCGGTGATCTTTATATCGATTTCAACCGAAATCATCTCATCTTTCCAGTGGCATACTTGGTTTGCCAAGATAATGCCTGGTTCATCATTTTCCTTTCGGAGCGCGCATACGCATTGCATATCACATCTCGCATATCATGTCATGTTTTGCATCATGTTGCTTGTGCATTGCACCGTGATTTATTGTGGTTCCTTTGTTTGTGTTCTTGCTTTGGGTAGAGACGGGAGACGAGTACGTGAACGAGGAACCTGTTGAGAACGCTTACGAGGATCAAGCTTTCGGCAACTCTGAGAACTTTGTAGGCAAGATGACCGTACCCTCGGAATCACTTCTATTTTTGCTATGCTAGTTGCTCGCTCTTTTGCTATGCCTATGCTACGATGCCTACCACTTGCTATATCATGCCACCCATTTTGCCATGTCAGCCCCTAACCATCCTTTCCTAGCAAACCGTTGATTGGCTATGTTATCGCTTTGCTCGGCCCTCTTATAAGCGTTGCTAGTTGCGGTGAAGATGAAGTTTGTTCCTTGTTGGAACAAGGAGATGTTGTTCCTTGTTGGAACATGTTTACTTGTTGGGGATATCACAATATATCTGCTATATTTAATGCATCTATATATTTGGTAAAGGGTGGAAGGCTCGGCCTTATGCACAGTGTTTTGTTCCACTCTTGCCACCCTAGTTTCCGTCATACGGTGTTATGTTCCTTGATTTTGCGTTCCTTACGGTTGGATGATTTATGGGACCCCTTGACAGTTCGCTTTGAATAAGACTCCTCCAAAGAAGGCCCAACATTGGTTTTACCATTTGCCACCTAAGCCTTTTCCCCGGGTTTCGCGAGCCCGAGGGTCATCTTTATTACCCCGGGCGGTGCTCCTTCGAGTGTTGGTCCAAACTAGAGCACCGTCGGGACCATTCCTTGGCAACCTTTCGGATTACGTCGGTTCCTGTCACGCTTAGCTTATCCGGTGTGCCACGAGCGAGATATGTTCAGCTCCTATCGGGATTTGTCGGCTGTCGGCGGCTTTGCTGGTCTTGTTTTATTCTTTGTCGAAATGTCTTGTAGTCCGGATTCGAGACTGATCGGGTCTTCCGGTAGAAGGAATATCCTTCGTTGACCGTGAGAGCTTATAATGGGCTAAGTTGGGACACCCTGCAGGTATTATCTTCCAAAGCCGTGCCCGCAGTTATGAGGCGAGATGGGAATTTGTTAATGTCCGGTTGTAGAAAACCGAAGTTGACCTTAATTAAAATACACATCAACGGCGTGTGTAACCGTGATGGTCTCTTCTCGGCGAGTCCGGGAATTGAACACGGTGTTGGAGTTATGTTTGGCGTAAGTAGTTCGGGATCACTTCTTGATCGCTACTAGCTTCACGACCGTGCCTTGCTTCTCTTCTCGCTCTCTTTGTGAGTGTAGCCACCATATATGCTAGTCGCTTGCTGCAGCTCCACCTCACAACTCTGTCCTTCCTATAAACTTAAATAGTCTTGATCTCGCGGGTGTGAGATTGCTGAGTCCCCGTGACTCACAGATTCTACCAAAACAGTTGCAGTGCCGACGATGCGGTCACGGTGGCAACCGAGCTCAAGTGGGAGTTCGGCGAGGAGCGTGGTCGTTACTATGTGTCTTTTCACGATGATCGATAGTGGAGCCAGTTGGGACGATCGGGGATCTGTGTAGCATTTGGGGTATCTTCTTTTATTTTGGTGCCGTGAGTCGGACCGTGAGTGTAATCTGAATGATGGATGTTTATTTATGTATTGTGTGAAGTGGCATTTGTAAGCCAACTATGTATCTCTTTCCCTTATGTATTACATGGGTTGTGTGAAGATTACCTCACTTGCGACATTGCTTTCAATGCGGTTATGCCTCTAAGTCGTGCTTCGACACGTGGGAGATATAGCCGCATCGAGGGTGTTACAGCAGGGGCCTGAGTGCTTGCTTTACTAGGGTTGCTCTCTTCATTCTCTCATCCTCTCCAGATATAAACAAGACAGCGGTAGAAACATTTTCTCTCTGCTCACCGCTGGACACAGATCCGTCCGGATCCCTTCGGCCGGTGTGTGTACAGGACTAAAAGGTGCATCGTTCACGCGGTCATCGCCGAGGAGAAACCCACAGCTGCCGGAGGGGCCCGATCCTCTGCCCATCTCGTTCTCTCCGACACAGCGTCGGCTCGGGAGGTCCTCCGGCCCTTCTTCCTCCCTGCCGTATTGTCCGCAGATCCGACCTGCCGCCGCCGCCATCCCGGCGACCCTCAGGTATAAGTTCTTCGAAAGCGGCCTTGCTCTACTGCCCAGCTCCCCACGTGTCTACATGTGCATCTTTTTCTACTCCCATCAGCTCTTCCAAAGCCACCTAAATTTTTAGTATTATTAGAGGTAAAGCTACTTCATGCATTGAATCTAGGGCTTTGTTCAAACAACAAAGAAAGGGGAAAGTTGTAGCATGGATCTAGGACTTGATTCAAAGAGGAAATAATATGGTGAAAGTAGTAGAGACCGGATACCCAACGGTCTCTTGGTTGAAAAGGAAATAATGGGAAAAAGCATGATGCTGAGATCTATTATTGGTTGAAAAAAGGATATAAAGTGGCGGCTGGTGGACAAGCCAACAGAGTATGTCCAGGATTAGATTTGCTGCCATCACATAGTAAAAGGTCTCCAGGATTAGATTTGCTGCCCTCACATAGTAAAAGGTCTCAGGATTAGATTTGCTGCCCTCACATAGTAAAAGGTCTCAGTATTAGATTTGCTCCCTCACATAGTAAAAGGTCTCCGAGGATTAGATTTGCTGCCCTCACATAGTAAAAGGTCTCGAGGATTAGATTTGCTGCCCTCACATAGTAAAAGGTCTCCGAGTTAGATTTTCTGCCCTCACATAGTACAAGGTCTCGAGTTAGGTTTGATGCCCTCACATAGCATGAACAAACTCGGCATCACCACTTTATGCCTCCTTGTAGGTACATTGTGCTGATCGTCCTTGTCGCATGTCCTTATACCAACCTTTTGTTGTTGTTAGTGTAAGGCGCATGTAAAATGAAGCGATCACTGCTGTTACCTTAGGGACATGTCTAACCAGTGTTATTGTTAATCTAATGCCTCCAGTGATAAGATGCAATTAAAATGTGTTACAAATGGCACTCCTGCTGTTTTCCCCAGTATGATAAGTAAGTTGCTCCTTTACGCTGCTGAGTGTCCTGGTGTCCCCACGGTCCCATGCCCTTAAACCAACTCTTTAGCTGCTGTTGATTTACTATGTCTGGTAAACAAGCAATGCCACCATTAAAGTAATCCCATATTTGAGGAATCTCATTGTTGATCGTAATGCTTCTGGTAACATGAAGCATTGTTGACGTTTTAAAAATTCTTGTCCTTGCATGATTGCCATGTACATAATTAAGATGCTTCTTTTCATTTTGTATATGTTTAGTTTATTCTTATTGACCATAAATTGTTTACTTTCTATCTTTTTTTGTAGATAGGGATATCCATTTCACCTTGTTGCTATTGTGACCTTTTGGTGAACTGCACAAAACACTTTTTTGGAATGAGTGTCTTGTGCGGTTCAACTAAAATATCACGTGAAACATCTCTCAGTACAATTGAACTGCATAAAATGGTGATTGGAGTTTCCAAAATCTCCGTGAGAAGTTCTTTGGTAATCTCGTGCAACATTTTATTAGCCTTTGCAAGATGGAGCCGTCCTGTCACCACAATGGCACTTTATTTTAGTGGAATTGCACAAAAGGATAAGAAAATTATAGTTGCACCTTACATGAGCGGACAGCCAACCTTAATGTTCCTCAATTTTAGTGCAACTACTAAAGAAGAACCTGCCAGCTCACAAGAGCAAGTACTTCTTGCTAGTTGAATGATGCAATCTTTGCTTCATTTCAGGTGAACTACAGAAAAAGGCGCATGAATTGAATCATGGAACTCGAGGAAGACTTCATCCAAGTAGAGCTAGAGGTTGAGTTCAAGGAGGCCGCTATTAAAGCGAAAACATGCTCTCATGTCTCCTTGTTTGTGTTGTGCAAACATGTTGTGCAAACAGGAATACTCAACTACAGACGTTGTGACGGTCAAGAGCATTCGCCAAGTTCTTCGATTGTATGACATGGCTAGCCAAGATGGATTTAATCCCGATATTCACTTTATCAAAAGGCTCTAATGGGTTGGTTCTGAGTCTTGCAAGTTGGGAATCAGTGAGATGTGTAGGCATCTTTGTTGTACTTATTATTTGAATCTTATTTGTTGGTTCTGAATCTTGCAAGCTGGGAATCAATGAGATGTGTAGGCATCTTTGTTGTACTTATTATTTGGATCTTATTTGTTGGTTCTGAATCTTGCAAGCTGGGAATCAATGAGATGTGTAGGCATCTTTGTTGTACTTATTATTTGAATCTTATTTGTTGGTTCTGAATCTTGCAAGCTGGGAAACACGGCATGATGATGCAGAGGACAACAACCATAACAAACAGTTCAAACTTGGTAGTATTATCTGTGTGAAAGTCGACAAATGTGCTGATTGTGTAAATGCGTCACGAGAATAATAATTCTAATTGTTGTGCATGTTGATCATGTGGCAGCGATAGAACGGCCCGAATGCATTGCTTGTTTTAAGTATAAATTTCTATTAAAGCTAATTAAATTTAAGTAAAGTGACCATTAACTCCTGTTATTACTGATTACCAATCTGAGACCGCTCGTGAACCGGCGTGTGGCGAGGTGCATCTTCTGTCGGGCGTGCAGCGGCGAGGGAGGTAGTAATGCTTGTTGTCGCATGTACACACTCAGCTTACTGTTGAATCCAGTTCCCCAAGAGCTGAAAAACAACTGCTGCCCCCGCCTACACACTCGTTCACTCGAAGAGACTCCAATGGCGATCCGAGGGGTGTGCCTGCTGGATATGGACTGCAGCAAGGAGTTCCCCTTTGAGTTTGCCGTTCAGTCCTATGGCTGCACCAAGTTGAATGTGATGTACACCAACGATATGGACTCGGTGAAGCTCTGCCTCGCCTCATCCTATGGCTGCACTAGGTTCTGGAGCATTCGCTCATTTCATTGGCAGCGTCGACTGCACCTTCGCTACGATGGAGAGAAGGAAGAACATGACGATTCGGCCATCTGGTGCAACAAGCTTGTCGACATCCAGAAGCAATACAAGATCATCAGCAACGGCAGGAGAAGGACTCCGTGGTTGACCTCGGTGAGACCATCATCGACCCCCGATACGCCAACATGAAAGAAGACGACCTGAACATGTGGGAGGTACCTCTGAATCTAGCCTACATAACCTATGCTGCCAAGGACGCATACGCATGCTACGACATGCACAGGAAGATCTTGGACATGAGGGCGTGTCTGGTTCCCGTAACCGACGAGTACACGGACAGCCGCAACGTCATGATCAAGCGTGCCAGGAAGGTCTAACTGTTGTACTTTATCTGTTTATAAGCACCTTTATCATCTGTGTGTTTCATGCATTAGCCTATGTGTCGTAATTATCTGTTTTGTCCGAAATATTTCTTTTAAGAATCCATTAACCTGATTGCTTTTTTTAGTGGCTATTTGCTTATGTATGTAAACTAGTTCACTTGTCCGTTAATAAAAAACTAGTTCACTCGGCTGCCGTGCTTTGAATCTCCTTCCTCCCAACATATTCCCGTCCTTAGGTGGACCCAGCAGGTCTCTGAATTTTCTCCCACTTTCTTTTTCGATGTAAACTGAGTTTTCTCCCAATACTTTCCCCTAGAACCAACTCAAGCTGTCCCATGTCTAGCCTAAAAAATAATAATACCCCACGTACTATTAACTCATCAAATTAAAATGATATTTTATTTAGTAAGTTGAAAGTTCTTACAAAATAATAATAATAATTGTTTATATATAACTTGGCAAGTTAACTCCTAGTGATTGCGTACATAAGCTTGCAAAGATTTTAATGACGTGCAATCATGTGTTTATGTTTTTATAACATTTCTCCGTCTAGCCCAACATGGTATTTTCACCCAGCCCAGCAAGTCCGCGGATTTCGAGAAAAATGCAAATGGGATTTAAACGGGCTGCATAGATGCTACATCATTGTTTCACCCAGCCTACCAAATGGACCAAAAAACAAATGGGTAGGTGACATGTGGGCGATGGGTGAAAGCCTAAGAAGGCGTTGGATTTACATCCAACGGCCGGCATTCTTCTTCAATCTCTCGTCTTCTTCCCCCAGCGCTGCCGGAACCGCCTGCTCCAGCCTTCGGCATCTAGCGGCGTTGTTTTGCGCTCCTCAGCGAAACGCTACCCCGCCGACGGCCAGGCCATCCCTCCACTCCGCACCTCCTGTTATTCTCTGCCGAGTGTAGGCCCACCCCGCACCCGAACCAGTCAAGTTTCCCACTCCTCTCCGTCTGCGACTCCTTTGTCGCGTCTTCCCCATATCTGGGTCATTCCGATGCTGGGCCTCGCCGTCGTCCACCGCCTCGGTGCGCTTTCGGCGGTGTATTCAACATCTGAGAGTCATCGAAGAAGGATCAGACGTGGAGAGTTGTGGCTGGGACCCACGAGGTCCATGGTCGCACGCAAGGAAAGTTCCTCCTTATTACGCCTTTGTCGTGCCTTTGTACTTGGGAAGGGCTTCGTATTTCGCGAAAAATGTCCCCCGGCTGTGTCGGACCCACCAGCTATATCTTCGCACGCAAGGAAGTGCCTCCTTATTACGCACCAAAAATGAATACCCCACGCTAGCTGGGACCCACCATAGTGGGTGGCTGACTTGTGGGCCTACTAAGTTGATGAGGATGGAGGGCTTTGTCAACTTAGTCAATATGAACGATTCTAGCTCCAGTGACCGTCCGATGTCCATCCAACGGCCATAGTGCTTCTTCAACCTCTGGTCTTCTTGCTCCAGCCGCCCAAAGCAGCGCCGGTCGTGCCGCATGCTCCTGCCTCTCGTGGCCGGCTGTGATGCCGCGGAGGCCTCACCGCCCCCTACTACTCCCACCGCTGGCCCAGGGTATCCCTCCACTCACCCACACCCCCTGTTATTCTGCAGCAACGGCAGCCTCACGCCACAGCCGAAGCAGTGAACCCTCGTACTCCTCTCCGCGTGGGCATCCACTGTCGCGTCTTCCCCGGCTCCGCGTCATCCCCTTCCTAGGCCTCGCCGCCTTGGTGCTCTCGGCGCGGCGTGGTCAATGTGGTCAACGACCGACTTCCATCGGAAGAAATCTTTGTGTGGAGAGGCTAACAATTTGGGTCCACGACCACAACCCAGTTTTTTTGTGATTTGCCAAGTAAGTCGCTTTGTCAGGCCTGTTGGGCTGCAAATCTTTCAAGATGAGGAGAGCTTCATTCGGCTGGCCGAGAAAATGGCCTATCAGTAATGAGAAATGGATGTACATTTTTAAAACACATCAAACCGGCAAGTAGTTTCAAATATCTTTTTTTCATTTCGAGATTTTAAACTAAATTAATTTTTATGCATGGAGAATTTGTTGGATTTTATATTGATATACATTTATTTTTAAAATCACTTTGAATGTGAGTCAAAATTTCGGGATTAAAAACAGTTCGGACCGCACCGAAATATGCAAAATTTCGTATAATTTTTTAACCGTGGCCACAATATGGGCTGTAATGCTAACAAAAAGAATATGTGATCCAAAAAAACCTTAATAATTAGCAAATGGGCTGTAAATCATTAGAAATAATGGCAGATGGGTTGTATGCTGTTTCCACAGATTTGAGGCTTTCCTAAAAAAAAGGTTGGCCTTTGGCGGATGTTGGATGGCCATCCAACGACCGTCGTGCTTCTTCAATCTCTGCTCTTCTTGCTCCAGCCGCTCAAACAAGCGCCGGCGGGACTGCCTGCTCCCTCCTCCCCACGGCCGGCTCTGCTACCGCGCAGGCCTCACCGCCCCATCGTACTCCCATCACTCGCGTAGCCATCCCTCTACTCACCCACACCTGCTGTTATTCTCCGGCGACGGCAGACGAACCAGTAAACCCTTGTACAGTCGTACTCCCCTCCGCGTGGGAAACAACTACCGAGTCTTCCACGCCTCCGTGTCGTTCCCTTCCTAGGCCTCGCCGTCGTCCATCACCACAATTGCTCTCGGCGTGGCCTGGTTAACGTGGTCAACGGACCGACATGCATCTGAATTGAATTTGTCGTGGAGAGGCCGACAGCTGGGTCCACGGCCGCACGCAAGGAAATGCCTCCTTATTACGCGCAAAATAATGATTCCTCCACCTGACATCAGGGACCCACCGAAAGGGCCTCTGTATTTTGCGAAAAAAACGTTACCGCCGCTGACAGCTCGGACCCACCAGCTATATCTTCGCACACAAGGAAGTGCCTCCTTATTACGCACAAAAAAATGATTACTTCCCCTGTTAGCTGGGACCCAGTATAGTGGCAGGCTGACTTGTGGGCCTACTAAGTTGACAGGGACGGAGGGCTTTGTCAACTTAGTCAATATGCACGATTCTAGCTCCAGTGACCGTACGATGTCCATCCAACGGCCGTAGTGCTTCTCCAACCTCTGATCTTCTTGCTCCAGCCGCCCAAACCAGCGCCGGTCGTGCCTCGTGCTCCTGCCTCTCGTGGCTGGCTGCGATGCGGCGGAGGCCTCACCGCCCTCTACTACTCCCACCGCTGGCCCGGCCATCCCTCTACTCACCCACACCCCCTGTTATTCTGCGGCGACGGCAGCCTCACACCGCAGCGAACTAGTGAACCCTCGTACTCCTCTACGTGTGGGCATCCACTGTCGCGTCTTCCCCGGCTCCACGTCGTCCCCTTCCTAGGCATCACCGTCGTCCACCGCCCTGGTGCTCTCGGCGCGGCGTGGTCAACGTGGTCAAGGAACGGCTTCCATCGGACGTGGGTCATGCGTGGAGAGGCTGACAGCTGGGTCCATGGCTGCAGCAAGGAAGTGCCTCCTTATTACGTGCAAAATAATTATTCCTCCAGCTGACAGCGGGGACCCACGGGACGGGCCACCGTATTTCGCGAAAAAAATGTTTGCCCCTGGCTCCTGGGACCCACCAGCTACATCTTCGCACGCAAGGAAGTGCGTCTGGGCAAAAAAAAAAACGATTCACCCCCCTGACTGCTGGGACCCACGGCTACATCTTCGCAGCAAGGAAGTGCACGATAGTCGGGACCCACCTGGTCGAGCGTGCGTGGCGTTGTCATTCTGGTCGCATAACGTGTATGTACATATATCTTTGGTGGATGTAGAGGCGCCGCGTGTCGTAGTAGAGGCGTCGACGTCGTAGTAGAGGCGCCGCACGTAGCATGTACACGCACGCATACGCCAGGGTGCCAGAAAGAAAATACGGCCACGTATGTGTACATACGGGCGGGGTCTCGAACGCCTACTCGCGCATACGTACGGCGAGGGCTTGTTGACATAGCTGGGTCGGAACGGAGAAACAGCGTCGTCGTCGTGTTCATGGGGAGGCAACAGAATGCGTCGTGTTCATGGGGAGGCAACGAAATGCGTCGTGTTCATCGGGAGGCAACGGAACACGTGGGAGCCAACCGGCTGGGTCGGAATGGAATGCGTGGTCGTGTTCGCCGGGAGGCTTGGGCCGGAACAGGCGATGGAAGCGAGGCTGGCGTACCGCTGGCGGAGGAAACAGACCTCCTACATTCGGAACCGGGTCCTGTTGATCGGGAGGGGTGTGGCGTACCACAGAACGGTGGAAACGGACCTCCTACAGTCGAAACAGGGGTCATGTTGATCGGGAGGGGTGTGGCGTACCGCAAAACGGAGGAAATGGACCTCCTACGGTTGAAACAGGGTCCTCTTGATCAGGAGGGGTGTGGCGTACCACAAAACGGACGAAACGGACCTCCTACGGTCGAAACGGGGGTCCTGTTGATCGGGAGGGGTGTGGCGTACCGCAAAACGGACAAAACGGACCTCCTACGGTCGAAACGGGGGACGGGACTCCACGGGATACTGTTCATCTCCACCGTCGACCTCCTCCAGCCTCCACGGGCTACCGTCGACCTCCTCCAGCCTCCACGGGCTCCTGGTCATCCAGCCTCCACCGCGCGCTATTCCACCGGCTACTGTTCGCTCGGCCCCCGACCTCCCACCGTAACCGGGAACTCCCCGAAATTTTCCTCCCCCTCACTTCTACCACGGTTTTTTCCATCATGGACGGCCCAAAGAAAGTCATGCAGTTGCGTCTCCGGCCCGCCCAGGACGAAAAGCCCATTTTCTGTCATGATTTTTTGTCATAGAAGTAGGAGCCCACCACATCTATGATGATACCGGGTTTTGTCACAATTATCGTCATAGAAGTGTCATATGTATGACAGAAAAAAAATTCGTTCGGCCCAAAATGTCACGGATGTGTCTTTTTTTTGTAGTGCTTCGAGGTGGCCACGAGGCAGGGAGGCGCGCCTGCCCCCTCTGGGCGCGCCCCCCACCCTCGTGGGCCCCTTGTGGCTCCCCTGACCGACTTCTTTCGCCTATATATATCCATATACCCTCAAAACATCGAGGAACAGAATAGATTGGGAGTTCCGCCGCCGCAAGCCTCTGTAGCCACCAAAAACCAATCGGGACCCTGTTTCGGCACCCTGCCGGAGGGGGAACCCCTCTCCGGTGGCCATCTTCATAATCCCGGTGATCTCCATGATGAGGAGGGAGTAGTTCACCCTCGAGGCTGAGGGTATGTACCAGTAGCTATGTGTTTGATCTCTCTCTCTCTCTCTCTCTCTCGTGTTCTTGAGGTGATACGATCTTGATGTATTGCGAGCTTTGCTATTATAGTTGGATCTTATGATGCTCCTCCCCCTCTACTCTCTTGTAATGGATTGAGTTTTCCCTTTGAAGTTATCTTATCCGATTGAGTCTTTAAGGATTTGAGAACACTCGATGTATGTCTTGCATGTGCGTATCTGTGGTGACAATGGGATATCACGTGATTCACTTGATGTATGTTTTGGTGATCAACTTGCGGGTTCCGTGACCTCGTGAACTTATGCATAGGGGTTGGCTGCGTTTTAAATCTTGACTCTCCGGTAGAAACTTTGGGGCACTCTTTGAAGTACTTTGTGTTGGTTTGAATAGATGAACCTAAGATTGTGTGACGCATATCGTATAATCATACCCACATATACTTGAGGTGACATTGGAGTATCTAGGTGACATTAGGGTTTTGGTTGATTTGTTTCTTAAGGTGTTATTCTAGTACGAACTCTATGATAGATCAAACGGAAAGAATAGCTTCATGTTATTTTACTACGGACTCTTGAATAGATCGATCAGAAAGGATAACTTTGAGGTGGTTTCGTACCCTACCATAATCTCTTCGTTTGTTCTCCTCTATTATGACTTTGGAGTGACTCTTTGTTGCATGTTGAGGGATAGTTATATGTCCGTGTACTAGAGTAGGGGTACCCTAGTATCCCGAACTTGTGCACGGGCGATTCTGCAGCCCTCATGGCAGTAGCTTCTGGGTGACCGCCAAGGTCCTCCATGGTTCCTTTGGAGCCATTCAAGAACAAAGTATTCAAGCCAAGGAGACAAGGCCCGGCAAGAGGAGCTTGCCGGAAGGCCACCCAAGGCACCTAGGAGACAAGGCCCGGCAAGAGGAGCTTGCCGGGAAGGCCCGATGAGCGACAAGCTTCCGGACGCGACAAGACAACAACATGACAAAGCACTTGTCGCGGCAAACCACCACTCAGACTGCGCTCCGGCACATCCACTAACGTGTCGCCACAGGACCTTTCGGTAGCGTGGCAAGAAAACGTCTTGACCAGCGGAGGCCTTGGCAAGCGGCGCCGACAAGATTGCCATCGTGGCAAGCGGTGGCGCCCACAGCGGTCCCTTTCTGCTGCCTTTGTTAGGCGGCGTGAAGCGGGCATTTAATTCCTTTGTCCCCTGCAGTCAGGGTTAGGTGTGATACACTGTACAAGTAGCTGTACCAACCACTCCTTTTCCATTTTTACCCTTGTCTACGTTGCCACCTGTCGGAGACCCCTTTAGCATATAAAAGGAGGCCCATGCGCAACGTAGGGGGAGGATGAGAGGTTCAAAGCCAGAGAACACTCACGCTCGGTCTCGTTAGCAGCTTGTGTGTACTGTAGCACTCAGCGCTCCCGAGCAAGAACTCAATACACTCAGACATGCAGCAGTAGGAGTGTTATCTCTCCGGAGAGCTCCGAAGCTGGGTAAACCGCTCGTTTGCTCCGCCTCGATCTGCTCTTCGTGCGACCTCCGCCCCCCTGCCGAACCGAAAGGGGCTCGGTCCTCCGGTCCCATAGGTGTTCGTGGGCCAGATCAGCCTCCCCGACATCTTTGGCGCGCCAGGTAGGGGGCGTCGAGATTGTGTGAACCTTATCCGGTGTCCACACGAGCTAGATCTTCATCATCTTCATCGACATGCCACCGAAGAAGAAGGCTTCGGCGGCAGATATTCCGTCCGCGTCGAACCCACCACCACCGGAGCAAACGGGTGGTGGGGTAGACGCCGGTGGAAGAATGGACGTCGACGGGGGAGCCCACGGTGCTGCCAAGTCCAAGGACAAAGCTGCGCAAACCTCGGCGTCCGTACATGCACCGCGCCCGTCTCAGGAGGCGCGGGACCGACAACTTCATGGTATTCACAACGCCATACGCTCGTTGGACCAAGATCGAGCTGGTGGATCTCGGGATGCTCAAGACTAGCATGCACGCCAACATGCTGGCGCGAGCGAAACGATCGCTGGGCGGGATATCGCTCCTTCTAACATAGTTAGAAGTCCGAGCATATCCGCTCCTCGCGCCGTTCGCCATCGCCACCCACCACTCCAGCGAAGCTTTGGCGAGAGCTCAATCTGCTCTGGATTACCCTCCAATAGCCGACAAGGTCGATGAATGGAGGCCACCATTCGTAGTCTCATCAGCTTTGCCAACGGCGACGCTCCGCGGCAGCCGAGTGCATCGCTGCCGCGGCAAGACCGCCAAACACGAGCGCTGGCGACGAAACCGGTGGGGGTGCAACCACCATGCACTCTCCGCCCCGAAGGCCAAGATCGTCGACTCGCCGGGTCCACCTCGACAGCGACTCCACCGCATCATCGGATCCACGAGCTCGTCGCGATCAGCGCCAAGTTCTTCACGAATGACAGCAAGAAGACGCTCGAACTCGCATCGAGCGCCGAAGAGAAGCGCGGCGTCAATCCAACCAGCGCCAGGCCCTCTGTCGACATGCATGCGCCGAAGAACGAGCGACTTGCCGTCTGTGATAGGTTGCCCTGCGTTCACTACGTGAGCTGCGGCAAGTCCAAAGGCCCGAAGAAGAATTTCAAGCCGAGCGTGCGTAGAAGTACGACGGCGAGACGCATCCGTTGAGTTCCTCGGCATCTACACCATCGCGGTGCAAGCTGCCGGCGAGACGACAAGATCCTGGCAAACTACTTCCCGCTGGTGCTCAAGCCCAATGTCAGATCCTGGCTCATGCACTTGCCGGACAACTCCATATCCTCTTGGGCACATCTATGCCATCAGTTTGTCGGCGCCTTTACAGGCGGCCACAAGCCCCATGGCCAAGAAAGCGGCCTTCATCTGCTCGCCCAGAAGGAAGGAGAGCCCCTGCGAAAGAACATTCAGAGATTCAGCCGCGTACATCACAACATCCCAGATGTCCACCCTGCCACGGTAATCAGCGCGTTCCATCGAGCGTGCGAACCGCAGGATGCGGGAGGAGATGGCGATGTGCAAGATCGAGACGTCGGTGAGCTATATGCCCTGGCCGACAAGTGTGCGCGTCTTTGAGGAAGGGAGGAGACTCCACTGGAGAGAATCTTGAAGCGGGAGGATCGATAGTGAGGAGACCGCCCGGCAAAGAAAAACCGTGGCGGAACAACAGAAGAAGAAAGGCAAAGATGTGCTAGTTGTTGAGCAGTCCGCAACGGAGGTGGCGCCAAGAAAGCCAAAGCTGGTAGCTCCGGCAAGGAGGTTGCCGCTGGCACCAACTGCCGGTGTGGCGGTCGCCGACAAGCGAACGGCTCCAACAAAGCGATCTTGCCAAGATCCACCGCACCAAGGGCCATGACCTCCGTGAGCTGCAAAAGCGTCGAGCAGCTTGTCGAGCAGCGAAGGCTGAATACGAACAATGCGACAAGGAGAAGGCCTGTGAAGGTGCCGAGGAGCTAGCAAGAAACGCGTCGGCCGAGGAGGGCCTTGGCAGCAAGGCCAAGCAGCGGCGAGGAGACAGACCTCCCGGCCGCGACAAGGATGAAGACGGCAATGATGATGAAGACATGGATGATGACGAGACGGTGAGCAGGAGTTCCAGAAAGCCACGAGAGGTCACAATGCGTTGGCGGTGCTTCTCTGCATACTTCACCTTGCCGGCTCAAGCGGTGGATCACGGGAAAGTCGGTCGCGGCAGAACCATCCATCGAGACACGCAAGCCTCTGAAATGGTCCAGCACGCCTATCATCTTTGATATTGAGGACCACACTGATCGCGTAACTGCGGTCGGGTGCTTGCCGATGTTGGTTTCACTAACTATCCGCAACCTCAAGGTCACTAAGATGCTAGTTGACGGCGGGGCAGGCTTGAACCTGATCTCCTCCGCGGTGCTCCAGAAACTCCAGATCCCTAATGGCGAGCTCGAAGAGACCGGCACATTCCAAGGAATCAATCCGGGAAGGAGCAAGCCGAAAGGAAAGATCACGTTGCCGGTGACATTTGGCAGCGAGTTGAACTTCAGGACTGAGAGGGTCACATTTGACGTTCTTGACTTTCCATTGCCTTATAATGGGATACTTGGCGGCCAGACTCGCCAAATTCATGGCAGCCTCTCACTATGCATACAACATGTGAAGATGCCAGGCCGATAAGTGTCATCTTTGTCCCTGGCGACAAGAAGGATGCCCTTATCTGCGCCGACAAGATCTACCAGAAGCGGCAGCTGCAGATTGCAAGCCACTTGTCAGAAGCTCCCGGGCGAAGAAGAAGACCAAGTCCGGCAAGAGCTCGATGCCCACTCGGCAAGCGCACCTCTTGAGCGCGCTGCGCTACCGTCGAGGACACACCATCGAGCTCCACCGGCAAGTGTAAGAAGATGATGGCAGCTCCACCAGAGACCAAGAAGGTGTCCGCCAAGGAGGGCGGGGTGGTACCTTCACCATCGATTGCCACTCTCAACCCTAAATAGGAAGGCGCGCTCGTTGCTTTCCTGCGGACGAACGTCGACGTGTTTGCGTGGCAACCGTCTGACATCCCCGGTGTTCGCAGGAAAGTAATTGAGCACCATCTTGACATTTGTCCTCATGCGCGGCCCGTCAGCGTAAAGTCGAAGCTGACGGTGGAGCGCCAAGAATTCATCGCAGAAGAAATCAAGAAATTGGAAGCAGCAGGCCTTGTCAGAGGAGTGCTCCATCCTACGTGGTTGGCCAATCCTGTAGTTGTACGCAAGGCAAACGGGAAATGGAGGCTTTGTATCGAATTTACCGATGTCAATAAAGCTTGTCCCAAAGACCCATTTCCCTTGCCGCGCATCGACCAGATTGTTGACTCCACGGCCGGATGTGATTTGCTTTCATTTATGGATGCATACTCAGGATATCATCAGATCTTCATGGCGTAAGAGGATGAGGAGAAGACCGCATTCATCACCCCATGTGGCACATCTTGTTTTCGTCACGGATGCCTTTCGGATTAAAGAATGCTGGTTCAACATTTGCAAGAGTAGTCCATGACGCTTTTGAGCCCCAAATGCACGTAAATGTGGAAGCCTACATGGATGACATAGTGGTCAAAAGCAAGGACAAGGCGACTCGATTCAAGAATTAGACGAAACCTATGCAAAACTGCCACAGAGCAACCTCAAGCTCAACCACGAGAAGTGTGTGTTTGGAGTCCCTTCCGCAAGCTTCTCGGGTTCTTCGTCTCTCGGCTGGGAATTGAAGCCAATCCCGACAAGATCAAGGCCATTGAGCAGATTGAAGCACCAAAGCGCGTCAAGGATGTACGAAGACTTGCCGATTGGTAGCTGCTCTCAGCGAGGTTTATCTCTAGGTTCTGCTGGCGCCCTCGCCATTTTTCAAAATTTTGAAAAAGGCAGGTCCGATGAAATGGACTCGAGCGGAGGCTGCGCTGCAGGATTTGAAGAGATACCTGTCCTCCACTCCAACACTTGTCGCACCTAAGCCACAAGAGAAGTTGTTGCTATATATAGCGGCAACCAATCAAGTGGTTAGTGCTGCGTTAGTAGTGGAGAGGGAGGCGGATGATGATCTAGCAACCATGGCAGATGCATCCAGCGACGAGCAGGGGGCTTCACCGGCAAGCTCTGGTCCCGACAAGGATGGATCTACGCAGATGCATGAGAAGATGCAGCGCCCAGTTTACTTTGTCAGTTCCCTTCTGCAGGGGGCTAGGTCAAGGTACTCTGGTGTGCAAAAATTGCTTTTCGGCCTCCTCATGGCCTCGAGAAAGCTGCGCCATTACTTCCAGGCACATGAGATCACAGTCGTCACTCGTTTTCCGCTGAAGAGGATACTGCAAAATCTAGAGGCAACAGGCAGGATTGTCGAGTGGGCACTGGAACTGTCAAGCTTTGGCCTCAAGTTTGAGAGCACTTCAACTATCCAAAGCAGAGCATTGGCGGAGTTCATAGCAGAATGGACGCCAACACAAGATGAAGAAATTCGTAAACGAGCATCCCCGTCAAGGAAGCAAGCAAAGAGTGGCTGATGTACTTTGATGGTGCCTTCTCGCTGCAAAGGCGCCCGGTCTTGGCGTGCTACTTGTTGCACCCACCGGAGAGCACCTCAAGTCGTAGTCCAGATGCACTTTCCCAAGGAGCAAGCAACAAACAATACCGCAGAGTATGGGTTTGCTTGCCGGTCTCGAGATCGCATGATGAACCTTGGGATCAAGAAGCTCATTGTCGTGGGTGACTCACGACTTGTCATCCGCCAAGTGAACAAGAGTTATCGAGTCCATTGATGGAAGCTTATGTTGATGAAGTGAGAAAGCTAGAAGAGCACTTTGACGGCCTACAAATGGAACATGTTCCAAGAGCTCAAAACGACATTGCCGATGGCACGCCGAAGTCTGCTACACTTAAGTTACACAATGGAACCAGGGATTTTTGTGCTCAGCTGACTCAACCGTCAGAACGCCATCAACCGGATAGAGCAAGAAGAGGAAGTTGATCTCTGGTGACTATTTTCCGTGAGCTTCCAAGTCGCCGTCAAGAAGGTCCTCAAGATCAACACCAAAGGGTCTTTGAGGAGCGATCTGCTCCGGCAAGCCCTAGGGTTTGTACCGTTGAAGCACGCTCCCGACAAGTTTTGCTCCGGCAAGCTTGCGAGGAACGTCAAGCTCGGTGAGCTGCAGGTTCTTGCCGTGGAAGCGGATGTTCCCGCAGCAGCAGATGTGCCTTTAGTCCTTGTTGTCGAGCCGCAAGCTCCAAAGATGGGCACAACAGATTGTCCGTTTCCTTCAGACAGAGAACTTCCGAAGAGCAAGAAGAAGCGGAAAGAGTAGCCCGGCGATCAAGTATGTACCGGTTGTCGACAACACACCATCGCATGTAAGAAGACTAAACGGTGTGAAATTGAAGTGTATTCACCGGGAAGACGGACAAAAGCTGTTGGCGAAGATACATGGAGGCGGATGTGGTCACCACATTGGCGCGAGCACTTGCCGCAAAGCGTTCCGGCAAGGTTTCTTTGGCCGACAGCCCTCCGTGATGCAAGCGCACAAGTAACCAAGTGTGAAAGCGTGCGGTTCCATTCCAAGCGAGATACACCAGCCAGCTCAAGCTCTCCAGACGATCCCTTTATCCTGGCCATTTTCGGTGCAGGGCTCGACATCCTCGGCCCCTTTCCCGAAGCTGTCGGGGCTTTGAGTACTTGTACATTGCAATCGACAAGTTCACAAAGTGGCGGAAGTGGAAGCGATGAGGAAGGTGACAGCACAATCGGCGATCAAGTTCTTTAGGTCGATTGTTTGCCGTTTGGAATCCCTAACGGGATCATCACCGACAACGGCACGCAATTCACGAGCCGCACCTTCATGCAAGACGTCCAAGATCTTGGCGCCAAGGTGCTTCGCTTCGTTGCTCATCCGAGAAGTAACGGTCAAGCGGAGAGAGGGCGAATCTTTGAAGTCTGCTGGCTCAAGACCAGAACTTTCGCCAGGCTGCACAAGTACGGAAAGAACTGGATTGAGGAGCTGCCGGTGGTTCTTTGGTCGATCAGGACGACACCAAATCGAGCCACTGGCTAGACACCTTTCGCTCTAGTATATGGAGCAGAGGCAGTTCTCCCCACGGAACTCGTATACGGATCACCTCGAGTGCTTGCTTATGATGAGCTTGAGCAAGAGCAGTTGCGACAACATGACGCGCTGCTCCTTGAGGAGGATCGTCTTCAGGCTGCTATACGAGCTGCTCGATACCAGCAAGCTTTGCGCCGCTACCATAGCCGCAAAGTTAATGCCAGAAGTCTCGAGGAAGGCGACCTTGTTCTTCGGCGCGTCCAGTCCGCCAAGAATTCCAACAAGTTGGCCTTGAAGTGGGAAGGCCCTTACCGGGTAAAGCGAGTCACTAGGCCTGGCGCTGTCCGCCTTTGAGATGTAAGATGGCATTCGGTGAGCAACTCCTGGAACATTGAGCATCTTCGTAAGTTTTACCCGTAGAAGGCGGTTGCGGAACCTGTTCAAGCAACCACCTTTTGTACAAGTCTTGCCGATGTTGCATGTAATCCTTTGTACAAAGCCGGGCGCAGACCCGTGCATAAGCAAAGCTTAATGTGCTTCGCACATCTTGTCAATTTCATGCTTTCTACTTCTATTTTGCATGCGTTATCGACACTTTGTGCAGCACCTACCCCGGTAAAGCAATAACGAGCCATAAGGCTCCATATCTTTATTTTCTCTTCTTTCTCTTTCTCAAAGAAAGGAAGGTTCCTCGCCCACAAGTTTGCCGGAAAGGAGAAGATAATGGTGTGGAAGCGTCGCTCAAGGAAGTCTAGCCTTACCGGGAAGCAAATGACAGAAAAGCTAAGTTGCTAAAGTTTGAGCAATCAATTTTAAAATTTTTAAGTTATCTTCCTCGAACGACCGTACTTTGTATGGAAAACCTGTGTGGAGGAACCAACTCGTAGCTAGTTGCGCCCTTACTTTGTTGCGAGTCCGCTCAACAACTTAAGTGAGCTGCGACTAGTTGCGACAAGGTTTCTTGTCGGTAGCAGCACCGCCAAGCTCTTGGCGTCCCTTTTCGGCGCTTCATGACCAGTGCCTGCGTTGACAAGTTCCCTAAAAGCGTAGGGCAAAAACATACAAAGGAAGGAATCAAGTAAAGGAAATAACATAGCAATCACTCCCGAAATAGAGTTATATTACAAGATAGCTTGTCGCAGCTCTAATAGATTGTTCTCATAACATGACCAGCAGCGGCAAGAAAAAGAGAAAGCGGGCGGCCTAATCTACGCGATCGCCCTCAACCCTCTTGATCCCGCTCACCCTGTCCACGATGGGTGCGACAAGGGTCTTGAGCGCTTCCACATCAGCATTCGGCGGCAAGGACTTGAGGACGTTGGTGAGGTTGAGGCCTGGATTGCGGAAGGCCACCTTCATCAGCACCATTTGAAGAGCTCCCGCGCAGATCTGGCACGACTCCTCGGCCAGCTGCTTTGGGATTTCTTCCCGGAGTCGCTGGAGGGCCGTCACCACGCCCTTGAAGAACAAGCTGAGCTTGGCGCTGTGTTGGAGGTGCTCATCGGAGGAATATCCAAGATCCTCCATCCCCAACTGCGCCCAGCCTCCGCCGATGGCTGCAGCAACATCCACGAGACCCTCGGTCCGATGCTCCACATTCTCCCTAAAGGTATTACAGGCGGCAAGGCACTTTCGCCAAGCAGCGCCTCGTCGGCCTTGATCTTCTCCTTCAAGGCCAGCTCACGCTCTGGCGCCGTCCAGCGCCCGAGTCAAGGTGGTCAGCTTCAACTCAAGATCTGCGTTGGAGTCCTTGGCGGCCGAGCTCCTTGCTCCTCTCGACGAGACGACCTGCAGCTCGCCAAGAGTGTAGGCGTCCTTCTCGCGCTCATGCTTGAGTGCAGCAAGCTCCTCGCCGCTCTCCTTGAGATTGGCCTCCAGCTGCATCACCTTCGTCTCCATCTCCTTCTTGGCGGCCTCGGCAGCAGCATCCTTTGCTTCCTTGAGAGCCCCGCCAAATGTTTGCTGCTGCTGCCAGATCCTCCTCATGGCTGTCAAGATTAACCTTCCTCTGCGCCAACTCACCTTCCCTCTGCAGATAGCTTCTCGGCGGCAAGCCGCTGTTGCTCCTCGGCTTCAGCCTTCTCGAGGAGGAAGGCTTTGCGCTCCTCGAAGTCGCTCCGCTCCTCTGCCAAGGACCGGAGAGCTTCTGGTTGAGGCCACGGAGCTCCTTCGCTTCTCGATGTCTGCTCCCGCCGCGACAAGCGCTTCCTGGATTCCAGCTTGGCTTGTCGGGCGCGGTAGAGCGACGGCGGCTTCGCAGCTGCTCCTCCTCGGACTTCGCCGCCTGCTGTTTGGTGCGTCGACCAGCGTCCGTCCAGCGAGGCGAGCAGCTCTTCATCAAAAGTTTCTCCTTGACGGCGCCACAGCTCGACGCCCATGGGAGCTTGATGAAGACGCCATCGCCCGGCCTTCAAATAAGCGCCGGGCTGGGGCTCTTGAGCCCGATGCTGCCAAGTGGCGGAGGGATCGGCGGTCGGCGTAAGCGCCTGGCGCTCCTGCGGCCTCGGGGCCGTCGGTCACGATCGCCGGACCTCGCCAGCTTCTGCGGCGGCAGCTTTGGCGGCCTCTTCGCCGGCGGGCTCGTCAGCGCCAGCTTCTTCTCCGATGGCAGCGGCGTCGTCAGTATTGCCGCGTGCGTCCTCCTCGCCGGCGGCCTCGGTCTCCATTGGCTCTGTGGCGGATGGATCTGACGACCGGAAAATGAAGAAAAGTCAAGCAAATATTCAAAAAGAAAATCAGAAGAAGAAGAACACAAGGGAAGTTTTCAAGCAAGAGGATTACCTGTGCTAGGGTCTGCAGTCATGGTCTCCGCCACCAGGGGATCACTGGTGCTGTCCCTTGCCGGAGAGCTGTCCCTTACCGGAGAACTGCCCTTGCCGGAGAAGTCTCCCTTGCCGGAGAACGCTCCCTTGCCGGGGAATCCTCCCTTGGCAGTGTAATCGGCGAAGGCATGTCGGGGCGGCTTGTGGCACTCCTGGTAAGGCTGCTCTGCTCCTACACAAATCAGCGATCGATTATCAGCAAAGAAAGGGCACCCATGCATGCCTAACAGCAGGAAGTAAACCATATACTTACGCTGGGGCTGCTTTGAGGAAGAGTTGCAGCGTCGGCAAGGTGGTCTCAGACGCGCCTCCCTGTCGCGGTGGGTTCGTCCTCGATGACAATCACGGGGCCTTGGCTCTCTTCGACGCTCTACGGGCGGTGTCACGAAAAGGAATGGGTTCAGAGTGAAGCAAATCAGATACAAGACAAAGCAACAAGTCAAGAACTACAAATGATGCAAAGAATCTTACTCTTCTTCTTCCTCGTCGGAGCTGGCGCGGAGAGATCAAGTCTGGCCCGCCTCCGATGACGAGGCGGAGGTAGGTTCCCTTGGCCGCTTGGCGGGAGCAAGCGGTGGTCTGCGAGGCCCCGCTCCGGTTGCCGCGGCGTGAGGTGCTCCAGCGGCAACAAGATTTGCCGCGGTAGAGCGCGTCATGCGCCGGGCGGCTGACCGACCCGTCTGCCGCCCGCTTCGTCTCCGGCCTTGCGGAGACGCCTTCTTGGTGGAGCTGGGGCTCCGCCGCGGCAAGCGCGAAGGAGGGAGGAGGCGCCCTCGGCGGCTCGCCGACTCAGCTTCAGCCCGACAAGCTCTTCCTCGCCGCAAACTCCCTCGCTCGACAAGGCTTGCCGCCTCTGCTGCCTCTGCCTCCTCCACGGTGAATCCGAACTGCGCCCGGCGGCCTGCTGCCGCCTCTTCCGGCTGGTGGCGTCGCTGCATCTCATCATCGGTGGTGTCGCGGGTGAGGCTCTTACATTCATCGGGCGGACCGGCACTTCTACCAGATCGTCAAAGAACACTCGCCGCGACGTCATCTGCAGGCTCTTGCCAGGTTGGAATGATTCCATGCGAAGTCGCTGGCGGCATCATTGCACGGATGCGGTCAAGCGAGGAATTGTTGCACGCCGACGACATTCTTCGGCAACCTGAACGCTCTGGCATGCTCAGGATCGTGCTTGAACAGCTCCAAGAGCATCGCGTCCAGTTCCAGGACAGTGAAATTGAAGTTGAGGCCCGGGCGCAGCCTCATAATATCCGCCGCGTTCCGGAACTCCCAGGCGGGTCTCCTCCTCTCCTGCAGAGGGGCGATGCGGCGACGAAGGAAATCTGCGCCAACGGCGCCTACAGTGAGTCCGGCAAGCCTCAGGCTTAGGATCCGGATGACGGCAATCTTCAGCCTAGCGTCTTCCGGGGCCAGACTGCTCCAATCGTTGCCGCGCACTACTGAGGTTTGGCGCTGGGTGGTAAACGGCTGCGGGTTCTCCTCGACAATCCAGCACCGATGCTCTCCACTCATCCCATTTGCTGCGGAGCTCTCCCTCCAGATAAGCTTCCTTCTTGCCGGTCCTCGAGATCCAGGCGATCCCACCGAAAAGAGGCTCCCCTCTCTCAACTCGGGGCATAAAGAAGTGGCGGAAAAGGGCTACGTTTGGATGGACTCCGACAAAGTTTTCGCATAGATGTGCGAAAACTGCCATGGTCAGAATAGCATTGGGGGTGAAGTCAAGGAGGCGGAACCCGTAGGTGTTCATGATATCGCAGAAAAATTAAGAGAAAGGCGGGCAGAGCCCGCGGTAGAAGAACAACGCAAAGAAAGGGTACCCATTCGGAGCCGTTCGAAGCAGCGGTAGGAGTACCTTCGTCTTGTGGATGCGCCGCGTCTCCGTCGACCGTAAGAGGTAGTAGTACTCCCTCGGCTCCCTCGCTGGCCCAGAGATTGCCCGCTCCTTCCGCAGCGCCGCAAGCCGCTGCGCCTCGGCCGACTTCACGGCCTTCCCCTTGTCGGCTTTCGGAGCCATGGCGGAGGTGGTGAGGGAGATCGACGGTGTTGGTGATGCTGGTGGCGATGGGGGGCGGAGCGCTGCTCTCTCTTCAGCCTTGGGAAGAAGGGGGGAGCAGCGGGGGTTTTTGAGATTGGACAAGAAGCTGGCGAGATGGGCGAACTGCCCCTGTTTCCCCCTTATAAAGAGGGAGGGGCGGACGTTCCGTCTTTCGAATAAAGAAACCACCCACGATCTCTCTCACACGACGCCGCATTCGACGCTGCGTCTGCCTGTGGAGGGCGTGGTGGGTCCGGGTGAGTTACGGCGTAACCCGGGCGCAGCGTGCCGATGCCTGTTTTGGGCCTGGCCCAACAGCGCTTCGGCACCGTGTGTGGCCGGGCGGGGCTCTGTCGGTGTACTAGAGTAGGGGTACCCTAGTATCCCGAACTTGTGCACGCAGGCGATTGCAGCCCTCCGCGGCAAGGCTTACGGGTGACCGCCAAGGTCCTCCATGGTTCCTTTGGAGCCATTCAAGAACAAAGTATTCAAGCTAAGGAGACAAGGCCCGGCAAGAGGAGCTTGCGGGAAGGCCACCCAAGGCACCTAGGAGACAAGGCCCGGCAAGAGGAGCTTGCCGGAAGGCCCGTGAGCGACAAGCTTCCGGACGCGACAAGACAACAACGCGGCAAAGCACTTGCCGCAGCAAACCACCACTCAGACTGCGCTCCAGACATCCACTAACGTGTCGCCTGGGACCTTTCCAGCGCCAGCGTGGCAAGAGGTCTGCCGGCGGCCGGAGCGCTGTGGCAAGCGGCGCCGACAAGATTGCCATCGTGGCAAGCGGTGGCGCCCGATGGTCCCTTTCTGCCTTTGTTAGGGCGGCGTGAGACGGGCATTTAATGCCTTTGTCCCCTGCCGTCGTGGTTAGGTGTGATACATCGTACAAGTAGCTGTACCAACCACTCCTTTTCCATTTTACCCTTGTCTACGTTGCCACCACGGAGACCCTTTAGCATATAAAAGGAGACCCATGCATAGCGTAGGGGAGGATGAGAGGTTCGCCGGAGAACACTCATGCTCGGTCCCGTTAGCAGCTTGTGTGTCTTGTAGCACTCAGCGCTCGAGCAAGAACTCAATACACCGGACATGCAGCAGTAGGAGTGTTATCTCTCCGGAGAGCTCCGAAGCTGGGTAAACCGCTCGTGTGCTCCACCTCGATCTGCTCTTCGTGCGACCTCCGCCCCCCTGCCGAACCGAAAGGGGCTCGGTCCGCCGGTCCCATAGGTGTTCGTGGGCCAGATCAGCCTGATCCAATTATGTTAGTATTGTTGAGAGAACTTGCACTAGTGAAAGTATGAACCCTAGGCCTTGTTTCCTAGCATTGCAATACCGTTTACGCTCACTTTTACCACTTGTTACCTTGCTGTTTTTATATTTTCAGATTACAAAAACCTATATCTACCATCCATATTGCACTTGTATCACCATCTCTTCACCAAACTAGTGCACCTATACAATTTACCATTGTATTGGGTGTGTTGGGGACACAAGAGACTCTTTGTTATTTGGTTGCGGGGTTGCTTGAGAGAGACCATCTTCATCCCTCGCCTCCCACGGATTGATAAACCTTAGGTCATCCACTTGAGGGAAATTTTCTACTGTCCTACAAACCTCTGCACTTGGAGGCCCAACAACGTCTACAAGAAGAAGGTTGCGTAGTAGACATCAAGCTTTTTTCTGGCGCCGTCGCCGGGAAGGTGAGTGCTTGAAGGTATATCTTTAGATCTTGCAATCGAATCTTTTAGTTTCTTGTTTTATCATTAGTTTAGTTTATTAAAGAAAACTACAAAAAAATGGAATTGAGTTTGCCTCATACGCTTCATCTTTTTAATATCTTTCGTGAGAATGATGGAAAGGAAACTGTGCTCAAATGCTAGAAGAAGTCTATAAAATGTTTGGCACTAAACCTTTGAATGATTAGCATGATTGCAATGTTATTAGTATGAACTCTTTGAACATCCATAGTACTAATGATGATTGCACAAGTCATGATGAAAATATCTCTTATAAGCATGTCGATTTTTGTGGAGTGCATAGAGCTTGCAAGTACACACCAATTAGGGAAAATAGATTTTGCAAGAGGCATAAGTATTTGGAAACTAAATGGTTGCAAGAGAGGCTAGATGTTAGTGCTGAAAATTTAAAATATCTTCGCCATACTTGTGAACTTTGCAATGAACATGGTCATTTAAATATCAAATGCAAATTGTTTGATGATCGAATCGTGTCCAAAAGTTGTGATGACTCGATTTCCCTTGCACGTCATAATGAACTTAGTATGCTTTTGGGTTATGAATAAAATGTCAAACTAAGCATATTCCAGAATATAACCTTAAGAAATTCCTCGATATTGATCTAGAATAAATTTATATGCATTATGCGGTGAATTGCATTGAAAATACTTATATTGCCAATTACATAAGGAAAATAAAACAAATAGAAGATGAAGAGAATACTAACAAAAGGGAAGAGACTTTCCAATATTCTCCTATTATTTCTTATGATGAATCAGGTAACGAGGAGGAGCCTTCTATTCAACCAATCTCATTAATAAGGAGCTCCAAAAAGAGGATTGAACCCACACATGATGTGAAGAAGAAAAAGAAAAGACGGAGAAGCAAAGGTAGAAAGTTATCTCTCCCAAATGATGTTGCTCCTATTACTCATTGTGATGATGATAATTGCTATACTATTGGTGCTATCCATACTATTAATGATGAGAATGATTATGCTTATGATATGAAAAGGCCCAAGCTTGGGGATGCTATGTTTGATGAAGATGATGTTTTTGAGAATATATTTGCTGCAATTAATGTTTATCCCAATCTTAGGGATGCTATGTTTAATGAAGATGATATTTTTAGTCTCCCAAGTTTTGATATGCAAATTTATAATGATGATAGCATGCCTCCTACTTATGATGATTATATTGATGAAAGTGGGTTTAGAAGAGTGTCAACTTTAGGAAGTAATGATCCCACTATTTTGGAGGATGTTGAATCTTATTATGATAATTATGAGTGGATTTGGAGAGGTCATGAATTTATTTAGTAATGATTCCACTATCTTGGAATAGGTTTCAATTGATTATGATGAGAACAAAGTTGCCACTTATGATGATTATTGTGATGAAACTTATGCTATAAAAAGTAGTGATGATTATATTTACAAAACTTGTCATGATTATGATTACCCTTTTTCTGAATTACTCTTTTAATATGGAAACAATTTATAGTATTCGAGTTTCTTATGATACTCCCACTATTCCGAATGAGAAGAATTTTGCTTATGTGGAGAGTAATAAAATTTCTATGCTTGTAGATCATGAAAAGAATGCTTTAGGTGCTGGTTATATTGTTGAATTAATTCATGATGCTACTGAAAATTATTACGAGGGAGGAATATATACTTGTAGGAATTGCAATAATATCAAGTTTCCTCTCTATGTGTTGAATGTCTTGAAGTTATGCTTGTTTTGCCTTCCTATGCTTGTTGGTTATTGTTCCCACAAGTTGTTTGCTCACAAAATCCCTATGCATAGGAAGTGGGTTAGACTTAAAAGTGCTAGTAATATTCTTCATGATGCTCTCTTTATGTTTCAATCCTTATCTTTTACGTGAGCATCATTGAAATCATCATGATTAGCTAGGGGCGTTAAACGTTAGCGCTTGTTGGGAGACAACCCAATTTTATTTTTGTTTCTTGATTTTTGGTTCGGTTTAGTATCGAATAAGTCATCTAGCCTCTGGTTATATGTGTTTTCATGTTTTAATTAGCGTTTGTGCCAAGTAGAACCTTTGGGAAGACTTGGGTGAAGTCTTTTTGATCTTCCTGTAAAAAACAGAAACTTTAGTGCTCACGAGATTAGCTACAAATTTTTACTGGAGAGTGCTATTTAGTTGATTCTTTTTTCAGATGATTAATAGACAAATTCCTCAAGTCTACCAGTTTATTTTAGAATTTTTGGAGTTCCAGAAGTATAAGTTTGATACATATTACTACAGACTGTTCTGTTTTTGACAGATTCTGTTTTCATTGTGTTGTTTGTTTATTTTGATGAATCTATGAGTAGTATCGGAGGGTATGAACCATAGAGAAGTTGGAATACAATAGATATTACACCTATATGAATTTAGAATGAGTTCACAACAGTACCTAAGTGGTGGTTTTATTTTCTTATACTAACGGAGCTTACGAGTTTTCCGTTAAGTTTTGTGTTGTGAAGTTTTCAAGTTTTGGATAAAGATTAGATGGACTATGGAATAAGGAGTGGAAAGAGCCTAAGCTTGGGGATTCCCAAGGCACCCCAAGGTAATATTCAAGGATAACCAAGAGCCTAAGCTTGGGGATGCCCCGGAAGGCATCCCTCTTTTCGCCTTCGTTCATCGGTAACTATACTTGGAGCTATATAATAATCACCACATGATATGTGTTTTGCTTGGAGTGTCAATTTATTTTGTTAGGATTTGCTTGCTATTATCTAGAACAATGTTTTGCATCATTTATTTCAATAAAAGTAGCATTGATAGCCTTTACTATGCCTATCTTACAAGTCTTCATGTTGCTATTTGAAAACAGAAAGTTTACCGCTGTTGCAAAAATTCCCTAGGAAAGTCAGAATGTGATAAAATATTGAAACCTTTTGCATTATAAGCTCTGATAAATTTACTACAGTGGTAATTTTATTTCATAATTTTTGGAGCTAGGGAAGTATGGATCTTGCTGCATTCTTTAAAGAATGTCCTGTTTAGGCAGATTGCTGTTATGTTTGCATTATTTGCATATGTTTGCTTGTTTAATGATTCTGTTTGAGGATAGGACTATTAAATATGCAGAGACATTTAGTATGAAATGTAGAATAATAATTTTAGTGATTTGCTATAGTAGAGTATGATAAGGTTTTTTGCATTGGGTTATACTAACTTATCTCACGAGTCCTTGTTGAGTTTTGTGTGGATGAAGCTTTTGAGATTTAGGGAGGCCGTGATATGAGAGGAATTAAGGAGACACAAAAGCTCAAGCTTGGGGATGCTTAAGGAATCCCAAGATAATATTTCAAGAAGTCTCAAGCATCTAAGCTTGGGGATGCCCCGGTTGGCATCCCACCTTTCTTCTTCGACAACTATCGGTTAGTATCGGTTGATCCTAAGTTTTTGCTTCTTCACGTGATGTTTGCTATTCTTAGATGTAATTTTATTTGTTTTGCTTGCTATTTGAATAAAATATCAATATCTGAAATTCTTAAATGGGAGAGTCTTCACATAGCTACATAATTATTTAACTACTCATTGATCTTCACTTATATCTTTTTGGAGTAGTTTGTCATCTACTCGTGTGCTTCACTCATATCCTATGAGTAAATAGTTGAATGAGCGAGTATCATAAATCTGAAATTATATATGTTTCATATGCTTATCCCATGGTGAGTTATGACTTCACATATAAGAAGTAGAGGTGGTAAATTTATTGAAGGTTAGCAAACATTGTATTGGTCACTTGAACAATTCATGAAAGAATATTGAGGGAAGAGAGATTTCACATATAAATATACTATCTTGGACATCTTTTGTAATTGTGAGAACTCATTAAAATATGACATGCTAAAAGGTTGATGTTGGACAAGGAAGACAACGTAATGGGTTATGTTTTCTTATATCTGAAATAAAGTATATTGTCGTGGATCATCCAACATGTTGAGCTTGCCTTTCCCCCTCATGCTAGCCAAATTCTTTGCACCAAGTAGAGATACTACTTGTGCTTCCAAACATCCCTTAAACCAGTATTGCCATGAGAGTCCACCATACCTACCTATGGATTGAGTAAGATCCTTCAAGTAAGTTGTCATCGGTGCATGCAATAAAAATTGCTCTCTAAATATGTATGATCTATTAGTGTGGAGAAAATAAGCTTTATACGATCTTGTGATGTGGAAGAAATAAAAGCGACAGACTGCATAATAAAGGTCCCTATCACAAGTGGCAATATAAAGTGACGTTCTTTCGCATTAAGATTTTGTGCATCCAACTATAAAAGCGCATGACAACCTCTGCTTCCCTCTGTGAAGGGCCTATCTTTTATTCTTATCTTATACCTTATGCAAGAGTCATGGTGATCTTCACCTTTCCTTTTTACATTTTATCCTTTGGCAAGCACATTGTGTTGGAAAGATCCTGATATATATATATATATATATGTATATATATATATATATATATATATATATATATATATATATCCAATTGGATGTAAGGCATCATGAACTATTATTGTTGACATTACCCTTGAGGTAAAAGGTTGGGAGGCGAATCTATAAGCCCCTATCTTTCTCTGTGTCTGATTAAAACTTTGAACACATAAATATCACGTGAGTGTTAGCAATTGTGAAAGACTAAATGATAGTTGAGTATGTGAAGTTTGCTGAATCAAAGCTCTGACATAGACCCTTCCTGAGAATAAGATGAATTGTAATTGTTTGATGACTAATAACACGGTTTGTTAGTTTTCAAGAAAGATTATGATCTGTACTTTAACATGTGAATAGCTTGTTACTTGATCATTAGAAGTTCTATGAGTTGAGCTACTGATATGATATATAATGATGCTAGAAAAGGTGATTGAAATTATCATTGATCAAACTTGTGCACCTGCTAGCATTCACACTTCATAAATTATTTCTTTTATCATTTACCTACTCGAGGACGAGCAGGAATTAAGCTTGGGGATGCTGATACATCTCCAACGTATCTATAATTTATGAAGTATTCATGCTATTATATTATCTGTTTTGGATGTTTATGGGCTTTATTAAACACTTTTATATTATTTTTGGGACTAACCTATTAACCCAGAGCCCAGTGCCAGTTTCTGTTTTCCCTTGTTTCAGTGTTTCACAGAAAAGGAATATCAAACGGAGTCCAAACGGAATGAAACCTTCGGGAGCGTGATTTTTGGAACGAACGTGAACCAGGAGACTTGGAGTTGAAATCAAGGAAGCTTCGAGGTGGCCACGAGGCAGGGAGGCGCGCCTGCCCCCCTGGGCGCGCCCCCACCCTCGTGGGCCCCTCGTGGCTCCCCTGACTGACTTCTTTCGCCTATATATATCCATATACCCTCAAAACATCGAGGAACAGAATAGATCGGAAGTTCCGCTGCCGCAAGCCTCTGTAGCCACCAAAAACAAATCGGCACCCTGTTCCGGCACCCTGCCAGAGGGGAATCCCTCTCCGGTTGTGACGCCCCCGATTCAACCGTACACTAATCATACACGCAAACGTGTACGATCAAGATCAGGGACTCACAGGAAGATATCACAACACAACTCTAAAAATAAAATAAGTCATACAAGCATCATAATACAAGCCAGGGGCCTCGAGGGCTCGAATACAAGTGCTCGATCATAGACGAGTCAGCGGAAGAAAAAATTATCTGAGTACAGACATAAGTTAAACGAGTTTGCCTTAAGAAGGCTAGCACAAACTAGGATACAGATCGAAAGAGGCGCAGGCCTCCTGCCTGGGATCCTCCTAACTACTCCTGGTCGTCGTCCGCGGGCTGCACATAGTAGTAGGCACCTCCAGTGTAGTAGGAGTCGTCCTCGACGGTGGCGTCTGGCTCCTGGACTCCAGCATCTGGTTGCGACAACCGGAAAGAAATGAAAGGGGGAAAAAGAGGAGAGAAAGCAACCGTGAGTACTGATCCAAAGTACTCGCAAGCAAGGAGCTACACTACATTTGCATGGGTATGTGTGTAAAGAGGCAATATCGATGGACTGAACTGCAGAATGCCAGAATAAGGGGGGATAGCTAGTCTTATCGAAGACTACGCTTCTGGCAGCCTCCGTCCTGCAGCAAGTAGAAGAGAGTAGATTGAAGTCCTCCAAGTAGCATCGCATAGCATAAACCTACCCGGCGAACCCCTCCTCGTTGCCCTGTTAGAGAGCGATCACCGGGTTATATCTGGCACTTGGAAGGGTGTGTTTTATTAAGTATCCAGTTCTAGTTGTCATAAGGTCAAGGTACGACTCCAAGTCGTCCTGTTACCGAAGATCACGGCTATTCGAATAGATAAACTTCCCTGCAGGGGTGCACCACATAACCCAACACGCTCGATCCCATTTGGCCGGACACACTTTTCTGGGTCATGCCCGGCCACGGAAGGTCAACACGTTGCAGCCCCACCTAGGCCAACAGAGAGGTCAGCACGCCGGTTTAAACCTAAGCGCACAGGGGTCTGGGCCCATCACCCCTAGCACACCTGCATGTTGCGTACGCGGCCGGAAGCAGACCTAGCCTAGCAAGCGTTCCAGTCCAATCCGGCGCGCGCCGCTTAGTCGCTGACGTCACGAAGGCTTCGGCTGATACCACGACGCCGAGTGCCCATATCTTTCCCACGTAGTTGGTTAGTGCGTATAGACCAAATGGCCAGACTCGGATCAAATACCAAGATCTCGTTAAGCGTGTTAATGATGTAACCGCGGACACCGACCAGGGCCAGGCCCACCTCTCACCTAGGCGGTCACAGCCTGCCCTGTCACTCTGCCGCAAAGATCCACACAGAGGGCCGTTGGGACAAAGGTCATTTCAGCCCCCAATCTGTGAATCACTCGGGTGCTCCACGAGCCGACCCGACTTTAGTTACCACATGTATCATGTATAAATTATATAGTATATACCCGTGATCACCTCCCAAGTGATCACAGCCCGATAGTATAGCACAGCAGACGGACAAGAATGTAGGGCCACTGATGGAAAACTAGCATCCTATACTAAGCATGTAGGTTTGTAGGTAAAGGTAACAACAGTAGTAGCAAGGACAGGCTATGCATCAGGATAGGATTAACGGAAAGCAGTAACATGCTACACTACTCTAATGCAAGCAGTAGAGAGTAGAATAGGCGATATCTGGTGATCAAGGGGGGGGGGCTTGCCTGGTTGCTCTGGCAAGGAGGGTTCGTCAACACCGTAGTCGTACTAGGTAGCAGCGGCGTCGGTCTCGATGTCTAACGACGGAAGAGGGGGAAGAAACAATAAATATAATGCAAACATAAGCATGAAGATGGAAGACATGACAATGCGCGGTGCAAGGTGTGCCCTAACGCGGTAGGAGGTGGTACCGGCGAAGGGGGGAAACATCCAGGAAAGCAATCCCGGTCTTTCGCGTTTCGGACAGATGAACCGGAGGGGGAAAGTTGCGTGTTTGCTATGATAGCGATGTGTGGCGGATGAACGGGCTGCGTATCCGGATTCGTCTCGTCGTTTTGAGCAACTTTCATGTACAAAGTATTTTCATCCGAGTTACGGATTATTTTATATTCATTTTCAAAGTTTTAAATTATTTTCTAATTTCTGGATTTAATTTAATTCGAAATTATATTAGTATTTAGATGCTATGGGTACACAGGAAGTGTACCCAGAAGTGTGCACCTAGGCTGACAGGTGGGGACTGTTGACTAAGTCAACTGCCAAGTCAGCACAGGCTGACGGGTGGGCTAGGGGATGCTGACTAAGCGGTCAATAGGTCAACATTGACCAGTCAAACAGGCAGGTGGTGGGCCACCTGTCAGTGCCACATGTATTTAACAGGTATTTCTCTTAAAGTCTCTCTAATTAGCTGGCGGGGCCCACATGTCATACTTTAGTTTATTAATAGGTTTATTTTCAAAACAGTGTTAGTTTAGTGGGTGGGCCCCTGGCGTCAGTGAGTGATTAGGGGGGAAATTACTGGCTAATGATAGCCACGTCAACGGATTAGCGCCGACAACGAGCTACAGAGCGGCGGCGGTGCTGGATCTCACCGAAAACGGTGCACAGGGGATCGTTCATCGCGCGGGTGGGCTCCCTAGAACGGCCGCAGCACGGCGCGTCCGGCGATGGCGGTGGCGTGGCCGGAGATGGCCGGTAGCGACGGTGGCAAGGTCCGTGGCGACGGGGCTCGGGTGGCTGCAGAGATGGCAGAGCGGCGTGGGGTGCGCAAGGGGAGGGGCGAGCGGCAGGCTGCAGGCGCTGGCTTGGCCGCAGCCGGAGGCGGAGCAGAGCGGGAGAGGGAGGGGAAGCAGGGGCGCGGCGGCTATGGTCGCCGGCGGCAGCGGCGAGGGAGGAGAAGCAGGGGGTGCGCAAGAGTGGGTGCGGGGGAGGCCAAGACAGGCGCGATGGGCGCAGGGTGTGGCCGGGCGCGGCAGCCCCGCTGCCGTGGCGAACGGGCGGCCGGCAGCAGCGCAGCGGCGGGCGAGGTAGGCGGGTGCCGGAGCCCACGGCGAGGCGCGGGACCAAACGCGTCGGCGTGCGGCGAAAAACCACGGCAACAGAGAACGAGGGGAGAAGAGGCTGGTGGCCTCACCAGCATTGCAGGTGATCGGGCGGCGAGGCTCGTGGGGGTCCGGCGGGGAAGATTTGGGGAGGCGACGAGCGACGATGTAGGGGGCGGCTCCGGGGCGAGGTGATGGCGGACGGCGGCGAGCGCTGGCACCGGGGATCGGCTCGGGTGCCGATCCAGATCCAGCGGGGGGGGCAGCTCCGACGAGGTGGTCCTCTGGGCGGCGGCGGCGACGGGGTCGGGGGCACGGTTGCCTCGATGTCGATCCAGACAGGGGGAGCGGAGGAGCGAGGCGTGTGGGGGGAGTGCGTGGACCGATCTAGGTCACAGGGGAGTGGGGGTTATGGGGGCGCCGGCTGGGCCGGCCTGGGCCTGGCTTGCCCAATGGCCACCTGGGCCGAGGCCCAGCGGGGGTGGGGGGTCTTTGTTTTATTTTTATTTTTTTGGTTTGTTTTGTCTTTTCTTTTTTATTTATTACTCTTTTCTGTTTTAGTTTTGTTTCCTATTATTTTAGTTTTAGTAAAATACACGTAGCATCTAAATTAGTATTTCAACTTAGTCCATAGTCACAAAAAGTATAGTCCTCAAATAAATTAGTTTGACATTTTATTAATTACAAAAGGTATGTAAATAATTGTTTTTACTGCTGTTTTATTCATCTTATAGTATTTAAACATTTTATAAGGGTGTGGTTTCTCCACCAGAATTACCTATGTAATATTTGGTTCACTCCGAACATTTTAGTTTTAATATTAAAAAAATATTGTTTGCCTGATTTTGAATTTGAATTTGAATCGGTTTCGAACTAACTCAAGATTGGCAACTATAATCGAGGTGATGTGGCATCATTAGCAGAGGATCACTGTAGCTTAATTACCCGGGCGTCACAATTCTCCTCCAATACAAGAAATCTCGTCCTGAGATTTAAGAGGGAACTAAGGGGGGAAGGTTTGGGTTACGAAGTTCTAGGGAGTGTTCTTGGTCTTGGTTGTTCTTCTCGAAGAGGTTGATCCATTACATTGATGTCTTCATTTCGCTGTTTCAGGTCATCATGATGAAGTCAGCATCCTTTCTTCGGGAACTCCATCGTACTTACGTAAAATGATAAGGGGTAACTCGAAAGAACGGACTCTGCACTGTTGCTTATCCGGTTCATAACATTAGGGAAGGTGGCGAAAAGTAACTCTCGAATTGAAACTTAAGAAATTATCGAGAGCAAAGTAAGAAGGTGCAAAGTAGAATTTTCAAGCGCATAGGCAATCGTTCGTTGCCTGATACGAAATATGAAAGGGGTTCAGAGCAATGGGAATAAGTATTGTGTCTGATACCAGAATTTATGATCTCTCGGAAGATGGCTCGTGAATTACATACGAGACCACGCGTGAGGAATAACTTTGGGAACAAGGGGATGTACAAGAGAGTCAGGTTTCGATCATGTGGAACTGTGGGTTATGGGCCCGCTATGTGGATTAGAAGTAGGAAGAGCGGTGACATCTTGCACGGTCATGATAGCAAGGCATGTCAGAGGATAGCATGTCAGTTATGTCAGCAACAACATCGGTACCAAGGGCGAGGGACGAAGAGAACAATCTTTCCTGCTCGTTGAACGAGGTGGACCAATAGGCAAGGTTCTCGTCCATCGGTGGCTACCGGAATGTCATAGACAATAGTAACAGGGTCTTACTGACAGAGTGGTACATCGAGGAGCTTACCTAAGCAGGGAATTACCACTACTCAGTTAAGTCATATTATTGGAAAGTTTAAACAAAACAATGGAAAGGATAGTATGTTTATCAGATTAAACAGAACAATGGAAAGGAAAATGTGTTTAAACATATTTCAGGGGTATATCCTTCCCAAGGACAAGCAGAGCATGATAATCATGACATGATATTAAGTAGAAAAGCGTCTAGGTGAGGGGAGAGAAATTTTCATGACATTATCCATACAACGGTGTTTGGATAATTGAGCAGGAAACATTTAGCATTGGGCTTCAAATGTTCTTGTTGAAAATCGGAGTACTATAGATATGCTTCGGGATAGCATTGACAAGGTCAAGCAAAGGTCGTACTTTGGATACTCGAAGGATTCATCAGGAACAACTTGTAGAATAAGTCTTATAGTTTCGTCATGGAAGAATGGATAACATTGCTAAAAGGGAACTATAACGATAGGGCCTCCGGCTAGGTGGGCTAGGTATGACACCACCTTACCAGGTCATATAAAGATCAACGTTATAACTCTTGGAAATATGTTCCAACCATCATATCTGACCGAGATTCAGATATGATTGGTGTCAGGATACCTCAGTCTCAGGATGCCTGACAAGGAAAGGCTGCAACACAATTTGACAAGATGGCGTTGCAAGATTCTCAGGAAATGAACTATGGAAGCAAGTTCCGAAACAAGAGTTCATCATTAAATCAAGGAGAGGATGAGGAGGTAGAGCTGATGAATTCGGCGGCAATTCATCAAGATTTCCAAAGGATGGATCTCCACAATAATGTGAACAAGAAGATGCCACTTGTCAATTGAAGGGATATAATGTTGTATGCTCGAAGAAAACATACACCATCAATCATTAATTGAAAGGTGTGCCCGAAATATGACCTTAGGCAGCAAGATCAATGTTAGAGTGATGATTCAGTAACCAACAGTCTAAGAACGAACTGTCGGTCGCTAACTTCAAAGCAATAGGGTTTCTAGAAGTACAGAACTCAAGCAACATTGTTAGCATATTGGAATCCCGGTTAAAAACAACACGAGGACCAAGGAAGAATGGTGATGGTGAGAAGTATCATCATACCGAGAATTTCTAAGAGGTGGAGCAATCCTCACAACATCCTTGATATTAAAAGATGGTAATACTCCAAGGTAAAGAAGAACAAATGCTTTGGATAGCGAGGGAGATCAAGGTATAACACAAAACACGAACAAGTTTGTGTTGAACGGAAGGCAATTAAGTGGTCAAAGATAACACAAATCATCGGGGGCAAGGGATGTATTTCTCATCATGAACTCAATTGATATCCTGGAAGAGCTCATAAGGTTGATGATGATCACGACACATTTGTCGATAGATTTCACGAAGATGTAATCAATCAGCGACGACATCAAGTCAAAGGAATGATGAAGCGGAAGGTTATTAGAACCATGGGTAGGACACAAACTTGATACCAAGCTTGTTGTCCAAGGCGAACTGATATGACAAGGAAGATCAACGTAAGCTTAGCTCATCATTGAAAGTTGTGCTCCGGGATTACGGACCAGGTAGTACAGTTAAAGTTTAGCATGATAATGATATAGCCGAACAGGCTAGGAATGACGTGATCGGGTACAAACCCGTAAGTAAAGAAGATTACTAAAAGTTGTTGAACCGTAGTGCGGACTCGGTTCAGTTATCGGTGTCTTTGAGTGTTTAATAATTCAAAGCCCGTGAAAAATTGGAATCGGTGAGAATGTAGTACTTGATGGAGAATTCATAAGAAGTTATGCAGTCCCGTGATGATCTCAGATACCAGGGTGTAATACTCGACGAAGGATCAAAGTAAAGGTTGGACACGTGTATTGATCCACAGAAGACAAGTGCTTAAACTTGCCCGAGAAATGGGATCAAAGAAGACATATGGTCGGAACCACGATTGGAAAGGATAAATTCACCGATACCAAGGATATTATATCAAGGAAATAGTTATTATTACAAGAAGCTTCCATGATAGGATCTACATCGTGTCCATGGGCATGAACACAAAGGTTCAAGGTCGACTCCCACTTCCTCAATGCATAACCTTCCATTCACCTCCTCGTATTTCGAAAATGACATTAGTTGTTGAAAGTTTTACACGGTGCAATACCGAGATAAGTATGACCCGTGAAATCTTTCGGGTTCACATAGGTTAGGGAAGGCGTTGGTTCAACCCATCGGGGCATCTTAGGAACATATACCACAAACTGAAGTAAATAACTCAAGCTCGAATGCAAAGCATGGTTGAGAAAGCAGAGGATACAATTTACCAAAGGTGTTATGTATCCAAGGAAAGGCTCACAAGGTTATTGAATGTGAAGGACGTTGTCGGATATCATTCAACAAAGGACACAGTGGCCCATAAGGGATCTTATGTGAGCATCCGTACTCAACCAGAAGAAGAAAGAATGCAAAGGCAACAGGTTATGGAATCATCTGAATAATTCGAAGCTTAAATGCAAAGGAATTATGATTCCAAATCAAAGGATCAGAAGCAGGCGCTCTGATCAAGGATGGATAAGTTGAATAGACTTAGGGGCACAATCGACGACAATTTGATTGGTCGAGATCCAGCTCATGTCAAAAATGACGTATGAGCCAGGAGGATGAATTCTAGGATCTGATTGAGGATTGCGAGCATTCGCAACATATCGAATTAACAGACTCAAAATGATAATGACAAAGGATACTATGAATATTGCTAGTCATATGGAACGCATCCATAATGCAAGCAGACAAGTATTTGCCGAGTAATAGCGGGCAGAGGATACCGGAAGATCAGATAGTGTTTCAATGTATCTTGTGAATCATATGAACAACGGGAAAGAACGGATACTCGATAAGTGCGAGGAATTATCCGTAGGGGTATTCATGGGACAAGAACTACAAGGAAGTGGTACAAGGGATTCTTAAAAGTCGGAGAGCAATTCGATGTATCTGGTAATAACAAGAGAAACTCAGAGTAGTTGTATGAAAAAGTGTATGTCATTATCCATATGGATATATCGGTAGTACGGAATTGAAAAGGCAGAGGGCACAAGGGTCTCGGGAATGATCGAAGAGTATCTTCAACATCTTCTGGTGTAGTCGTCGATCATCTGCGATAAGGGGCTCTCCGGGAGAAGTAGTTACGAGAACCTGGAGTCAGATTTAGTAAAATCATTTAACCCGATTAGAAGAGAGATCAGAGTCCCAGAGTATAGACGAGGAGTAAAAGATCCTAATACCACCCAATGGCGACGTGTGCCGGTAAGACACACAGCCATGCCAGTAAAAGTTTTTGCAACGTCTAGACTGACTTCGGCCAAGGAGTTGGGAAGGGGGATTCCTACAGGCAATCGGCTCTGATACCAACTTGTGACGCCCCCGATTCAATCGTACACTAATCATACTGCATAAGCGTGTACGATCAAGATCGAGGACTCACGGAAGATATCACAACACAACTCTAAAAATAAAATAAGTCATACAAGCATCATAATACAAGCCGGGGACCTCGAGGGCTTGAATACAAGTGCTTTCGATCATAGACGAAGTCAGCGAAAGCAACAATATCTGAGTACGACATAAGTTAAACAAGTTCGCCTTAAGAAGGCTAGCACAAAGCTGGGATACTGAGATCGAAAGAGGCGCGGGCCTCCTGCACAGGATCCTCCTAACTACTCTACAGTCGCCGTCCGCGGGCTGCACGTAGTAGTAGGCACCTCATGTGTAGTAGGAGTCATCGTCGACGGTTGCGTCTGGCTACTGGACTACAGCATCTGGTTGCGACAACCATAAAGAAAGGAAATGGGGAAAAGGGAGAGAAAGCAACCGTGAGTACTCATCCGAAGTACTACTTAAGCAAGGAGCTACACTACATATGCATGGATATGTGTGTAAGCAGGCAATATCGGTGGGTGAACTGCAGAATGCCAGAATAAGGGGTGGATAGCTAGTCTTATCAAAGACTACGCTTCTGGCAGCCTCCGTCTTGCAGCATGTAGAAGATAATAGATTGAAGTCCTCCAAGTAGCATCGCATAGCATAAACCTACCCGGCGATCCCCTCCTCGTTGCCCTGTTAGAGAGCGATCACCGGGTTATATCTGGCACTTGGAAGGGTGTGTTTTATTAAGTATCCAGTTCTAGTTGTCATAAGGTCAAGGTACAACTCGAAGTCGTCACATTACCGAAGATCACGGCTATTCGAATAGATAAACTTCCCTGCAGGGGTGCACCACATAACCCAACACGCTCGATCCCATTTGGCCGGACACACTTTTCTGGGTCATGCCCGGCCGCGGAAGATCAACACGTCGTAGCCCCACCTAGGCCAACAGAGAGGTCAGCACGTCGGTCTAAACCTAAGCGCACAGGGGTCTGGGCCCATCGCCCTTAGCACACCTGCATGTTGCGAACGCGACCGGAAGAAGACCTAGCCTAGCAGGCGTTCCAGTCCAATCCGGCGCGCGCCGCTTAGTCGCTGACGTCACGAAGGCTTCGGCTGGTACCACGACGCCGAGTGCCCATATCTTTTCCACGTAGTTGGTTAGTGCGTATAGACCAAATGGCCAGACTCGGATCAATACCAAGATCTTGTTAAGCGTGTTAATGATGTAACCGCGGACACCGACCAGGGCTAGGCCTATCTCTCACCTAGGCGGTGTCAACCTGCCCTGTCGCTCCGCCACAAAGATCCACACAGAGGGCCGTTGGGACAAAGGTCCTTTCAGTCCCCAATCCGTGAATCACTCGCGGGTGCTCCACGAGCCGACCCGACTTTAGTCACCACATGTATCATGTACAAATTATATAGTATATACCCGTGATCACCTCCCAAGTGATCACAACCCGATAGTATAGCACAATGACGGACAAGAGTGTAGGGCCACTGATGGAAAACTAGCATCCTATACTAAGCATGTAGGATTGTAGGTAAAGGTAACAACAGTAGTAGCAAGGACAGGCTATGCATCAGGATAGGATTAACGGAAAGCGGTAACATGCTACACTACTCTAATGCAAGCAATAGAGAGTAGAATACGCGATATCTGGTGATCAAGGGGGGGGGGGCTTGCCTGGTTGCTCTATCAAGGAGGGTTTGTCAACACCGTAGTCGTACTGGGTAGCAGCGGCGTCGGTCTCGGTGTCTAACGACAGAGGAGGGGGAAGAAACAATAAATATAATACAAACATAAGCATGAAGATGGAAGACATGACAATGCGCGGTGCTAGGTGTGCCCTAACGCGGTAGGAGGTGGTACCGGCGCAGGGGGGAAACATCCGGGAAAGCATTCCCGGTGTTTCGCGTTTTGGACAGATGAACCGGAGGGGGAAAGTTGCGTGTTTTCTATGCTAGCGATGTGTGGCGGATGAACGGGCTGCATATCCGGATTTTTCTCGTCGTTTCGAGCAACTTTCATGTACAAAGTATTTTCATCCGAGTTACAGATTATTTTATATTAATTTTCAAAGTTTTAAATTATTTTCTAATTTCTGGATTTAATTTAATTCGAAATTATATTAGTATTTAAATGATATGGGTACACAGGAAGTGTACCCAGAAGTGTGCACCTAGGCTGACAGGTGGGGACTGTTGACTAAGTCAACTGCCAAGTCAGCAGAGGCTGACGGGTGGGCTAGGGGATGCTGACTCAGCGGTCAATAGGTCAACCTTGATCAGTCAAACAGGCAGGTGGTGGGCCACCTGTCAGTGCCACATGTAGTTAATAGGTATTTCTCTTAAAGTCTCTCTAATTAGCTGGCGGGGCCCACATGTAATACTCTAGTTTATTAATAGGTTTATTTTCAAAACAGTGTTAGTTTAGTGGGTGGGCCCCTGGCGTCAGTGAGTGATTAGGGGGGAAATTACTGGCTAATGATAGCCACGTCACCGGATTAGCGCCGGCAACGAGCTACAGAGCGGCGGCGGTGCTGGATCTCACCGGAAACGGCGCACAGGGGATCGTTCATCGCGCGGGTGGGCTCCCTAGAACGGTCGCAGTGCGGCGCGTCCGGCGGTGGCGGTGGCGTGGCCGGAGATGGCCGGTAGCGATGGTGGCGAGGTCTGTGGCGACGGGGCTCGGGTGGCTGCGGCGATGGCAGAGCGGCGTGGGGCGCGCAAGGGGAGGGGCGAGCGGCAGGCTGCGGGCGCTGGCTTGGCCGCAGCCGGAGGCGGAGCAGAGCGGGGGGGGAGCAGGGGCGCGACGGCTGCGGTCGCCGGTGGCAGCAGAGAGGGAGGAGAAGCAAGGGGTTCGCGAGAGTGGGTGCGGGAGAGGCCAAGACGGGCGCGACAGCGCGGGTGTGGCTGGCGGCAGGCCCCGCTGTGGCGCAACGGGCGGCCGCAGCAGCAGCAGCGGGCGCGAGGTAGGCGGGTGCCGGAGCCCACGGCGAGGCGCGGGACCAAACGCGTCGGTGTACGGCGCAAAGAACGAGGGGAGAGGAGGCCGGTGGCCTCACCAGCGTTGCAGGTGATCGGGAGGCGAGGCTCGTGGGGGTCCGGCGGGGAAGAGTTGGGGAGGCGACGAGCAACGATGTCGGGGGCGGCTCCGGGGCGAGGTGATGGCGGACGGCGGCGAGCGCTGGCACCGGGGATCGGCTCGGGTGCCGATCCAAATCCAGCGGGGGGGGGGGCAGCTCCGTCGAGGTGGTCCTCCGGGCGGCGGCGGCGACGGGGTCGGGGGCACTGTTGCCTCGATGTCGATCCGAGACGAGGGAGGCGGAGGCCAGGCGTGTGGGGGAGTGCATGGACCAATCTAGGTCATAGGGGAGTGGGGGTTATGGGGGCGCCGGCTGGGCCTGGCTTGCCCAGTGGCCAGCTGGGCCGAGGCCCAGAGGGGGTGGGGGGTATTTGTTTTATTTTTATTTTTTTGGTTTGTTTCTTCTTTTTTTTTTTATTACTCTTTTCTGTTTTAGTTTTGTTTCCTATTATTTTAGTTTTAGTAAAATACACGTAGCATCTAAATTAGTATTTGAATTTAGTCCATAGTCACAAAAAGTATAGTCCTCAAATAAATTAGTTTGACATTTTATTAATTACAAAAGGTATGTAAATAATTGTTTTTACTATTGTTTTATTCATCTTATAGTATTTAAACGTTTTATAAGGGTGTGGTTTCTCCACCATAATTACCTATGGAATATTTGGTTCACTCCGAACATTTTAGTTTTAATATTAAAAAAATATTGTTTGCCTAATTTTGAATTTGAATTTGAATCGGTTTCGAACTAACTAGAGATTAGCAACTATAATCGAGGTGACTTGGCATCATTGGCAGAGGATCACTGTAGCTTAATTACCCGGGCGTCACACCGGTGGCCATCTTCATCATCCCGGGGATCGCCATGACAAGGAGGGAGTAGTTCACCCTCGGGGCTGAGGGTATGTACCAGTAGCTATGTGTTTGATCTCTCTCTCTCTCTCTCTCGTGTTCTTGAGGTGATACGATCTTGATGTATCGCGAGCTTTGCTATTATAGTTGGATCTTATGATGCTCCTCTCCCTCTACTCTCTTGTAATGGATTGAGTTTTCCCTTTGAAGTTATCTTATCCGATTGAGTCTTTAAGGATTTGAGAACACTCGATGTATGTCTTGCATGTGCATATCTGTGGTGACAATGGGATATCACGTGATTCACTTGATGTATGTTTTGGTGATCAACTTGCGGGTTCTGGGACCTCGTGAACTTATGCATAGGGGTTGGCACACATTTTCGTCTTGACTCTCCGGTAGAAACTTTGGGGCACTCTTTGAAGTACTTTGTGTTAGTTTGAATAGATGAATCTGAGATTGTGTGACGCATATCGTATAATCATACCCACGGATACTTGAGGTGACATTGGAGTATCTAGGTGACATTAGGGTTTTGGTTGATTTTTGTCTTAAGGTGTTATTCTAGTACGAACTCTATGATAGATTGAACGGAAATAATAGCTTCATGTTATTTTACTACGGACTCTTGAATAGATCGATCAGAAAGGATAACTTTGAGGTGGTTTCGTACCCTACCATAATCTCTTCGTTTGTTCTCCTCTATTAGTGACTTTGGAGTGACTCTTTGTTGCATGTTGAGGGATAGTTATATGATCCAATTATGTTATTATTGTTGAGAGAACTTGCACTAGTGAAAGTATGAACCCTAGGCCTTGTTTCCTAGCATTGCAATACCGTTTACGCTCACTTTTACCACTTGTTACCTTGCTGTTTTTATATTTCCAGATTACAAAAACCTATATCTACCATCCATATTGCACTTGTATCACTATCTCTTCGCCGAACTAGTGCACCTATAAAATTTACCATTGTATTGGGTGTGTTGGGGACACAAGAGACTCATTGTTATTTGGTTGCAGGGTTGCTAGAGAGAGACCATCCTCATCCTACGCCTCCCATGGATTGATAAACCTTAGGTCATCCACTTGAGGGAAATTTGCTACTGTCCTACAAACCTCTGCACTTGGAGGCCCAACAACGTCTACAAGAAGAAGGTTGCATAGTAGACATCACGTATGTTGTTACGCGGTTTGACCGATAAAGATCTTCGTAGAATATGTAGGAACCAATATGAGCATCCAAGTTCCACTATTAGTTATTGACCGGAGACATGTCCCGGTCATGTCTACATAGTTCATGAACCTGTAGGGTCCGCACGCTTAAAGTTCTGTGACGATCGGTATTATGAGTTTTTGTGTTTTGATGTAACGAAGGTAGTTCGGAGTCCCTGATATGTTCACAGACATGACGAGGAGTCTCAAAATGGTCGAGACGTAAAGATCGATATATTGGACGACTATGTTCGGACACCGGAAGTGTTTCGGGAGGTTTCGGACATATACCGGAGTACCCGGGGATTACCGGAACCCCCCGGGGAGTATAATGGGCCTATTGGGCCTTGGTGGAGAAGAGGAGGGGCGGCCAGGACAGGCAGCATGCCCCCTCCCCCTCTAGTCTGAATTGGACAAGGAGGGGGGCGGCGCCCCCCTTTCCTTCCCCTCTCTCTCCTCCTTCCGCCTTGTCCTGCTCCTACTAGGAAATGAGGAGTGCCCGTCCGCCTTAGCTCCTTTATATCACGGGGCAGGGGGGCACCCCAAGACATAACAATTGATCATTGATCTCTTAGCCGTCTGCGGTGCCCCCCTCCACCATAATGCACCTCGGTCATATCGTAGCGGTGCTTAGGCGAAGCCCTACATCGGTAGCGTCATCATCACCGTCACCACGCCGTCGTGTTGATGAAGCTCTTCCCGGAAGCTCTACTGGATCGTGAGTTCGCGGGACGTCACCGAGCTGAACGTGTGCTGAACGCGGAGGTGCCGTACGTTCGGTGTTGAGGATCGGTCGACCGTGAAGATGTACGACTACATCATCTGCGTTGTTATAACGCTTCCGCTTACGGTCTACGAGGGTACGTAGACGACACTCTCCCCTCTCGTTGCTATGCATCACCATGATCTTACGTGTGCGTAGCAATTTTTTGAAATTACTACGTTCCCCAACAGTTCTTGGCTCGGGACTCCTCATTTTCCGCCATCTTAGTGTTGGAAATATGCCCTAGAGGCAATAATAAATTGGTTTTTATTATATTTCCTTGTTCATGATAATTGTCTATTGTTCATGCTATAATTGTATTAATCGGAAACCGTAATACATTTGTGAATACATAGATCGTAATATGTCCCTAGTAAGCCTCTAGTTGACTAGCTCGTTGATCAATAGATGGTCATGGTTTCCTGACCATGGACATTGGAATTCGTTGATAAGGGGATCACATCATTAGGAGAATGATGTGATGGACAAGACCCAATCCTAAGCATAGCACAAGATCGTGTAGTTCGTTTGCTAGAGCTTTTCTAATGTCAAGTATCGTTTCCTTAGACCATGAGATTGTGCAACTCCCGGATACCATAGGAGTGCTTTGGGTGCATCAAACGTCAGAACGTAACTAGGTGACTATAAAGGTGCACTACAGATATCTCCGAAAGTGTCTTTTGGGTTGGCACGAATCGAGACTGGGATTTGTCACTCCATGTGGCAGAGAGGTATCTCTGGGCCCACTCGGTAATGCATCATCATAACAAGCTCAATGTGACTAAGGAGTTGGTCACGAGATCATGCGTTACGGAACGAGTAAAGAGACTTGCCGGTAACGAGATTGAACGAGGTATGGGGATACCACGATCGAATCTCGGGCAAGTAACATACTGATAGACAAGGGGAATTGTATACGAGATTTATTGAATCCTCGACATCGTGGTTCATCCGATGAGATCATCGTGGAACATGTGGGAGCCAACATGGGTATCCAGATCCCGATGTTGGTTATTGGACGGAGAGATGTCTCGGTCATGTCTGCATGATTCCCGAACCCGTAGGGTCTACACACTTAATGTTCGGTGGCGCTAGAGTTGTTATGGGAAATAGTATGTGGTTTCCGAAGGTTGTTCGGAGTTCCGGATGAGATCTCGGACGTAACGAGGAGTTCAGGAATGGTCTGGAGGTGAAGAATTATATATGGGAAGTCCAGTTTCGGTCGCCGGAATTGTTTCGGGGGTTATCAGTATTGTATGAGGACAACCGAAAAGTGTCCGGGGTCCACAGGGTGGGGCCACCTACCCCGGTGGGCCAAGTGGGCTGAACTAGGGTGGGAACCAGCCCCCTAGTGGGCTGGTGCGCCCCCTAAGGGCCCAAGGCGCCAAGGGTTGAAAACCCTAAGGGGTGGGGGCGCCTCCCACCAAACTTGGGGGGCAAGTCCCCCCCTTGGCCGCCCCCCCCCCCTCTAGATGCATCTAGGGGGGCTAGGCCCCTCTCCCTTCACCCTATAAATAGAAGGAGGGTGGGAGGGCAGCCGCACCCCTTCCGTGGCGCAGCCCTCCCCCTCTCCAACACCTCCTCCTCCTCCGTAGTGCTTGGCGAGCCCTACCGGAGAACCACGAGCTCCAGCACCACCACGCTGTCGTGCTGCCGGAGTTCTCCCTCAACTTCTCCTCTCCCCTTGCTGGATCAAGAAGGAGGAGACTTCCCCGGGCTGTACGTGTGTTGAACGCGGAGGCGTCGTCCATTCGGCGCTTGATCGGATCCTCCACGATTTGAATCGCCGCGAGTACGAATCCATCAACCGCGTTCTTGTAACACTTCTGCTTAGCGATCTTCAAGGGTATGAAGATGCACTCCCTCTCTCTCGTTGCTAGCATCTCCTAGATTGATCTTTGTGACACGTAGGAATTTTTTTGAATTATTACTACGTTACCCAACAATGGCATCATGAGCTAGGTCTATGCGTAGATTCTATGCACGAGTAGAACACAAGTAGTTGTGGGCGATGATTTGTTCAATTTGCTTACCGTTACTAGTCTTATCTTGATTCGGCGGCATTGTGGAATGAAGCGGCCCAGACCGACCTTACACGTACGCTTACGTGAGACTGGTTCCACCGAATGACATGCACTTGATGCATAAGGTGGCTAGGGGGTGTCTGTCTCTCCAACTTTAGTCAGATCAGATTAGATGAAAAGGGTCTTGATTAAGGGTAAATAGCAATTGGCATATCACCGTTGTGACTTTTATGTAGGTAAGAAACGTTCTTGCTAGAAACCCATAGCAGCCACGTAAAACATGCAACAGCAGTTAGAGGACGTCTAACTTGTTTTTGCAGGGTATGCTATGTGATGTGATATGGCCAAAAGGATGTGATGAATGATATATGTGATGTATGAGATTGATCATGTTCTTGTAATAGGAATCACGACTTGCATGTTGATGAGGATGACAACCGGCAGGAGCCATAGGAGTTGTCTTAATTTATGACCTGCGTGTCCTTGAAAACGCCATGTAATTACTTTACCTTATTGCTAACTGTTAGCCATAGTAGTAGAAGTAATAGTTGGCGAGACAACTTCATGAAGACACGATGATGGAGATCATGACGATAGAGATCATGGTGTCATGCCGGTGACGAAGGTGATCATGTCGCGCCTCGAAGATGGAGATCAAAGGCGCAAGATGATATTGGTCATATCATGTCACTTTATGATTTGCATTTGATGTTTGTCATGTTTACATCTTATTTGTTTAGAACGACGGTAGCATAAATAAGACGATCCCTCACTAAAATTTCAAGAGATGTGTTCCCCCTAACTGTGCACCGTTGTGAAGGTTCGTTGTTTTGAAGCACCACATGATGATCGTGTGTGATAGATTCTAACATTCGCATACAACGGGTGTAAGCCATATTTACACATGCAAAACACTTAAGTTGACTTGACGAGCCTAGCATGTACAAACATGGCCTCGGAACACGAGAGACCGAAAGGTCGAACATGATTCGTATAGCAGATACGATCAACATGGAGATGTTCACCGTTGATGACTAGTCCGTCTCACGTGATGATCGGACATGGCCTAGTCGATTCGGATCATGTATCACTTAGATGACTAGAGGGATGTCTATCTGAGTGGCAGTTCATTAAATAATTTGATTAGATGAACTTAATTGTCATGAACATAGTCTAAATATCTTTACAATATGTCTTGTAGATCAAATGGCCCACGCTAATGTTGCCCTCAACTTCAACGCGTTCCTAGAGAAAACCAAGCTGAAAGACGATGGTAGCAACTATACGGACTGGGTCCGTAACTTGAGGATCATCCTCATAGCTGCCAAGAAAGCATATGTCCTTGAAGCACCGCTAGGTGAAGCACCCATTTTCCCAGCAACTCAGGACATTATGAACGCCTGGCAGTCACGTAGTGATGATTACTCTCTGGTTCAGTGCGGCATGCTTTACAGCTTAGAACCGGGGCTCCGAAAGAGTTTTGAGCAGCACGGAGCATATGAGATGTTCCCAGAGCTGGAAATGGTTTTCCAAGCTCATGCCCGGGTCGAGAGATATGAAGTCTCCGACAAGTTCTACAGTTGTAAGATGGAGGAAAACAGTTATGGCAGCGAGCATATACTCAAAATGTCTGGGTTGCACAACCTTTTGTCTCAGCTGGGAGTTAATCTTCTAGATGAATCGGTCATTGACAGGATCCTCCAGTCGCTCCCACCTAGCTACAAGAGCTTTGTGATGAACTACAATTTGCAAGGGATGGAGAAGTCCATTCCTGAGTTATATTCAATGTTGAAATCAGCGGAGGTGGAAATCAAAAAGGAACATCAATTGTTGATGGTGAATAAGACCACTAGTTTCAAGAAAGGTAAGGGTAAAAAGAACTTCAAGAAGGACGGCAAGGGAGTTGCCGCGCCCGGTAAATCAGTTGCTCGGAAGAAGCCAGAGAATGGACCCAAGCCCGAGACTCAGTGCTTTTATTGCAAGGGAAATGGTCACTGGAAGCGGAACTGCCCCCAAGTACTTAGCGGATAAGAAGGCCGGCAACGCCAAAGGTATATGTGATATACATGTTATTGATGTGTACCTTACCAGCGCTCGTAGTAGCTCCTGGGTATTTGATACCGGTGTGGTTGCTCATATTTGTAACTCAAAACAAGAGCTACGGAATAAGCGGAGACTGGCGAAGGACGAGGTGACGATGCGCGTCGGGATGGTTCCAAGGTCGATGTGATCGCCGTCAGCATGCTACCTCTACATTTACCTACGAGATTAGTTTTAAACCTCAATAATTGTTATTTAGTGCCAGCTTTGAGCATGAACATTGTATCTGGATCTTGTTTAATGCAAGATGACTGCTCATTTAAATTCGAGAATAATGGTTGTTCTATTTATATGAGAGATATGTTTTATGGTCATGCCCCGCTGGTCAATGGTTTATTTTTATTGAATCTCGAACGTGATGTTACACATATTCATAGTGTGAATTCCAAAAGATGTAAGGTTGATAATGATAGTCCCACATACTTGTGGCACTGCCGCCTTGGTCACATTGGTGTCAAACGCATGAAGAAAATCCGTGCAGATGGACTTTTGGAGTCTCTTGATTATGAATCATTTGACACGTGCGAACCATGCCTCATGGGCAAAATGACCAAGACTCCGTTCTCCGGAACAATGGAGTGAGAAACCAACTTATTCGAAATCATACATACTAATGTATGCGGTCCAATGAGCGTTGAGGCTCGCGGTGGCTATCATTATGTTCTCACCCTCACTGATGACTTAAGTAGATATGGGTATATATACTTAATAAACACAAGTCTGAGACCTTTGAAAGGTTCAAGGAATTTCAGAGTGAGGTAGAGAATCAACGTGACAGGAAAATAACGTTCCTACTATCAGATCATGGAGGAGAATATTTGAGTCACAAGTTTGGCACGCACGTAAGGAAATGTGGAATTGTTTCACAGCTCACGCCGCCTGGAACACCTCAGCATAATGGTGTGTCTGAACATCGTAATCGCACTCTATTGGATATGGTGCAATCTATGATGTCTCTTACCGATCTACCGCTATCATTTTGGGGTTATGCTTTAGAGACTGTCGCATTCACTTTAAATAGGGCTCCGTCGAAATCCGTTGAGACGTGTAGCGACCCGACCTCAGATGGTCAAGTCTCTGTGCTTCTGTGTCATCCCTGGATCGGCAATGCTGACACAAACAGTACTCGAAGGATTTATAACAGAGTAGCAATCACACACTTATTACATCGAATGTCTCAAAAGAGAACTTATTACAATAATATGGCTTAAGGCCATCTAATGCGAGAACAGCGGAAGGCTTGGAAGATAAAGTGAGTCCATCAACTCCAACGGCATAACTGAGCTGCACAGCAACGACCTACCAATCCTTACTCCTCGTCTGAAAAGTCTGCAACATAATACGTTGCAGCCCGAGAATGGGTCAGCACATGGAATATGCTGGCAATGTAACACATAGAGAGTAATGAAAGAATAAGCTATACTACATGCATATATGGCTGGTGGAATAGCTCTATGGTTATAGTTTTGCATAAAGCCAATTTTCCCTATATCAAAGGAATAAATTTTATTTAACTATCATGGTGGTTGAAACATCATTGAGAAGGTATAACCCCAACTCAATCCCAATTAAAGTGATTAACAACCCAGCAATATTAATTTAGAGTGATGAGATACATGTGAATACTCAAGTACTAGATACTCGAATTTGTCCATAACCGGGGACACGGCTAACCATGATTAGATTGTACACTCTGCAGAGGTTTGCGCACTTTTCCCCACAAGACTCGATCGCCTCCGTTGGTTTCTCGCACTACATGGTGTTTGAGAAACGGATGACCGAGACACAGTTTTTCAGAAACATTAACTCTCTACTCCGGATAGATCATACCAAACCTATAAAACCCACTACCTGCTGATCTACCTCTTCAAGAGCTTCACGTAAATTACTCAACTATGCTAGAGCCCATAATAGCTTGTGGCTGCTGCGGAAGTTTCTAGCATGAATAATCTCGATTCCCTTTGAGCCTGGGTGGCGGTCCATAGGAAGATCACACGGGTACCCGGGATTTCCAAAAATAAAACAGACAACACTGGGTTCCCCGGGTGCCTCAATCCACCCAGATGTGTATTTAAGTTGCCACCTTAAAGTAAACCATTAATTAACAATCTCACATCTGTCGTTATTATCTCTCAAACCCAAACCACGTCTACGAGCATAGCATGGCAATATAAGCATAACGTAGAAGTAACTCCCAAGGGTTTGATAGTAACAGGGCAATAGGTTCCTACCTCATCATCTACTTCCCAACCCACAAATTAGTGATATCCTAATCATGCAATGTTTGAGGATTGAGCTAATGCATAAAACTGGTAGGAAAAGGTATGATCAAGTGTTACTTGCCTTGCTGACGATCCGTGAATCCTAGAGACTCGTAGTAACACGCTTCGCACTCCGGGAATTCTATCGCAAGCAAACAATACATACATAAGTAAACAAGCAAAGATGCACAAACGAAACTTCAACTGAAAGAGGTTGACCAGAGAGTTCAACTTAAGAACTCCGGTTCACAAAAACAATCAAACCAAACGGAACAACAAAACTCAAACGGTGAAAGAAATAGGGTCCGTTTACTAATCTGAACTAGGGTCAAATTTTTCATAGTAAAAACTTGTTTGAGTAGATTATTCGGAAAGAGGGTTTCGAGATGAAACTCCAGGCGCTTGAATCGCCAGATTCCGATAAACGAGCGAAAAGATAAACAGGTTTGAAAATCGGATCAGAAATCGCGATAAAAAATAACCACGGAATAAATCTGATAAAAGAAAAGCGACGAACTGCTAAACGAACGAACATTCGTTAACAGAAACTAAACAGTGAACGCGTTTGTTAGAACGAACGGACGAACGGACGTTCGCTAAGTAAATAAACCGACGAAAATAAACCGATCTATATATATATATATATATATATATATATAACGATCAAGTGTTTTTTTATAAAAAAACCGGCGGCGGGATCGGGTACCTCCGGCGAGGCGCGTCCGGCGGGGCGGGCGGCTCTGGCGGGTTCCGGGGTGGGGCGGGTGTCGGCGAGGCGGCGGCGGCTCGGCGACTGGCGAGGGGCGGGCGGCGCGAGAGGCGGCGGGCGACGGCGGCGGATCGGGCCCGGGTGGCTCAAGCCTGCCCGGCGCGGCGGCTTGGGTGGTGGCGGGTGGTGGTGTGGCGGCGGCATATATAGGAGGGCGGGCGGCGGCTTGGGAAGGCGCCGGGGTGGAGTCCGCTCGGACTGCCCTCGGCGTCCGTGCCAAGCAAGCGCAAGACGGGAAGGCGGCGCGGGCGGGCTGCCTGGCTCGGCCGGGCCTTTGGCCCTGGCAAGGTCCATTTTTTAAAACATTCCACCAAAAGAAAAAATTCCTAGAATAATAAATAAAAAACTAAAAATTCCAAAACAAGTTTTCTCCGTCTAAATAAAATATTTAGAACAAGATGAACTTTTCTTGGCCCCTAAAATGCAACTTTTTAAACATATGCAAATTTTTCTAGGGCAATTAAAATTCCAAATAAGTAAAATAAAATCCCAAAAATGATTTTAACATTTTTCCTCCGGTATTTCAATTAGTTTGGGAGAAGTCATATTATCTCCTCTCGTTTATTCATTTAAAAATGAAATATTTTCCAGAGAGAAAAATAATTAAAATCCAATATCCTCATCTTCGCTATTTGATAAAATCAAATATGAAAATTGAGAAATCCCCAACTCTCTCCGAGGGTCCTTGAGTTGCTTAGGATTTTCGAGGATTTGAAAACAGAATGCAATAAAATATGGTATGCATGGATGACCTATGTATAACATGCCAAATTGAAAATTTGGGATGTTACAAACCTACCCCCCTTAAGATGAATCTCGCCCTCGAGATTCGGGTTGGCTAGAAAATAGGTGCGGATGGTCCTTGCGGATATCCTCTTCTCGCTCCCAGGTGGCTTCCTCCTCGGTATGGTGGCTCCACTGAACTTTACAAAACTTGATAACTTTGCTGCGAGTGACTCGGCTGTCGAAATCCAAAATCTTTACTGGTTTCTCCTCATAGGTCAAATTATTATCCAATTGTATCGCCTCCAGGGGTATTGTATCCTTTAACGGTATGTCGGCCATCTCAGAGTGGCACTTCTTCAGTTGTGATACGTGAAACACATCGTGAACTCCTGACAGTCCTTCAGGTAACTCCAGCTTGTAGGCAACTACTCCCATCCGTTCCAAAATACGGTACGGTCCTAGAAATCTTGGGGCTAACTTTCCCTTTACTCCAAAACGTTTCACTCCCCTCAGGGGTGATACTCGCAGATATGCTCTGTCTCCGATTTCATAGGTTACTTCCTTGCATTTTGAATCTGCGTAACTCTTCTGTCTAGACTGAGCAATCTTTAGTCTGTCCCTGATCAGTTTAACCTTCTCCTCAGAGTCTTTGATCAAATCTGGTCCAAACAACTGAGGGTCTCCAACCTCATCCCACATCAATGGTGTTCTACATCTGCGTCCATACAGAGCTTCGAACGGTGCCATCTTCAAACTGGCCTGGTAGTTGTTGTTGTATGAGAACTCTGCGTACGGCAAATTATCATCCCAACTAGATCCATAATCTAGCGCACAGGCTCTCAACATGTATTCTGAAATCTGATTGGCTCTCTCTGTCTGTCCATCCGTCTGCGGGTGAAAGGCGGTACTGAACTCCAATCTGGTACCCAAGGTCTGGTGTAGCTGATGCCAAAACTTTGAAGTAAACTGTGTTCCTCTATCGTCTGATACTCCTCGGAACTCCATGCAAACATACGATCCTGGTCATATATATCTTGGCCAACTTGGCACTTGTATAAGTTGTTTTCACTGGGATGAAATGAGCTACTTTGGTCAACCGATCCACTACTACCCATATTGAATCATATCCTGCTTTGGTTCTGGGTAATCCGGTGATAAAATCCATGCCAAGTTTGTCCCACTTCCATTCGGGTATTGGCATAGGCTGCAACAGTCCTTCCGGCTTTTGATGCTCTGCCTTCACTCTCTCGGCATACATCGTACGGCTACATACTCGGCAATATCCTTCTTCATACCGGTCCACCAGAAACGTTCCTTCAAGTCCAAATACATCTTGGTGTTTCCGGGGTGAATTGAGTATGGTGAGTCATGGGCCTCTTCAAGTATTAACTTCCTGATCTCCGAATTGTTGGGCACATAAATCCGATCCTCAAACCACAAGGTATAGTGCTCATCCTCGCGAAAACCTTTGGCTTTTCCTTTGCCCATCTTTTCCTTTATCTCAGCACTCTCTTTATCCTCCTTTTGAGCGTCTCGAATCTTGTCTAACAAGGTCGACTGAACCTCCATTGTTGCAAGAAAACCTCTTGGAACAATCTCCAACAAGTTCCATAACATCCTCTCGCTAACTCCTTTGGCAGTCCTCTTCCTTTAAGGATATTGGCATAACTCTTCCGACTCAAAGCGTCTGCTACGACGTTGGCTTTTCCTGGATGATAATGTAGCTTCATGTCGTAATCCTTTATAAGTTCCAGCCATCTCCTCTGTCTGAGGTTTAACTCCTTCTGTGTGAAAATGTACTTTAAACTCTTATGATCCGTGTACACATCACAACGGTTTCCTATGAGATAATGTCTCCAAGTTTTCAACGCATGTACTACAGCTGCTAGCTCCAAATCATGCGTGGCATAGTTCAGCTCATGAGGCTTCTGTTGTCGTGAGGCATACGAAACAACTTTTCCTTCCTGCATAAGAACATATCAGAGTCCCAAGCGAGAGGCGTCACAATACACTTGAAACTCCTTATGTATGTCTGGCAAGGTTAGCACTGGGCTGTAGTCAACCGTTTCTTTAACTCTTGGAAGCTTGTCTCACAATCCTTTGTCCATTTGAACTTGGTATCCTTCTTTAGCAATTCTGTCATTGGTTTAGCAATCTTGGAAAAATTCTCAATGAATCTCCGATAATACCACCTCGCCGGTCCAAGGAAACTGCGAATCTCGTGGCCGATCAAGTGGGTGCCAACCACTCGATCGATCGAATTTTACTGGGATCTACCGCTATACCCTCTCTGATATAACATGCCCAAGAAATCCAACTTCCTTTAACCAAAACTCGCACTTGCTAAATTTGGCATATAACCGGTGTTCCCGAAGTTTCTCAAGAACCAAACGTAGGTGTTCTGCGTGCTCCTCTTCGTCCTTCGAGTAAACCATAATATCATCTATAAACACCACAAAAAATTTGTCCAAATACTCAATGAACACTTTGTTCATCATACTCTTGAATTAGGCTGGGGCGTTAGTCAGTCCAAATGACATGACCGTATACTCATATAATCCATATCGCGTGGTGAATGTTGTCTTTGGTATATCCTTCTCTCGGATCTTCAACTGATGATATCCTGATCGTAGATCAATCTTAGAAAACACCTTAGCTCCTTGCAACTAATCAAACAGATCATTGATCATCGGTAAGGGATACTTGTTCTTAATCGTTACTTCATTCAGAGCTCGGTAATCAACAACCATCCTCAGGGATTTATCCTTCTTCTCCACCAAAAGTACTGGAGCTCCCCAAGGTGATGAACTTCTACGAATGTAACCTTTCTCCATAGCTCCTTGATCTGCTTCTTAATTTCCTCCAGATCATTTGCGGGCATCCGATAGGGTCTCTTTGATATTGGCCCATGCACGGCATTAGTTCTATCAGAAACTCGATGTCTCGATCCGGTGGCATGCCTGGTAACTCTTCCGGAAAAACATGTGGATAATCCTTCACTACCGGTACTTCCTATTGTACAACTCCCGTGAGGGTATTCACTTGGCTCCTCCTAGGCACATGCCTAGATACATACTTAATCCTTTTTCCCTCTAGGGTGGTAATATAAATTGACTTGCTAGCACAGTCGATACTTCCTCCAAACTTCGACATCCAATCCATACCTAATATCACATCCAATCCTTGCGACTCCAAGATAATTAGGTCAGACGGAAAAACATGCGTGTCAATGATTAAGGGTATCTGGGTGCACCATCTGCTAGCCATATACTCTGCTCGAGCGAGCTCACTAAAAGAGGGGTCCTAAAGTGCAGGTTGGTAACTTAAACTTATCCACAAATCCCCTTGATATATATGAATGCGATGCACCAATATCGAAAAGAACAATAGCGGTAAATGACTGAACCAAAAACTTACCTATTACCGCATCCGGCTGCTCTTCAACTTCCTCCACGTTAACGTGGTTCACTTGTCCTTTGTTGAATGGATTGGGCTTCTTCCCCGCGCTTCCATTTCCGTTTCCATTCTTTCCTTGGGGCGATCGTTGGCATAGTGCCCTGTCTTCCCGCACTTAAAGCAAATAACTTGGCTCAAGTCTCTCTTAGCGGGTGTAGCTGGGTTAGAGCGATTACGATTATTGGCTGCATTTCCATTCCCATTCTTCGCACCATTATGCGATCCTCCTCCAAAGATGGTTATGTCCTCCATGGTTATGAACTAGTCCTCCCGAGTTCGGGGTTAAGCGAGGCTTCCGTGAGCTCCTGAGTTATACTTCCCTTGTCCATACTTCCTCTTACGACTCGCAATTTGATGCTGCGTTCCTTCAATCATTAGGGCCTTATCTACCAACTCCGCGGAGTAGTTGAAAGTTGCCACCATCAGCCGCAGCGTCATCGCAGCATTCAGTCCATCCAAAAACTTCTCTTGCTTCGTGGCATCCGTGGCCACATCATCGAGGCATAGCGTGATAACTTGCTAAACTCATCCACGTCTTTGGGCCACAAGACGGTTCCCCTAGCGTAAGTTGCGGAACTCACGCTTCTTTATCTGCATGGCTCCAATTGAAACATGGGCGTCTGAAAAGCTTGTTGGAACTGGTCCCAAGTGACATTGGCTATTGGAAAAGTAGCCGTGTAATTCTCCCACCATGCGGCTGCTGGTCCATCCAATTGATGTGCGGCAAAGCGCACTCTTTCAAAGATCCGTGCATCCTGCGGTGGTTAACTCCTTCCAATACGGGCGTAACCGGTCATACGCAACTATTGGCTTGGTGCTACTGGAAAACACCGGCGGTTGTAACCTTAGAAAATGGGCTAAATTGTCCACTGGCGGTGGGTTGTTGTTGTTGTTGTTGGCATTGCCCTGGTTCTGAACTAGCAATTGCATCAAGGCATTACGCTGTTGGATCAATGGGTGAGCTCCGTGGGAAAACAAAACCGGGGTCACGTCTCGGAGGCATCTGAGGGTTTAGATGGGAAAGATTAGAAATAGAAAGAGGTCTAGTGAGAAAACACTACCCATATGCACATGAGGCAAACACACATTCATTCAATCAAGCAAGCAAGGGCATACAAAAGCGATCTAGGACTATCGCATAAGTGCTCAACTACTACTAGTTACATGGGGTAATGCTACTATTATATGGTGGTCATCTAGAAATTTTGATGGTGGAAGACTCCATGATGTCTGCTCCAGCTTCGTCTTCATAGTCATCATCACTTGGATCTGAGTCGGTGTAAATGCCGATGATGATGTAGTTGTCTGGACAAGCGGGGTCTTCTTCCTATTCTTGCTCCTCTTCCTTGGGTGCTGGTCCTCCCATGAAGACTCCAATCTTCTTGAATAGGTCGTCGTTCTTCTCCAGTAGTATCTTGATTTCTTCCTCATATCCATCACGTGGAGACTTTAGATCGTCCTCCAATTCGATGATTTTAGTTTTCTCCTTCTTCAAATCCAGCATGTCTGCGCACATCTGGTTCTCATGATGTCGAATGTGCTGGTTTAGCTCCTGGATGTAAGCTGCAATGGATCTATCCTTCTTGGTGCTAATTACTTCCCATTGCTCGTCTCAAGGCGTCCACATATTTGGTATATGGTGTCTTTAAGCTCCTTGTTGTAGACTTCTCCAATGCGTCCCATGGTAATGTGAGCTGCCATACTCTTTCCCAAACTCCATGTTGGTGCATTGAAAACACATACTATGGGCTCCGTGCTTGGTGCAAAGCGTCCTTCCGGAACTAGAGCTTGAATCTTCCAAAGATTATTCTTACGGTAAGGTGGCGTTGTACATCCCGGTGAAGCTTGGTATTCCAATATTCAGGTACCTAGTGACTTCCTTCAAGTGGCGTCCGAAAGGTGTGTCTTCATCCGGTTGGGCAAACTTGTACTTCATCTTCGTCATCCTAAAGAGTGGAAAAGTGGAGAGGAGTTAGAAATGAGTAGAGAGGAGTGAACTATGGTTTTATCTTAGTGGTCGTGTCCTACACTCAGTGTGTGCTCTGATACCATCTTGTAGCGACCCGACCTCAGATGGTCAAGTCTCTGTGCTTACATGTCATCCTGGATCGGTAATGTTGACACACACGGTACTCAAGGATTTATAATAGAGTAGCAATCACACACTTATTACATCGAATGTCTCAAAAGAGAACTTATTACAATAATATGGCTTAAGGCCATCTAATGCGATAACAATGCAGAAGGCTTGGAAGATAAAGTGAGTCCATCAACTCCAACGGCATAAGCGAAATTTGCCGCAACAGCGACCTACCAATCCTTACTCCTCGTCTGAAAAGTCTGCAACATAATATGTTGCAGCCCGAGAATGGGTCAGCACATGGAATATGCTGGCAATGTAACACATAGAGAGTAATGAAAGAATAAGCTATACTACATGCATATATGGCTGGTGGAATAGCTCTATGGTTACAGTTTTGCATAAAGCCAATTTTTCCCTATATCAAAGGAATAAATTTTATTTAACTATCATGGTGGTTGAAACATCATTGAGAAGGTATAACCCCAACTCAATCCCAATTAAAGTGATTAACAACCCATGCAATATTAATTTAGAGTGATGAGATACATGTGAATACTCAAGTACTAGATACTCGTAATTTGTCCATAACCGGGACACGGCTAACCATGATTAGATTGTACACTCTGCAGAGGTTTGCGCACTTTTCCCCACAAGACTCGATCGCCTCCGTTGGTTTCTCGCACTACATGGTGTTTGAGAAACGGATGACCGAGACACGGTCTTTTAGAAACATTAACTCTCTACTCCGGGTAGATCATACCAAACCTATAAAACCCACTACCTGCTGATCTACCTCTTCAAGAGCTTCACGTGACTTACTCAACTATGCTAGAGCCCATAATAGCTTGTGGCTGCACACGGAAGTTTCTAGCATGAATAATCTCAGTTCCCTTTGAGCACAGGTGGCGGTCCATAGGAAGATCACACGGGTACCCGGGATTTCCAAAAATAAAAGCAGACAACCTTTGGGTTCCCCAGGTGCCTCAATCCACCCAGATGTGTATTTAAGTTGCCACCTTAAAGTAAACCATTAATTAACAATCTCACATCTGTCGTGATTATCTCTCAAACCAAACCACGTCTACGAGCATAGCATGGCAATATAAGCATAACGTAGAAGTAACTCCCAAGGGTTTGATAGTAACAGGGCAATAGGTTCCTACCTCATCATCTACTTCCCAACCCACAAATTAGTGATATCCTAATCATGCAATGTTTGAGGATTGAGCTAATGCATAAAACTGGGTAGGAAAAGGTATGATCAAGTGTTACTTGCCTTGCTGACGATCCGTGAATCCTAGAGACTCGTAGTAACACGCTTCGCACTCCGGGAATTCTATCGCAAGCAAACAATACATACATAAGTAAACAAGCAAAGATGCACAAACGAAACTTCAAATGAAAGAGGTTGACCGGAGAGTTCAACTTAAGAACTCCGGTTCACAAAAAGAATCAAACCAAACGGAACAACAAAACTCAAACGGTGAAAGAAATAGGGTCCGTTTACTAATCTGAACTAGGGTCAAATTTTTCATAGTAAAAACTTGTTTGAGTAGATTATTCGGAAAGAGGGTTTCGAGATGAAACTCGAGCGCTTGAATCGCCAGATTCCGATAAGCAAGCGAAAAGATAAACAGGTTTGAAAATCGGATCGTAAATCGCGATCAAAAATAACCACGGAATAAATCGATAAAAAGAAAAGCGACGAACTGCTAAACGAACGAACGTTCGTTAACAGAAACTAAACAGTGAACGCGTTTGTTAGAACGAACGGACGAACGGACGTTCGCTAAGTAAATAAACCGACGAAAATAAACCGATCTATATATATATATATAACGATCAAGTGTTTTTTTATAAAAAAACCGGCGGCGGGATCGGGTACCTCCGGCGAGGCGCGTCCGGCGGGGCGGGCGGCTCTGGCGGGTTCCGGGGAGGGGCGGGTGTCGGCGAGAGGCGGCGGCGGCTCGGCGACTCGGGCGAGGGGCGGGCGGCGCGAGAGGCGGCGGCGACGGGCGGCGGATCGGGCTCCGGTGGCTCGGCTTCAGACTCGGCGGCTTGGTGGTGGCGGGTGGTGGTGTGGCGGCGGCGGCGGCATATATAGGAGGGCGGGCGGGCGGCTTGGGAAGGCGCCCGGTGCAATCCGGCTCGGACTCGCCCTCGGCGTCCGTGCCAAGCACGGCGCCTGACGGGAAGGCGGCGGGCGGGCGGGCCGGCCTGGCTCTCTCTGTCTGTCCATCCGTCTGCGGGTGAAAGGCGGTACTGAACTCCAATCTGGTACCCAAGGTCTGGTGTAGATGATACCAAAACTTTGAAGTAAACTGTGTTCCTATATCTGATACGATACTCCTCGGAACTCCATGCAAACATACGATCCTGGTCATATATATCTTGGCCAACTTGGCACTTGTATAAGTTGTTTTCACCGATGAAATGAGCTACTTTGGTCAACCGATCCACTACTACCCATATTGAATCATATCCTGCTTTGGTTCTGGGTAATCCGGTGATAAAATCCATGCCAAGTTTGTCCCACTTCCATTCGGTATTGGCATAGGCTGCAACAGTCCTGCTGGCTTTTGATGCTCTGCCTTCACTCTGGCATACATCGCCATAGCGGCTACATACTCGGCAATATCCTTCTTCATATCGGTCCACCAGAAACGTTCCTTCAAGTCCAAATACATCTTGGTGTTTCCGGGTGAATCGAGTATGGTGAGTCATGGGCCTCTTCAAGTATTAACTTCCTGATCTCCGAATTGTTGGGCACATAAATCCGATCCTCAAACCACAAGGTATCGTGCTCATCCTCGCGAAAACCTTTGGCTTTTCCTTTGCCCATCTTTTCCTTTATCTCAGCACTCTCTTTATCCTCCTTTTGAGCGTCTCGAATCTTGTCTAACAAGGTCGATCAACCTCCATTGTTGCAAGAAAACCTCTTGGAACAATCTCCAACTGAAGTTCCATAACATCCTCTCGCTAACTCCTTTGGCAGTCCTCTTCCTTTAAGGATATTGGCATAACTCTTCCGACTCAAAGCGTGCCTTTCGGACGTTGGCTTTTCCTGGATGATAATGTAGCTTCATGTCGTAATCCTTTATAAGTTCCAGCCATCTCCTCTGTCTGAGGTTTAACTCCTTCTGTGTGAAAATGTACTTTAAACTCTTATGATCCGTGTACACATCACAACGGTTTCCCATGAGATAATGTCTCCAGGTCTTCAACGCATGTACTACAGCTGCTAGCTCCAAATCATGCGTGGCATAGTTCAGCTCATGAGGCTTCAGTTGTCGTGAGGCATACGAAACAACTTTTCCTTCCTACATAAGAACACATCCGAATCCCAAGCGAGAGGCGTCACAATACACTTGAAACTCCTTATGTATGTCTGGCAAGGTTAGCACTGGGCTGTAGTCAACCGTTTCTTTAACTCTTGGAAGCTTGTCTCACAATCCTTTGTCCATTTGAACTTGGTATCCTTCTTTAGCAATTCATCATTGGTTTAGCAATCTTGGAAAAATTCTCAATGAATCTCCGATAATACCCTGCCGGTCCAAGGAAGCTGCGAATCTCATTGATCAAGTGGGTGCCAACCACTCAGTGACTGACTGAATTTTACTGGGATCTACTGCTATACCCTCTCCTGATATAACATGCCCAAGAAATCCAACTTCCTTTAACCAAAACTCGCACTTGCTAAATTTGGCATATAACTGGTGTTCCCTGAGTTTCTCAAGAACCAAACGTAGGTGTTCTGCGTGCTCCTCTTCGTCCTTCGAGTAAACCATAATATCATCGATAAACACCACAAAAAATTTGTCCAAATACTCCATGAACACTTTGTTCATCATACTCATGAAATAGGCAGGGCGTTAGTCGGTCAAATGACATGACCGTATACTCATATAATCCATATCGCGTGGTGAATGTTGTCTTTGGTATATCCTTCTCTCGGATCTTCAACTGATGATATCCTGATCGTAGATCAATCTTAGAAAACACCTTAGCTCCTTGCAACTGATCAAACAGATCATTGATCATCGGTAAGGGATACTTGTTCTTAATTGTTACTTCATTCAGAGCTCGGTAATCAACAACCATCCTCAGGGATTTATCCTTCTTCTCCACCAAAAGTACTGGAGCTCCCCAAGATGATGAACTTCTATGAATGTAACCATTCTCCAATAGCTCCTTGATCTGCTTCTTAATTTCCTCCAGATCATTTGCGGGCATCCGATAGGGTCTCTTTGATATTGGCCCTGCACGGCATTAGTTCTATCGTAAACTCGATGTCTCGATCCGGTGGCATGCCCGGTAACTCTTCCGAAAAACATCTGGATAATCCTTCACTACCGGTACTTCCTCTTGTACAACTCCGTGAGGGTATTCACTTGGCTCCTCCTAGGCACATTCCTAGATACATACTTAATCCTTTTTCCCTCCGGGTGGTAAGATAAATTGACTTGCTAGCACAATCGATACTTCCTCCAAACTTCGACATCCAATCCATACCTAATATCACATCCAATCCTTGCGACTCCAAGATAATTAGGTCGACGGAAAAACATGCGTGTCAATGATTAAGGGTATCTGGGTGCACCATCTGCTAGCCATATACTCTGCTCGAGCGAGCTCACTAAAAGAGGGTCCTAAGGGTGCAGGTTGGTAACTTAAACTTATCCACAAATCCCCTTGATATATATGAATGCGATGCACCAAGATGTCGAAAAGAACAATAGCGGTAAATGACTGAACCAAAAACTTACCTATTACCGCATCCGGCTGCTCTTCAACTTCCTCCACGTTAACGTGGTTCACTTGTCCTTTGTTGAATGGATTGGGCTTCTTCCCAGCGCTCCCATTTCTGTTTCCATTCTTTCCTTCAGGCGCCGTTGGCATAGTGCCTGTCTTCCGCACTTAAAGCAAATAACTTGGCTCAAGTCTCTCTTAGCGGGTGTAGCTGGGTTAGAGCGATTCTGATTATTGCTGGCTGCATTTCCATTCCCATTCTTCGCACCATTATGCGATCCTCCTCGAGTATGGTTATGTCCTCCATGGTTATGAACTAGTCCTCCCGAGTTCGGGGTTAAGCGAGGCTTCTGGTGAGCTCCTGAGTTATACTTCCCTTGTCCATACTTCCTCTTACGACTCTCAATTTGCTGCTGCTTTCCTTCAATCATTAGGGCCTTATCTACCAACTCCACGGTAGTTGTTGAAAGTTGCCACCATCACCGCATACTCATCTCATCATTCAGTCCTTCCATAAACTTCTCTTGCTTCGTGGCATCCGTGGCCACATCATCGAGGCATAGCGTGATAACTTGCTAAACTCATCCACGCATCGGGCCTGATCGTTTCCCCTGGCGTAAGTTGCGGAACTCACGCTTCTTTATCTGCATGGCTCCGGTTGAAACATGGGCCGTCGAAAAGCTTGTTGGAACTGGTCCCAAGTGACATTGGCTATTGGAAAAGTAGCCGTGTAATTCTCCCACCATGCGGCTGCTGGTCCATCCAATTGATGTGCGGCAAAGCGCACTCTTTCAGCATCCGTGCATCCTGCGGTGGTTAACTCCCTTCTAATACGGTGTAACCAGTCATCTGCAACTATTGGCTCGGTGCTACTGGAAAACACCGGCGGTTGTAACCTTAGAAAATGGGCTAAATTGTCCACTGGCGGCGGGTTGTTGTTGTTGTTGTTGTTGTTGTTGGCATTGCCCTGATTCTGAACTAGCAATTGCATCTAGGCATTCTGCTGTTGGATCAACTGGGTGAGCTCCGGTGGGAAAACAAAACCGGGGTCACGTCTCGGAGGCATCTGAGGGTTTAGATGGGAAAGATTAGAAATAGAAAGAGGTCTAGTGAGAAAACACTACCCATATGCACATGAGGCAAACACACATTCATTCAATCAAGCAAGCAAGGGCATACAAAACGATCTAGGACTATCGCATAAGTGCTCAACTACTACTAGTTACATGGGGTAATGCTACTATTATATGGTGGTCATCTAGAAATTTTGATCGGTGGAAGACTCCATGATGTCTGCTCCAGCTTCGTCTTCATAGTCATCATCACTTGGATCTGAGTCGGTGTAAATGCGATGATGATATAGTTGTCTGGACAAGCAGGGTCTTCTTCCTATTCTTGCTCCTCTTCCTTGGGTGCTGGTCCTCCCATGAAGACTCCAATCTTCTTGACTAGGTCGTCGTTCTTCTCCAGTAGTATCTTGATTTCTTCCTCATATCCATCACGTGTAGACTTGAGTTCTTCCTCCAATTCGATGATTTTAGTTTTCGCCTTCTTCAAATCCAGCATGTCTGCGCACATCTGGTTCTCATGATGTCGAATGTGCCGGGTTTAGCTCTGGATGTAAGCTGCAATGGATCTATCCTTCTTGGTGCTAATTACTTCCCATTGCTCGTCTCGGCGTCCACATATTTGGTATATGGTGTCTTTAAGCTCCTTGTTGTAGACTTCTCCAATGCGTCCCATGGTAATGTGAGCTGCCATACTCTTTCCCAAACTCCATGTTGGTGCATTGAAAACACATACTATGGGCTCCGTGCTTGGTGCAAACGTCCTTCCGGGAACTAGAGCTTGAATCTTACAACATTATTCTTCTAGTAAGGTGGCGTTGTACGTCCCGGTGAAGCTTGGTATTCCAATATTCAGGTACCTAGTGACTTCCTTCCAGTGGCGTCCGAAAGGTGTGTCTTCATCCGGTTGGGCAAACTTGTACTTCATCTCCGTCATCCTAAAGAGTGGAAAAGTGGAGAGGAGTCAGAAATGAGTAGAGAGGAGTGACCTATGGTTTTATCTTAGTGGTCGTGTCCTACACTCAGCGTGCTCGATACCATCTTGTAGCGACCCGACCTTAGATGGTCAAGTCTACGTATACGTGTCATCCCTGGATCGGTAATCTTTGACACACAGTACTCGAAGGATTTATAACAGAGTAGCAATCACACACTTATTACATCAAATGTCTCAAAAGAGAACTTATTACAATAATATGGCTTAAGGCCATCTAATGCGAGAACAATGGAAGGCTTGGAAGATAAAGTGAGTCCATCAACTCCAACGGCATAAGCGAAAGCTGCACAGCGACCTACCAATCCTTACTCCTCGTCTAAAAGTCTGCAACATAATACGTTGCAGCCCGAGAACGGGTCAGCACATGGAATATGCCGGCAATGTAACACAGAGAGTAATGAAAGAATAAGCTATACTACATGCATATATGCACAGTGGAATAGCTCTATGGTTACTGATTTTGCATAAAGCCAATTTTCCCTATATCAAAGGAATAAATTTTATTTAACTATCATGGTGGTTGAAACATCATTGAGAAGGTATAACCCCAACTCAATCCCAATTAAAGTGATTAACAACCCAGCAATATTAATTTAGAGTGATGAGATACATGTGAATACTCAAGTACTAGATACTCGAATTTGTCCATAACCGGGACACGGCTAACCATGATTAGATTGTACACTCTGCAGAGGTTTGCACTTTTCCCCACAAGACTCGATCGCCTCCGTTGGTTTCTCGCACTACATGGTGTTTGAGAAACGGATGACCGAGACACAGTCTTTCAGAAACATTAACTCTCTACTCCGGATAGATCATACCAAACCTATAAAACCCACTACCTGCTGATCTACCTCTTCAAGAGCTTCACATAACTTACTCAACTATGCTAGAGCCCATAATAGCTTGTGGCTGCACACGGAAGTTTCTAGCATGAATAATCTCAGTTCCCTTTGAGCCTGGGTGGCGGTCCATAGGAAGATCACACGGGTACCCGGGATTTCCAAAAATAAAGCAGACAACCTTTGGGTTCCCCAGTGCCTCAATCCACCCAGATGTGTATTTAAGTTGCCACCTTAAAGTAAACCATTAATTAACAATCTCACATCTGTCGTGATTATCTCTCAAACCCAAACCACGTCTCACGAGCATAGCATGGCAATATAAGCATAACGTAGAAGTAACTCCCAAGGGTTTGATAGTAACAGGCAATAGGTTCCTACCTCATCATCTACTTCCCAACCCACAAATTAATGATATCCTAATCATGCAATGTTTGAGGATTGAGCTAATGCATAAAACTGGGTAGGAAAAGGTATGATCAAGTGTTACTTGCCTTGCTGACGATCCGTGGATCCTAGAGACTCGTAGTAACACGCTTCGCACTCCGGGAATTCTATCGCAAGCAAACAATACATACATAAGTAAACAAGCAAAGATGCACAAATGAAACTTCAACTGAAAGAGGTTGACCAGAGAGTTCAACTTAAGAACTCCGGTTCACAAAAACAATCAAACCAAACGGAACAACAAAACTCAAACGGTGAAAGAAATAGGGTCCGTTTACTAATCTGAACTAGGGTCAAATTTTTCATAGTAAAAAATTGTTTGAGTAGATTATTCGGAAAGAGGGTTTCGAGATGAAACTCCAGGCGCTTGAATCGCCAGATTCTGATAAACGAGCGAAAAGATAAACAGGTTTGAAAATCGGATCAGAAATCGCGATCAAAAATAACCGCGGAATAAATCTGATAAAAGAAAAGCGACGAACTGCTAAACGAACGAACGTTCGTTAACAGAAACTAAACAGTGAACGCGTTTGTTAGAACGAACGGACGAACGGACGTTCGCTAAGTAAATAAACCGACGAAAATAAACTGATCTATATATATATAAATACGATCAAGGGTTTTTTTTTTAAAAAAACCGGCGGCGAGGTCGGGTACCTCCGGCGAGGCGCGTCCGGCGGGGCGGGCGGCTCCGGCGGGTTCCGGGGTGGGGCGGTCGAGAGGCGGCGGCGGCTCGGCGACTTCAGCGAGGGGCGGGCGGCGAGAGGCAGCGGCAATGGATCGAGGCTCATGGTGGCTCGGCTCAAGACTCCGGCGGCGGCGGCTTGGGTGGTGGCGGGTGGTGGTGTGGCGGCGGCGGCATATATAGGAGGGCGGGCGGGCGGCTTGGGAAGGGGCGCCCGGGGTGGAGTCCGGCTCGGACTGCCCTCGGCGTCCGTGCCAAGCACGGGCGGCCACGGGAAAGGCGGGCGGGCGGCTGGCTCGGCTGGGCCTTTGGCCCAGTCGGGCACGGGTCCATTTTTTTAAAACATTCTGCCAAAAGAAAAATTCCTAGAATAATAAATAAAAATCTAAAAATTCCAAAACAAGTTTTCTCCGTCTAAATAAAATATTTAGAACAAGATGAACTTTTCTTGGCCCCTAAAATGCAACTTTTTAAACATATGCAAATTTTTCTAGGGCAATTAAAATTCCAAATAAGTAAAATAAAATCCCAAAAATGATTTTAACATTTTTCCTCTGGTATTTCAATTAGTTTGGGAGAAGTCATATTATCTCCTCTCGCTTATTTATTTAAAAATGAAATATTTTCCGGAGAGAAAAATAATTAAAATCCAATATCCTTGTCTTCGCTATTTGATAAAATCAAATATGAAAATTGAGAAATCCCCAACTCTCTCCGAGGGTCCTTGAGTTGCTTAGGATTTTCGAGGATTTGAAAACAGAATGCAATAAAATATGATATGCATGGATGACCTATGTATAACATGCCAAATTGAAAATTTGGGATGTTACAAGACGACACCATATGGATTATAGTTTGGGAAGAAACCTAAGCTGTCGTTTCTGAAAGTTTGGGGATGCGATGCTTATGTCAAGAAACTTCAACCTGAAAAGCTTGAACCCAAGTCGGAAAAATGCGTCTTCATAGGATACCCTAAGGAAACTATTGGGTATACCTTCTACCTCAGATCCGAAGGCAAGTTCTTTGTTGCCAAGAATGGATCCTTTCTGGAGAAAGAGTTTCTCTCGAAAGAAGTAAGTGGGAGGAAAGTAGAACTTGATGAGGTACTGCCTCTCGAACTAGGGAGTAGCGCAGCTCAGAAAGATGTTTCTGTGGTGCCTGCACCGACTAGAGAGGAAGTTAATGATGATGATCGAGAAACTTTCGATCAAGTTGCTACTGAATTTCATAGGTCCACAAGGACACGTTCTGCACCAAAGTGGTACGGCAACCCTGTCCTGGAAATCATGTTGTTAGACAACGGTGAACCTTTGAACTATGAAGAAGCGATGGCGGGCCCGGATTCCAACAAATGGCTTGAGGCCATGAAATCCGAGATAGGATCCATGTATGAAAACAAAGTATAGACTTTGACATACTTGCCCGATGATCGGCAAGGCATAGAGAATAAATGGATCTGTAAGAAGAAGACTGACGCGGATGGTAATGTGACCATCTATAAGGCTCGGCTTGTCGCTAAGGGTTATCGACAAGTTCAAGGGGTTGACTACAATGATACCTTCTCACCCGTAGCGAAGCTGAAGTCCGTCCGAATCATGTTAGCAATTGCCGCATTCTACGATTATGAGATATGGCAAATGGACGTCAAAACGGCATTCCTTAATGGTTTCCTTAAGGAAGAATTGTATATGATGCAGCCGGAAGGTTTTATCGACGATCCTAAGAATGTTGACAAGGTATGCAAGCTCCATCGCTCCATCTATGGGCTGGTGCAAGCATCTCGGAGTTGGAACATTCGCTTTGATGAGATGATCAAAGCGTTTGGGTTTACGCAGACTTATGGAGAAGCCTGTGTTTACAAGAAAGTGAGTGGGAGCTCTATAGCATTTCTCATATTATATGTGGATGACATACTATTGATGGGAAATGATATAGAACTTTTGGAAAGCATAAAGGCCTACTTGAATAAGTGTTTTTCAATGAAGGACCTTGGAGAAGCTGCTTACATATTAGGCATCAAGATCTATAGAGATAGATCGAGATGCCTCATTAGTCTTTCGCAAAGCACATACCTTGACAAGATATTGAAGAAGTTCAATATGGATCAATCCAAGAAGGGGTTCTTGCCTGTATTGCAAGTTGTGAGATTGAGCACGGCTCAATGCCCGACCTTGGCAGAAGATAGAGAAAAGATGAGTGTCATCCCCTATGCCTCAGCCATAGGGTACAGACCTGATGTGAACCTTGCCGTAAGTTTGGTAGGGAGGTACCAAAGTAATCCCGGCATGGAACACTGGACAGCGGTCAAGAATATCCTGAAGTACCTAAAAAGGACTAAGGATATGTTTCTCGTTTATGGAGGAGAGCTCGTCGTAAAGAGTTACGTCGATGCTAGCTTCGACACAGATCTGGATGACTCCAAGTCACAAACCGGATACATGTACATTTTGAATGGTGGGGCAGTCAGCTGGTGTAGTTGCAAGCAAAGTGTTGTGGCAGGATCTACATGTGAAGCGGAGTACATAGCAGCCTCGGAGGCAGCACAGGAAGCCGTCTGGATGAAGGAGTTCATCACCAACATAGGAGTTATTCCCAAAGCATCGGGCTCGATAACTCTCTTCGGTGACAACACTGGAGCTATTGCCCTTGCCAAGGAGCCCAGGTTTCACAAGAAGACCAGGCATATCAAGCGTCGCTTCAACTCCATTCGTGAATATATTAAAGATGGAGACGTAGATATTTGTAAAGTGCATACGGATCTGAATGTCGCAGATCAGTTGACTAGACCTCTTCCATGAGGAAAACATGATCAACACCAGAACTCTATGGGTGTTCGATTCATCACAATGTAACTAGATTATTGACTCTAGTGCAAGTGGGAGACTGTTGGAAATATGCCCTAGAGGCAATAATAAATTGGTTATTATTATATTTCCTTATTCATTATAATTGTCTATTGTTCATGCTATAATTGTATTGACCTGAAACCGTAATACATGTGTGAATACATAGATCGTAATATGTCCCTAGTAAGCCTCTAGTTGACTAGCTCGTTGATCAATAGATGGTCATGGTTTCCTAACCATGGACATTGGATGTCGTTGATAACGGGATCACATCATTAGGAGAATGATGTGATGGACAAGACCCAATCCTAAGCATAGCACAAGATCGTGTAGTACGTTTGCTGGAGCTTTTCTAATGTCAAGTATCGTTTCCTTAGACCATGAGATTGTGCAACTCCCGGATACCGTAGGAGTGCTTTGGGTGCATCAAACGTCACAACGTAACTAGGTGACTATAAAGGTGCACTACAGATATCTCCGAAAGTGTCTTTTGGGTTGGCACGAATCGAGACTGGGATTTGTCACTCCATGTGGCAGAGAGGTATCTCTGGGCCCACACGGTAATGCATCATCATAACGAGCTCAATGTGACTAAGGAGTTGGTCACGAGATCATGTGTTACGGAACGAGTAAATAGACTTGCCGGTAACGAGGTTGAACGAGGCATGGGGATACCGACTATCGAATCTCGGGCAAGTAACATACCGATAGACAAAGGGAATTGTATACGGGATTGATTGAATCCTCGACATCGTGGTTCATCCAATGAGATCATCGTGGAACATGTGGGAGCCAACATGGGTATCCAGATCCCACTGTTGGTTATTGGCCGGAGAGATGTCTCGGTCATGTCTGCATGATTCCTGAACCCGTAGGGTCTACACACTTAAGGTTCGGTGACGCTAGAGTTGTTATGGGAAATAGTATGTGGTTATCGAAGGTTGTTCGAAGTCCCGGATGAGATTCTGGACGTCACGAGGAGTTCAGGAATGGTCCAAAGGTGAATAAATATATATGGGAAGTCTAGTTTCAGTCACCGGAATGGTTTCGGGGGTTATCAGTATTGTACCGGGACCACCGAAAGGTGTCCGGGGGTCCACCAGGTGGGGCCACCTACCCGGTGGGCCAAGTGGGCTGAACAAGGGTGGGAACCAGCCCCCTAGTGGGCTGGTCCGCCCCCCAAGGGTGCAAGGCACCTAGGGTTGAAAACCCTAAGGGGTGGGGGCGCCTCCCACCAAACTTGGGGGGCAAGTCCCCCCTTGGCCCCCCCTCTAGATGCATCTAGGGGAGGGGGGGGGGCGGCCCCTCTCCCTTCACCCTATAAATAGAAGGGGGTGGGAGGGCTGCCGCACACCCCTTCCCTGGCGCAACCCTCCCCCTCTCCAACACCTCCTCCTCCTCCGTAGTGCTTGGCGAAGCCCTGTCGGAGAACCACGAGCTCCACCACCACGCCGTCGTGCTGCCGGAGTTCTTCCTCAACTTCTCCTCTCCCCTTGCTGGATCAAGAAGGAGGAGACGTCCGCGGGCTGTACGTGTGTTGAACGCGGAGGCGCCGTCCGTTCGGCGCTTGATCGGATCTTCCGTGATTTAAATCGGCGCGAGTACGACTCCATCAACCGCGTTCTTGTAACGCTTCCGCTTAGTGATCTTCAAGGGTATGAAGATGCACTCCCCCTCTCTCTCTCTCGTTGCTAGCATCTCCTAGATTGATCTTGATGACACGTAGATTTTTTTTTTAATTATTACTATGTTACCCAACACTTCGACACCAGTACAGGGTCAGCCAAAGCCCAAGTGCACCTTGCAGAGTACATGGTAGCAGCGCATGACGCCAAGAATCAACCACCCCGCACAATGGGCATGCATCCCTTGTTGACATATTTCGTCTGTTCAGCACATCCGTCGTCGGGAGCGAGTGGCGAGCCAAACACCAGAGAAACACCCGTAGCATGTGGAAGGGGGTAATGGCCGTTGTGTCAGAGACAGACTAGGGGACGACAGAGGGAGGATGCCTCGGGCTTTCGTTGGGAGTCCATGAGCCCCTTTATGTCGGCGTCGTTGGGCAGCGTTTTTTTTGTCTAGGTGAATCCAAACAGACACAATGACATATTGGCATGGGTGGACGAGTTAGGGTTGGGGGAACCCCTGCTTGCATCCTCAAAATATCTCGATCGGAGTTTCAAAAAAAAAAATATCTCGATCGGAATAACTTACGCCGTGACCACTTTACTCTGCCCCGCCATCTCCCCGTTATTCTGCACCCCCAAACCCGCCGAAACCCCAAATCGCGCGACCTCTCCAAGAAATCCATGGGAGGCGGCAACGGCGACCTCAGCCCCACCGGCATCCCCGGCTACCCTTCTTCGTCCTCATCGGAGCCCCTTCCTCGAGGTGATTCGCTCTGCCAGTAACCGATTGATCCCAATTTCCATCTGGTAGTACGATCGGTTCTGTTCTTGACCTGTTGGCGCATGGACCGCTTATAATTATGTGGTGACAGAGTTTGCCGATTATGTGCCGGTCTCTGACGGTGACTCCGAAGGGGGCTGCATCTGCGACGACCCCGAGGTGGAGGCCCTTCTCTACGGCAGCCAATTTCAGCACCGGTCGCTGCGGGAGGCGAAAGACCTCATCAGGAGGTAGCGTGGCCCTTTTAATTTGTTTGTTTATCTCTTGTGCTCTGCTCCTGTGATATTTACATCTTCTACACTGAAGGGTTAGCGATTGTTGAAAATAGGCCCCAGTCTCTGTGTTAAGAACTTAAGATGCTACTATTGTTTGAAAATACCGAGAGCTACTGCTAGAACATGTAATTTAACGCGCCACATGCATGATTCTCTAAAAGGGAGGCTGGAAAGGGGTGTCATGTCTCTGGTTTTGGAATGACCGTATGTTGATGTATATTCACTTTACACATGATCATCACTGAAGTCTGCGTTATGGGACAGCAATATTTCAGTCCCATCTTGGGGTTGGTTTAGACTAATTTGTCCTCTTAAATCGGGTTTACCATTTTGAACCTCATTTTACAAAACTTACGTTTCATAAACCCGTAAGTTGAAATGGCTGGTACCTATCTTAAAAAACTAGTTTGGTGTTATTTATGGTGTATTTCCAAATGTAATACAGCATCACTACATATTATGTATCTACTCCAATGAGTTCTTTGGTTTGAGTGAGTTCATAGGCGGTTATGTAAACAAACATGGAGAAAAAAAATCTACTGTATAAATAGTTTTCATGACATGACACTGAAGTAGCAAAGCTAGTTAAAAAATCTTGTAGATAAAGATCATAGAGAGGTCAGCATGTTCGTTCAGTAATTTCAACCTATGAGCAGGTATAAGCCTGGGTACTGGATTGAAGGAGTTGGCGACACAAAAGGTGGGGATTATTTGTTGCCCGATACCACCACACTGTTATTGGTGGGTCCCAGAGGTGCTGGGAAAAGTACACTTGTGAACCGAATTACACGGGTCTTTGACAAAGATGATGATCCTTTTGCACCAGAGCGGGCGCAGGTTTCCTGTAAGTCTTATCAATTTTGGACGCAGTATTTCGATATGTGCGAGTGCAGCTGATTTTCCTACTGCTGTTTACATTGCTAGATAATTCCAAATCAAATGGTACAAACTTCATCCGGGAGTATAAAATCCCAAGAAATTCAAACGGTATATGTATTTGTGATACAAGGAGCTTGTCCAGAAACCCAGAAAAGGATTTCAAAATGCTGCAACGTTGGATGACGAAGGGAATTAGCCATGGGGAGATGGTGACATGGTAAGACGTGATCCTTAATTCAATTATATATTGTCTTGTAGGTGTTCTGTGCATTAGGCTTTTCATTTGCGAGAAATTTGTTGTCGTCCAACACTGTAATTTTCTCGCAAAAAAATCTTACACTTGTAATTATGGGGATGAGTATTCTAGGGCTTTTAATTCTTCACACCAAAAGATACATTATCAAGTGGGATCTTTGTGTCAGTCAAAAAATCGGTGATTGTCAACATTTCGTCGTTGAAGATTTCTACAGAATTTGATGTCACAATATGTTTTAGTATCTTATAAAGGGAACATATGGAGAATTATTTGAAATCTGTATGTACTATCCTGAAAAATTATTTCTTGTGCTTCCTGCAAGTACTATCCTTCAGAACATGCATAGAGAGGTGTTCAGTTTATTCTTATGTTTCAACATTGATTGTCATTTCCTTTTTCGTTTTTCATAAATCTTATTTAGTCTTAAACGAAGCAATATACAACATATGAAAACTAAGTACTCGACATTGCACTAGCTAACTTTTTTCAAAACACATTTTTTTGACAGGGATACTGATGATGACACTAAGATTAAGAACCTCAAATCAATGGGGAGGCAATACAGTTTTTTGCCTTGCAAAACCAGGAAGGTCAACTTTGTGATATTTGTGGTTGATGGTGTTTCTATCCTCAGATCAATTGGAAGTGATAAGAAAGGATACATGGATATGCTCCGCGAGACATTTATGAATCCATTCTTGTCTTTTGGAGGTATGGGCAGCTATGATGCATATAGTTTTATGTAGTTCCTTAATGAGCTAAATTTGTAATAAATATATGCATGTACAAATGAACACATATGTATTTGTTACTAATACTCCTTTGAATAGTTTGAAACATATTTCCTTTGAGGAGGTTTCTATACAGATTTGTGTTTTATGTAATGTATATTTGTTGTACAGAATTGTTGCCTCTTTATTCTCAACGTGCTCATCGAACAATGTGTTTCATTAATTAACCGGTATGACAAATTTATATTTGGTACTGTCAGCATCAGAGTGATTATAACAAATGTGATTGCAGATGACAAGCCTGCTGTTGTGGTTACTCACGGGGATAGACTATTGTTTCAACAGCGTTCCCAAGTTCAGAATGAGTTAGCAGAGACACTTGCCATTCCACCCCAACAAATTTTTGATATATCTGGTATTGCACAGTTGCTTTTGCCACGTTCTCAATATGATGCATAACTAAGAAATACACATTATATCTTCTATACAGGTTCTGATGACTATGAAACTGACATAGCTGTGTTGGATATGTTGCGTTACTGTATCCAACATGCTGAGCAGAACTTCTCTATGAAACTGAAGAATCTTGTAGAGGTTTGATTTCTTCCCCCTGATATATCATTCATCTATTGTTCATACTGTATATGAAGTTCATATGTACATTGCAAACTAAATTGATTTTTCGTACAAGTCATACTCATGTAAGTGAAGACCCATTTGATTTATTTTTACTGGGGCTAAGGGGTAGAAGTGCAGGTAAACCGTAAGAGTAACAGTTGTACCTTCATAGGTAGGCCCCAATTTTCTGCCAATCAAGGAAAATTGCTGGACCTGCTCTCGTTCAATCTTTACCATTTTCCTTGTTGGCTATTAAGATTTATATGGATGTTGCAAAGTACAAACTGCCTTAATTTATGGTGAGAAAGCACTCCCGTCCGGCTTTTACGTAGTACTAGAGGTGAGATGTGATCTCTCTTATTTATGAACCCACACATATTTATGAGGCAATCACAAATATGGCGCTCAGAAAAATACAAATTGGAATCTTTTGGCAGAACAAGTGTCAGTCTCTAGTTAAGCACTAGGGGTCAAGCGAAAACTTGGTTGGGCAAGAACTCATCAGAACTGCCACACTGAAGGTTTGGCCTAAGCTCCAGAAGTTGGCTGGCTCCTCTGGGTTGTCATTAACAACAAATGAACACAGAAATGACATTAGATATACACTCCTAAATACCCCCTCTATTAAAATATAAGACGATTTTTTGACGCTATCATAATTTGAAGACACGTCTTATATTTTGATACAGAGAGAGTACAACTGGATTTGAAAGATAGAAAGGAAAAAGTTGCAGTTGCTTATCTTCGTTTGAACATTTCTTTAGTGGGTACTTACTTGAAACCTCATGTTTGGCAGATGCACGGGCGCGAAACCCTCGCAGAGATGATGGCGCGGTTGATGGGACTAGATGCAGTCATGGATGCCACCATTGTTTTCCTATGCGCCGTAGCCCTCCTACTTCGTCTATCAGATAACTTACTGTAGTGTAGCTGGTGTTTTGCTATTGTGGATTGTAAATAAAGCTGTGTGATCAAAGGGAGTGCTCGAGAGTACCATATATCACTCACGATACGCGACACACTTTCTTGCCACTATTGAAGAAGACTGTGTCACTTAACCGTATACGATATGTACTGTCTGAACATATATAGTTTCTGAAATCTGCCCATGGGGCAAAGGCATCAATGGCATGGTTCAAGAACATAGATGATGTGCTAATTGAAGATTTTGAAGTGGCAGTGCAAACCTTTGACTTAATTGTTTGTTGCTTTCATTCTTCTCCTTTATTTTTGTTGCACTTGTTGCAATAGAATCTTGCACATCATTCTTGTTTTGACTGCTTCCCTTGGTTATCCATGCCATGTTCCTCTTTTTCAGCCCTTGTGCACTAAGGTTTTGCAATTTTTTTTTCACCAAAGAATTAAACCGGGTGGCACCTCGGCTATGATTCCATTTTAGACAATGGCAACTCTTTCTTGAACTTGTGCACTCTCAATTTCTTTTGTTTAGACTTGGCACCTTGATTTTCAACAATCGATTGCTTCACCTCAATGCCTTTATTAGCAAATGTTAACATCTTGATTGGCCTTTCATCATTTGAAATAAAATCTGAAGTTGCACACTTACAAAATCTTTGTTAACACGATAAACTTGATTGATGTCATAACCATATGTATAGGTAACTTGGGTTGAGCGGACATGGGCTGTGGGCCCGCTACAATGGACTTCTTAGTTCAGTGGCTACAAGAGGAGAGCAGCCGCAAGCGAAAGGGGATCATGCCTAATGCCTTCTTCCTCCTCCAACTACTGCATCATCTAGTATCCGGTCAGTGTATCATCCTTGATTCTCTTATCCGGATTGTAGCCCCTTCGTGATCCTTGGTTTGGTGAATTAACTTATACGCCGGGAGCACTTGTATTCATTGATTTGTGTTTGTTCGATATCGAATTGTTGCCTTCGATTCACATGATACGCCACTTGACCACATCTTTTTTTCATTCTTGAGCTCCAGACCGATTCTTTTTTGTTTAAACGGTCTTTAACATATGATTGTTCATTGATTGTCCCCTTGAATCATACATGTCCCATGATGAATATGAATAGAAAATAGCATAAGGAGGTATCCATGGCATTGACATTGGTGAACCAAAAGCAGGATATGAATATGCAACATTAAAATTCTCCCTTTTCTAGTACTACTACTCAAACTTAAGCCTAAGGGGTGATCTTGACTTCTTTGGATTATTTGGCCGATAAGTATGCTTCTCTTCACTCTTCTTTTGATATTTATCTAATAACTTTGCGAAACTAACTTTTGATTTCTTACTCTTGTGCTTATTGCGGCCTTTGTCTCCTTTGGTTTTGCTTGCATTGATCTTTGGATTTTTCCTGTTGTCCCCAGTGTTTAGCGTCTTCACTGTAACTTTGATTGAATTCTCACCTTCAAGAATATCTTCACTGTGCACTAGAACGATCTCTTTACTTGAAAGCTTGATTCCATCATATGCAACTTTTACCTTCTCATCTTTAGATGAATCGTCTTGAGTTAGGCGATGCAATAACTTTTGTCCATCATGACCAATAGGTGTAGATTGGTCATTCATTTGTGTTTCAACGAGTTCCGAACATCCTTTATCAATGGTTGATTGTACTATTTGATGAAACATGCTGCAATCTTCAAAATTATGTTCGAACAAACCATGCAACTTGCAATACATTCATCCTTGCATTGATTGCTCTACATGGTTATAGAGAATTCTAAAATAATCATTTTCAGTAGTAAATCAGAGATATGATTACACATGCTCGAGTTGAAGGTATACTTATCAATCTTTAGCCGATTTTGTTGTGAGATCGAATTTCGAATTAAGCAATCAAATGGTTCATATTTTACATCACCCATTCGGCTATGTATTGTGTTTTGCATTCTCCCTCATATGTCTTTGACTAAGAAGTTATACTATCATTGGTTTTCTCAAAATATTTAAACTTTGGCTTTATGTTTTTGAGACAAAAATAGTTAGAACACACGTCTTATTTGAGACCAAATATAAACCAAGTATGAAACAAGCAAAACTACCCATATAGATATAAACTCTAAATGAAACAATGGGGGAAAGCTTTGACTGTAATAAATTGTCACTATCGGCCTCTCTAAATAGTACAATATGGACATGCTTTGTAACAATCTTATTGCTAACAAATAAATTATCCTTCTTCATTGGCCTCTCAAGATTTCTTATGAAGATTTTTCTAATATATGCATCAACAACAGAATTATGACAAAATCAGAAAATAGGTAAATTACTTGCTAGATGTACCTCTTCAAATATGTTGAGAGAGCATGATGGTTGCATCACCGAACAATATATTGCTTCTCTTTTGGATGGCTCCCTAACACCTTGTCATGTTCTTTTTCTGTATTCCATGCCCCGTCACTTTGAAGGTCCTTGTGAACCGAACTTTGTTCGGCCACATATTGTTGCTCTTGATGCTCATCAAGTTCTTTAGTTCGGAACTCATAGGGCAAGAAATATGTTCCCTTAACTTTAGAAAAATCAAGCACAACTATTTTGCTATGCTTGACATGCCCTTTCTCAATTATAATTGCCTCTTTGGATTTGATGGATTAGAAACATGCACTATTTTGATTTGGTTTTCTCAAGCGAAGCACTTTAATTTTCAAATCATCATTCTTTTGATCAATTATATAAATTTGCAAGTACTTTTGTTTGAGATGATTATTTTTCTATTTGCTCCTTGCGGCGAGTGAAAGATAGGCTTTAAGTTCTTTCTCCTCAAATTTTCCTCACTCCGGATATGATTGCCCCCATAATGTTTTTAGAATCTTTCGGCAATGAGTTATGCTGGTTGTCAAAACTTTGTAATTGTGCACGGGGTGCATAATATGTTGCAGTACTAGTTGAAGGCATATGCATTTCGTAGAACCATATTTTTTTCTCGCCAATTCTATCAATTGACAAAGATTCATCTTCTTGCAAAACTCTAGCTTTTATTGCATTATAGTAAGGAAACAACATCTCTTCATGTTGTTAAGGCAAAGAGCACTAATCTTCTCTTTTTTGGCTAAACTCTTTTTCTTAGTTGGCTAAAAACTTTTTTAATGCAACGACAACCGCTTCAAGAAGGGATTTCTCCACAAGACATTCAGATTTTTTCGGCAATGATTTGTGTGTGTTGCTGAAAACTCTACAATTGTGCAGAAGGATCCATTACACGCTACAATATTATGTGAAGGGATATGTGCTCCTATATAATTTTCACAAATACAGCTATGTCAATGAAGGTGTGGAGCTAAGTTATGAATACCTACAGTAGCATAAGGGGCCAGAAAATTACCAACGTGGGGTGAAGGAGTCAAATCCAGCAGATCTCAGGTAGGGGGTCCTAAGCTGGTAGCCTTGGCACGATGGTAACTGGGACACATGCTTTTACCTAGGTTTGTGCTTTCTCAAAAAGATAACACCATACATCCTACATTGATTGTATAATTGAGGGGATACAAAAGTACATGTTGATCTACCAAGATATCATGTGTGTATGCGTTGTTTCATCTCTAGGATGTGTTGAGATTCTAATGGTCTATCGACTAGCCTAGCCTTGTCTTATATATTGTACCAGAGGCTTAGGATAACAACAGTCCTAGTCGGCTACGTCGGTGGAGAGGTGTCCTTGTCTTGAATAGCCAAGGCTTCTTAATTCTTCCTTGTACGCGTCATGGTCTGTCTTGACGTGGCCCCTTGATGAACCATGATACGTCCATTTTGCATCATGTTTTCATACTGTTATTTATAATGTTTGTATCCATAATAATGCTTTTTGGAGTAATTCTAATGCATTTTCTCTCATAATTTGCAAGGTACACACCAAGAGGGAGAACTCTGGCAGCTGGAAATCTGGACTTGAAAAAGCTACGTCAGGCCACCTATTCTGCACAACTCCAAATGAGCTGAAACTTCACGGAGATTTTTTATGGAATATTTGAGGAATATTGGAGCCAATAACTACCAGAAGGGGGCCACCAGGTGGGCACAACCCACCTGGGCGCGCTAGGCCCCCCTGGCGTGCCCTGGTGTATTGTGCCCTCCTCGGCCCACCTCCAGTGCCCATCTTCTGGTATATAAGTGCTTTTGACCTAGAAAAAATCATAATAACACTTTCGGGGCGGAGCGCCGCCGTCTCAAGACGGAACCTGGGCAGGAGCACTTTTGCCCTCCGGCGAAGCGATTCTGCCGGGGGAACTTCCCTCCCGGAGGGGGAAATCATCATCATCATCATCACCAACAACTCTCCCATCTTGGGGACGGCAATCTCCATCAACATCTTCACCAGCACCATCTCATCTCAAACCCTAGCTCATCTCTTGTATTCAATCTTGTTACCGGAATTATAGATTGGTGTAACATCCCAAATTTTCAATTTGGAATGTTATACCTAGATCATCACTTGCATATCATATTTTATTGCATCTTGGCTCGATCCTAGAAATTTCACGCAACTCAAGGACCCACGAAGAGAGTTGGAGGTTTCGTTATTTTCCTATTTGAGTTTTCTCAAATTTTGAAAATAGGATCATTTGATTTTATTTATTTTAGCTTCAATTATTTCTATTGTCAAAATATGACAGAGGGAATAAAATGACTTTCCCAAAATAAAGGAATATTGAAGATTTAATAAAAAATCAAATAAGATTTTATTTTGGAGTTTTTTCGCTATTTTATTTGAATCTAGGAAAAATTGCACGTTTTCAAAACTGCATTTTAGGGCCAAGAAAATGTTCACCTCGTTCTAAATATTTTATTTAGGCGGTGAAAATTTGTTTTGGCATTTTTAGATTTTTATTTATTTTTCTAGAATTTTTCTAAGTTTCGGCGGAATTGTTTAAAAAAACGCGCCCGCGCCCGACTGGGCCGAAGCCCAGCCAGGCCGGCCCAACCCAGCGCCGCCGCCTTCCCCGCGCGCCGCCGCCGCAGAGTCCGAGCCGGACTCCGCCTCCCGCCGCCTTGCCCCCTCACAAGCCGCACTTCCCCTCCTTTAAATACCCGGGGCCCCTAGGAGCCCCAAGCCCTGATCGCCGCCGCTTCCCTTCGAGCCGCCCCGCCGCCGTCTTGTGCCGCCGCCGCCCGCTTGTGCGCCCGCCCGCCGCCGCCCTCGCCCCCCACGCGGAGCCCAGGCCCGTCGGAGTTTGCGAGGTAGTTGCCCGCCGCCTTGGTTTTCTGAGAAAAACCAATCCGGTTTTTTTAGAAAACCTAGGTTTTCATTTTTTTTAAACCGGTTTTATCGGTTTATTTATTTAGCGAGCGTTCGCTCGTTCTTCGTTTTAACAAACGTGTTCACCTTTAGTTACAGTTAACGAACGTCCGTTCGTTAAGCTGTTCGTCATTTTTCCTTTTTCTCAGATTTATTCCGCGACTTTTCTGATCGTGATTTCTGATCCGATTTTCGATCTAGTATAACTTTTCGTTCGTTTATCGGAATCAGGCGATTCAAGCGTCTAGAGTTTCGTCTCGAAACCCTCTTTCCAAATAATCAACTCAAACAAGTTTTTGCCTCTGTAAAATTTGACTTAGGTCCAGATTAGTAAATGAAGCTTGTTTCTTTCGCCGTTTGACTTTCATTGCTTCATTTGTTTTGTTTCTTTTTGCAAACCGGAGTTCTTAAGTTGAACTTTCTGGTTAGTTCTTTTGTTTGAGTTTTAACTATGCATTAGATGAGTACTTATTGTGGGTTTGTTTGTTTGCGATAGAGTACCTGGAGTGCGCCGCTTGCTACTTTGAATCTCTAGGTTTCGCGGATCATCAGCAAGGCAAGTAACACTTTGATCATATCCCTTTTCATACCCAGTTTTTATGCATTAGATCAATCCTCAAACAATGCATGATTAGGATCTAATTAAACTGTGGGTTTTGGGAAACTAGTTGAGGTAATACCTATTACCTGTTTTATTATCAAACCCTTGGGAGTACTTCTACGTTTGCCTATTATGCCCTGCTATGCTAGTAGACGTGGATTGGGTGAGTGTATCCATGACAGATGTGAGATTGTAAATTAATGTTTTATTTAAGGTGGCAACTTAAACACACATCTGGGTGCATTGAGGTACCTGGGTATTCCAGGATTGCCTGTTTCTTTTGGACCGCCACCCAGGCTCAAAGGGATCATGAGATTATTCATGCTAGAAACTTCCGTGTGCAGCCACAAGCTACTATGGGCTCTAACATAGTTGACTAAGTCATGCGAACTCTTACAGTGGTAGACTAGCAGATGTAGGGGATGTAGGTTGGTACGGTCTACCCGTTCATAAGGTGCTAGCGTTTCTGAAAGACTATGTCTCGGTCATCCGTTTCTCAAACACCATGTAGTGCGAGAAATCAAGCGGAGGAGATCGAGTCTTGTGGGGAGAAGTGCACAAACCTCTGCAGAGTGTAACAAACTAATCATGGTTAGCCGTGTCCCCGATTATGGACATCTTGAGTATCTAGTATTTGGATTATCATGTGAATCTCATCATGTTACTCTAATTAATATTGTTGGGTTTTTTATTGATGATGCTTAATTGGGCTTGAGAGTGCTGTCAACCATTCTCAATGTTTAACAACCACCATGATAGTTAAACAAAATTTATTCCTTTGCAGTAGGGAAAAATTGGCTTTACGCAAAACTGTAACCATAGAGCTTTCCACCAGCCATATATGCATGTAGTATAGCATTACTCTTTCATATTTCTCTCTATGCGTTACATTGCCAGCATATTCCATGTCTTGACCCGTTTCGGGCTGCAACGCGTTCATGTTGCGAGACTTTTCGCAACGACGAGTAAGGTGCCTTAGGTCGTGGTTCTATACTCAGTGATCCCGTTGGAGTTGATGGACTCGCTTATCTTCCAAGCCTTCCGCTGTTATCGTTATTAGATGGCCTTAAGCCATATTTATTGTAATAAGTTCTCTTTTGAAACATTCGATGTAATAAGTGTGTGATTGCTACTCTGTTTTAAATCCTTCAAGTCTTTGTGCGTGTCAAGATTCTTGATCCAGGATGACATCGATGCACCGAGATCGATCGCTTGAGGTCCATCGCTACAAGATGGTATCAGAGCACACGCTGATGAAGCTATGTACCTAGGGTAGGGTCATGGACCTGACCAAGATACTCTCCCCAAGGACATCTCTTGAAGAAAACACCTTTCAGTCGACCTGGAAGGATTCCACTCGACGGACCTGAAGACACTCGACCACGAAGCCAACCACTCGACCGCCAGGAGATCTACTGATCGATCTGCCATAAGCGGTCGGTCATTAAGTGGCTTTATGGTCATCATAGCACTTTATGTGGGACGTTACGGTAACTCCCTATCTTAATGTACCTTAATCCTGCATAATCGAGGGCTGGAGGTGCAGGAACTCTATATAAGCAACCCCCTCCTCAGTCTCAAGGCTTCGTACACCAGAAACTCATACGCACATAAAATAGTTGACCCCCTCCGCGCTCCGAGACGTAGGGAAGATACTACCTCCGAGAAGGACCTGAACTTGTAAACATCTTGCGTATACAACTACTCCATAGCTAGGATCTTGCCTCTCCATACCTACCCCCATTCTCTTTGTCAGACTTAGAACCACAACAGTTGGCGCCCACCGTGGGGCAGGTGTCTTAGCGACTTGTTGGAGAAGTTGCAGTTTTTTTCGATCTCCTTCATCATGGTTTCGGGTGGAGTTTTGGTTGAGGGTCGCGAGATCCGTCTCGGCGCGCTCACGTTGATCGCCGACGACTCCGCTTGGCTGCAGGAGGCTCCACTCGACGTCGACGCACTCCCCGTCCGCGGGGCAACGCACTTTCGCGCGTGCGTCCGCGGCGTCCTCCTGCGGCAGCCGTCGACCCAGTATCGGTCGACTCTTGTGCCATCCTCCCTCCCAGTCTCTCGCCGGCGCAAGCACTCCGGTCGATCGAGGCTTCAGCGGTGGGTGAGGCACACGGTGGCGCGCCAGTCGGCCACTCCCCAAGTTGCGTCAATCGAGCCCGACGAATCTCTCTACGGCCTGTTCGATCTATCGGTAGCTCGCAGAGATCGCATCCGAAAAGTGCGATAGCGATGATCCATCGGCGGAGGTTACGATGGTCGACGGACCACGTAGTCCTCCTGGTTTCCCCAGCGCCGGGAGGCATTGGCGAAGCGAGCAGCAGCGAGTTCATGAAGAGTATCAACCCGAGCCCCTCACTTCGCTGCAGAGGGAGGAGCTTCGCGCCGGAACATGGATGCGCTTCACACTCCTATCGTTGGAGAAACCCTCGAGGCCCGTGCCTTAGAAGACGCGCGTTTGGCCAACTTGGCTGAACGCACTCGACTGGAAAATCTTCAGCGAGTGCTCGACGAACGAGCGCAACAACGGGTCCCGTCGTCCAGTCGACGTCAACTCTTTCCACAACCGACTCAGGTATACCGAACTCCAATCCAGAATCTAGCAGCTGCAGCCCGTATAGCAGAGTCTATTCAGCCTTCCCAGTCAGAGGCTGGCAGAGGCTTGCTACAGATTAGAGATTTACTCCGGGCAGCAGGAGATCAAAATTCAGCTGTATCGCAATCGCGGAATAGGATTCACAGCAGATCCGTCGCTGCGAATTCAGTCCAGTCGGCTCATAGCCCAAGATCACCCCCGAGGCGTGAAGGACATGGAGGCCGGCGTGATCAGTATGAGGACCGATTCGATCGTGATGGTCGACATCGAGTGCCCACTCCTCCCCCAAGGGGTGGCTCATACGCGCCTCGACAGTAAGATGAAAGACGCCATCACAGTGTTGGACGAAGGATTCCAGTCGACCCCAGGGAACTAGGCTTTGATGCGAGATGCATTATCGTTCGAGGTCTGGTCGACAGGAACAGAGCTCACCGAGAAGGCCATGACAGAGATGTGCCCACCAGCAGCAGAGTACACGTCTCAGGACCAGAGTGTTTTAGCAGAGCCATCAGGGCCGCGGTGATTCCTCCCAACTTCAGGTTGGCGACTGGAGTCAGTAAGTTCACTGGTGAGTCCAAGCCGGATACTTGGCTTGAGGATTACTGAGTGGCTGTTCAGATTGGCGGCGGCAACGATGAAGTGGCCATGAAACACTTGCCTCTTATGTTGGAGGGCTCAGCCAGGGCGCGGTTGAATCAGTTAGCACTCAGCAGCATTTACACTTGGGAAGATCTTGCCCGAGTGTTTGTCAGGACATTTGAAGGAACTTGCAAGCGGCCCGCAGGGTTGACAGAGTTGCAGTCGTGTGTGCAGAAGTCGAATGAAACTCGAGGATTACATCCAGAGATGGATCACATTGCATCACACGGTAGAGAATGTATCGATCATCAGCGATCTGTGCCTTCAAGGAAGGCGTTAAGAACGAAGAGTTAAGTTTGAAATTCGGTCGGACCGGAGACATGACCCAGTCGAACGATGGAGATTGCCACCAAATGCCCAATGGTGAAGAAGAGGATCGGCTCGAGTGGCAAGTACAAGTCAGCCGCTAATGAAACCCCGGAGGGAACTCCAATGAAGCGTAAGCGGAAAGTCGAGCCGATTGCTCCTGGAGAAGCCTTGGCCGTGACTCGTGGAAATTTCAAGGAAATCAAGGGACCTTGGAACCCCAAGAAGGTGAAAGACCAAGATGGAAATGATGTATTGGACTTGCCATGTCACATTCACACGAAGAAAGACGAAGAGGGTAAACTCATTTACTCAAAGCATACCACTCGACAGTGTCAGCTCTTGATTCAGCAGTTCCAGGGGAAGCAACCAAGGGATAAGGAGAAGGAGTCGGACAAAGTTGAGGACAAGGAAGATAGTGACGGTGGATACCCCCGGGTTAATTCCACCCTGATGATTTTTGCTAACGTTGAAAGCAAAAGTCGATTGAAAGTTATCAACCGAGAAGTGAATATGGTCGCTCCGGCGACACCCAGTTATCTGAAATGGTCACAGACCGCCATCACGTTTGACCTGTCAGATCACCCGACACACATAGCCACCCCTGGGAGGCAAGCGTTGGTGGTCGACCCTGTCGTCGAAGGCACTCGGTTAACTAAAGTTTTGATGGATGGTGGCAGTGGCCTGAACATAATGTATGCAGAGACGTTGAAAGGGATGGGAATTCCGATGTCCAGACTCAGCACCAGCAACATGAGCTTCCATGGAGTCATTCCTGGAAAGAAGGCTGAGTCACTCAGCCAAATTGCTCTCGATGTGGTTTTTGGTGATTACAAGAATTTTCGTAAGGAAAATTTGACCTTTGAGGTCGTGGATTTCTAGAGCGCTTATCACGCTATTCTGGGAAGGCCGGCGTATGCACGTTTCATGGCTCGACCATGTTATGTATACTCAAACTGAAGATGCCAGGTCCCAAAGGTGTGATCACTGTAACTGGCAATCGGAAGAAAGCAGAAGAGTGTTTTCAGAAAGGCTCTAAGATCGCTGATGCTCAGATGGCAGTGGTAGAGTTGCAAGAGTACCAGAAAACTGCAGACCCGAGTGATTTGTTGCGAGCCAAGAAGCCCGCCACGGAGTCAGCATTTCAGTCGTCCGGTGAGAAGAAACCGATTCATATTCACCCGACTGATCCCAATGCTGCTTCGACTCACATCTCAACAACACTCGACTCCAAATAGGAAGAAGCGCTCATCCAGTTCCTTCGTGAGAACTGGGAAATCTTCGCATGGAAGCCTGCTGACATGCCGGGTGTTCCCAGGGGACTGGCTGAGCATCTTCTACGAGTCGACTCAAAAGTTAAACCTGTCAAAGAACATCTGCGACGGTCCGTCGTCCAGAAGAGAAAGGCCATTGGCGAGGAGGTGGCTCGGCTCTTAGCAGAAGAGTTTATCCGAGAGATTTACCACTCCGAGTGGCTCGCCAATGTTGTCATGGTCCCTAAGAAGGACAAGTCACTTCGCATGTGCATCGACTTCAAACATATCAATCAGGCCTGCCCGAAAGATCATTTTCCTCTCCCCCGCATCGACCAAATAGTCGACTCGACTGCGGGATGTGAGCGGTTGTCTTTTTTAGACGCCTATTCCGGTTACCATCAGATCCGTCTATATGGACCCAACGAGATCAAAACAGCTTTCATCACTCCATTCGGGTGCTTCTATTATGTCACCATGCCATTCGGCCTCAAGAATGCCGGTGCCACGTTCATGAGGATGATTCAGAAGTGTTTGCTCACTCAAATTAGTCGCAATGTGGAAGCTTACATGGATGATATTGTGGTCAAGTCACGGAAAGGTTTCGACCTGTTGACTGACCTTGCTGAAACATTTGCCAATCTCAGGAGGTATGATATCAAGCTTAATCCATCAAAGTGCACATTCAGAGTTCCTGGCAGAAAGTTACTCGGTTTTCTCATTTCCGAACGAGGAATAGATGCCAACCCAGAAAAGGTTGGCACTATACTCCGAATGAAAAGCCCTTTGCGTGTGCACGATGTCCAGAAGCTTACTGGATGCTTGGCCGCTTTAAGTCGATTCATCTCTCGTCTCGGTGAAAAGGCATTTCCTCTTTACCGATTGATGAATAAGTCAGACAAGTTCGAGTGGACTCCCGAAGCTGATGCAGCGTTTGCAGAGCTAAAAGCTCTGCTCTCCACCCAGCCGGTGCTTGCTGCCCCAATCAGCAAAGAGCCTTTGCTGCTTTACATTGCAGCCACAGGACAAGTCGTCAGTACAGTACTTACGGTCGAGCGGGAAGAAGAAGGAAAAGCCTTCAAAGTTCAGCGCCCAGTATATTATCTTTCTGAAGTATTGACCCCATCAAAGCAAAGATACCCTCATTATCAGAAGCTTGTTTATGGGATTTATATGACCACGAAGAAGGTTGCTCATTACTTCTCGATCATTCCATTACGATGCGTCGACGCCCATTGTTAGAGATTACGCATAACAAAGATGCAACTGGTCGAGTGGCGAAATGGGCGATTGAACTCCTTCCCCTTGATATCAAGTTTGAGGCAAAGAAAGCCATCAAGTCCCAAGCAATAGCAGATTTCATCGCCGAGTGGATTGAACAACAATTGCCGACTCAAGTTCACTCGAAGCATTGGACCATGTTCTTTGATGGTTCCAAGATGCTGAATGGTTCCGGTGCTGGGGTAGTATTGGTTTCCCCCCGAGGAGATAAGCTCAGATATGTGCTCCAGATTCACTTCGATTCTTCCAACAATGAAGCAGAATACGAAGCACTGTTGTATGGGTTGCGTATGGCCATTTTACTCGGCGTCCGTAGCCTCATGGTTTATGGCGACTCAGATCTAGTGGTTAATCAGGTGATGAAGGAGTGGGATGTCAGAAGTCCAGCCATGACTGGTTATTGCAATGCAGTGAGGAAGCTAGAGAAGAAGTTCGAGGGGTTAGAGCTTCATCATGTACCCCAACTGAAAAATCAAGCTGCTGATGATTTGGCGAAAATAGGGTCCAAGAGGGAACCCATTCCCAGTGATGTGTTTTTGGAGCACATCCACACACCGTCAATTCAAGAGGATCCTTTCACCGAAGAAGCCCCACAGCCAAAAAGTGCCACTGATCCGACTAAAGTTGAGGTCCCAGCTGTGGTCGACCTGATCATGGAAGTCGTGGTCATCACTCCCGATTGGACAAGGTCGTACATCGTATATCCTAAGGAAAGAGCTCCCGGAAGAACGAAGAAGAGGCTCGATAGATCGTCCGCCGATCCAAGGCCTTCTTTGTGATCAAGGGACAATTGTACAGAGAAAGCGCGACTGGAGTCGGCCAGAAATGCATAACACCGGAAGAAGGTCAGATAATTCTTGATGATATCCACTCGGGGACCTGTGGTCATCATGCGTCCTCTTGGACCATTGTGGCCAAAGCATACCGAGCAGGATTTTACTGGCCAAAAGCAAATGAAATGGCAAAGGAAATAGTCGACAAGTGTGAAGGATGTCAGTTCTATTCCAATATGTCACACAAACCTGCCTCAGCCTTGAAGACCATTCCACTCGTCTGGCCCTTCGCTGTTTGGGGATTGGATATGATTGGACCACTGAGAACTGGCAGAAGCGGCTTCACTCACTTGCTAGTGGCAGTCGACAAGTTTATGAAGTGGATCGAAGCTAAGCCTATCAAGAACCTCGATGCGTGCACTGCTATCAGTTTCATCAGAGAGTTGATATTCAGATATGGAGTTCCGCATAACATCATCACTGACAATGGGTCAAACTTCAATTCCGACAAGTTCAAAGCCTTTTGCGCCTCTCAAGGCACGTGAGTCGACTATGCTTCAGTTGCTCACCCCCAGTCGAATGGACAAGCAGAACGAGCAAACGGTCTAATTCTCAAAGGACTGAAACCCCGGCTGATGCGCGATATCAAGCATGCAGCAGGAGCGTGGGTTGACAAACTTCCGTCAGTTCTTTGGGGATTGAGGACCACTCCTAATCGGCCGACTGGGAGAACTCCATTCTTTCTGGTCTATGGAGCTGAGGCAGTTCTGCCGAGTGACCTGCTTCACAATGCACCTCGAGTCGAACTCTACTCTGAAGATGAAGCGGAGCAAGCCCGGCAGATGCGCCGACCTCCTAGAAGAGGAGAGAGAGATGGCCCTGATCCGCTCGACCATCTATCAGCAGGACTTGCATCGATTCCATGCCAGAAATGTGAAGAGCCGAACCTTCCAAGAAGGAGGCTTGGTCCTCCGAGTGGATCAACAGAAACCACACAAGCTCGCTCCCACTTGGGAAGGTCCCTTCATCGTCACTAGAGTTCTCCACAATGGGGCATACCATCTTTACAACGTCGATCGCCAGATTGATGAGCCTCGAGCTTGGAATGCGGAGCTGCTCCGCCCCTTTTATACTTAAGTACTCACTCGGGTGAGATGTAATAAAAGTACCTCTGTAGTTTGTTTATCGAAGACAAGAATGTTATAATTTTCCCAGTGATTATTATTACTTTTTGTTTACATGAGAATTTCCCCCCAGTGGGTGGCTTAGCTGCGAACCCGTTTCGCCTAAGTTTGTAAAAAAAAATCCCTACTGAGTGGAGAGCCAGCCTCCCACTCGGGGGCTTAGCCGCGAATCCGTTTCGCCTAAGTATCTGAAAATCCTACCAAGTGGTGAGCCAGACTCCCACTCAGGGGCTTAGCTGCAGTCCAAGTACTCGCCTAAGTGTTTAAAATCCCACCGAGTGGTGAGCCAGCCTCCCACTCGGGGGCTTAGCTGCAGTCCAAGTACTCGCCTAAGTGTTTAAAATCCTACCGAGTGGTGAGCCAGCCTCCCACTCGGGGGCTTAGCTGCAGTCCAAGTACTCACCTAAGTGTTTAAAATCCTACCGAGTGGTGAGCCGGCCTCTCACTCGGGGGATTAGCTGCAGTCCAAGTACTCGCCTAAGTGTTTAAAATCCTACCGAGTGGTGAGCCAGCCTCCCAGTCGAGGGCTTAGCTGCAGTCCAAGTACTCGCCTAAGTATTTAATACAATGTGCGCTTTGCCAGGGCGATGAGGTACAGGTCGACTGTTGCCTTCCCTTTCAGAGCTACGACACAAAGAATCCTCCCACTCGGAGGCTTAGCTGCAGTCCAGTACTCGCCTAAGTATCTGATAATCCTACCGAGTGGAGAGCAAACCTCCCACTCGGGGGCTTAGCTGCAGTCCAAGACTAGCCTAAGTTTGAAAAATCCCTACCGAGTGGAGAGCAAACCTCCCACTCGGGGCTTAGCTGCAGTCCAAGACTACCTAAGTTTGAAAATCCTACCGAGTGGAGAGCAAACCTCCCACTCGGGGCTTAATCACAGTCCAAGACTGCCTAAGTTTGAAAAATCCTACCAAGTGGAGAGCAAACCTCCCACTCGGGGGCTTAGCTGCAGTCCAGTACTCGCCTAAGTTTGAGAAATCCTACCGAGTGAAGAGCGAACCTCTCACTCGGGGGCTTAGCATCAGTCCAGTACTCGCCTAAGTTTGAAAAATCCTACCGAGTGGAGAGTGAACCTCCCACTCGGAGGCTTAGCTGCAGTCCAGTACACGCATAAGTATCTGAAAATCCTACCGAGTGGAGAGCAAACCTCCCACTCGGAGGCTTAGCTGCAGTCCAGTACTCGCCTAAGTACGAAATCCATTCCAATCCGCAAGACGATGAGGTGCAGGTCGACTGTTACCTTCTCCTGCGGAGCTGCGCCATAAGTACAATCTGTGCTCCATCCCTACCTGCAAGAACAATGAAGAGTAGGTCGACTGGATCTTTCACCTCAGAGCTGCACCTCAAGCACTGAAGTATATTCCGAGTGAAGAACAAAGTTCGCTTAAAGGCAAATGAAAGCATATTCGATGATAAGCTAAGTTCGGATAACATCCTACGGATGCAGAAGTACGCAGGCATCAAGCCTGTTAAAGTTTATCGGTTACAAGACCACTCGGCATTCCGAGGCAAATTTAAGAAGAATCATAGAAGTTTTTTACTCCTCAGGTGGAGGGCTGGAAGGCGCGACAAACTGGTCCAGGTCGATCCCGTCAGCGATCCGGGTGGCGGCACCAATGAAAGTCTCCATGAAAGATCGGAAGTCGTACTTCTTGGTATTGGTAACTTTGATGGACGCCAGCTTTTCCTCTCGTGCCTCCTTGCAGTGAACGCGGACCAGGGACAGAGCAACATTGGCACCACATCTGGCAGAAGACTTTTTCCATTCCTGCACTCAACCTGGAACGTCATTCAGTCGAGTCATTAAAGACTCGAGGTCATTTTGAAGTGTCTCGCCTGGCCAGAGTGTCGAGTCGATCCGCGACACCGCAACCTTCAGTCGAGCGAGGTAGTCCACCACAGCAGCGACACGAGATTCCAGTCGGAGCACGTTCATAGCGGCTTCATCCTTCACAGGGGAGTTAATGGGGTCCAGGCTTGTCTCCACTCGACTGGTCTCCTCCTCGAAGTTCTGACAGAATTCTGTAAACGCAACTCGAGTTCAAGCTAATGGTTCTATGATGAGTCGGTGATAACAAGTCAGTCGGATAAGAGGAATTACCTTCAAGCATGAGGAATAACTTCTTGGCGAGCCCTCCCAGATAAGCCTCCAGATCGTTCCTCTTCCCCGCCAGTTCGCCAGCCTTGTCGCTCAGAGCTATCTTGTCGTTCTTCAGTCGGCTAACCTCCTTGTTGGCCGCGTCGAGAGCAGCTTTCAGATTGGCGTTCTCTTCTTCGAGTTTACTGATTGAAGACAGCTTTTCTTCCGCGAGCTTGGTTTTGTCCAAAGCCGCTTTCTGCGCCTCGGCAAGGTCATGATCCTTCTTCCTCAGAGCCTCCTCCATTTTGTCTGCAAAATGACAGTGAGATCAGAATTAGGAAGGGCGTAAAGACAAAGACAAATCGTCAAGTTCTCACCAGCCATACCTTTTGCTTCGTCTCTCGCCTTCTGCAAGTTCTCCCGAGCAAGCTTCAAGTCAAGGTTGAGCTGGATCTGTTTGTTTTCCAATTCAGTATAGCGAGCTACAAGCTCGCAGGATTTCCGCGAAGAGTCAATCGATAGACATCAAAGATAGGTTACTTCCGAGTGACTAAGAAAAATCGTTGTGTTTCTAAGACTACAGCGGAATCAAAATATTCGATAGTAGTCTCGGGGACTACACCCAGTGGGTGCACTTAACGTGCCCCCACTGGTCCTACCAACTCGGTTCGATCAGTCGACCGAAAGAGACAAAAAAGGTTACGATCCTAAACCATAGCTAACTGTCAGTAGTCAGCCTCGGTATCATAAAAAAAGTTCTTCAGACTACGGTCGACTGCCAGCAGTCCACCATAGTCTCGGGGACTACACCCAGTGGGTGCACTCAGCGTGCCCCCACCGGTTTCAAGATTCCATTCGACATGGTCCGACCAGACCGAGTGAAGAAGTTACCAAAGAAATACAAAGTATAAAGACTACGGTCGACTGCCAGCAGTCCACCATGGTCTCGGAGACTACACCCAGTGGGTGCACTCAGCGTGCCCCCACCAGTCCAAAAATTCAATCGACACACCCAGTGGGTGTACAGAATCTGAAGATCTTCGTAAAGAAGAGTTTTCGTAGCATATCCTAACAGAACAAGTGGTGACCAACTAACCTTTGGGCGTTGCTCACGAAGAGCTGAGCTGGCATCATAGGCCGCCTGGCTGGCCTCTCGGACCACCTTCACTTGCTCCATCATGATCCCCGCCTGGCGTATAGCTTCCTTAGCAGCACCCACTTGGTCCTCCGGGACGTGGTGTGTGGCGAAAAGGGAGGGCGGATCAGCAGTCGACGATGAAGGCTGGATGATCGTCAGCGGCACAGCGAAAGACACAGAAGTCCGAGTGATGTTGCCACCCTCATGAACCAGCGTCTCAGGCACTGATACAACTTGAGCAGTCTTGCCAGCAGGTGCCTTTTTATTCCTCCTCCGCCTCAGCGGTGCCTCATCGTCATCATCAGGGAGATCAATGACATGAGGAGGGACTACAGGAAAGATTCAAAGTTAAAAACAGAAATCCAATCAACCAAAAGCGAAGCTACAACGATCATACCAAGGTTAGAGGTAGCAGCATCTTCCATCTCCTGGTCTTCGTTCCTGGCTGAGGTCTCGGAGGTGGCAGCGCTGCAGATTTCAGAAATCAGTTGATCAGTCAACAAGTCGACCGAAAGTATGTCCATGCTGAACAAGAAAACACAAGTTCTGCTGTACCTGGAAATGGTAGGGATGGCCATCTTCATCTTGGGCAAAGCCTTCGTCGGCTTTAATGGCGTCGCTCGGGGTTGCTTCGGCGCTTTTTCAATCGGTGCCGGAGAGGTCGTCCGAGGGCATTTCGTCGACTGCCCGACAGGCGCGATAGCCTTGCCACGCTCGACCGCGGGGTCATGGGTGAGCTTGGACCGCCTTTCCATGCGAGGAGGGTTGACTTCTTCCTCCTCTTCCTGCTCCTCCTCTTCGCCGGAGCTGTCGTCGTCTTCGTCCTCCGCACCGTCAGATTGCCATTCCTCCTGGCTTTCACCTCCGCTCCCTTCCTCCTCCTCAACTGGTTCTTGCGCCCCATTGGGCATCGAGTACATCTCAGTGGTTCCCTGGAAGACAACAAACAAAACAAAAGTCAATCGACCGATTTTAAGCAAACAAAATGGAGAAAGCGGGATTACAGTAAAAGATGCAGGAATGGACCTTGTCTACTTCGTATGACTGGTCGAGTGGAGGAATCCTCCTGGCTCCTCGAGGGTTGTCCTTGTTTCCTGTGATGCCCGCAAGACACCTTTCCAGCATGGCATCCTCGATCTCCTCCGGGTGGATCCGAGTGGTGTCCTCAGTGCCGGAGTACAACCACATTGGAGGGTCTCGGGCTTGAAGTGGCTGGATGCGTCGTCGAAGTAAAACCTCCAAGAGATCCATGCCAGTCACCCCGTCTCGGATGAGCTGGACAACTCGTTCGACCAACACCTTCACCTGCGCCCTCTCTTCCGGGATTACCTTCAAAGAATATGGCTTGCTCACTCGGTCCATGGAAAAACGAGGGAGTCCAGTCGACTGCCCTGGTGTTGGCTGGTCCTTGCAGTAGAACCAAGTCGACTGCCATCCACGGACTGACTCGGGTAAGATCATGGCCGGAAAGGAACCTTTTCGTCTCATTTGAACCCCAAGACCCCCACACATCTGAATCACTTGAGTTCTCTCGTCACTCAGATTGGCCTTTTTCACCGTCTGGGAGCGACAAGTGAAAATGTGCTTGAAAAGACCCCAATGAGGTCGGCAACCCAAGAAATTCTCGCACAAAGACACGAAAGCAGCGAGATACACGATGGAGTCGGGAGTGAAGTGGTGAAGTTGTGCCCCAAAGAAGTTCAGAAATCCCCGAAAGAAAGGGTGAGGCGGCAGAGAAAACCCGCGGTCGACATGGATGGCCAAGAGAACGCACTCACCCTCCAGAGGTTGTGGCTCCCACTCCTTCCCCGGGAGCCGCGCTGAACCATGGGGGATCCGTCCCTCATTGGCCATGTCGTCGAGATCCTTCTGGCTGATCGTCGAGCGGATCCAGTCGCCCTGGATCCAGCCCTGCGGCAAGCCGGCCCTTGACGAAGATCCGCCCAGACTGGTCGCTCTTCCCTTCGCCTTCGCCGTCACCTTCTTCGCCCGCTCCAAAGCCGCCGTCTTGTTCTTCACCATTGTCGTCGGCGAAACGCGCACAGAGCATCAACGTTGAGGTGGAATCGCACGCGGCGGATGAATCTGGAGAAGGGAGGAGGAAAGGGGAACGCACTGTTCAAAAAACCCCCGTCCAGGGCCTTATATGAGGTTGCTTCCGAAAGTGATCGACTGTAGGCCCGGCGATCCTGTCAAATCCATAGCAATAGCCTCGTGCGATACGTGGCGAAAAAGGTGGCGCAAAGATCGAGGCGTCCCTTCCTTATCCCGTCCGGTTACTGCGGCCTCCTTCGCCCCGCTCACTTCCCGAAATTCGAATCCCGCCAAATCCGCGCGCCAAAGAGCAAATCATCAGACAAAAGATTTCCTCCATCCTGTCAATCGGAGTTCTCCAAGCATGAAAAACACACTCGATGGATACAAAGAATGGATCAAGGCGACTGAAAAAGAAGTTGAAGCCGTCACCTAAGCTCATTGATCGAGCAGGGCGTGCTCATCGCACGAAAAGTGGGTCAGAAGAGTTCTCAACTCCTTCCCCACTCAAACCTCGATCCATTCGGGGGCTACTGATGAAGCCATGTACCTAGGGTAGGGTCATGGACCTAACCAAGATACCCTCCCCAAGGACATCTCTTGAAGAAAACACCTTGCAGTCGACCTGGAAGGATTCCACTCGACGGACCTGAAGACACTCGACCACGAAGCCAACCACTCGACCGCCAGGAGATCTACAACGATCTGCACGCATAAGCGGTCGGTCATTAAGTGGCTTTATGGTCATCATAACACTTTATGTGGGACGTTACCAAGAACTCCCTATCTTAATGTACCTTAATCCCTGCATAATCGAGGGCTGGAGGGGTGCAGCGAACTCTATATAAGCCACCCTCCTCGTAAAGGGTTTGCACCCCTAACTCATACGCACATAATACATCGACCGCCTCCGGGCTCCGAGACGTAGGGCTGTTACTTCCTCCGAGAAGGGCCTGAACTCGTAAACATCTTGCGTATACAACTACTCCATAGCTAGGATCTTGCCTCTCCATACCTACCCCCCATTCTACTGTCAGACTTAGAACCACGACACACGTTGATTGTAGGACACGACCACTAAGCTAAAGCCCTAGATCACTACTCTTTCTTCTCATTTCTAACTCCTCATCTTTTCTATTCTTTTAGGATGGCGGATGCAAGGAACAAGTTCACGCAACCGGATGAAGATACACCCTTTGGATGCCACTTGAAGGAAGTCACTAGATACCTGAACATCGGAGTACCAAGCTTCACCGGGACCTACAACGCCACTTTACCCGAAGAGGAGCGCTGGATGATTCAAGTTCAAGTTCCAGGAAGGACATTCGCACCAGTCACGGAGCCCATAGAGTTTTCCTTTGATGCACCAACCTGGAGTCTAGGAAAGAGCATGGCAGCCCACATCACCATGGGACGTATTGGATAAGTTTACCGCAATGATCTCAAGGATACTATCTACCAAATTTGTGGGCGCCGAGATGAGCAATGGGAGATGATCAGCACCAGGAGGGATAGATCAATCGAAGAATATATCCAGGAGTTAAACCAGCACATCCGGTGTCAGGAGAACCAGATGTGCGCAGGCATGGAGGATCTGCAGAAGGCCTTGACCAAGATCAAGGAGCTAGAGGAAGAACTCAAGGCTACACGTGAAGATTACATGGAAGAAATTGAAGTGCTAGTGGAGAAGAATGACCACTTAACCAGGAAGCTGGGAGTTTTCATGGGAGACCCTGCACCAGGACGAGGTGATAACGATTCCACTTGCCCGCATAACTATATCATCATCGACGACACCGACTCGGATCCCGACGACAGCGATGATGACTATGTTGATGAAGCTGGAGTGGATATCATGGAGTCTTCATCGGAGCAGTTTTTCTAGTTGACCACCATAACAGTAGTAGAATTTCCCCCATTGTATTTAGTTTAGTTCAAGCACTTTGTAACGATAGTTAGACCGTTGTATGCCCTTGTTTGAATTGATTGGAGTGATATTGATTGCTTTTGTCTCATGTGCATATGGGTAGTGTTTTCTCACTAGACCTCATTCTATTCTATTTTCTCATCTTCTCTAACACCCTCAGATGCCTCCGAGACGCGACACCGGATTTGTTTTCCCTCCGGAGATCACTCAGTTGATTCAGCAGCAGAATGCTTTGATTCAAATATTGGTACAGAACCAAGGCAACAACAACAACAACCCACCACCACCACCACCTGTTGACCATTTGACTCGTTTCTTGAGGCTAAATCCGCCGGTGTTTTCCAGTAGCACCAAGCCGATTGTTGCAGATGATTGGCTCCGCAAGGTTGGAAGGGAGCTGACCGCTGCAGGATGCACAGATGCGGAGAGAGTGCATTTTGCCGCACATCAGCTTGATGGACCCGCAACATCATGGTGGGAGAATTACACAGCCACACACCCTATGGACACTGTCACAGGGGGATCAGTTTTAGCAAGCTTTCCGCACTGCCCACGTTTCAGCAGGAGCTATGGCCATGAAGAAGCGTGAGTTTCGCAACTTACGCCAAGGAAGACGCACTGTAAGCCAGTATGTGGAGGATTTTAGTAAGTTAGCACGTTATGCCTCGGATGACGTTGCTACAGATGCAGCCAAGCAGGAGAAGTTTCTGGAAGGACTTAATGATGAGCTGAGCATGCAGTTGATGGTAGCCACTTTCAATAACTACCAGGAGTTGGTAGATCGTGCTCTTATGATTGAAGGGAAGCAGCAACATATTGACAACCGCAAGAGGAAGTATGGTCAAGGGAAATACAATTCTAGAGCACAGTAGAAGCTACGCTTTACCCCGAAACAGGGAGGACAATTTCAGCATACCCATGGAGGAGGTAGCTCACACAATCATAATGGTTCCAAGAAAGGAAACGGAAATGGAGGAAGCAATGGACAAAACCGCACCAACCCGTCAACCCCAGCTAAGATAGACCTGAGCCAAGTCACTTGCTTTAAGTGCCAGAAGACTGGACATTATGCAAATGAATGTCCTGAAGCCCAGAATGGAAATGGCAATGGAAGCTCAGGGAAGAAGCCGAACACTTTCAACAGGGGACAGGTGAACCACGTTACCGTGGAGGAGGTTGAAGCTCAACCAGATGCAGTAATAGGTAAGTTTTTGGTTAAGGCATTTACTGCAGTTGTTCTTTTTGATACTGGTGCATCGCATTCATACATATCAAGGGGATTTGTGGATAAGTATAAATTGCCAACCCAAGCCCTTAGGTCACCCATGCTAGTAACCTCGCCTGGAGCAGAATATATGGCTAGTCTATGGTGTAATCGACTACCATTAAGGATTGGTAACTATGTGTTTCCCTCGGACCTAATAGTTTTGGAATCGCAAAGATTGGATGTGATATTAGGCATGGATTGGTTATCAAAGTATGGAAGGAACATTGATTGTGCCAGTAAGTCGATTTTGCTTACCACCCCACAAGGAAGAAGGATCAAGTATGTGTCACGGCATGAGTCGAGGAGGACACAAGTAAATTCCTTATCAGGAGTTGTGCAGGAGGAAGTACCCGTGGTGAAGGATTACCCGGATGTATTTCCAGAAGAGTTGCCAGGCATGCCACCGGACAGAGACATTGAGTTTTTGATTGAATTGTTGCCAGGCACATGGCCGATATCTAAGAGAATGTACCGGATGCCCGCACAGGATTTGGAAGAAATTAAGAAGCAAATTAAGGAGTTACTGGATAAAGGTTTCATTCGCCCAAGTTCTTCGCCTTGGGGATCGCCAGTACTTCTAGTGGAGAAGAAGGATGGATCATTAAGAATGGTTGTTGATTACCGAGGATTGAATGAAGTGACCATTAATAATAAGTACCCGTTGCCGATGATCAACGACTTGTTTGACCAACTGCAAGGAGCTAAGGTATTTTCCAAGATCGATTTGCGATCAGGATACCATCAGTTAAAGATACGGGAGCAGGATATACCTAAGACGGCTTTTACCACCAGGTACGGGCTGTATGAGTATACCGTTATGTCATTTGGGCTGACTAACGCACCTGCCTATTTCATGAACATGATGAACAAGGTGTTTATGGAGTTTTTGGATAAGTTTGTCGTAGTGTTCATTGATGATATTTTGGTCTACTCAAAGAATGAAGAAGAGCATAAGGAGCATTTGCGTTTGGTACTTGAGAAGCTCAGAGAACATCAGTTATATGCCAAGTTCAGCAAATGTGAGTTTTGGTTGAAGGAAGTTGGATTTCTCGGACATGTTATATCCGGAGAAGGAATAGCAGTGGATCCCACCAAAGTTGCCACTGTGACAAACTAGGAAGCACCAACAACTGTTGGAGAGATCCGGAGTTTTCTTGGACTGGCAGGATACTACCGGAGATTCATTGAAAATTTGTCGAGGATCACAAAGCCTATGACGGAGTTATTAAAGAAGGATACCAAGTTCAATTGGACCGAGGAATGTGAGGCTAGTTTCCAAGAGTTGAAGAAACGTTTGGTTACATCACCAGTGTTGATTCTGCCAGATTAGCGCAAGGATTATGAGTTGTTTTGCGACGCTTCACATCGAGGACTTGGAGCAGTACTTCTGCAGGAGGGAAGAGTTGTTTCGTATGCTTCACGACAGCTTAAACCTCATGAGTTAAATTATGCCACCCATGATTTGGAGTTAGCAGCCGTAGTACACGCATTGAAGACTTGGAGACATTTTCTCATTGGAAACCACTGTGAGGTGTACACGGATCACAAGAGTTTGAAATACATCTTCACGCAGAAGGAGTTGAATCTCAGGCAAAGGAGATGGTTGGAGCTCATCAAGGATTATGATATGAGATTGCATTATCACCCCGGAAAGGCTAACGTAGTGGCAGATGCGTTGAGCCGTAAAGCCATGTCAACACTCTAATGACCGGAGGTTTACCAAAAGAGTTAGCCGAGGAATTTCGAGAGCTATGTTTGGAGATAGTTCCGAGAGGCTATGTAGCAGCATTGGAGATTCAGTCTACTTTGATGGATAAGATCAGAGAAGCTCAGAAAACTGACAAGGAGATTGCCTCTATTAAAGAGAAAATGAGCAAGGGAAAAGCTAAAGGATTTCGTGAGGATGACCACAATACCCTATGGTTTGAGGACCGTGTTTATGTGCCTAATGATCCGGAGATCAGGAAGTTGATTTTGCAAGAGACCCATGATTCGCCGTACTTGATTCACCCAGGAAATACTAAGATGTATTTGGATTTGAAAGACACATTCTGGTGGATCGGAATGAAGAAGGATATTGCGGAGTATGTAGCAGTTTGTGATGTATGTCAGAAAGTGAAGGCAGAACATCAGAAGCCAGCTGGATTGTTACAGCCATTGTCGATACCCGAATGGAAGTGGGAAAAGTTAGGCATGGATTTTATCACGGGATTACCCAGGACTCGTTCAGGCTATGACTCGATTTGGGTTGTAGTCGATCGTTTGACGAAGGTAGCTCATTTCATCCCAATGAAGACTACCTACAGCAGTGCCAAGTTAGCTAAGATATACATGACCAGGATCGTATGTCCACATGGAGTTCCGAGGAGTATCGTATCAGATAGAGGAACCCAATTCACCTCAAAGTTTTGGAATCAGTTGCATGAAACTTTGGGAACCAGGCTAGAGTTCAGTACAGCTTTTCATCCGTAGACAGATGGACAGACCGAGAGTCAATCAGACTTTGGAGGATATGTTGAGGGCATGTGCATTGGATTATGGATCAAGTTGGGATGACAACTTGCCGTATGCGGAGTTTTCTTATAACAACAGCTATCAATCCAGTTTGAAGATGGCCCCTTTCGAAGCCTTGTACGGAAGGAGGTGCAGAACCCCGCTGTTGTGGGATGAGGTTGGAGACCGCCAGTTGTTTGGACCAGATTTGATTAAGGAGTCTGGACAGAAGGTGAAGTTGATTCGCGATAGGATCAAGGTAGCCCAATCCAGGCAGAAGAGTTATGCAGATTCTAAACACAAGGAGACAATTTACGAAGTCGGAGATAGAGTCTATCTTCTGGTATCTCCACTTCGAGGATTTAAGCGCTTTGGAGTTAAAGGAAAGTTAGCGCCACGTTTTGTGGGACCATACAAAGTCTTGGAACGTATGGGAGAAGTTGCTTACAAGTTGGAATTCACCGAAGGATTGTCAGGAGTTCACGACGTGTTCCACGTTTCTCAGTTGAAGAAGTGCCATGCAGAGATGGATGATATACCTCTGAGAGATACTGTGCCGTTGGAAGCTATTCAGTTGGGTAATGATTTAACCTACGACGAGAAACCAGTCAAAATTCTTGAGTATGCCAGCAGAGTCACCCGCAGCAAGGTTATCAAGTTTTGCAAAGTTCAGTGGAGCCACCACACCGAAGATGAAGCCACCTGGGAGCGAGAGGAAGATCTGCTGAAGGACCACCCTCACCTATTTTCTAGCCAACCCGAATATCGAGGGCGAGATTCATCTTAAGGGGGGTAGGTTTGTAACATCCCAAATTTTCAATTTGGAATGTTATACCTAGATATCACTTGCATATCATATTTTATTGCATTTTGGCTCGATCCTAGAAATTTCACGCAACTCATGGACCCACGGAGAGAGTTGGAGGTTTCGTTATTTTCATATTTGAGTTTTCTCAAATTTTGAAAATAGGATCATTTGATTTTATTTATTTGATCTTCAATTATTTCTATTGTCAAAATATGAGAGAGGGAATAAAATGACTTTCCCAAAATAAAGGAATATTGAATATTTAAAAAAATCAAATAAGATTTTATTTGGAGTTTTTCGCTATTTTATTTGAATCTAGGAAAAATTGCATGTTTTCAAAACCGCATTTTAGGGCCAAGAAAATGTTCACCTTGTTCTAAATATTTTATGTAGGCGGTGAAAATTTGTTTTGGCATTTTCAGATTTTTATTTATTTTTCTAGAATTTTTCTAAGTTTCGGCAGAATTGTTAAAAAAGCTACCACAGGCCAGACTGGTTGAAGCGCCAGTGCCCAACCCAGCCGCCTTCCTCACAGCCCAGAGTCCGAGCCGGACTCCGCCTCCCGTCATTGCCGCTCCCCAAGCCGCCCTCCTCCCTTTAAATACCAAATGGGCCCCTAGGGAGCCCTGTCAGGCCACAAGACTTCCCGCCGCCGCCGCCGCCGCTGTGCCGCCGCTGGCTTGCCCGAGCCACGCCGCCCTTCCCACTCACGGGAGCCCGAGCCCGGAGTTCGCGAGGTAGCCGCCACGCCTTTGGTTTTCGAGAAAAACTAATCCGTTTTTTAGAAAACCTAGGTTTTCGTTTTTTTAAACCGGTTTTATCGGTTTATTTATTTAGCGAGCGTTCGCTCGTTCGTTCGTTTTAACGAAGGCGTTCACCGTTTAGTTACAGTTAACTAATGTCCGTTCGTTAAGCTGTTCGTCGTTTTTTCTTTTTCTCGGATTTATTCTGCGACTTTTCTGATCGCGATTTCTGATCCGATTTTTGATCTAGTATAACTTTTCGCTCGTTTATCGGAATCAGGCGATTCAAGCGCCTAGAGTTTCGTCTCGAAACCCTCTTTTCGAATAATCAACTCAAACAAGTTTTTGGCTCTGTAAAATTTGACTTAGGTCCAGATTAGTAAACGAAGCTTGTTTCTTTCGCCGTTTGACTTTCGTTGCTTCGTTTGTTTTGTTTCTTTTTGCAAACCGGAGTTCTTAAGTTGAAATTTCTGGTTAGTTCTTTTGTTCGAGTTTTACCTGTGCATTAGATGAGTACTTATTGTGGGTTTGTTTGTTTGCGATAGAGTACCCAGAGTGTGCCGCTTGCTACTTTGAATCTCTAGGTTTCGCGGATCATCAGCAAGGCAAGTAACACTTTGATCATGTCCCTTTTCATACACAGTTTATTTGCATTAGATCAATCCTCAAACATTGCATGATTAGGATCTAATTAAACTGTGGGTTTTGGGGAACTAGTTCAGGTAGTACCTATTACCTGTTTTGTTATCAAACCCTTGGGAGTACTTCTACGTTTGCCTATTATGCCCTGCTATGCTAGTAGACGTGGATTGGGTGAGTGTATCCATGACAGATGTAAGTTGTAAATTAATGGTTTATTTAAGGTGGCAACTTAAACACACATCTGGGTGGATTGAGGTACCTGGGAATTCCAGGATTGCCTGTTTCTTTTGGACCGCCACCCAGGCTCAAAGGGATCATGAGATTATTCATGCTAGAAACTTCCGTGTGCAGCCACAAGCTACTATGGGCTCTAGCATAGTTGACTAAGTCGTGCAAACTCTTACAGTGGTAGACTAGCAGATGTAGGGGATGTAGGTTGGTACGGTCTACCCGTTCATAAGGTGCTAGCGCTTCTAAAAGACTATGTCTCGGTCATCCGTTTCTCAAACACCATGTAGTGCAAGAAATCAAGCGGAGGAGATCGAGTCTTGTGGGGAAAAGTGCACAAACCTCTGGAGAGTGTAACAAACTAATCATGGTTAGCCGTGTCCCCGGTTATGGACATCTTGAGTATCTAGTATTTGGATTATCATGTGAATCTCATCATGTTACTCTAATTAATATTGTTGGGTTTTTATTGATGATGCTTAATTGGGATTGAGAGTGCTGTCAACCATTCTCAATGTTTAACAACCACCATGATAGTTAAACAAAATTTATTCCTCTGCAATAGGGAAAATTTGGCTTTACGCAAAACAGTAACCATAGAGCTTTCCACCAGCCATATATGCATGTAGTATAGCATTACTCTTTCATATTTATCTCTATGTGTTACATTGCCAGCATATTCGATGTGCTGACCCGTTTTCGGGCTGCAACGTTCATGTTGCAGACTTTTCGCATTTACGAGTAAGGTGCCTTAGGTCGTGGTTCTATACTCGATGATGCTGTTGGAGTTGATGGACTCGCTTATCTTCCAAGCCTTCCAAGTTATCGTTATTAGATGGCCTTAAGCCATATTATTGTAATAAGTTCTCTTTTGAGACATTCGATGTAATAAGTGTGTGATTGCTACTCTGTTATAAATCCTTCAAGTACTATGCGTGTCAAGAGATTATCGATCCAGGATGACAATCGATGCACGTAGATCGATCGTTTGAGGTTTGGTCGCTACAATTGGTGCTAGGGGGTGACTAGTAGTGTTGATTACATCATGTAATTGATTACTATATGGTTTATTTGGTGGAAGATTATATGTTCAGATCTATTATGCATATTAATACCCCTCTGATCATGAGAATGTTCGTTGTTTGTGAGTAGTTACTTTTGTTCCTGAGGTCATGGGATAAATCATGTTGCAAGTAATCATGTGAATTTGATATGTGTTCAATATTTTGATGGTATGTATGCTGTGATTCCCTTAGTGGTGTCATGTGAATGTAGACTACATGACACTTCACCATATTTGGGCCTAAGAGAATGCATTGTGGAGTAATAAATACATGGTGGGTTGCGAGAGTGAGAGAAACTTAAACCCCAATTTAGGCACTATTTCATAAGGGACTAATTGGATCCTAGAGTTTAATGCTATGGTTAGGATTTATCCTTAATACTTTTCTCATAGTTGCGGATGCTTGCGGGAGGGTTAATTATAAGTAAGAGGTTTGTTCAAGTAAGAACAACACCTAAGCACCATTCCACCCGCATATCAAATTATCAAAGTAGCGAACACAAATCAAACCAACATGATGAAAGTGACTAATGAAATTCCTGTGTACCCTCAAGAGAGCTTTGCTTATCATAAGAGATTGTTTTGGCCTGTCCTTTGCCTCAAAATGATTGGGCTACCTTGCTGCATACTTATTGTTACTATTGTTACTTGCTCGTTACAAATTATCTTGCTATCAAACTACTCGCTACTTACAGTTTCAACACTTGCAGACATCACCTTACTGAAAACTACTTGTCATTTCCTTCTGCTCCTCGTTGGGTTCGACACTCTTACTTATCGAAAAGAGATACAATTGATCCCCTAACTTCTGGCTCATCAATGCTATTTTCTGGCGCCGTTGCCGGGGAGTGAAGCGCTTTTGGTAAGTGGAATTCGGTAAGGAAACATTTATATAGTGTGCTAAAATTTATTGTCACTTGCTACTATGGAAAACAATCCTTTGAGGGTTTTTTCGGGGTATCTTCACCTCATCCAGAACCACAATTAATTTCCCCTCAACCTACTGCACCTACTGAAAATATTGAATATGAAATTCCTTCGGGTATGATAGAACAACTGCTAGCTAATCCTTATGCAGGAGATGGAACCGAACATCCTGATATGCATTTGATACATGTAGAACAAATTTGTGGATTGTTTAAGCTTGCAGGTTTACCCGGGGATGAGGTGATGAAAAAGGTTTTCCCTTTATCTTTGAAGGGAAAATTATTGGCATGGTATATGCTATGCGATGATATTGGATCATGGAATTGGAATCGTTTAAAGTTGGAGTTTCACCAAAAAAATTATCCTATGCATCTAGTGATCGAAATTATATATATAATTTTTGCCCTCGTGAAGGATAAAGTATCGCTCTAGCTTGGGGGAGGCTTAAGTCAATGTTATATTCATGCCCCAATCATGAGCTCTCATGGGAAATTGTTATTCAGAACTTTTATGCTCGGGTTTCTCGTAATGATCAAACCATGCTGGATACTTCTTGTGCTGGTTCTTTTATGAAGAAAACTATTGAATTCCAGTGGGATCTTTTGGAAATAATTAAACGTAACTCTAAAGATTGAGAACTCGACAAAGGTAAAGAGTCAGGTATAAAGCTTAAGTATGATTGTGTTAAATATTTTATGGATACCGATGCTTTTCAAAAGTTTAGCACTAAATATGGACTTGACTCTGAGATAGTAGCCTCCTTTTGTGAATCATTTGCTACTCATGTTGAACTCCCTAAAGAGAAGTGGTTTAAATATCACCCACCTCTTAAAGATGAAACTAAAGAACCGGTACAGGTTAAAGAAGAAACTATACTCTATAATTTTTATCCAGTTGTTCCTACTGCTTATATTGAAAAACCACCTTTTCCTGTCAGGATAAAGGAACATGCTAAAGTTTCAACTGTGGTTAACAAAAGCTATGTTAGAACACCTAAACCAGATGAACAAATTAGAGTTGAACCTAATATTGCTATAGTTAAAGATCTCTCAGAAGAAGATGTGGATGGGCATATTATCTACTTCTGTGAAGAAGCTGCTAGAATTGCCAAACCCGAAAAAAGGGATAAAAATAGACCAGTTGTTGGCTTGCTTGTCATCTCAGTTAAAATAGGAGATCACTGTTATTGTGGTTTATGTGACATGGTGCTAGTGTGAGTGCTATTCCTCACAAGTTATATCAAGAAATTAGGGAAGAAATAGCACTTGTTGAGATAGAAGACATAGATGTTACTATTAAACTTGCAAATAGAGACACTATATCAGCAGTTGGGATTGTTAGAGATGTTGAAGCCTTGTGTGGGAAAGTAAAATACCCTGCTGATTTTCTTGTTCTTGGTACCCCACCAGATGACTTCTGTCCCATTATCTTTGGCAGACCTTTCTTGAACACAGTTAATGCTAGGATAGATTGTCAGAAACAAATTGTGGGTGTTAGCTTTGGTGATGAGTCTCATGAGTTTAATTTTTCCAAGTTTAGTTGAAATCATCATGAAAAAGAATTGCCTAGTAAGGATGAATTCATTGGTCTTGCTTCTATTGTTGTGCCACCTACTGATCCCTTAGAACAATACTTGCTAGACCATGAAAATGATTTACATATGCATGAAAGAAATGAAATAGATAATATTTTCTTTGAACAACGTCCTCTACTTAAACACAATTTGCCTGTTGAAACTCTGGGAGGTCCTCCTCCACCTAAGGGTGATCATGTGTTTGAATTACAACAATTGCCAAACACTTTGAAATATTCTTATCTTGATTAAAAGAAAATATATCATGTTATTATTAGTGCTAACCTTTCACCGCATGAAGAAGAAAGATTATTGAAAGTTCTAAGGAAGCACCGAGCTGCTATTGGATATACTCTTGATGATTTAAAGGGCATTAGTCCCACTCTATGTCAGCACAAAATAAAATTGGAGAAAGATGCTAAACCAGTTGTTGATCATCAACGTCGGTTAAATACGAAGATGAAAGAGGTGGTAAGAACGGAAATACTAAAGCTTCTAGAGGCAGGTATAATTTATCCTATTGCCGATAATCAATGGGTAAGTCATGTTCATTGTCTCCCTAAGAAAGGAGGTTTTACTGTAGTTCCTAATGATAAGAATGAACTTATTCCACAAAAAATTGTTACAGGCTATAGAATGGTAATAGATTTCAGAAAATTAAATAAAGCTACTAGAAAAGATCATTACCCTTGGCCTTTTATTGATCAAATGCTTGAAAGATTATCTAAGCACACACACTTTTGTTTCCTTGATGGATATTCTGGCTCTTCACAAATACATGTTTCTCAACGTCATCAAGAAAAGACCACTTTTACTTCTCCTTTTGGAACATATGCTTATAGATGTATGTCGTTTGGTTTATGTAATGCACCCGCTACCTTTCAAAGATGCATGATGGCTATATTCTCTGATTTTTGTGAAAAGATTGTTGAGGTTTTCATGGATGACTTCTCTGTTTATGGGAAGTCTTTTGACGATTGTTTAAGCAATCTTGATCGAGTTTTGCAGATGTGAACAAACAAATCTTGTCTTGAATTGGGAGAAGTGCCACTTTATGGTTAATGAAGGTATTGTCTTGGGTCATAAAATTTCTGAAAAAGGTATTGAAGTGGACCAAGCTAAGGTTGATGCTATTGAGAAAATGCCATGTCCCAAGCACACCAAAGGTATTCATAGTTTCCTAGGCCATGTTGGTTTCTATAGGAGGTTTATTAAAGACTTCTCTAAAATTCTAGGCCTCTCACTAATCTTTTGCAAAAGGATGGTCCTTTTGTTTTTTATGATGATCGTTTAGAAGCCTTTGAAACACTCAAGAAAGCTTTAATTACTGCACCTATTGTTCAACCACCTGATTGGAACTTGCCTTTTGAAATTATGTGTGATGCTAGTGATTATGCTGTTGGTGCTGTTATAGGACAAAGAGTTGATAAGAAATTGAATGTTATTCATTATGCTAGTAAAACTCTAGACAATGCTTAAAGAAATTATGCTACTACTTAAAAAGAATTCTTAGCAGTGGTGTTTGCTTGTGATAAATTTAGACCTTATATTGTTGATTCCAAAGTAACAGTTCACACAGACCATGCTGCTATTAAATATCTTATGGAAAAGAAAGGTGCTAAACCTAGACTTATTCGTTGGGTTCTATTGTTACAAGAATTTGATTTGCATATTGTTGATAGAAAAGGAGCTGAGAACCCCGTAGCTGATAACTTGTCTAGGCTTGAAAATGTGTTTGATGACCCACTACCTATTGATGATAGTTTTCCTGATGAGCAGTTAGCTGCAATAAATGTTGCTAATAGTACTCCTTGGTATGTTGACTATGCTAATTACATTGTTGCTAAATATTTGCCACCTAGCTTTACTTACCAACAAAAGAAAAAATTCTTCTATGATTTAAGACATTACTTTCGGGATGACCCACATCTTTATAAAGAAGGAGTAGATGGTATTATTAGACGTTGTGTACCTGAGCATGCACAGGGACAAATCCTACGGAAATGTCCCTCCGAACCATATGGAGGGCATCATGCTAGAGATAGAACTGCTCATAAGGTATTGCAATCTGGATTTTATTGGCCTACTCTCTTCAAGGATGCTCGTAAGTATGTCTCGTCTTGTGATGAATGCCAAAGAATAGGTAATATTGGTAAGCGTCAAGAAATGCCTATGAATTATTCACTTGCTGTTGAACCATTTGATGTTTGGGGATTTGATTACATGGGACCTTTTCCTTCCTCTAATGGGTATACACATATTTTGGTTGATGTTGATTATGTTACTAAATGGGTAGAAGCTATTCCACCCAGTAGTGCCGATCACAACACCTCTATTAAAAAGCTTAAGGAAGTTATTTTCCCAAGGTTTGGAGTCCCTAGATATTTAATGACTGATGGTGGTTCACACTTTATTCATGGTGCTTTTCATAAAATGCTTGCTAAATATGATGTTAACCATAGAATTGCATCACCTTATCATCCTCAGTCTAGTGGTCAAGTTGAGCTTAGCAATAGAAAAATAAAATTAACTTTGCAAAAGACTGTTAATAGGTCCAGGAAGAATTGGTCTAAGAAATTAGATGATGCACTTTGGGCTTATAGATTAGCTTATAAGAATCCTATGGGTATGTCTCCTTATAAAATGGTTTATGGAAAAGCTTGTCATTTGCCTCTTGACTTAGAACATAAAGCATGATGGGCAGTTAAAGAACTCAACTATGATTTCAAACTTGCTGGTGAAAAGAGGTTATTTGATATAAGCTCATTAGATGAATGGAGAACCCAGGCTTATGAAAATGCAAAGTTATTTAAAGAAAAAGTTAACAGGTGGCATGACAAAAGAATTCAGAAACGTGAGTTTAAAGTTGGAGAATATGTTCTTTTGTACAACTCTCGTTTTAGATTCTTTGCAGGAAAGCTCCTCTCGAAATGGGAAGGCCCATATGTCATCGAGGAGGTTTACCGGTTTGGAGCCATCAAAATAAATAACTTCGAAGGTACTAACCCGAAGGTTGTCACTGGGCAATGAATAAAGCATTATATCTCAGGTACGCCTATTAATGTTGAAAACAATATTATCCAAACTTTGACACCGGAAGAACACATAAAAGAGTCCTTCTGGAATACTCGAGAATCGTCAAAATAAGGAGGTACGTGATACGGTAAGTAAACAGACTCCGAAAAATCTGCAAAAATATTTTCTGTCAGTTTTGGAATATTTTAGAATTTTAGAAATAAAGAAACTTCCAGGAAGCGTACCCTGGTGAGCACAATACACCAGGGTTCGCCAGGCATGCCTGCCGCGCCCAGGTGGGTTGTGCCCACCTGGGACACCTCCCGTATCCCGTTTTTCTTCCATATACTTGTCCTGCAAGATAAATATTCTATATATACTACCCGGACCTATCAACCACCGTATCGCGGAGAAAATTCTTTGTCCTCTTTTCTTGCTGCCTCAGGTCAGATTTGTCAAGCTAGGCAACATGTCTTCTTTCTCCTCCAACCACATGGAAGAAGATGCTTGGCCGATGGTGATCGAGACAAAGAGGGAGGAGCCTACGGACACCACCAAAGGAGAACTGAGTGTCGGGTATGGGCACTCCCCTTAGCTTCTGCCAAGCTTGGGGGAGGTGCCCCGGTATCATATCATCCCCTATCTTTTTGCTTTTACTTATCTTAGTTCAATCTTTTGCTTAGATGAATAAAGTTTAGTTCGATCTTTTCTTCTTTGAGAAGTTTGCTTAGTGATCTATCATTGTTATCGTGTGCAAGTTATATAATAAAGTAAGTTTGAGTTTTTTCTTTCTTTACTTTCATTTTGCAAATAAAGAAAAGAAAAAGAGAAAGAAAGCAAACAAAAGAAAGGAAATAAATTAATACGATCATATACTAATCCTATGGTAGGTAATAGCACCACATAAGGAAAAGTATAAGTAAGAAAATTTTATTAGAGATTGACAAACATAGCATTGGTCAGTGATGCAACTCATGAAAGAATTAATAAAGGAAGGGAAGATTCACATATAAATATACTATCCTAGAAATCTTTTGTGATTGTGAGCCCTCATCAAAATATTATATGCCAAAATTGTTGACGTTGGACAAGGAAGACAACATAATGGTTTATGTTTGTTTATATTCACATAGAAGTCATATTGTCGTAGATCCTTAAACATGTGATGCTTGCCCCCTATCTTTTCTAGCCAAAAATTTCGCATTAAATAGAGATACTACTTGTGCATCCAAAAACCCTTAAACCCAAATCTTTTTCAAGTGTGCACCATACCTACCCAGGGATTGAACAAGATCCATCAAGTAAGTTGTCATCGGTGCAAAAAGGCAATAAAAATTGCTTGTAAATAAGTGAGATCTTTTAGTGTAAGAGAAAATTGAGCGTTGCACGAACTTGGATGACAAAGAATAAAAGCAACAAACTGCATAATAAAGGTTGTCATCTTAAGGGGCAATGCAATGTGATGTTCTTTTGCACTAAGGGTTTGAGCATGCAAACAAATAAGAGCATGGCAACCTCTGCTTCCCTCTGCGAAGGGCCTATCTTTTTACTTTTATGCAAAGAGTCAAAGTTTTGCTTCTTTTCTTTTTTTATTTTCTCTTTTGGCAAGCATCATGTGGTGAGGAAAGATCTCGGCACATATGTCTAGTTGAATATAGATATAGCATGAGTTATTATTGTTGACCTCACCCTTGAGGTGAGTATGTTGGGAGGCAAAACAATAAGCCCCTATCTTTCTATGTGTCCGGTTGAAACGTTTTGCTCATATGTACAAAGTGAGTGTTAGCAATCATAGAAGACTATATGATGGTTGAGTATGTGGACTTGCCTAAAGGCTTCGACACGTGACCCTTCTTGAAAAGATGATGAATTGTAGTTGCAAAGTTGACAGAGAACATAGTTTGTTGGTTTCTAATAAAGTTTTTGCTTTATACTTCGATTGTGTGATGAACTATTACTTATTCATGAGAAGTGTATGATAATAGTTCTATGATAAAAGTTTTATGATTAGATTTGTTGTTGTTATAATAATCAACATGATGCTTCTATGACCGTATTTTGTTTTTATCGACACCTCTCTCTCAAAGCATGTGGACATGTTTTTAGATTTCGGTTTTCGCTTGAGGACAAGCAAGGTCTAAGCTTGGGGAAGTTGATATGTCCATTTTGCATCATGTTTTCTTACTGTTATTTATAATGTTTTTATCCATAATAATGCTTTTTGGAGTAATTCTAATGCCTTTTCTCTCATAATTTGCAAGGTACACACCAAGAGGGAGAATTCTGGCAGCTGGAAATCTTGACCTGAAAAAGCTACGTCACGCCACCTATTCTGCACAACTCCAAATGAGCTGAAACTTCACGGAGATTTTTTATGGAATATTTGAGGAATATTGGAGCCAATAACTACCAGAATGGGGTCACCAGGTGGGCACAACCCACCTAGGCGCGCCAGGCCCCCCTGGCGTGCCCTGGTGTATTTTGCCCTCCTCGGTGTAACATCCCAAAATTCTAAATTTTGGAATGTTATAAACAAATAGATAGATTTGATTGATTGCTTGATTGATTGACTGAAAGTGAGTGAATTCGAAACTTTTTGAAAGTTAGATGAGAGGGAATAAAAGGACTTTCCCAAACTTTCATTTTGCTTTTATGATCTTCGAATTCAAATTCTTTTCATCACAAAACCACGGAGAGAAGATGACATGACTTCTTCCATTTATTTAAATGACAAGGTGTTGAAAATATTTGAATTTCATTTGGAAAATATTTCCAGTTCTGAAACTTTAAGCAACTCAATGATTTTCACGAGCGAAGATAAAATGACTTCTTCAAAACATATGAAATATGAGTTGGGAGTTTCAAAGAATTAAATTCAAAGTTCTTTTGAATTTATTTTCACTTGGAGTTATTTGAGTTTTATTCAAATTATTTTTCTCCAAAAATAAAATACATGGAAAATAGGGTAACATGATTCCCTACATCAGAAAAATGGAGAGAAATAAATTTGAATTCATTTTGATATTTTTAAAATGATTTTTGTTGGATTTTATTGGACCAGAAGCACTCTTTGCTTTATTTGAATTTGTGTGGATTTTATTTGACATTAAAATAATGTTTATCTTGTAGGAAATATTTTTCTGCAAATTTTGATATATTATATGCCTATATAAAAGTTTTAATTATTTTGTTTTTATTTTAGTTCTGTGAAATTTTGTTTTAAAAAAAAATCTGCAGCGCCTTGGGCCAAAGGCCCAAGCTGCCAACCAGCCACCGGCCGGCCGAAGGCCAAGGCCAACGCACGCACGCACCTAGGGGAGCCAGGGAGCCCCAAGTTTCCTATTCTTTTACAAATCCTAGTAGGATTTGATCCCGTTGTTATTCCGCTTTTATTCCTAGGATTCCTAATCCTAATCTATTTCTTGTCCCCTACCCCAAGCAAAACCCTCCTCCCCAATATAAATACCCAAGCACCCTCCCCTCCAACACATCAAATCAACCCTCTCCTCTCCTCTCCTCTCCTCTTCCTCCTCCATGACAGCTTGCGCCCGCCCTACACCGCGCCGCCGCCCTCGCCGCCTTGCCGCCCCTACACCGCCGCCGCCACCCTCGCCCGCCGCCAAGTCTGTCGCCCGCCACCTAGCCGCCATGAGCCCTCGCCTCTTCGAGGTACTAGCCCCGCGCCGCGTCACCTTTTCTTTTCCTCGGTTCGGATTTTCGTAGATCATTCCGGTTTTCTAGATCGGTTTTTCGTTTCGGTTTTCTTTCCGAAACCCTAGATCGGTTTTCTCGCCGGTTTTTCTTTCCGGTTTTGTTTAGCGTTAAGCTCGATAGATTTTTCTTTTTATTTTTAATTTCCGTCAGGGACCTATCCGTAGTGTTATTTTTTAGTCCCTAATCTTCAAACGCTCATAACTTTTTACTCATAAGTCGGAATCCAACGAAACCAGCCCACTTCTTCGTTACGATCCCCTATATCCAGTAATCCAACTCAAACATGTTTTTGAAATTTTTAAAATTTGAATTCAAACAGATTTGTATTTGAACTTCGTTTGATCATAACTTGAGTTTCGTAACTCCGATTTAGTTGATTCTTTTTGCAAATCGAAGCTCTTGACCTAAACTTTCTGATAAGGCCAAATTCACATAATTTTGGTACTGTTAGAAATTGTTTTATGCTGCAAGAGTTATTTGATTTGGTTTTGACGTTTTCCGAATTGTTTTCTTCGTTCTTTCCGATCTTTTGAGTGATTGCTTATGTGGTTACTATTGCTTGATTACGATAGATTGACCGGAGTGTGACGAGTAGATCTATCAAGAGTTTTGAGTGCTAATCATCTTCATCAACTTTGCAGGCAAGTAACACTTGATCATATTTTCTCATACCTAGTTTTATGCATTAGATCTATTCCTCAAACACTTGCATGATTAGGATCTAATTAAATTGTGGGATGGGAAGTAGATGAGGTAGTACTTATTACCTGTTTTACTTATGAAACCTTGGGAGTTACTTCTCGCTTGCTTATTATGCCATGCTATGCTAGTAGACGTGGATTGGGTGAGTGATATCCATGATGATGTGAGATTGTTAATTTAATGGTTTATCTAAGGTGGCAACTTAAACACACATCCGGGTGGATTGAGGCACTGGTTTCCATCGAGGACTTGCCTGTTTTCTTCGGACCGCCACCCAGGCTCAAAGTGATCATAAGATTATTCAAACTAGTAACTTCCGTGTGCAGCCACAAGCCATTATGGGCTCTGGCATAGCTGAGTAAGTTGTGCGAACTCTTACGGGTAGACTAGCAGATGTAGGGGAAAGTAGGTGTACCGGTCTACCCACAAGTAAGGTGCTAGTGCTTCTGAAAGACTATGTCTCGGTCATCCGTCTCTCAAACACCATGTAGTGCGAGAAACCAAACGGAGGCGATCGAGTCTTGTGGGGAAAAGTCATAAACCTCTGCCGAAAGTGTATAAACTAATCATGATTAGTCAGTGTCCCCGGTTATGGACAATTTTGAGTATCTAGTACCTGGATATCCTGTTGATCTCATCACGTTACTCTAATAAATATTGTTGGGTTTTTAATGAGTACTTTTAATTGGGATTGAGAATGCTGTCAACCATTCTCAATGTTTAACAACCACCATGATAGTTAAATAAATTTATTCCTTTGAAGTAGGAAAAATTGGCTTTTCGCTAAAAGCTGTAACCATAGAGCTTTCCACCAGCCATATATGCATGTAGTATAGCCTATTCTTTCATTACTCCCTATGTGTTACATTGCCAAAGATATTCCATGTGTCGACCCATTTTCGGCTGCAACGTTTCATGTTGCGTACTTTTCGCAACGACAGTAAGTGATACGTTAGGGTTACGATTTCCTATACTCAACTTTGCCGTTGGTGTTGATGGGAATCCACAACCTTGTTGCTTCCGCTATGTTTTGGATTGAGGTAATAGTTTTTACGTTACTTTATACATGTGATTTGCCTCTGTTATAAATCCTTCGAGTCTTGTATGTGTCAAAGATACCGATCCGAGGATGACACGAAAGCACGAGACTTGATCCATTCGGTCGGGTCGCTACAAGATGGTATCGAGCACATGTTGACTGAGGACATGACCATAGAAAATGGCAAGCCCATAGGAAAGATTTTTCTCTACAACTTTCTTTTTCAAAAAGATCTTTTACCTCTCTTCTCTTCTGAGATTATTCAAATATTCCTTTTTAGTGAGACCATACCCCTTTTCCCTTTTGACCACTCGAAGATTTGACTGATGAGACCACTCCAAGGAGACAAGTTATCGGAAAACTAAGACCATTTGGAATGAAGAGGATTTTACCGTGTAAATGGAAACTACAACTGTTGAAGACTCTGAAGACTTGGAGAATTTGAAGGCTTTGAAGAATTCCCAGATTTTATGACCTAGGAAGGTTACGCTTATGGAATTGAGAGATTATGGAAGTAATCAATACCCGAGATTAAGGTGTATTGGTGTATCACCAGGATCTGGAGCATTACATCAAGGATTTTAAGATGGACCTTCGAGAAGCTGTATTTGACAAGGAAGCAGTTCGTGAACAACTCAGGACCCTGAAGCTGAAAGTAGCCAAGCTGGAGGAGCAAAACCTCGAGATACCGGAGATTCATCAGGAACTAAAGGACAGTAGGACATGGTTCATGCCAAGGTTGATGAAACTAGAAGTTTGGAATGCAACTCCGGAAATATTAAAGGACGTCCCAAGAGACTTCGTGTCAACAGATATGATCTGGCAAAAGGAACAAGCATGATCAGAAGCAGCCATCAGAGACATGAACAAGACTTGAAGAGTGTGATGACTTTGAGATCTATTGACCCTTAGAAGACCTAACCCCTGTTACATACGTGCGTTAGATGCGACGATTGTGAGCTGTCATTTGTTTGATGTTTTTCCGACAGCCACAATAAAATCTGTCTTTTCAAAACTATTGTTTGCATTGTGTGCATCCCTCTCGATCTCTCTTATCTCACCCCATAACCCATGGACCCAATAGAGGATAAATGGAGATGAGCTTGTATTTTCTGGACCAATGAGTCAATCGGAGACAGACCGATGGATTCAGAACATGGAGGATCATATGGAGAACAACCCTATAGTCAGAAAGGATATGGCCCAGCATGCTCTTCCGTTCTTTGAAAGAGGTGCTGCTATCTGGTGGAGGATGTACCAAACCATCAATGTGGCAAAGGGTAACCACTTGGAAAGAATTTAAGTGGACTTTGTTAAAGTCTCGGCTTGTGTCCCAGAAGTTGAAGCCTTGTGGAAAAGGATATGAAGAAAACTTGTGCATACAAGCTTTGTGGAGAAATAGGACACAACCATAAAGAAAATAAGGACGGATACCCTCATAAGCAGAGGATTACCAAAGGAGTTAGCCGAGGATTTTCAGGGAACTTCGGTTGGAGATTGTTCCCAAAGGTTTTGTTGCAGCAATGGAAGTTTAATCTACAATATTGGGAAGATCCAAAGGATGACAAAGAGATTGCTGAGGTAAAAGAGAGGATGAGCAAAGTAAAGGCCAAAGGTTTTCGTAAGGATGAGCACGACACCTTATGGTTTGAGGATAGTGTACATGTACCCAATAATGCAGAGATCAGGAAGTTAAAACTTCAGGAGGCTCATGACTCACCATACTCGATTTCCCTGGAAGCACCAAGATGTATTTGGATTTGAAGGAGTGTTTCTGGTGGACTGGTATGAAGAAGGATATTGCAGAGTATGTAGTCGTAGGTGATGTATGCCAGAGAAAGTAAAAAAGCAGAGCATCAAAAGCCAGCAGGAATATTGCAGCCTATGCCGATACCCGAATGGAAGTAGGATAAGCTTGGCATGGATTTCATTTCCGGACTTCCCAGAACCCGATTGGGGTATGATTCTATCTGGGTAGTAGTTGATTCGCTTGACCAAAGTGGCTCACTTTATCCCAGAGAAAACCACCTATACAAGTGCGAAGTTGGCCAAGATATATTTGAGAAAGGATCGTATGTCTGCATGGAGTTCCGAGGACCATCATAGAGGAACATAGTTTACCTCAAAGTTTTGGAATCAGCTGCACCAGACTTTGGGTACTAGGCTAGAGTTCAGTACAGCCTTTCATCCGCAGACAGATGGATAAATCAAGAGGGTCAATCAGATACCGGAGGACATGTTGAGAGCGTGTGCTCTAAATTTTGGATCTAGTAGTGATGATAATCTACCTTACACAGAGTTCTCATACAACAACAGTTACCCAGCCAGTTTGAAGATGGCCCCTTTTGAAGCTTTGTATGGGAGAAGGATCCAGACACCATTGACGTGGGATGAAGTTTGAGACTGTCAGTTGTTTAGACTAAATGTGATCAAGGATGTCATAAGAAAATGTTAAGTTGATTCGAGATAAACTGAAGGTAGCTCAGTCCTGGCAGAAGAGTTATGCAGACTCAAAAACGCAAGGAGGTAGTCTATGAAATCGAAGACAGAGCATGTCTTCATGTGCCCCCTCTGTGAGGAGTTAATCGATTGGAGTTAAGGGAAAGTTAGCCCCGAGATTTTTAGGACCATACTGAGTTTTGGAGCATATGGGAGAAGTGGCCAACAAGTTGGAGTCACCCGAAGGACTGTCAGGAGTTTATGATGTGTTTCACGTTTCCCAGTTGAAGAAGTGCCATGCGGAGATGGCCAATATTCCCCTGTAAGGACGCTTGACCCTGGAAAGGATAATGATGTTCCACAAAGTGGAGTATGGATTTCATAAGTATAAGTTTTTATCTCGGTATGTGGGATATCCCACGAGGATGAAGAGATGAAGTATTATTGGATATAAAGGAGGTATGATGTTGGAAATATGGATCAATGGAAATTCCATGATGAGTCTGAGTAATTATGTCCTAGTTGGTGCCAATAGAAGGAAGGAAGACAGTACAATTGGATGGATTTAAGTATGCCAGGAAGTTGGATGTTGGGATAAGGATCAGTTGCCCGATGATGTGTTCAAGGATTTTAAGTGATGAGATGGGCCATAACCCACAGGCCCTGTGACACGCCAAGAAGCAAGCACACTCTTGCTGAAGGAGAAACCCTGGCAGAGTTATGATTTTATCAACCGACGATCCTATAGGAGTTTACGCAAATCCTGAGAGTTGTTAAGGACCGATAGATGTTTGTTTGGCTTGCAGAATCAATGGATTTATCCGAACTTGGTTCGTCGACAAGAGAAATTCTGCAATGCTTGTGAGGATGACCGAGTGTTAGAATGCGAGATCCGCTAAACCATGTACAAGGTAATGATTTGGGTGCGGGATGGATTGATCACCATACCGACTTACTCTTATTATTCGCTTTGCTATGTGGGATGGTAAATCTGAGTGACTTACCTATAGTAGAGAGACAATGATCAAAACCTTGTTTGAACCTTAGAATGGTATAAGAATTTTTCCCCTTGTACAAGGCAGTTGTTGCCAACCGTAGGTTATACGGTGAGGTTCAACCCAGACCCGTTTTCTGCAGGACAAACCATAAATTGTTGACCACCATGAGATATCGATAGTTGTTTAGCATTGGCGCTGCACCGTCGCCTATGAAGACCCAATCTCGGAATAACCTTACCAAGAGTAAAGGACAAAAGAATTGAGGAAAAGGTTATGCCACTACCAGAAGAGCCCAGAGAAGGAATTTTCCTTACGATATGGGAAGACCGACACTGTCAACAATAAGGATGGACTATATGAGTTTTGATGGAATCGTAACAATGCTTCTAAGGGTGGTAGCACCCGAGACCCCGGAGATGATCGATGGATTTTGAAGACCCCCAAACCCTAACCTATTTCTTGCTAACCTCTCCGAATCTCGAGGACGAGATTCCTTTTAAGTGGTAGGTTTGTAACATCCCAAAATTCTAAATTTTGGAATGTTATAAACAAATAGATAGATTTGATTGATTGCTTGATTGATTGGTGAAAGTGAGTGAATTCGAAACTTTTTGAAAGTTAGATGAGAGGGAATAAAAGGACTTTCCCAAACTTTCATTTTGCTTTTATGATCTTCGGGAATTCAAATTATTTTCATCACAAAACCTTGGAGAGAAGATGACATGACTTCTTCCATTTATTTAAATGACAAGGGGTGTTGAAAATATTTGAATTTCATTTGGAAAATATTTCCAATTCAGAAACATTAAGCAACTCAATGATTTTCACGAGCGAAGATAAAATGACTTCTTCAAAACATATGAAATATGAGTTGGGAGTTTCAAAGAATTAAATTCAAAGTTCTTTTGAATTTATTTTCACTTGGAGTTATTTGAGTTCTATTCAAATTATTTTTCTCCAAAAATAAAATACATGGAAAATAGGGTAACATGATTCCCTATATCAGAAAAATGGAGAGAAATAAATTTGAATTCATTTTGATATTTTTAAAATGATTTTTGTTGGATTTTATTGGACCAGAAGCACTCTTTGCTTTATTTGAATTTGTGTGGATTTTATTTGACATTAAGATAATGTTCATCTTGTAAGAAATATTTTTTTGCAAATTTTGATATATTATATGCCTATATAAAAGTTTTAATTATTTTGTTTTTATTTTAGTTCTGTGAAATTTTGTTTTAAAAAAAAATCTGCAGCGCCTTGGGCCAAAGGCCCAAGCTGCCAACCAGCCACCGGCGTCAAGGCCAAGGCCAACGCACGACGCACCTAGGGGAGCCAGGAGCCCCAAGTTTCCTATTCTTTACAAATCCTAGTAGGATTTGATCCCGTTTTGTTATTCCGTTTTTTATTCCTAGGATTCCTAATCCTAATCTATTTCTTGTCCCCTACCCCAAGCAAAACCCCTCCCCTCCCCAATATAAATACCCAAGCACCCTCCCCCCCTCCAACACATCAAATCAACCCCTCTCCTCTCCTCTCCTCTCCTCTTCCTCCTCCGCAGCAGCAGTGCCGCCGCCGCCCTACACCGCGCCGCCGCCACCCTCCGCCGCCGCCAAGTGCCGCCCGCCACACCTAGCCAGCCGAGCCCCACGCCTTCGAGGTACTAGCCCAGCCAAGGCCACCTTTTCTTTTCCTCGGTTCGGATTTTCGTAGATCGTTCCGGTTTTCTAGATCGGTTTTTCGTTTCGGTTTTCTTTCCGAAACCCTAGATCGGTTTTCTCGCCAGTTTTTCTTTCCGGTTTTGTTTAGCGAGCGTTCGCTCGATAGATTTTTCTTTTTATTTTTAATTTCCGTCAGGGACCTATCCGTAGTGTTATTTTTAGTCCCTAATCTTCAAACGCTCATAACTTTTTACTCGTAAGTCGGAATCGAACGAAACCAACGCCCACTTCTTCGTTATGATCCCCTCTATCCAGTAATCCAACTCAAACATGTTTTTGAAAGTTTTAAAATTTGAATTCAAACAGATTTGTATTTGAACTTCGTTTGATCATAACTTGAGTTTCGTAACTCCGATTTAGTTGATTCTTTTTGCAAATCGAAGCTCTTGACCTAAACTTTCCGATAAGGCCAAATTCACATAATTTTGGTACTGTTAGAAATTGTTTTATGCTGCAAGAGTTATTTGATTTAGTTTTGACGTTTTCCGAATTGTTTTCTTTGTTCTTTCCGATCTTTTGAGTGATTGCTTATGTGTGGTTACTATTGCTTGATTACGATAGATTGACCGGAGTGTGACGAGTAGATCTATCAAGAGTTTTGAGTGCGAATCATCTTCATCAACTTTGCAGGCAAGTAACACTTGATCATATTTTCTCATACCTAGTTTTATGCATTAGATCTATTCCTCAAACACTTGCATGATTAGGATCTAATTAAATTGTGGGATGGGAAGTAGATGAGGTAGTACCTATTACCTGTTTTACTTATGAAACCTTGGGAGTTACTTCTACGTTTGCTTTTTATGACATGCTATGCTAGTAGACATGGATTGGGTGAGTGATATCCATGACAGATGTGAGATTGTTAATTTAATGGTTTATCTAAGGTGGCAACTTAAACACACATCCGGGTGGATTGAGGCACTGGTTTCCATCGAGGACTTGCCTGTTTTTCTTCTGACCGCCACCCAGGCTCAAAGGGATCATAAGATTATTCAAACTAGTAACTTCAGCAGTGCAGCCACAAGCCATTATGGGCTCTGGCATAGCTGAGTAAGTTGTGCGAACTCTTACGGGTAGACTAGCGTATGTAGGGGAAAGTAGGTGTACGGTCTACCCACAAGTAAGGTGCTAGCGCTTCTGAAAGACTATGTCTCGGTCATCCGTCTCTCAAACACCATGTAGTGCGAGAAACCAAACGGAGGCGATCGAGTCTTGTGGGGAAAAGTGTGCAAACCTCTGCAGAGTGTATAAACTAATCATGATTAGCCGTGTCCCCGGTTATGGACAATTTTGAGTATCTAGTACCTGGATATCCTGTTGATCTCATCACGTTACTCTAATAAATATTGTTGGGTTTTTAATGAGTACTTTTAATTGGGATTGAGAATGCTGTCAACCATTCTCAATGTTTAACAACCACCATGATAGTTAAATAAATTTATTCCTTTGAAGTAGGGAAAAATTGGCTTTTCGCTAAAACTGTAACCATAGAGCTTTCCACCAGCCATATATGCATGTAGTATAGCCTATTCTTTCATTACTCCCTATGTGTTACATTGCCAGCATATTCCATGTGCTGACCCGTTTTCGGGCTGCAACGTTTCATGTTGCAGACTTTTCAGACGACGAGTAAGTGATACGTTAGTGTTACGATTTCCTATACTCAACTTTGCTGTTGGTGTTGATGGGAATCCACAACCTTGTTGCTTCCGCTATGTTTTGGATTGAGGTAATAGTTTTTACGTTACTTTATACATGTGATTTACCTCTGTTATAAATCCTTCGAGTACTGTGTGTGTCAGCATACCGATCCAGGGATGACACGGAAGCACAGAGACTTGATCCATTCGGGTCGGGTCGCTACACTCGGCCCACCTCCGGTGCCCATCTTCTGGTATATAAGTGCTTTTGACCTAGAAAAAATCATAATAATACTTTTGGGGTGGAGCGCCGCCTTCTCGAGGCGGAACCTGGGCAGGAGCACTTTTGCCCTCCCAAGCGATTCTCGCCGGGGAACTTCTCCGGAGGGGGAAATCATCGTCATCATCATCACCAACAACTCTCCCATCTTGGGGATGGCAATTTCCATCAACATATTCACCAGCACCATCTCATCTCCAACCCTAGTTCATCTCTTGTATTCAATCTTGTTACCAGAATTATAGATTGGTGCTAGGGGGTGACTAGTAGTGTTGATTACATCTTGTAGTTGATTACTATATGGTTTATTTGGTGGAAGATTATATGTTCAGATCCATTATGCATATTAATACCCCTCTGATCATGAGCATGTTCGTTGTTTGTGAGTAGTTACTTTTGTTCTTGAGGTCACGGGATAAATCATGTAGCAAGTAATCATGTGAATTTGATATGTGTTCGATATTTTGATGGTATGTATGTTGTGATTCCCTTAGTGGTGTCATGTGAACGTCGACGACATGACACTTCACCATATTTGGGCCTAAGGGAATGCATTGTGGAGTAGTAAATATATGGTGGGTTGCGAGAGTGACAGAAACTTAAACCCCAGTTTAGGCACTATTCCGTAAGGGACTGAATGGATCCTAGAGTTTAATGCTATGGTTAGGATTTATCCTTAATACTTTTCTTGTAGTTGCGGATGCTTGCAGGAGGGTTAATCATAAGTAGGAGGTTTGTTCAAGTAAGAACAACACCTAAGCACCGGTCCACCCACATATCAAATTATCAAAGTAGCGAACTCAAATCAAACCAACATGATGAAAGTGACTAGATAAAATTCCCGTGTACCCTCAAGAGAGCTTTGCTTATCATAAGAGATCGTTTTGGCCTGCCCTTTGCCTCAAAATGATTGGGCTACCCACCTGCATACTTATTGTTACTATTGTTACTTGCTCGTTACAAATTATCTTGCTATCAAACTACTCGCTACTTACAGTTTCAGCACTTGCAGACATCACCTTACTGAAAACTACTTGTCATTTCCTTCTACTCCTTGTTGGGTTCGACACTCTTACTTATCGAAAAGAGCTACAATTGATCCCCTATACTTGTGGGTCATCAAACTACCAAGGGAGTCCAGGCCTGGCCCACCTGGCCGGGAGACGACGTGGTAAGTGACCCGTAGTCCAGGACACCATCATTAGCCCATGATACAATATTCAAGTTGGGGACACTCCTCGGTTCTTCCAAACTACTTTTCGTTTTCTTTGGTGATCAACAACTGGTTTAGCATCAGGCTCCATATTAATTTTGTGTTGGCATAGAGAGGGACTAATGCCCTTAAGATCATCAAGCGTATATCCAATAGCGACACGGTGCTTCTTCAGAGTTTTCAATAATTTCTTTTCTTCATGCTGTGAAACGTTAGCACTAATAATAACTGGATATATCTTCTTTTCATCAAGATAAGCATATTTCAAAGTATCAGGTAATTGCTTAAGATCAAACACTGGATCACTCTTGGGTGGTAGAGGATCTCCAAGAGTCTCTACAGGAAAATTGTGTTTCAAGACATGCATCTGTTTAAAGAATATCTCATCTATTTCCCTTCTTTCATTCATAAACATATCATTTTCATGGTCTAGCAAATATTGTTCTAAAGGGTCAGTAGGAGGCACGGCAATAGAAGAAAGACCAATAATTTCATATTTACTAGGCAATTTTTTATCATGGGATTGTCTACAACATTTGGAGAAATTAAACTCATGGGACATATCCCCAAAACTTACAATAACCGTTTCCTTTTCACAATATATTTTGGCATTAACAGTGTTCAAGAAAGGTCTACCAAATATAACGGGACAAAAATCATCTTGTGGGGAATCAAGAACAGGAAAATTAGTAGGGTATTTTATTTTCCCACACAAGACTTCAACATCTCTAACAATCCCAATCGGTGATATAGTATCTCTATTGGCAAGCTTAATATAACATCAATGTCTTCTATCTCAACAGGTGCAGTATCATTCATAATTTCTTGATATAAAGTAAAAGGAATTGCACTCACACTAGCACCCACATCACATAGGCCATGATAAAAATAATCTCCTATTTTAACAGAAAAAACATGCATGCCAACAATAGGTCTATGTTTATCTTTAGTATTAGGTCTAGCAATTCTAGCAGCATCATCACAGAAATAAATAACATGCCCATCAATATTATCGACCAAGAGATCTTGAACCATAGAAATACTAGGTTCAACATTAATTTGTTCAGGGGGTGTAGGTGTTCTAGTATAACTCTTACGAACCACAGCTGAAGCTTTAGCATGATCCTTTATCCTAATAGGAAAAGGTGGTTTCTCAATATAAGCAGTAGGAACAATAGGATCAACATTATAAGTAACAGTTTCTTCTTCAACTTTAATAGGTTCTACTACTTTTACTTTGATGGGAGGATGATATTTAAACCACTTCTCCTTAGGGAGATCAACGTGAGTAGCAAATGATTCACAGAAGGAATCTACTATCTCAGAGTCAAGTCCATATTTAGTGCTAAATTCACGAAAAGCATCAGTATCCGTGAAAGATTTAACACAATCAAATTTAAGGTTTGTACCTGACTAATTACCTTCGTCAAGTTCCAATCTTCAGAGTTGCGTTTAATTCTTTCCAATAAATCCCATTTGAATTCAATAGTCTTCTGTCGGATTTCGGGTTCCGGCAGGCCCTTGAGGTTCGAACACTGGGGTGCGCACGGAGATCTTTCCCCTACCAGCTCATGCGTTAATGGTTTGCAAGGGACCTAAACTAGGAACGATGAGCAGCACAAGAGACACAAGATTTATACTGGTTCGGGCCACCGTTGTGGTGTAATACCCTACTCCAGTGTGTGGTGTGGTGGATTGCCTCTGGGGCTAATGAAGAACAGTACAAAGGAAGAACAGCCTCGCGAGGGCTGTTCTTGAGCTGGTGCGATGGACTGCTTGGGTGAGTCCAGTCGCCTCTCTCTCTCTCTCTCTCTGGTGGGTTCTATCTCTCTTGTCTCGTAGGGTTCTATTCGGTTGGTTCTCTCTTTCTCTCTGTGGTGGCTAGTCTTATTTATAGAGGGAGGCCCTGGGCCTCTTCCCAAATAATGAGCGGGAAGGGCTCCAACAATTGGCCATTTTGAAGGGGAGCATCTAGTACACTTATCCTGACTAAAGTTGGTCTTCGGCTGCCAAAGGCTCGACGGTGACGCCGTCTCCGGCTCCACGATGACCTCCTTCCCGCCGCTCTGCTGGTCTTGGTCTTGTTGCACGAAGTGGTAACCTTTGCGGATGCCTTGGCTCGTGCTTGCCTCCTTTGCACCAAAGGGGAAATGAGGACATCAAGCAGTCGGGCGCCACCGGGCGCCCGCTTGACCTCGATCGTCATGGCTTGCGCCACGGGCACCCTCGTGAGGTACCCCGCCTTGATCTCTCAGCCTCCTCGTGAGCCTGCCTGACGAGGCTGCTCCCGAGGAAGGTTCCTGCCGTCCGCCTCATGAGGCTTGGCCTCGCGAGGGTCTTGAGCTTGAGCCGATGAAGCCGGGCCGCTGGGCCCCCACTTGAGCCACGCCCGCAGGCTGCAGTGCAAGTCTGGGACCCCTGCTCCTGCAACGCCGACAAGAGCCCTCGGGCCCAATGCACGCCGGACTTGGCTTAGCAGAGAAGCGAAGGGCAAGTGCGAGCGCCGCAGTTCTAACAACCCTGCGGCCTTGGGCGCCAATGAGCGATTGATTGGTCGTGGGCGTCTCTGCTTCCCCATGATGCCTCGGCAACCATCCTTCTGACAAAAAGGAGGCCCGGGCCAGACTTGGTGCTCGTTCTTGCTCGCCTTGCTCCAGATCCCCTTTCAAGCCCTTCTCCTCCTTGCTTCCGAAATCCTCCAGATCTATCTCAATCCTTCCCATCCTGCAAGCCATGGCGCCTCGCAAGACCCCGTCTGAGGCCTGGTACCTCCCGGATCTGGATCCTCCGACTGTGTCGGAGAAGAATCTCGTCCTTGTGCGCCGGAGGACGGTGGCGCAGGGCAACGAGGGAGCGACTGTGCTCATGGAAGGCTCCGATCAGCTTGAAGGCGAGGGGAGCACCTTCTACCCGTTCTTTGAGAGCGCCATCATCGCCGGTCTGGTCCCTCCTTTTTCCGAGTTCTTCCTTGCTGTTCTCCGCCAATACAACTTGCAAGCCCTGCATCTCCACCCCAACTCTGTTCTTCTCCTGGTGATTTTCGCCTATTATTGTGAGGCTCATGTTGGGATAAAGCCCTCGGTGGCTTTGCTGCGCCATTACTTTTACCTCCGGGTCTCTCGTGGCCCTATTACTGCATGCGCGAGCTTTGTCGCATACTCCAGCTCCAACTCCATCTCCAAGCCCGGGAAGAGGATCGAAGGCTTCAGGAGCAAGTGGGTCCTGGTGGATGTCGGGCGCATCCACCCCCGACCGGCGCTGCCGTCGGGGCAGCCCAAAACCGTTGATGCGTGGTCTCGCGCGGAGCTCGTTGACCCTCATGCGAAGATGGTGCTGAAGAGGATAGACGCGGACCTGAGGCCAGGCAGCTTGGGGGCGGCGAAGCTGACCGGGGCCACGCTCCTGAGGGAGTTCCTGCAACACCGAGTGGCTCCGCCCGGGAGCATTCGCTCCCGTTGTGGAGGCTTGGGAGGCAGGTGACGCCTTCGCCGAGCTCCGAGGCCCTCTCTGACGAAGATCTGGTCGCGGCTCTCCATTCCTTGGTCGGGGGAGACGTGGCGAAGCCGGAGGGCGCTCCCGTCCCCCTGTTCCTTCGCGATGACTGGGAGCAAGTGGTGAGTGTCATGCCCACCTTCAATGGTGAGGGGTTGGTGCCCGCCGGGGCTCCCGAGGATCTGACGATGTTGGTGACGGTGAACGTTTCCTCCAGCAACTACAGCGGGACTGAGGAGGAAGAAGTGGAGGTGGAGGAAAAAGAGTCTGACTTCGAGGCGACTGGCGAGGAGTCGGGGGATTCCTTCCCTCGGCGCAGGTCCCACGCCCTTCGCTCCATGCCGGACGACGACGAGGCCGGTGCTAGGCGAGGAGGGGAGGATTCTCCCCAGTTCCGAGGAAGGGTAGGTCGGGCTGGTTCCCCTGTGGTCCGCCTGCCCGGGCGGTTCGAGGCCAGCCTGCCTTCCCGACGCGCCATCGCTTCGGGCATCCCAAGGCTGACCCTAGCTGCAGGCTTCGGGCTTCAAGTTCGGCCGAGGCTGCTTGAGTCCGTGGACGGCGACCAGTAAGTGTTCGTCCATGTTTTGCTTTGCTTCGCCACCGAGGCTTGACGTCAGATTCTCTTGACCAGGTCGGCACTGCAGCAAAGGCGAAGGGGGCTTCGCGCCCTGCTTGAGGCGGGTTCGCCCGCCAGGCTACGGCTCCGTCTCAAGGGGAAAGGAGGCAGCGGCTCGTGCCTCCCCGCCCGATCATCCTCGCGAGCCCAAAGAGGGCACTCTGGCGGTGAGTCAGCCCCCGTGGCCCCGCTGACTCTTGAGGTGCCTGCGCTTGACGTTGTCGCTGAGGTGTCCAAGGCCCAGGGGGCTCCTCCTTCCCAAGCCGTGATCACGCTGCCGTCTTCTACACCTGCTCCACCGGCTCCAGTCCCTTCTGATCCCTCGGCCATCCTGGACCAGGCTGCTAGCGAACTGAGCTGGCTGCAAGAGGATCTCCGGAATGCTAATCCCCGTCTGGTGGCCGGGCGCCTGGAGCTAGCTTCTGGCTGGGCCCGCTCTGCTGCCTCCGTTCGAGCGGCGCTGAGCCAAGCCGCGTCGGCCTCCGATGGGGAGAAACAAGCCGCCTGCCAGGCTAGGGCCGCTCGTGATGCTGCCCAGGGCGACGCCGCGGATGCCCGGGACCGCGGCAAGGCGCTGGAGGTCGAGCTGCAAGGCCTGCACGACGAGCTCACCAAGGAGGTCTGCGGCCGCCAGGAGAAGGAGAAGAAGATGGAGGCTTGGGAGGACGCCGTCAGGGACCGGGACGCCGAGCTTGATGAATGCCGTGGCCGGTTGGAGACGCTGGAACAGTTGCTGAAAGTGGAGAGGATCGAGCTAGACAGGAAGGCAAAGATCCTGGCTAAGGATCGGGTGGCCTTCGCCAGGTTGGAGGAGAAGGCTTGCTCCGTGTTCAAGACGCTCTACGAGGGTGGCCTGGAGAAGCCGTTGGCTGGTGCAGAGGACGGCCCCGCCGAGCTGCTTCCTTTATTGGTCCGTCCACTTGAAGATGTCGCGGACGGCCTTGGCCCCACAGCCGAGGCCGAGGCGCATGCCCTGTCTTCTGCAGGCCGACGCTGGCCCTCAGCCACGCCTACCTTCGCGAATTTTGCCGACCTTGATGGCCTGGCTGGAGCTCGTGGAGCGGGCGACCTTGCTGCCGCCGCCGAGGCCGTGAAAGGCCGAGCCGAGGCCCTGCTGGGAAGTTCACGCCTTCAAAGACCTTGCTCAAGGCGTGGTGCCGCCAGCTCCGCGGCCTCGGGAGGTGGGGGCGCCACAGGAGAGTGATCCCTTTGCAGCTTCCGCTCTGCTTTAATTACTGCAACATGCACCATGCCTCGTGGAGGCATTTAAACTTGTGTTTATGCTAGAAACGACTTATGGCTTGTAACATTTGCTTTGAATTCGCATTCTTCCCTCCTACTTGCGTGTGTTCTATGTCGGCGGGGACCGACCCCGCGCATACCTCAGCCGCCATTAGCCTCGACCGGAAACCAGGACGGGACCAAGGAGTGAGGGGCTACGTGGCAAGTTAGGCTCCTGAGTCGCGATGCTCAAGAGTCCCCCATGACGCGCGAACAGCAAGAAGGGACGGGAGGCATAGGAGTGGATTGGTCGTTCTACGTCGGCAGGGCCCGCCTCACAGATACCTCACCGCCGTTAGCCCAACCGAGACCAGGACGGGACTAAGGAGTGAGGGGCTACGTGACCAGTTAGGCTCCTGAGTCGCGATGCTCAGGAGTCCCCCTTGACGTTCAAACGAATTTTCATACCTTGGCTCTGCTCGGGGAGGCGCGCGACGACCAGGTCCGAGGGACCTGGCTGGGTGGCGTACGTTCGGGCGTGGCCCGGGCGTGGCCCCCATGTCTAGCCCCCTCGCGCGGCACTCCTGAGGGGAGGCGTTGCGATGGCGCCAGACACTGAGCTCTGGGTTCCCTGAGGTTGATACGGTTGTGAGCCGCCCTCAGTTGTTTATCACCAGTGCGGAGCATAGCGCTTCCGTATGTGTACGGGCATAGCCGCTCCTCGGCAATGTCGTCAGCCAGCGCGGAGCATGGTGCTCCCACTGGTACGTGGGAGGGGGCTCCCCTCCGGGAGGAGCCCCGCCCTGACACGTGGCCGACACAGTAGGGCTAGGAGAGGTGTATCTGGGCACCCGTGAGCCAGCGTGGGACTCACGAGGCCCTACCTCGACGCGGGTTGCGCCTGGCTCTGGGCCTTTATCAATGGTGTGTTCCTGCAGGGTTAGACTGCAAATGCTCTACGTCCTCAGGTCCCGGCCCTCGAGCAAGCTCAACCGCCGCTGGTATGACAGGTCGCGATGCCGTGGGTCAAGGCCAGGGGGTGAGGGCTGGAGAGCCAGTAAGAGCCCATGAGTCGCGATGCTCAGGCTCCCCCCTTTTAACGTGCAAGCGCTTTGCATTAGGGCGGAGAGGCCCGCGACAGGTAGTAGGCAACAATTGCGTGAATCAGGTTAAGCGCGGAGGAGCAAATCCATCTAGATAGGTGCGGAGAAAGCACACGCCACTGGGTCTGGCCCGAGTAGCTTGTGGATAATGCAGCCCGAGGGGCGCCCCCAACAAGGTAAGTAAAGAACATAAGCAAAACGGATACATGCCGGAGCGACGGACCCACCCGGCCTGGGAATGATGCAGCCCGAGGGGCGCTCCCAGCTGAAAGCGGAACATGGAAAGGTGTCACCTGATATGGTCGGAGATGGCGGGATGTTGAGGTAGTGGATGACGCGTGATGAGGAAGCCGGCCCTCACGAGCCCTCCGGACCTGGAGCCTCGGGAGGCTCCGGGGGCACGGGGGATTCCTTGAGAGCCATCTCCATCTCTGTCAGGACCGCGTGCTGCTTCACCTCCTGAGCTTCCAGAGCGCACCTCATCAGGCGCTGATGGGCGGCGACCGCGTTCGGCAGGCCGAAAGGCATGCGAACATAGTTGTGAGGTGGACCCTCGCAACGCCCCACGCGTGAGGGCCAGAGGCGCTCCTGAGACGCGGCCTGGTTGAGCCATGGTATGTCGATGCAGATTCGCAGCCCAGCATCCTCGCCTGGATGTGGGGCCACGACGGGCAAGCGGCGACAACCGCGCATGACTCTTGACTCCTGTAGCTCCTGGATGCTCCTCATGATGAACTCCTGAGGGTTTGGCCCTCCTTGCCTCATGCCTTCCTGAGGGAAACGTGCCTTGAAGCACACCTCCAAGTGGTGCCCGAGCGCCTCCCTCGTGACACCGGCTAGGTCGGTGGCTCACCATGAAAGAGCCCCCGAGCCCCGCCTGAGGAGGGCGCCGGGCGTGCCTTCCTATGCGACATAAGGTGGCGCCCCTTGAACAGGCGCGGGTCTTGTTGCCGCGCCTCCGGAGGTGCCTACCCCATGAGGGCTTGGACCAGGCGAAGCCTTCTTCTTCTTAGGGATTGCCTCGGAAAGTCTCCCGCTCCTGTGATCTGGGTCTTTGATTGCTGTGGCTTGGAAGGCGCGCTCAAGAGAGCACACTGCATCCCTTTCCTCACAAGGCACTGTGATGACTCCTCCGCTTCCTGGCATCTTGAGGACATTGTAGCCATGGTGAGTCACTGCCATGAACTTAGCCAAAGTTGGGTACCCGAGGATGGCATTGTATGGCAGGCGGATGTGGGCGACGTCGAAGTCGATGAGCTTGGTGCGGTAGTTGTTGCGCTGTCCGAAGATGAAGGGAAGGCGAACTTGCCCTATCGGGATGGTGGAGCCATCGGTGACTCCTGAGAAAGGCATGGTCGGCTGAAGTTGATCGTATGGCACTTGGAGATTGTTGAATGTCTCGACAGATAGGACATTGAGTCCTGCTCCGCCGTCGATGAGGGTCCTGGTGACTTGCACGTTGCTGATGACTGGTGAGCAAAGCATGGGGAGGACTCCGCCGCTACACGCACTTGAACTGATCCGCTGAGCTGAACGTGATAGCGCACGACGACCACCTGAGAGGGCGTGTGGCCTCAGGCTTGGGGAGGACTGCATTCACCTCGCGAGCAAACTTCTTGAACATGCGCAGAGAGGCTGGGGCCTGAGCGCCACCCAGGATGCAAGTGATCGCGCGCGGCTCCTGGAAGCCCCCAGCCCCCTCGTCCTGATGATGGTCTTCGTACCTCCTTGGCGGCTGCGGCAGAGGTGGGAACCCTGTGTTGCCTTGAGGGCGGTCCTCACGAGGCTGGTCCCTCCAACCTCCCTCGCGAGGCTGGTCCTGCCAGCGGTCCTCGCGAGGTCTGTCACGCCACCCTTGGCGAGGGCCACGGTCTTCCCAGCGTCCTGCGCCTCTTCCTCGTTGCTACCTCTTGAGCACTGTGTTTGATTTCCCCGAAGAGGAGAGGATGATGCAGCAATGTAGCGTAAGTATTTCCCTCAGTTTTTGAGAACCAAGGTATCAATCCAGTAGGAGGCCACGCACAAGTCCCTCGTATCTGCACAAAACAATAGCTCCTCGCAACCAACGCTATTAGGGGTTGTCAATCCCTTCACGGTCACTTACGAGAGTGAGATCTGATAGAGATGATAAATAATATTTTTGGTATTTTTGGTATCGAGATGCAAAGTAAAAAGTAAAAGGCAAAGTAAAAACAAAGCAAGTATTAAAGTGATGGAGATTGATATGATGAGAATAGACCCGGGGCCATAGGTTTCACTAGTGGCTTCTCTCAAGAGCATAAGTATTCTACTTGGGTGAACAAATTACTCTTGAGCAATTGATAGAATTGAGCATAGTTATGAGAATATCTAGGTATGATCATGTATATAGGCATCACGTCCGAGACAAGTAGACCGACTCTGCCTCGCATCTACTACTATTCTCCACTCGTCGACCGCTATCCAAAGATGCATCTAGAGTATTAAGTTAAAAAGAGTAACGCCTTAAGCAAGATGACATGATGTAGAGGAATAAATTCATGCAATATGATAAATACCCCATCTTGTTATCCTCGATGGCAACAATACAATACGTGCCTTGCAACCCTTTCACACCGGGTAAGGACACCACAACATTGAACCCAAAGCCTAGCACTTCTCCCATTGCAAGAACTACCAATCTAGTTGGCCAAACCAAACGGATAATTCGAAGAGACTTGCAAAGATAACCAATCATACATAAAAGAATTCAGAGAAGATTCAAATATTGTTCATAGATAAACTGGATCATAAACCCACAATTCATCGGTCTCAACAAACACACCGCAAAAAGAAGATTGCATTGAATAGATCTCCACGAGAGAGGGGGAGAACATTGTATTGAGATCCAAAAAGAGAGAAGAAGCCATCTAGCTACTAGCTATGGACCAAGGTCCAAGTAAACTACTCACACTTCATCGGAGGGGCTATGGTGATGATGTAGAAGCCCTCCATGGTGGATGCCCTCCCATGAGCTCCTAATGTGCCCCAAGATGGGATCTCGTGGGTACAGAAGGTTGCGGCAGTGGAATTAGGTTTTTGGCTCCTTTTCTGATCGTTTGGGGGTACCTAGGTATATATAGGAGGAAGGACTACGTCGGTGGAGCAACAGGGGGCCCATGAGGCAGAGGGCGCGCCCTGGGGGGGCGCCCCCCACCCTCGTGACCGCCTCTTCCGTTCCTTGGAGTAGGGTCCAAGTCTCCTGGATCACGTTCGGTGAGAAAATCACGTTCCCGAAGGTTTCATTCCGTTTGGACTCCGTTTGATATTCCGTTTCTTCGAAACACTGAAATAGGCAAAAAACAGCAATTCGGGTTGGGCCTCCTGTTAATAGGTTAGTCCCAAAAATAATATAAAAGTGGAAAATAAAGCCCAATATAGTCCATAACAAGTAGATAGAGTAGCATGGAGCAATCAAAAATTATAGATACGTTGGAGACGATCGCATCCCCAAGCTTAATTCCTGCTCGTCCTCGAGTAGGTAAATGATAAAAAGAGAATTTTTGATGCGGAGTGATACTTTGGCATAATTTCAATGTAAATCTTCTTAACTGTGGTATGAATATTCGGATCCGTAAGATTCAACGCAAAAGTTCATATTGACATAAAAAATAATAATACTTCAAGCATACTAACTAAGCAATTATGTCTTCTCAAAATAACATGGCCAAAGAAAGTTATCCCTACAAAATCATATAGTCTGGCTATGCTCCATCTTCCCCACACAAAATATTTAAATCATGCACAACCCCGATGACAAGCCAAGCAATTGTTTCATGCTTTAACATTTTCAAAACTTTTTCAATCTTCACGCAATACATGAGCATGAGCCATGGATATAGCACTATATGTGGAATAGAATGGTGGTTGTGGAGAAGACAAAAAGGAGAAGATAGTCTCACATCAACTAGGCGTATCAACGGGCTATGGAGATGCCCATCAATAGATATCAATGTGAGTGAGTAGGGATTGCCATGCAACGGATGCACTAGAGCTATAAGTATATGAAAGCTCAACAAAAGAAACTAAGTGGGTGTGCATCCAACTCGCTTGCTCACGAAGACCTAGGGCATTTGAGGAAGCCCATCATTGGAATATACAAGCCAAGTTCTATAATGAAAAATCCCCACTAGTATATGAAAGTGACAAAATGAGAGACTCTCTATCATGAAGATCTTGGTGCTACTTTGAAGCACAAGTGTGGTAAAAGGATAGTAGCATTGTCCCTTCTCTCTTTTTCTCTCATATTTTTTTTATTTCGGCCTTTTCTCTCTTTTTTTTATGGCCTCTTTTTTTCATTTTTCATTTTTTTATTTTCCGTCCGGAGTCTCATCCCGACTTGTGGGGGAATCATGGTCTCCATCATCCTTTCCTCACTTGGGACAATGCTCTAAAGAATAATGATCATCACACTTTTATTTTTCTTACAACTCAACAATTACAACTCGATACTTAGAACAAAGTATGACTCTATATGAATGCCTCCAGCGGTGTACCGGGATATGCAATGAAACAAGAGTGACATGTATGAAAGAATTATGAACGGTGGCTTTGCCACAAATACGATGTCAACTACATGATCATGCTAGCAATATGACAATGATGGGGCGTGTCATAATAAACGGAACGGTGGAAAGTTGCATGGCAATATAACTCGAAATGGCTATGGAAATGCCATGATAGGTAGGTATGGTGGCTGTTTTGAGGAAGATATATGGTGCGTGTATGATACCGGCGAAAAGTGCACGGTATTAGAGAGGCTAGCAATGGTGGAAGGATGGGAAAAGTGCGTATAATCAATGGACTCAAGATTAGTCATAAAGAACTCATATACTTATTGCAAAAATCTAGAAGTTATCAAATCAAAGTATTACGCCGCATGCTCCTAGGGGGATAGATTGGTAGGAAAAGACCATCGCCGTCCCCGACCGCCACTCATAAGGAAGACAATCAATAAATAAATCATGCTCGAAGTTCATCACGTAACGGTTCACCATAATGCATGCTACGGAATCACAAACTTCAACACAAGTATTCTTTAAATTCACAACTACTCAACTAGCATGACTCTAATATCACCATCTTCATATCTCAAAACAATTATCAAGCATCAAACTTTTCTTAGTATTCAACGCACTCAAAAGAAAGTTTCACATATCTTGAATACCAAGTATATTAATATTAAGCAAATTACCATGCTATTAACGACTCTCAAAATAATCTAAGTGAAGCATGAGAGATTAATAGTTTCTTAAAACAAATCCACCGCCGTTCTCTAAAAGATCTAAGTGAAGCACTAGAGCAAAAATTATCACGCTCAAAAGATATAAGTGAAGCACTGTGAGCAAAAATTATCAAGCTCAAAAGATATAAGTGAAGCACATAGAGTATTCTATCAAATTCCAATTCATGTATGGCTCTCTAAAAAGGTGTGTACAGCAAGGATTATTGTGGTAAACTAACAAGTAAAGATGCAAATAATACAAGACGCTCCAAGCAAAACACATATCATGTGGTGAATAAAAATATAGCTCCAAGTAAATCACCGATGGAAGTAGACGAAAGAGGAGATGTCTTCCGGGGCATCCCCAAGCTTTGACTTTTTGGTGTCCTTGGATTATATTGGGGGTGCCATGGGCATCCCTAAGCTTAGGATCTTGCCACTCCTTGTTCCATAATCCATCAAAATAATTTACCCAAAACTTGAAAACTTCACAACACAAAACTCAATAGAAATCTCGTGAGTCTGCTAGAGAAAGAAAACAAAATACTACTTTAAGGTACTGTAATTAACTCATTCTTTATTTATATTGGTGTTAAACCTACTGTATTCCAACTTCTCTATGGATTATAAACTATTTTACTAGCCATAGATTCATCAAAATAAGCAAACAACACACGAAAAACAGAATCTGTCAAAAACAGAACAGTCTGTAGTAATCTGTAACTAACGCAAACTTCTGGAACTCCAAAAAATCTACCAAAATTAGAAGACCTAGACAATTTGTTTATTGATCCGCAGCAATTGGAATCAGTATTTTATCACATTCTGGTGGTTTTTAATAATTCGGCCACTGAGCGCAAAGTTTCTGGAAATTACAGCAAGATCAAATAACTATCATCCAAGAAGATCCAATAGGTCTAGCTTGGCACAAACACTAATTAAAACATAATACCACATATAAACAGAGTATAGATGGATTATTTATTCCTAAACATAGGCAAAAACAAAAAACTAAAAATAAAATTGGGTTGCCTCCCAACAAGCGCTATCGTTTAACGCCCCTAGCTAGGCATAAAAGCAAGGATAGGTCTAGGTATTGCCATCTTTAGTAGGCAATCCATAGGTGGCTATCATGATAGATTCATATGGTAATTTTATTTTTGTTTCTAGGAAAGTGTTCCATGCCCTTCTTTAAGGGATATTGGAATCTAATATTCCCTTCCTTAATATCAATAATTGCACCAATCGTTCTAAGGAAAGGTCTATCAAGAATAATAGGACATGAAGGATTGCAATCTATATCAAGAACGATAAAATCTACGGGCACATAATTCCTATTTGCAACAATAATAACATCATTAATTCTTCCCATAGGCTTTTTAATAGTGGAATCCGCAAGATGCAAGTTTAGAGAGCAATCATCAAAGTCATGGAAATCTAGCAAATCACACAAAGTTTTGGGGATAGTAGAGACACTAGCACCCAAATCACACAAGGCATGAAACTCATAATTTTTAATTTTAATTTTAATAGTAGGTTCCCACTCATCATAGAGCTTTCTAGGATAGAGACTTTCAACTCAAGTTTTTCTTCATAAGATTGCATCAAGGCATCAACAATGTGTTCGGTAAAGGCCTTATTTTGACTATAAGCATGAGGAGAATTTAGCACGGATTGCAACAAGGAAATACAATCAATTAAAGAGAAATTTTCATAATTAAATTCCTTGAGATCCAATATAGTGGGTTTAGCAACATCTAGGTTTTTATTTCTTTCAATCCCACATTTATCAATTTCATCATCAAGATCTAAAAACTCTGAATTCTCAGAACGCCTTCTAGGTAAGGGAAGATCATATTCAGTTTCATCAAGATTCATATTGCAAAATGGGGAACACATCAATAACTTTTAGATCTTCATCTTGATTTTCATAGGAATTGGAAGAACACGCTTTAATAAAGGCATCTTTGGAAGCACACATCCTAGCGGTTCTTTCTTTGCACTCATCAATGGAAATTCTCATAGCTTTGAGAGACTCATTGATATCATGCTTAGGAGGAATAGATCTAAGCTTTAAAGAATCAATTTCAAGAGAAATTCTATCAATGTTCCTAGCCAAATCATCAACTTTAAGCAATTTCTCTTCAAGCAAAGCATTAAAATTCTTTTGTGAACTCATAAATTCTTTAACACTAGTCTCAAATTCAGAGGGAATCTTATTAAAATTTCCAGAAGGATTGTTGTAGGAATTTCCATAATTATTAGAAGGATTACTAGGATAAGGCCTAGGATTAAAATTCCCTCTATACGAGTTGTTACCAAAATTATTCCTACCAACAAAATTCACATCCATAGATTCATTACTATTCTCAATCAAAGTAGACAAAGGCATATCATTAGGATCAGAAGAAACACTCTTAGTAGCAAATAATTTCATAAGTTCATCCATCTTTCCACTCAAAACATTAATTTCTTCTATCGCATGCACTTTTTTATTAGTAGATCTTTCAGTGTGCCATTGAGAATAATTAACCATAATATTATCTAGAAGTTTAGTAGCATCTCCTAAAGTGATTTCCATATAAGTGCCTCCCGCGGCCGAATCTAAAAGCTTTCTAGAAGCAAAATTCAATTCGGCATAAAAGTTTTGTATAATCATCCACAAGTTCAAACCATGAGTAGGACAATTACGTATCATTAATTTCATTCTCTCCCAAGCTTGTGCAACATGTTCATGATCAAGTTGCTTAAAATTCATAATATCGTTCCTAAGAGAGATAATCTTAGCGGGAGGAAAATACTTAGAGATAAAAGCATCTTTGCACTTGTTCCAAGAATCAATACTATTTTTAGGCAGAGATGAAAACCACACTTTAGCATGATCTCTAAGCCAAAAAGGAAATAGCTTCAACTTAACGACATCATTATCGACATCTTTTTTCTTTTGCATATCACATAAATCAACGAAGCTATTCAGATGAGTAGCGGCACCTTCACTAGGAAGGCCGGCGAATTGATCTTTCATAACAAGATTCAACAAAGCAGTATTTATTTCACAAGATTCAGTATTGGCAAGAGGAGCAATTGGAGTGCTAAGGAAATCATTATTATCGGTATTGGTGAAGTCACACAATTTGGTAGCATCTTGAGCCATCGCGACAAACGAGCAATCCAACACACGAGCAAACAAGTGGACGAGGAAAAGGCAAACGGGAAAAAGAGGAGGAGATTGGGAAAGAGAGGGCGAATAAAACGGCAAGGGTGAAGTGGGGGAGAGGAAAACGAGAGGCAAATGGCAAATAATGTAATGCGCGAGATAGGGATTGTGATGGGTACTTGGTATGGTGCTTGACTTGGTCTTGCGTGAGCCTCCCCGGCAACGGCGCCAGAAATTCTTCTTGCTACCTCTTGAACACTGCGTTGGATTTCCCCGAAGAGGAGAGGATGATGCAGCAAAGTAGCGTAAGTATTTCCCTCAGTTTTTGAGAACCAAGGTACCAATCCAGTAGGAGGCCACGCACAAGTCCCTCGTACCTGCACAAAACAATAGCTCCGCGCAACCAACACGATTAGGGGTTGTCAATCCCTTCACGGTCACTTACGAGAGTGAGATCTGATAGAGATGATAAATAATATTTTTGGTATTTTTGGTATAGAGATGCAAAGTAATAAGTAAAAGGCAAAGTAAAAACAAAGCAAGTATTGAAGTGATGGAGATTGATATGATGAGAATAGACCCAGGGGCCATAGGTTTCACTAGTGGCTTCTCTCAAGAGCATAAGTATTCTACGGTGGGTGAACAAATTACTGTTGAGCAATTGACATAATTTAGAATTGTTATGAGAATATCTAGGTATGATCATGTATATAGGCATCACGTCCGAGACAAGTAGACTGACTCCTGCCTGCATCTACTACTATTACTCCACTCATCGACTGCTATCCAGCATGCATCTAGAGTATTAAGTTAAAAACAGAGTAACGCCTTAAGCAAGATGACATGACGTAGAGGAATAAATTCATACAATATGATAAATACCCCATCTTGTTATCCTCGATGGCAACCCTTTCTGTCACTGGGTAAGGACACCGCGAGATTGAACCCAAAGCTAAGCACTTCTCCCATTGCAAGAACTACCAATCTAGTTGGCCAAACCAAACGGATAATTCGAAGAGACTTGCAAAGATAACCAATCATACATAAAAGAATTCAGAGAAGATTCAAATATTGTTCATAGATAAACTGGATCATTAACCCACAATTCATCGATCTCAACAAACACACAGCAAAAAGAAGATTGCATTGAATAGATCTCCACGAGAGAGAGGGAGAACATTGTATTGAGATCCAAAAAGAGAGAAGAAGCCATCTAGCTACTAGCTATGGACCCGAAGGTCTGAAGTAAACTACTCACACTTCATCGGAGGGGCTATGGTGATGATGTAGAAGCCCTCCGTGGTGGATGCTCCCTCCAGCGGAGCTCCGGAACAGGCCCCAAGATGGGATCTCGTAAATACAGAAAGTTGCGACAGTGGAATTAGGTTTTTGGCTCCTTTTCTGATTGTTTGGGGGTACGTAGGTATACATAGGAGGAAGGAGTATGTCGGTGGAGCAACAGGGGGCCCACGAGGCAGGGGGCGCGCCCCCCACCCTCGTGACCACCTCTTTCGTTCCTTGGAGTAGGGTCCAAGTCTCCTGGATCACGTTTGGTGAGAAAATCACGTTCCCGAAGGTTTCATTCCGTTTGGACTCCATTTGATATTCCGTTTCTTCGAAACATTGAAATAGGCAAAAAAAACAGCAATTATGGGCTGGGCCTCCGGTTAATAAGTTAGTCCCAAAAATAATATAAAAGTGGAAAATAAGGCCCAATATAGTCCAAAACAGTAGATAAAGTAGCATGGAGCAATCAAAAATTATAGATACGTTGGAGACGTATCACTCCTCCTCGGTCGTAGCCCCGATCATTGCGCTCGGGATGTCGGCCGATACGCCCTTCTCGCACGGCCCTGAGCTCCTCGCATTCGTTGGTGTTGTGGGTGTGGAGGTCGTGGTATATGCAGTACCGGCTGCCTTTGGATGACTCGGGCTGATCCCTGCCTTGTTTGGTGTCTGGTTCTGCCGCGAGCACGCCAGCCCCCTTGCGCTTCACGTCCTTCACCTTGGGCTTCTTCTCTTCTGGATCGGCAGCCGGAAGCTCGAGGAGGGAGAGGCGCCCTTCCTCAACCCTGGCGCATTTAGTCGCCAAGTTGAACAGCCCCAGGGATGTGCACAGGTCTTCATGCATTGCTAGCTCCTCCTTCATCTTGACGTCACGCACGCCATCGGAGAAGGCTGAGATGATGGCTTCCTCAGTCGCCTTGGGAATTTTGAGGCGGGCGTTGTTGAAGTGCTGGATGTACTTCTGCAGGGTCTCTCCTGGATGTTGCTTGATGCGGCGCATGTCGCTCACGGCCGGAGGCCGGTCGCGAGTGCCTTGGAAATTGGCAATGAAGCAAAGCATCTCGTCCCGTGGAGGAGATCGTGGCGGGAGCCGTGTTCAGAGCCGTGTTCGGCTCCGCCCTGAGCGCCATGGGGAACCAATTCGCCATGACCTTTTTCGTCCCCGTTGGTGGCTTGATGCCCAGCTCGTAGAGCTCAAGGAACTCCGCTGGGTCGGCAAAGGTTGCCGAAGCGAGGAGGCAGGTCTCGCTTGAACTTGCCGGGCCATGCGACGCTACATAGCTCGGGCGGTGAAGGCGCTGCAGCCTGCAGCGGGCCACCGGGCTCTATGCCGATGCGGAGCTTGCTCTTGTGGATTCTCGCACCGCTGCTCGGAGCAGCTGGGTCTTGACGCGGTGGCGCTGGAGCGCGGTCGCGGCGCTCTGGTCCTGGGAGCACGCGAGCACCTTCTTGGGGACAAGGGATCTCCTGGCAGCTCCTTTCTTGCTGCGCGGGCGCCGGCCACAGAGGGTCTCGGCCCGGGGCCACGCGCCTTGGAGCCAGGGCGCCTTCTTGGGGAGGAGGTGGCGGGGGCACCTCCGGTTCCCTGCCTCCCGCGCGGGGTGCGGGGCGAGGCAACGAGAGGGACGACACGGGGGAGCCCCCTGCGGCACGGACAAGCTCGGCGACGCGGTTGAGCCACTCCTCGTAGACGTCGTCGATAGGGCGGTAGCGCAGGAGCTCATTCGCCGCGATGAGCGCGGCTCGAGCCTCCATGGGAGCGCGGTGCGCGCGGGATGAAGAACCAGCAGGGGCGAGCAAAGGAGTAGCGGTGCGGCCTTCTCGCCTCACCGATGGATGCAGGGATGAGGTCTGCTGCTCGTTCCCCGGGCCGGTGGCGGCGTTAGCGGCAGCGACGGGAACGACGGGGTGTCCGCCGACGGGTGCCGCTTTGGGCAACTCGAAGCGCGCGAGCAGCCCGGCCGGGCGCTGGCTCCGCGAAGGCCGCCATGGACACAACGGAAGATCACACGCGACCAGCGGAAGAAAGATTCCGGCGCACCCCTACCTGGCGCGCCAAATGTAGGATTTCGGGTTCCGGCAGACCCTTGAGGTTCGAACACTGGGGTGCGTGTAGAGATCTTTCCCCTACCAGCTCACGCGTTAATGGTTTGCAAGGGATCTAAACTAGGAACGATGAACAGCACAAGAGACACAAGAATTATACTGGTTCGGGCCACCGTTGTGGTGTAATACCCTACTCCAGTGTGTGGTGTGGTGGATTGCCTCTAGGGCTGATGAAGAACAGTACAAAGGAAGAACAGCCTCGCGAGGGGCTGTTCTTGAGCTGGTGCGATGGACTGCTTGGGTGAGTCCAGTCGGCTCTCTCTCTCTCTCTCTCTCGCTCTCTCTCTCTCTGTGGTGGGTTCTATCTCTCTTGTCTTGTAGGGTTCTATTCAGTTGGTTCACTCTTTCTCTCTGTGGTGGCTAGTCCTATTTATAGAGGGAGGCCCTGGGCCTCTTCCCAAATAATGAGCGGGAAGGGCGCCAACAATTGGCCATTTTGAAGGGAAACATCTAGTACACTTATCCTTACTAAAGTTGGTCTTCGGCTACCAAAGGCTCTGATGGTGACGCCGTCCTGGGCTCCACGATGACCTCCTTCCTGCCGCTCTGCTGGTCTTGGTCTTGTTGCACGGAAGCGGTAACCTTTGCCTGATGCCTTGGCATGTGCTTGCCTCCTTTGCACCAAAGGGGAAATGAGGACACTGCACAGGCTGGCGCCCGCCTAACGCCCGCTTCACCTCGATCGTCATGGCTTGCATCACGGGGCACCCTCGTGAGGTACCCTGCCTTGATCTCTCCGCCTCCTCGTGAGCCTGCCTGACGAGGCTGCTCTTGAGGAAGGTTCCTGTCGTCCGCCCCGCGAGGCTTGGCCCCTCGCGAGGGTCTTGAGATTGAGCTGATGAAGCTGGGCCGCTCTGGGCCCCCACTTGAGCCACGCCGCAGGCCGCAGGCAGGCAAGTCTGGGGATCCCCGTTCCCAGAATGCCGACGTCTTCTTCATAAAAAAATGAGTACAAGAAGTGTCGAGCATGGATTGATCATTACAAGAAAGCAGAGCATAAAAATTCTGAATAATAATTTTTCTTGAGAGCTCATGATTGGGGCATGAATTTAACATTGACTTAAGCATCCCCCAAGCTTGAGTGATACTTTCTCCTTAACAAGGCCAAAAATTATGTATATAATTCCGATCACGTTGAACCAGATGCATAGGATAAAACTTTCGATGAAATTACAATTTCAATCGGTTGTAGTTCCAAGATCCAATATCATCACATAGCCTATGCCATGTCAATGCCTTTGCCTTCAAAGATAAAGCAAAGACCTTCTTCTTGACATCATCCCCGGGCAAACCTGCAAGCTTAAATAATCCACAAAACTTCATCCACATATATTAGATGCATATCAGGATGTAATGTTCCATCTTCTGCATAAGGATTAGCCAGCGGTTTCTCTATCATACCCGAAGGAATTTCATAATAAATATTTTTAGTAGGTTCAGTAGGTTGAGGAGCAACTTCTTGCTCTACTGGTCGAGGTGAAGGTACCCTGAACAAGCCCCTCGAAGGATTATTTCCATAGTGACAAGTGACGGTAAATTTCAGCACGTAATATAAATGTTTCCTTACCAAATTCCACTCACCAAAGGCGCCTCACTCCACGGCAACGACGCTAGAAAAGAGTCTTGATGACCCAAAAGTATAGGGGAGCTATGGTAGTCCTTTCGATAAGTAAGAGTGTCGAACCCAACGAGGAGCAGAAGGAAATGACAAGCGGTTCTCAGCAAGGTATTCTCTGCAAGCAGTGAAATTATCGGTAACAGATATTGGTGTGATCAGATAAGTCGTAACGGGTAACAAGTAACAAAAGTAACAGAGGTGCAACAAGGTGGACCAATCCTTTTATAGAAAAGGACAAGCCTGAACGAACTCTTATATAAAGCAAACCGCTCCCGAGGACACATGGGAATTGTTGTCAAGTTAGTTTTCATAATGCTCATATGATTCACGTTCGTTACTTTGATAGTTTGATATGTGGGTGGACCGGTGCTTGGGTGCTGCCCTTATTTGGACAAGTCTCCCACTTATGATTAACCCCTCTCGCAAGCATCCGCAACTACGAAAGAAGAATTAAGATAAATCTAACCATAGCTTGAAACATGTGGATCCAAATCAGCCCCTTACGAAGCAACGCATAAACTAAGGTTTAAGCTTCTGTCACTCTAGCAACCCATCATCTACTTATTATTTCCCAATGCCTTTCCCTAGGCCCAAATCATGGCGAAGTGTCATTTAGTAGAGGTTCGCATAACACCACTAGAGGAAAGACAACATATATCTCATCAAAATATCGAACAAATACCAAATTCACCCTTTCCGGTCTCAGATTTGCTCCTTTCTGGTCCAGAATTCCAGCTGTCGGCATTCTCCCTCTTTGTGTGAACCTTGTAAAATGAGAGAGAAAAGGCATGAGTAATGTACCATAATGTGTAATAGCAGCCCATAATGCAATACATATCAATATAAAAGCATGATGCAAAATGGGCGTTCAGGCCTAAGGGAATGCATTGTGGAGTAGTTATGAGATGATGGGTTTCTAGTGACAGAAGCTTAAACCCTACCTTATGCGCTATTCCGTAAGGGGCTGATTTGGATCCATATGTTTAATGCTATGATTAGATTTTATCTTAATACTTCTTTCGTAGTTGCGGATGCTTGCGAGGGGATTAATCATAAGTTGGAGGCTTGTTCCAGTAAGAACAACACCCAAGCACCAGTCCACCCACATATCAAATTATCAAAGTAGCGAACGCGAATCAAACCAACATGATGAAAGTGACTAGATGAAATTCTCGTGTGCCCTCAAGAACGCTTTGCTTATTATAAGAGACTGCTCCAGCCTGTCCTTTGCTACAAAAAGGATTGGGCTACCTTGCTGCACTTTATTTACCGTTACCGTTACTTGCTCGTTACAAATTATCTTACTATCAAACTACCTGTAACCGACAATTTCAGTGCTTGTAGAAATTAACTTGCTGAAAACCGCTTATCATTTCCTTCTGCTCCTTGTTGGGTTCGACACTCTTACTTATCGAAAGGACTACAAGGACCCACAAGTATAGGGTGTCAATCATACTCATTTCGATAAGTAAGAGTGTCGAACCCAACGAGGAGCCGAAGGAAATGACAAGCGGTTTTCAGTAAGGTGTTTTCTGCAATCACTGGAATTATCGGTAACGAGTAGTTCGGTTGCAAGGTAATTGTAACGAGTAACAAGTGAAAAGTGTAACAAAAATGCAGCAAGGTGGCCCAATCATTTTTATAGCAAAGGGCAAGACTGGACGAACTCTTATATAAAGCAAAGGGTTCCTGAGGACACATGGGAATTTTTGTCAAGTTAGTTTTCATCGTGCTAATATGATTCATGTTCGCTACTTTGATAATTTGGTATGTGGGTGGACCGGTGCTTGGGTGCTGTCCTTACTTGGAAAAGCCTCCCACTTATGATTAACCCCTCTCGCAATCATCTGCAACTACGAAAGAAGAATTAAGATAAATCTAAGCATGGCATTTAACATGTGATCCAAAACAACCCCCTTACGAAGCAACGCATAAACTAGGGTTTAAGCTTTTGTCACTCTAGCAACCCATCATCTACTTGATGCTTCCCAATTCCTTCCCCTAGGCCCAAATCATGGTGAAGTGGCATGTAGTCGACGTTCACATAACACCACTAGAGGAAAGACAACATACATCTCATCAAAATATCGAACGAATACCAAATTCACATGATTACTTATAACAAGACTTCTGTCATATCCTCGGGAACAAACGTAACTACTCGCAAAGCATGTTCATGTTCAAGATCAGAGGGTTATTGAATATCATTAAGGATCTGAACATATGATCTTCCACGAAATAAACCAATTAGCATCAACTACAAGGAGCAATCAACACTACTAGCAACCCACAGGCACCAATATGAGGTTTTGAGACAAAGATTGAATACAAGAGATGGACTAGGGTTTGAGAGGAGACGGTGCTGGTGAATATGTTGATGAAGATTGACCCTCTCACGATGAGAGGATCGTTGGTGATGACGATGGCTTTGACTTCCCCCTCCCAGAGGGAAGTTTCTCCGGCAGAATCGCTCCGCCGGTGCCCTAGATTGCTTCTGCCCAGATTCCGCCTTGAGACGGCGACGCTTCGTCTCGAAAGCTTCCTTATGATTTTTCTATGTCAAAACCTTTCATATAGCAGAAGATGGATACTGTGGGCTGGCCAAGGGGCCCACAAGCTCGGAGGCGCGCCCTGGGGGCTAGGGCACGTCCCCAGGCTTGTGACCACCTGATGGGTCCCCTTCTGTTCTTTCTTCGCCCAATATTTTTTTATTCCAAAACAATTCTCCGTAAAGTTTCAGGACATTTGGAGTTGTGCAGAATAGGAATATCAGATTTTCTCCTTTCCAGTCCAGAATTCCAGCTGTCGGCATTCTCCCTCTTCATGTAAATCTTGTAAAATAAGAAATAAAATGCATAAGAATTGTACCATAAAGTGAAATAACAGTCCATAATGCAATAAACATCAACATAAAAACATGATGCAAAATGGACGTATCACACACATAAACGCTCAGAAACCCGGCGGTCCGAAGCTCGTCTCCTCTGGTGGGGGATGTGAACGCTGCATGGCGCTGCTCCAGCTCATCGCATGTTGGGGATATTACCCAGGACCAAGACCCGACCCAAATCTTGACCCGACAAAGTGCCCAGAAGCACCATGGGTCATCTTATTTACCGGGTCATGGTCATGGTCATGCGACAGCGAACTAAAAGCTCGTAGCAAGACCCGTCCAAAGACTGGCTCGTGGAGAGGCCTTCTCGGGCGGCTTGTGGAGATGACCCAAATGGATAATTCCCAAACTTGGGAGGCAAGACAAATAGGAGTTAGAGTAGGATACGGTTGACAGTTCAACCCAGAATCATCTGTAAACCTAGGGGACTCGACCTATTATATAAAGGGGAGCCCCTAAGATGAAAAGACTAAGTTGCAAATTGTCGAAAGCTAGGTTAGTGAATCTTCATCCTTGTAACCAAGATCATCGTCAATATCAATCAAGAAGGAAGTAGGTCTTTACCTCCACCATGAGGGGCCAAACCTGGGTAAACTTGTGTCCTTCGTTCCCGATTAACCATGTTCAAGCAACCACCTAGTTGGCATGGACTCCAGACCTAGTCCTTTCTCAAGGACATCTGTCGTGATAAAACCACGACACCGCCTGAGTTCAAATTTGGCTATTTAAGCCGGCCGGCATCCCCCAACCCTAGCCACATCCACCTCCACCCTCTCCGCACCGCAGCCCGATCCCATCCACCTCTCTCCTGCTCTGCCGTTCGCCATGGTTCGGCAAAAGGTAACCACATATGCTATGCTCACACCGGAGCACTGGCTCCAGATTGGGCAGGAGATCCGGGCGTGGCGCGCCGCTTGCATCGCTGCCAGCCTGCCTCCGGATTCGCCGGAGTTGGAGTTGGAGTTGGAGTCGGAGGAGCAGGCGGATGAGGAGGAGGAAGAGGAGCAGCAGCCGGCTCCGATGGAGATGACGGATCCGAAGGAGGATGAGGTGGAGTAGCTGGAGGAGGATCTGGTACCGACTCCGGGCTTCAACATGGAGAATGCGGAGGCGGAGTTCGCGATTGCTCAAGCGTCCGTGATGGCGGAGCAGCAGGTCTTCCTGGAGTCCATCAAGGATGAGGCCTATGTGGAGGCCAACCGACAGTTCATCCGGCAAGAACTAGCGGTGACTGAAGCGCTCTTCGACGTGGTGGAAGCGTAGGCCGACGCGGAGCAGTTGGAGGAGCCACAAGAGCTGGAGCTACGGTTGCCGTCCATGTACCCGAAGCTAGGCACCGAGGTAGTGGACATCTCCGACGAGGATTATGATAGTTGATCTATGTTTTACGTGGATTTTATCCTCTGCATGCTTTTGTTTGCTTGGATCTAAGAGCATCTCCAGCCGTTGGCCACCAGGAGGCATAAAAATCGCCGCCTGGGGGCGAGCCGGTGATACAATCGGCGTTGGGGGCGGTTGGGCATCCAGCCGTCGCTCCCAGGCGCCGATATTGCCCTAGTTTTCGGCCCACTTTCGGCGAATAAAGGCCTCATATGGGCGAGAATCATCCCATATTCGGCGCAGTTCGTCGTGGCTCGGCATTCAATTATGAACATAAATATTTTTTTATCACATAGTTCATCACAGAAAATCAAATAGCTCAACAAATAGTACAATACAAATTATATAGTTCAACAAATAAAAATTCATCACACGTCGAGCTAGGCGTCGCCCTTGATCCTCCATAGGTGCTCCACCAGATCCTGCTGCAGTTGATGATGCACCTGTGGGTCTCGGATCTCCTGACGCATACTGAGGTAGGCACTCCAGGTTGCCGGTAGTTTGTGATCAACTTCGGCTAGAGGACCCTGCTCAGTAGTATGGTTCAAAGGTCAAACACCGGCTCTTCCTGCCGCTCTCGATGATCATGTTGTGCAAGATGACACAAGAAGTCATGATCTCCCACATTTGATCTTTCGACCAGGTCCGAAAGGTACCGGACAACAACAAATCGAGATTGGAGCACACCAAATGCCTGCTCGACATCCTTCCTGCAAGCCTCCTGCACCTTGGCAAAGTGGGACTTCTTGCCTCCTGGCACAACGTTTGAGATAGTCTTCACAAATGTAGACCATCTCGGGTAGATGCCATCAGCTTGGTAGTACCCCTTGTTGTAGTGCCGCCCATTGACCTCGAAGTTCACCAGAGGAGAATGACCTTCAACAAGCTTGGCAAAGACAGAGGAGCACTGCAGCATGTTGATGTCATTGTGAGTTCCTCGCGTACCAAAGAAGGAGTGCAAATCCAGAGGTCCTGTGTGGCCACCGCCTCGAGTACCACACTGCCACTACCTTTGGCGCCTTTGTACATCCCTTGCCAAGAAAATGGGCAGTTCTTCCATTTTCAATGCATGAAGTCGATGCTTCCAAGCATCCCAGGAAATCCTCTTGCTGCATTCTGTGCTAGGATCCGAGCAGTGTCTTCCGCATTGGGTGTTCGCAAATATTGCGGTCCAAACACTGCCACCACTGCCCAACAGAACTTGTAGAAACACTCAATGGTGGTGGACTCAGCCATGCGCCCATAGTCGTCGAGTGAATCACCGGGAGCTCTGTATGCAAGCATCCTCATCGTTGTCATGCACTTCTGGATCGAGGTGAATCCAAGTTTGCTGGTGCAATCCATCTTGCACTTGAAATAGCTATCAAACTCCCGGATGGAATTCACAATCCTGAGGAAGAGCTTTCGGCTCATCCAATAATGGTGCCGAAATGTTTTGTCTCGGTGCAGTGGAGCATCGGCGAAGTAGTCGGAGTAAAGCATGCAGTAGCCTTCGAGACGATGTCGGTTCTTTGCTTTCATCCGCCCCGGCTGTCGGTGGCAAAACCGGCGGATCTCAGGTAGGGGGTCCCGAACTGTGCGTCTAAGGTCGATGGTAACAGGAGATGGGGGGACACGATGTTTACGCAGGTTCGGGCCCTCTTGATGGAGGTAATACCCTACTTCCTGCTTGATTGATCTTGATGAATATGAGGATTACAAGAGTTGATCTACCATGAAATCGTAATGGCTAAACCCTAGATGTCCAGCCTATATGATTATGATTGCCCCTACGGATTAAACCCTCCGGTTTATATAGACACCGGAGGGGACTAGGGTTGTACAAAGTCGGTTACAGAGAAAGGAATCTACATATCCAAATGCCAAGCTTGCCATCCACGCAGAGGAGAGTCCTATCCGGACACGGGAGAGCGTCTTCTGTGTTGTATCTTCATGGCCCATCAGTCCGGCCCACGTCACATAGGTCGGACGCCCGAGGACCCCTTAATCTAGGACTCCCTCAGTAGCCCCCGAACTAGGCTTCAATGACGAGATGTCCGGCGCGCAGATTGTCTTCGGCATTGCAAGGCGGGTTCCCCCTCTTATTACTTCAAAGCACCTGTCTTAGAGAGCTGTATTCGGCTTGTGATTTAATGCCATGCCCCTCAGCTTCTATGCCTCCATTGCTTCTGCTTCCACGTGTCGAGCGAATATGAGAAGTCAGGGTATTTTTGTGCATAACACCCCGGCCCTGTAAGAAAGGCATCTATAAAAGAGATTGGATCTCAGATCCATTCCACATCAAGCGGAAAATCCTTAGAGCCTGCCAGGAGAAACCATTCCAACATGGCTAGCATTCCCAGTTATTCCTCCCGCCCCCACGGCTCCGAAAAAGGCGACTGGGAGAGATGCTCTATATCCCACAATCAGCTGGTTAAGCTTCAAACGCAGGGATTTCTTCCCCCCGCGGATCTAGTCCCTGTTCAGGCAGGATTGACCTCCTTCTCTGGCGAAGCCCTGGCGGAAAATTTCCCCAATCCGACCAGGGGGAGCGGGTGTGCTTCGTTTCCTACTTGATAACAGGTGTTGGATTTCCAATCCACCCTTTCCTTTGAGGACTCTTAGAGTATTATGGCCTCCAACTGCACAACCTCACGCCGGCCTCAATCCTGCACATCGCGGGTTTTGTTGCTCTTTGCGAGCTATTCTTGGGCTGTGAGGCCCACTTTGATTTATGGAGAAAGCTATTTTGCCTCGTCCCTCGCACCCAAGAGGGATCGGTATTCGAGGTGGGTGGCGCTGAGGTATGGCACATAGCCGGGACCGGATACCTATCCGGCACACCGAAGAAGGCATCCGAAGAGTGGCCCTTAGAGTGGTTCTATATTGAGGACGTCGCTCTCCCCTATGCAATCTGCATGGGTCTTCCCGAATTTCCAGTGCTCCATTGAAGAAACGCCACAGCTGGCGTCCTCGGAGCCTCGAGGAGGAAGATAGCGCGGAAGTCCGTCAATTAATGGGCAAGATAAAGACACTCGCCCAGTCCGGGTTATCAATAATCGAGGTAATGGCGACTTCCATAGTGCGGGGTGTCCAGACGCTCCAATTCAGAGGGCTACCTATGTAGCACTACAATGGGGAAGACGACGCCTCACGCTGCAGACAGAAGGGCCCGGACACCCCCGCCGCTTTGGCAAAAATATTGGCCGAACTGTGCAAAGGGGAGAAAGAGGAGTTCACTCGTCTTAAATGCCGAGATGGATTTTCCATGTACAATCCACCTAGCTGGGTGAGTTTTAATCCCACCACCTTACTCAATCCTTTCCCTGAGTCGCGTTTAATTGTAATTAACCCATCCATTTGTAACAGGAATGGTGGAAGGTTACCGCGGGGATCCACAGCCCCGCCCCACAGCCAGAGGATCATAACCAGGACCTTGACCCTGGATTCGAAGAGGATCCGAACGTATTTGTAGAACTCGAGGATGGAGTATTCTACCAGGCAAGCTATGACGGCACAGAAGTTGCCATCATTGCCGACTATGCCAGCCTCCTTCCTACCTCACACGTAAGTAATCGGGAGACATTTCCTTCGAAAGGGCTTCCTCATTGTGCCTCAGCCATCGCGTTGTTTCATGCTCCAAAGGGGAGGCGCTCGACGCGCCAGGCTGCACCAGAGGCGTCTCCTAAGAGAGCGGTGCCCGCGCCGGGCAAATCTTCGAAGAGGAAGGAAAATGACAACACGGCAGAGCCTTCATCAAAGAGGTATGAATTTTGTTTTGAATATGCCCCCTGGCAGTCACATCAAACTGTGACATTGTCCGTTGTGTCTTATCAGGAAGAGCGTTCGCCAGACTATGTCCGGGATTCTGCCGGTCGCGCCTCCACCAGTCGGGTTCCGGACCCCGCCTTACGGACGGGGATTGATACAGGGGTGACGCCGGACTGTCCTCCTACAGAGGATTCGGATGATGTATCCATCACAAACTCTGAAGTGGAGAGCGCCATGAATCATCGGCGCCGGAGGGCCGCTCTTTGCGACCCTGGCTTTACATAAGAGGCATTTAATCCCTTCAGCTAGGCTGATACATACATCCGAGCTGCTCGGGATGGGCTTACCAGAGCCACATACCAGCATTTGAAAGATATGCGGGTAAGTACGCATTGTACAGATCTGGTAATCATATACCATTAGCCCCCGAGACTTGAAGCAGTTGAGACAACTGATTTAAGGATCATTGTATAACCAGGCGCTCACGGAGAAGAACAACCTGTTGTCTCAAGAGCTGGAACAGTGTCGGACCCAGCTAGCTGCTGCTACCGCCTAACTGGAGAAATCCAAGGAGGCACCGCCTGGTAATGTTCCCCTCCATCGAGAAAAAATACAATCATATACCAGCAATATTAATACTGTTGTATTTCCCATGGCAGGATCGTTAGATCAACTGAAGCAGGCACTGAAAGTCGCGCAGGTGGGTGAACAAGGGGCCAAAAGGCAACTGGCCGCGGGCAAACGTGTGCTAACACGAGTCAGGGATGATAAAAACAAGCTGCAGGATTCCAACACCCTGCTGGGCGAAGAACTAAAAGATGTGCGAGCCTAGCTGGCTGACTCCATGAAGGAAAATAAGAGGCTAAGAGGCGGCATATTAAGTATGTTTTCAAACTTGCCTCCTTATAATTCGGCGAGGAAAGGAACTCACAGATTTATGTCAGCAGGTATGCTGACTGGCCGTCCCAAAGAGGAAATGTCCGGATCTCAAGGCGACCTGCTACAAGAGCTGTCGGTGTTCTGGGAACGGGGGTCCCCAGACTTGCCTGCCTGCGGCCTGCAGCGTGGCTCAAGTGGGGGGCCAGCGCAGCCCAGCTTCATCAGCTCAAGCTCAAGACCCTCGCGAGGGGCCAAGCCTCGCGGGGCGGACGACAGGGACCTTCCTCAGGAGCAGCCTCGCCAGGCAGGCTCGCGAGGAGGCAGAGAGATCAAGGCAGGGTACCTCGCGAGGGTGCCCTATGACGCAAGCCATGACGATTGAGACCAGGCGGGCGCTAGGCGGGCGCCAGCCCGCGCAGTGTCCTCCTTTCCCCTTTGGTGCAAAGGGGGCAAGCACATGCCAAGGCATCAGGCAAAGGTTGCCGCTTTGGTGCAACAAGACCAAGACCAGCAGAACGGCAGGATGGAGGTCATCGTGGAGCCCAGGACGGCATCACCGTCAGAGCCTTTGGCAGCCAAAGACCAACTTTAGTCAGGATAAGTGTACTAGATGTTCCCCTTCAAAATGGCCAATTATTGGCGCCCTTCCCGCTCATTATTTGGGAAGAGGCCCAGGGCCTCTCTCTATAAATAGGACTAGCCACCGCAGAGTGAGAGAGGAGAGATCGGTCCATCGAGATCACGCAGAGAGAGAGAGAGAGAGGCGATCGAACTCACCCAAGCAGTTCATCGCACCAGCTCAAGAGCTGCCCCTCGCGAGGCTGTTCTCCCCTTGTATTGTTCATCTTCAGGCCCTGAGGCAATCCACCACACCACACACTGGAGTAGGGTATTACACCACATCGGTGGCCCGAACCAGTATAAACCTCGTGTCTCTGTGTTGTTCATCGTCCATAGTTTAGATCCCTCGCAATCCATACACGCATGAACCGGTAGGGGAAAGATCTCCGCGCGCACCCCAGTGTTCGAACCTTAAGGGTCTGCCGGAACCTGAAATCCAACATTTGGCGCGCCAGGTAGGGGTGCACCGGAATCTCTTTCCCGCTGGTCGTGTGTGATCTTCCGTCGTGTCCATGACTGACGCTCGCCGAGCTCGAGCCGAGCGCCGGGCTGCTCGCGCCGCTCGAGTCACCCAGACGGCTCCCGTCGGCGGCCACCCCCGTCGTTCCCCGTCGCATGCCGCCAATGCCGCCACCGGCCCAGCGAGGAACGAGCAGCAAGCCTCGTCCCAGCATCCGTCGGCGAGGCGAGAAGGCCGAACCGCTACTCCTTCGCTCGACCCAGCTGGTTCTTCGTCCCGCGCGCTCCGCGCTCCCATGGAGGCTCGAGCCGCGCTCATCGCGGCAAACGAGCTCCTGCGCTACCGCCCCGTCGACGACATCTACGAGGAGTGGCTCGACCGCGTCGCCGAGCTCGTCCGTGCCGCAGGGGGCTCCCCCGCGTCATCCCTCTCGCTGCCTCGCCCCGCACCGCGCGCAGGAAGCAGGGAGCCGGAGGTGCCCCCGCCACCTCCTTCCCAAGAAGGCACCCTGGCTCCAAGGCGCGTGGCCCCGGGCCGAGACCCTCCGCGTCCGGCGCCCGCGCACCAAGAAAGGAGCTGCCAGGAGATCCCTCGTCCCCAAGAAGGTGCTCGCGTGCTCCCAGCGCCGGAGCACCGTGACCACGCTCCAGCGCCACCACGTCAAGACCCCGCACTGCTCCAGGCAGCGGTGCGTGGGAACCCACGAGAGCAAGCTCCGCATCAGCAGAGAGCCCCGGTGGCCACTTCAGGCTGCCGCGCCTTCACCGCCAAGCTACGCAACATCGCATGGCCCAGCAAGTTCAAGACAGACCTGCCTCCTCGCTACGACGGCACCGCCGATCCTGCGGAGTTCCTCCAGCTCTACGAGCTGGCCATCGAACCCGCCAGCGGAGACGAAAAGGTCATGGAAAATTGGTTCCCCATGGCGCTGAAGGACGGAGCCCGAACCTGGCTCCTGAACCTGGCTCCCGGCACGATCTCCTCTTGGGACGAGATGCGCACCCGCTTCATCGCCAACTTCCAAGGCACTCGTGACCGGCCTTCGGCCATGAGCGACATGCGCCGCATCAAGCAGCAGCCAGGAGAGACCATGCAGAAGTACATCCAGCGCTTCAACAACGCCCACCTCAAGATTCCCAAGGTGACTAAGGAGGCCATCATCTCAGCCTTCTCCGATGGTGTGCGCAACGTCAAGATGAAGGAGGAGCTGGCGATGCTTGAAGACCTGTGCACCTCACTAGAGTTGTTCAACTTGGCGACCAAATGCGCCAGGGCTGAGGAAGGGCGCCTCTCCCTCCTCGAGCTTTCGGCTGCTGATCCAGAAGAGAAGAAGCCCAAGGCCAAGGACGTGAAGTGCAAGGGGGCTGCCGTGCTCGCGGCAGAACCAGACACCAAGCGAGGCAGGGATCAGCCCGAGTCTTCCAAGGGCAGCCGGTACTGCATGTACCATGATCTTCACACCCACAACACCAGCGAATGCCAAGAGCTCAGGGCCGTGCGAGAAGGGCGAATCGGCCGACGCCCCGACCGCAGTGATCGAGGCTACGACCGAGGAGGAGGAAGAAGCGCAGGACGCTGGGAAGACCGTGGCCCTCGCCAAGGATGGCGTGACAGACCTCGCGAGGATCGCTGGCAGGACCAGCCTCGCGAGGGAGGTTGGAGAGACCAACCTCGCGAGGATCGCCCTCAAGGCAACGCAGGGCTCCCACCTCTGCCACAGCCGCCAAGGAGGTACGAAGACAATCATCAGGACGAGGGGGCTGGGGGCAGGAGCCGCGCGCGATCGCTTGCATCCTGGGTGGCGCTCAGGCCCCAGCCTCTCAGCGCCTCTTCAAGCAGTTTGCTCGCGAGGTAAATGCAGTCCTCCCCAAGCCAGAGGCCACTCGCCCTCTCAGATGGTCGTCGTGCGCTATCACATTCAGTTCAGCGGATCAGCTCAAGTGCGCAGCAACGGCAGGAGTCCTCCCCATGCTTTGCTCACCAGTCATCAGTAACGTGCAAGTCACCAGGACCCTCATTGACGGCGGAGCAGGGCTCAACGTCATATCTGTCGAGACATTCAACGATCTCCAAGTGCCATACGATCAGCTTCAGCCGACCAAGCCTTTCTCAGGAGTCACTGATGGCTCCACCATCCCGATAGGGCAAGTTCGTCTCCCTGTCACCTTCGGACAGCGCAACAACTACCGCACCGAGCTCATCGACTTCGACGTCGCCCACATCCGCCTGCCATACAATGCCATCCTCGGGTACCCAGCTTTGGCCAAGTTCATGGCAGTGACTCACCATGGCTACAATGTCCTCAAGATGCCGAGAAGCGGGAGTCATCACGCCTTGTGAGGAAAGGGATGCAGTGTGCTCTCTTGAGCGTGCCTTCTAAGCCGCATCAATCGAAGACCCAGATCACAGGAGCGGGAGACTTCCCGGGGCGATCCCCAAGAAGAAGGCCTCACTTGGCCCAAGCCCTTGCGGGGTAGGCACCTGCGGAGGCATGGCAACAGGACCTGCGCCCGTTCAAGGGGCGCCACCCTCTGATGCATAGGAAGGCGTGCCTGGCGCCCTCCTCAGGCAGGGCTCGGGGGCTCTTTCATGGCGAGCCACCGACCTAGCCGGGGTCACGAGGGAGGCACTCGGGCACCACTTGGAGGCGTGCTTCAAGGCACGTTTCCCTTAGGAAGGTATGAGGCAAGGAGGGCCAAACCCTCAGGAATTCATCGCGAGGAGCACCCAGGAGCTACAGGATTCAAGAGTCATGCGAGGTTGTCGCCGCTTGCCCGACGTGGCCCCGCATCCAGGCGAGGATGCTGGGCTGCGAATCTGCATCGACATACCAGGGCTCAGCCAGGCCGCGTCTCAGGAGCGCCTCTGGCCCTCACGCATGGGACGTTGCGAGGGTCCGCCTCACAGCTACGTTCGCATGCCTTTCGGCCTGCCGAACGCGGTCGCCGCCCACCAGCGCCTGCTGAGGCGCGCTCTGGAGGCTCAGGAGGTCAAGCAACGCGCGGTCCTGGCAGAGATGGAGATGGCTCTCGAGGAACCCCCCGTGCCCCCGGAGCCTCCCGAGGCTCCAGGTCCGGAGGGCTCGTGAGGGCCGGCGTCCTCATCGCGCGCCGTCCGCTACCTCAGCATCCCTTCACCCCCGACCATATCAGTTGACACCTTTCCAAGTTTTGTTTTCAGCTGGGAGCGCCCCTCGGGCTGCATCATCCCCAGGCCGCGTGGGTCCGTCCCTGCGGCATGTATCCGTTTTGCTTATCTTCTTTACTTACCTTGTTGGGGGCGCCCCTAGGGCTGCATTATCCCCAAGCTGCTCGGGCCAGGCCCGGTGGCGTATGCTTCCTCCGCACCTATCTAGATTTGCTCCTTCGTGCTTAACCTGATTCACGCAATTATTGTCTCTTACTTGTCGCGGGCCTCTTCGCCCTAATGCAAAGCGCTTGCACGTTAAAAGGGGGTACCTGAGCATCGTGACTCATGGGCTCTTACTGGCTCTCCAGCCCTCACCCCCTGGCCTTGACCCACGACATCGCGACCTGTCATATCAGCAGCGGCTGAGCTCGCTCAAGGGCCGAGACCTGAGGACGTAGAGCATTTGCGTTCTAACCCTGCAGGAACACACCAATGATAAAGGCCCAGAGCCAGGCGCAACCCGCCTCAAGGTAGGGCCTCGTGAGTCCCGCGCTGGCTCACGGGTGCCCAGATACACCTCTCCTAGCCCTACCGTGCTGGCCACGTGTCAGGGCGGGGCTGTACATGCCCCGGGGGCTCCTCCCGGAGGGGAGCCCCCTCCCAGAACTAGTGGAAGCACCATGCTCCGCGCTGGCTGATGACACTACCGAGGAGCGGCTATGCCCGTACACATACGGAAGTGCTATGCTCCGCGCTGGTGATAAACAACGAGGCGGCTCTGGCCGTATCAACCTCAGGGAGCCCCGAGCTCAGTGTCTGGCGCCATCGCAACGCCTCCCTCGGGAGTGCCGCGCGAGTAGGCTGGACACGGGGGCTGCGCCCGAGACAAGCCCGAACGTACGCCACCCAGCTAGGTCCCTCGGACCTGGTCGTCGCGCGCCACCCCGAGCGGAGCCAAGGTATGAAATTCGTTTGAACGTCAAGGGGGACTCCTGAGCATCGCGACTCAGGAGCCTAACTGGTCACATAGCCCCTCACTCCTTAGTCATGTCCGTGGTCTCCGGTCGGGGCTAATGGCGGTTGAGGTATGCGCGGGGCCGGGCCCTGCCGACGTAGAACGACCAATCCACTCCTATGCCTCCTGTCCCTACTTGCTATTCGCGCGTCAAGGGGGACTCGTGAGCATCACGGCTCAGGAGCCTAACTTGCCACGTAGCCCCTCACTCCTTAGTCCCGTCCTTGGTCTCCGGTCGGGGCTAACGGCGGCTGAGGTATGCGCGGGGTCGGGCCCTGCCGACGTAGAACACACGCAAGTAGGAGGGAAGAATGCGAATTCAAAGCAAATATTACAAGCCATAAGTAGTTTCACAACACCAAACACAAGTTTAAACGCCTCCACGAGGCATGGTGCATGTTGCAGGAGTTGCGAAGGGATCACTCTCCTGTGGCGCCCCCACCTCCCGAGGCCGCGGAGCTGGCGGCACCACGCCCAGGCAAGGTGCTGAAGGCGCGAAACTTCCCCAGCAGGGCCTCGGCTCGGCCTTTCACGACCTCAGCAGCAGCAGCGGCAAGGTCGCCGCTCACAGGCTCCAGCAGGCCGTCAAGGTCGATAGTGGGGTCGCGAAGGTAGACATGGCTGAGGATACGCGTCAGCGCTGCAGAAGACAGGACGCGCGCCTCGGCCTCGGCGGTGGGGCCAAGGTCGTCCACGACATCTTCAAGTGCTCGGACCAAGAAAGGAAGCAGCTCGGCGGGGCCGTCCTCCGCACCAGCCAACGACTTCTCCAGGCCACCCTCGTAGAGCGTCTTCAACGCGGCGCGAGCCTTCTCCTCCAACTTGGCGAAGGCCACCCGATCCTCAGCCAGGATCTTTGCCTTCCTGTCGAGCTCCATCCTCTCCGCTTTCAGCGACTGCTCCAGCGTCTCCAACCGGCAACGACGGCCATCAAGCTCGGCGTCCCGGTCCCTGACAGCGGCCTCCCGAGCCTTCATCTCCTTCTCCTTCTCCTGGCGGCCGCGGACTTCCTTGGCGAGCTCGTCGTGCAAGCCTTGCAGCTCGACCTCCAGCGCCTTGCAGCGGTCCCGGTTGTCCGCGGCGTCGCCCTGGGCGGCATCGCGAGCGGCCCTGGCTTGGCGAGCGGCTTGCTTCTCCCCGTCGGAGGCCGACGCGGCTTGGCTCGGCACCGCTCGGACGGAGGCAACAGAGAGGGCCCGGCCCGAAGCCAGCTCCAGGCGCCCGGCCACCAGACGGGGATCAGCGTTCTGGAGATCCTCTTGCAGTCGGCTCAGCTCGCTGGCAGCTTGGTCCAGGATGGACGAAGGATCAGAAGGGACTGGAGCCGGTGGAGCAGGTGTAGCAGACGGCAGCGTGATCACGGCTTGGGAAGAAGGAGCCCCCTGGGCCTTGGGCACCTCAGCAACAGCGTCAAGCCCAGGCACCTCTGGAGTTAACGGGACCACGGGGGCTGACTCACCTCCAGAGTGCCCCTGCTGGGCTCGCAAGGATGACCGGACAGGGGAGGCACGAGCCTCGCTGCCTCCTTTCCCCGCAGGCGGAGCCGCAGCCACGGCACGCGAACCCGTCTCAAGCAGGGCCGCAGGAGCCCCCTTCGGCCTCTTTGCTGCAGGTGCCGACCTAGCCAAGAGAATACAGACGTCAGGTCCCAGAGGCAGAAGCAAGGCAAAACACGGATCGAGCACTTACTGGTCGCTGCCCGCGGGCTCAAGCAGCTTCCGGCCGAAGTTGAAGCCTGAAAGCCTGCAGCTAGGGTCAGCCTTGGGCGGCCTGGAAGCAGTAGGCGCGTCGGGAAGGCCAGAGCTGGCCTCAGACTGCCCTGGAATCAGAGCGGACCCCAGGGGAACCAGCCCTGACCTGCCCTTCCTCGGGACCAGGGGAGAATCCTCCCCTCCTCGCCTGGCATCGGCCTCATCGTCGTCCGGCATGGAGCGAAGGGCGCGGGACCTGCGCCGAGGGAAGGAGTCGCCCGACTCCTCGCCGGGCGCCTCGAAGCCAGAACCTTCCCCTTCCACCTCCTCTTCTTCCTCCTCGCTCCCGCTGGAGTTGCTGGAGGAAACGTTCACCGTCGCCAACATCACCAGATCCCCGGGAACCCCGGCGGGCACCAGCCCCTCGCCATTGAAGGGGGCATGGTGCTCACCACTTGCTCCCAGTCGTGAAGGAACAGGGGGACGGGAGCGCCCTCCGGCATCGCCACGTCCCCCCCCCCCCGACCAAGGAATGGAGAGTCGTGGCCAGGTCTTCGTTGGGGAGGACCTCGGAGGTCAGGCGAAGGTCGTCGCCTGCCTCCCCCAGCCTCCACAACGGAAGCGAATGTTCCCGGAGTGGAGCCACCCGATGCTCCAGGAACTCCCTCAGGAGCGTGGCCTCGGTCAGCTTCGCCGCTCCCAAGTTGGCTGGCCACAGGTCCGCGTCAATCCTCTTCAGCAACATCTTCGTGCGAGAATCGACGAGCTCCGTGCGAGACCACGCATCAACAGCCTCGGGCTGCCCCGACGGCAGCGCCAGTCGGGGATGGATGTGCCCGACGTCCACCATGACCCACTTGCTCCTGAAGCCTTCGATCCCTCTTCCCAGGCTTGGAGATGGAGTTGGAGCTGGAGTATGCAACGAAGCTCGTGCATGCAGTAATGGAGCCACGGGAGACCCGGTGGGAAAAGTAATGGCGCAGCAAAGCCACTGAGGGTTTTATCCCAACGTGAGCCTCACAATAGTAGGCGAAAATCGCCAGGAGAAGAACGGAGTTGGGGTGAAGATGCAGAGCTTGCAAGTTATATTGGCGGAGGACAGTGAAGAAGAACTCGGAAAAAGGAGGGACCAGACCGGCGATAATGGCGCTCACGAAGAACGGGTAGAAGGTGCTCCCCTGGCCTTCAGGCTGATCGGAGCCGGCCTTGAGCACAGTCGCTCCCTTGTTGCCCTGCGCCACCGTCCTCCGGCGCATGAGGGCGAGATTCTTCGCCGACACAGTCGGAGGATCCAGAGACGGGAGGTACCAGGCCTCAGTCGGGGTCTTGCGAGGCGCCATGGCCTGCAGGATGGGAAGGATTGAGGTAGATCTGGAGGATTTCGGAAGCAAGAAGGAGAAGGGCGAGAAAGGGGATCTGGAGCAAGACGAGCGAGAACAAGTACCAAGTCTGGCCCGGGCATCCTTTTTGTCAGAAGGGCAGTTGCCGAGGCGTCTGGGGAGGCGGAGACACCCACAACCAATCAATCGCCACGCGGCGCCCAAGGCCGCAGGCTGTTGGGGCCCGTGGCGCTTCGCACTTGCCCCTTCGCTTCTCTGCTAAGCCAAGTCCGGGCGCGCCTTGGGCCCGGGGGCTACTGTCGGCGTTCTGGGAACGGGGGTCCCCAGACTTGCCTGCCTGCGGCCTGCAGCGTGGCTCAAGTGGGGGCCCAGCGCGGCCCAGCTTCATCAGCTCAAGCTCAAGACCCTCGCGAGGGGCCAAGCCTCATGAGAGGCCAGACGACAGGACCTTCCTCAGAGCGGCCTCGTCAGGCGGGCTCATGCGAGGCGGAGAGATCAAGGCGGGGTACCTCGCGAGGGTGCCCCGTGATGCAAGCCATGACGATTGAGACCAGGCGGGCGCCCGGCCAGCGCAATCCTCCTTTCCCTTTGGTGCAAAGGGGCAAGCACGAGCCAAGGCATCGAGCAAAGGTTGTCGCTTGATTGCAACGAGACCAAGACCAGCAGAACGGCAGGATGGAGGTCATCGTGGAGCCCAGGACGGCGTCACCGTCAGAGCATTTGGCAGCCGAAGACCAACTTTAGTCAGGATAAGTGTACTAGATGTTCCCCTTCAAAATGGCCAATTGTTGGCGCCCTTCCCGCTCATTATTTGGGAAGAGGCCTAGTGCCTCTCTCTATAAATAGGACTAGCCACCGCAGAGTGACAGAGGAGAGATCGGTCCACCGAGATCATGCAGAGAGAGAGAGAGAGAGAGGCGATCGAACTCACCCAAGCAGTTCATCGCACCAGCTCAAGAACAACCCCTCGCGAGGCTGTTCTTCCCTTGTATTGTTCATCTTCAGCCCCTGAGGCAATCCACCACACCACACACTGGAGTAGGGTATTACACCACATCGGTGGCCCGAACCAGTATAAACCTCGTGTCTCTGTGTTGTTCATCATTCGTAGTTTAGATCCCTCGCAATCCATACACGCATGAACCGGTAGGGGAAAGATCTCCGGGCGCACCCCAGTGTTCGAACCTTAAGGGTTTGCCGGAACCCGAAATCCAACAAGAGCTGTCCCAAATGCATGAGCGAGCTCGGCAAGCAATGTGGAGTGTTTCCAAGGCTTTATGGCCATCCGACTCCCCTCCAGGAAGTATGGAGGAGCTCATGAAGCTATTCAAGGGAGCACGGCAGCGTTTTCGATTATGGAAGATATCGGCCTGCCGAGAAGGTGCGCGAGAGGCCTGGGCCATGGTGAAAACAAGGTATACCAAGCTTGATCCGAATCATATGGCCCAGGTCGGACCTCGAGGGTCAGATGAAAAAGAAATTCCAGTTAGTTTGGTATATGACCAAGTAAAGATAGCCGCCAAATATTCCCAACAGGATTGCAAGCTAGACAGCCTATTAGACGGCATAGAGGAAGAAATTTTTGAGTCCAAGTGACTATGTACTTCAATTGACATATTTGTCCCTAGCCGGATTGTAAAACGATTGTCATGGCGTACCTTTTCGCTTCGACCTCTGGACCCGAAGGTACGGAGTGATTTCGAATATCGGAGCGGCAATATAGACCGGGGTATGCGTGGAAACCAGGTGTAGGGGTCATAGTTGCTTGAACAGACAAGTTGTATCCGGCTAGCTATGTTATATTACATTGTGATTGTAAGAAACATCTTCCAGGGAGAATAGTTCCGTTAAGGGTTCATTTCCCTGGGTGAACATGCGTTTAGTGTGCATGCGCGATCTGTGATTGAAAAATCGCAGTATACGTAACATCTGGGGGTTCATAGTGTAATGAGTGTAAAACATCTATAGTCCTCCACCGAATATTACCTTAAGAACGCTAGCTTTCGGCTTCACCCAGTCTGAGGTGCACGTCCAGATGACCCGGCTGTAACAATTGCAGAGGTGGGAGCCAGGCACCCAGCTTGGCCAAAACTTAAGTCATAATGATGCATCTAATGGCGAAGAAAAGGTACATATGAGGAAAGGGCACATATGTGGTGAGCTTGATGCTCGGCAAATAATAATAAGCTTCTGTACAAGAAGCCCCCAGATATTATGGGCGTACATATTTAAGGATGTGTACGCCATAGGTGCGCGGTTTAGCCGCACAAGAGCTTAAAGCTAGAAAAAAAGTTAAAGAGAGGAAAAAATAACAGAAACAAAGGGAGAAGAAGACGAACAAAGAGTCCGGCTCTAGGCGTAGAATCTTTGGAGTCTGGCGGCATTCCACGGGTTCGGCTCTAACCGATTGTCCGGTGCATCATGCAGGCGGTACGCTCCTCTAGTGAGAACTTCATCTATGATGAAGGGACCTTCCCACTTGGGCTTGAGTTTGTCCTTTTTCTTCTCTGGCAAGCGTAGAACGAGTTCGCCAACATTATAAGTCTTAGACCGCACTTCTCTGCTTTGATATCTGCGAGCCTGTTGTTGATAAAATGCAGAACGAGCTTTTGCAACATGGCGCTCCTCCTCCAGGGCATCTAAGTTGTCTTGCCGATCAAGCTCGGCCTCTCTCTCTTCATACATGCGCACTCGAGGTGAGTCATGAATAATGTCATAGGGCAACACGGCCTCTGCGCCGTACACCATGAAGAAAGGTGTGTATCCGGTAGTGCGATTGGGCGTGGTCCGCAGCCCCCAAAGTACAGAGTCGAGCTCCTCAACCCAGTGCTTGTCTGATTCTTTCAAAGACCGCACTAGTCTAGGTTTAATGCCGCTCATAATAAGACCATTAGCTCGTTCGACTTGACCGTTTGTTTGCGGGTGATAGACATAGGCGCAATCGAGTTTAATGCCCAGGTTAGCACACCAGGTTTTCACCTCATCGGTGGTAAAATTGGAGCCGTTATCGGTGATGATGCTTGATAACCCACAAGTATAGGGGATCGCAACAGTTTTCGAGGGTAGAGTATTCAACCCAAATTTATTGATTCGACACAAGGGGAGCCAAAGAATATTCTCAAGTATTAGCAGTTGAGTTGTAAATTCCCACACCTGGATAACTTAGTATCTGCAGCAAAGTATTTAGTAGCAAAGTAGTATGGGAGTAACGGTAACGATAGAAAAAGTAATATTTTTGGGTTTTGTAGTCATTGTAACAGTAGCAACGGAAAAGTAAATAAGTGAAGAACAATATACGAAAAGCTCATAGGCATTGGATCGGTGGTGGAGAATTATGTCGGATGCGGTTCATCATGTAACAATCATAACATAGGGTGACACAGAACTAGCTCCAATTCATCAGTGTAATGTAGGCATGTATTCCGAATATAGTCATACGTGCTTATGGAAAAGAACTTGCATGCCATATTTTGTCCTACCCTCCCGTGGCAGCGGGGTCCTAATGGAAACTAAGGGATATTAAGGCCTCCTTTTAATAGAGTACCGGACCAAAGCATTAACACATAGTGAATACATGAACTCCTCAAACTATGGTCAACAACGCGAGAGGTCCCGATTATTCTCACTAAGGGGTTGCGGATCATAACACATAGTAGGTGACTATAGACTTGCAAGATAGGATCAAGAACTCACATATATTCATGAAAACATAATAGGTTCAGATCTGAAATCATGGCACTCGGGCCCTAGTGACAAGCATTAATCATAGCAAAGTCCTAGCACCATCAATCTCAAAACATAGTGGATACTAGGGATCAAACCCTAACAAAACTAACTCGATTACATGATAAATCTCATCCAACACATCACCGTCCAGCAAGCCTACGATGGAATTACTCACGCACGGTGGTGAGCATCATGAAATTGGTGATGGAGGATGGTTGATGATGACGACGGCGACGGCTTCCCCTCTCCGGAGCCCCGAATGGACTCCAGATCAGCCCTCCCGAGAGAGTTTAGGGCTTGGCGCGGCTCCGTATCGTAAAATGCGATGAATCCTTCTCTCCGATTTTTTTCTCCCTGAACACGAATATATGGAGTTGGAGTTGAGGTCGGTGGAGCGTCAGGGGGCCCATGAGGCAGGGGGGCACGCCCCCCACCCTCGTGGACAGGTGGTGGGCCCCCTGGCCTTGATTCTTTCGCCAATATTTTTATTTTTTCCAAAAATAAGTTCCGTGAAGTTTCAGGTCATTCCGAGAACTTTTGTTTCTGCACATAAATAACACCATGGAAAGTCTGCTGAAAACAGCGTCAGTCCGGGTTAGTTCGATTCAAATCATGCAAGTTAGAGTCCAAAACAAGGGCAAAAGTGTTTGGAAAAGTAGATACGACGAAGACATATCAACTCCCCCAAGCTTAAACCTTTGCTTGTCCTCAAGCAATTCAGTTGATAAACTGAAAGTGATAAAGAAAAACTATTACAACCTCTCTTTGCTCTTGTTGTTGTAAATAGGGAAAGCCAGTTGTCAAAGTTACAGCAAAGATTATGACTAACCATATTCACAATAACATTTAGGTCTCATGTTTACTCATGTCAATGGCATAATCAACTAGCGAGCAATAATAATAAATCTCGGATGACAACACTTTCTCAAAACAATCATAATATGATATAACAAGATGGTATCTCACTAGTCCTTTCTGAGACCAAGAAACATAAATGCATAGCACCTTTAAAGATCAAGGACTGACTAAACATTGTAATTCATGGTAAAAGAGATCCAGTCATAGTCATACCCAATATAAATTAATAGTAATGCATGCAAATGACAGCGGTGCTCTCCAGCTGGTGCTTTTTAATAAGAGGGTGATGAATCAACATAAAAGTAAATAGATAGGCCCTTCGCAGAGGGAAGCAGGGATTTGTAGAGGTGCCAGAGCTCGGTTTTGAAAGCAGAGATAAATAATATTTTGAGCGGCATACTTTCATTGTCAACATAACAACCAAGAGATGGTGATATCTTCCATGCTACACACATTATAGGCGGTTCCCAAACAGAATGGTAAAGTTTATACTCCCCCTCCACCAACAAGCATCAATCCATGGCTTGCTCATAATTGGCTTTCACTTGCATGACCGAACGATGTGAATAATAATAATAGTGCACGTGCATTGGACTAAGCTGGAATCTGCAAGCATTCAATAAACAGGAGAAGACAAAGCAATATGGGCTCTTGGTTTAATCAACAATAATGCATATAAGAGCCACTTAAACATTTTAATTATGGTCTTCTCCTATCGACCCCCAAAGAAAAGAAAAGAAGTAAAACTATTTACACGGGAAAGCTCCCAACAAGCAAAAGAAGAACAGGAAATATTTTTGGGTTTTCTTTTAATCATTACTACTACAGCATGAAAAGTAAACTAGCTAAAAGCTACTACTATTTTTTTGGCTTTTCTTAAGATTTATCAAACACACAAGAAGAAAGCATAAAAAGAAAATAAACTAGCATGGATATTAAAGTGAAAAAGTATGAGCACCAACATCTAGCAATGAGTGTGCAAACATAAATGTAATGTCGGTGAGAAATACGTACTCCCCCAAGCTTAGGCTTTTGACCTAAGTTGGTCTAATGCCACGGATGGCCTGGCGGATATCCAAAGTTGTAGTTGGGGTCCTACTGAGATGCAGCGGTCACTGCGTCGTGTGCTGCAGCTTGGAGGCGAGCTATCTCAGCCCTCCTCTTATACTCCTCTGCCTCCTCCCTGGTTATGTAATATCTCCCCTTTGCCTGAAAGTCATAGAAAGTAGAAGCAGGGAGAGCGATGTGATAGGTGCGTCGTCTGTCAAAGATTAGTCGGTACTGGAGGAACTGATTGTTCCTCTCAACAAAATGATGACGAACTATAGCCTCATAATCCAAATAAGTAGGAGGAAACTCAATATCATCCTCATGTATGGCTATACCAAGAAAATTAGCTATACGGGTTGCATAAATTCCATCAAAGAATCTCCATTAAATCTATTATGATGCAACCTACGTGCAACAATGGCCCCCAAATTATAATGTTTATCTCCTAACACAGCACTCCTAAGAATACTGAGGTCAGGGACACACATATGACATGCTTCATCCTTACCATTTATGCACCTACCTATGAAGAGAGCAAAATAATGTATTGCAGGAAAATGAATGCTCCCTATGGTAGCTTGTGCTATGTGTCTAGATTCCTCCACAGTTATACTAGCAAGAAAATCTCTAAATTCAGATTTGTGGGGTTCACTAGCACTACCCCATTGTGGAAGTTTAGTGGTAAAATCCTCTAAGTCCATAGTATAAGAATTTTCATAAAGATCAAACAGGACAGTTTGAGAATTGCGTGAAGATGAAAATTCAAACCTCCTCACAAAGGAACTAGTGAGATAGTGGTACTGGGGGCACTTTTCTGCCTCGAAGCTCACAAGATCAGCGTTACGCAAATATGCGTTAAATTCTTCCTTAATTCCCGCTTGATCCATGAAGTCCTCTGAAGGCCATTCACAAGGACGCACAGGAGCGTTCCTTGGTGGCTCATCATCAGCATCACGCATTACAAGCTGGGTCCTTGCTTCCTTGAAGAACCACCTTGGTACATTTTCCTAAACATATTTCTTCCACTGAAAAATTTCTGAATTTTTTAGTAACTTCAAATAAAAGTGAACCATGCTCAACAAAATTGATAGCAACTACTCCTACAAATGCCTAGAGCCTATATCATGCATTAGAACTACTTGGAACCATATAAATTTGACATGCAAACTCAAGAACATGGTCACCTAGGCAGCACAAATTTGCTATGAATAAAGCACTAGAACAAAAACTAATTGGACCAATGGAGGAGTCACATACCAAGGAACAATCCCCCCAAGCAGTTTTGTGAGAGGTGCTTTGAGCAAGGAGATCGAAAATCACAGCAAAATGAGCTAGAACTCATGCTTGAGCTGGATGGTGATTTTTTTTGGGAGGAAGAAGAAGTGTGTGGGTGTAGGAATAAGTGGAGGGGAGCCACCGTGGGCCCATGAGGCAGGGGGCGCGCCCAGGGGGGCGGGCGCGCCCTCCACCCTCGTGGCCAGGTGCTTGCTCCCCCTGCTGTGTTCTCAGTGCCAGATATTCTCAAATATTCTAGAAAAAATCATATTTCATTTTCGCGGCATTTGGAGAACTTTTATTTTTGGGGTATTTTTATATTGCACGGATAATTCAGAAAACAGACAGAAAAATATTATTTTTGCTTTATTTCAACTTAATAATAGAAAGTAAAGAGAGGGTACAGAAGGTTGTGCTTTATAGTTTCATCCATCTCATGCTCATCAAAAGGAATCCACAAACAAGGTTGATCAAGTCTTGTTAACAAACTCATTCCGAATGACATGGAACCGGAGAAATTCGAATAACACTATGTTACCTCAACGGGGATATGCACATCCCCAATAATAATAATATCATATCTCTTTTTGATAGTAGGAAGAGGAAATTCAAAACCTCCAATAATAATCGATGGAATTTTTCCAATAGAATTGATACTATGAACTTGAGGTTGTTTCCTCGGAAAGTGTACCGTATGCTCATTACCATTAACATGAAAAATGATATTGCCTTTGTTGCAATCAATAACAGCCCCTGTAGTATTCAAAAAGGGTCTTCCAAGAATAATAGACATACTATCGTCCTCGGGAATATCAAGAATAACAAAGTCCGTAAAAATAGTAACGTTTGTAACTACAACAGGCACATCCTCACAAATACCGACAGGTATAGCAGTTGATTTATCTGCCATTTGCAAAGATATTTCAGTAGGTGTCAACTTATTCAAATCAAGTCTACGATATAGAGAGAGAGGCATAACACTAACACCGGCTCCAAGATCACATAAAGCAGTTCTAACATAGTTTCTTTTAATGGAGCATGGTATAGTGGGTACTCCTGGATCTCCAAGTTTCTTAGGTATTCCACCCTTAAAAGTATAATTAGCAAGCATGGTGGAAATTTCAGCTTCCGGTATCTTTCTTTTATTTGTAACAATTTCTTTCATGTACTTAGCATAAGGATTCATTTTGAGCATATCAGTTAATCGCATACGCAAAAAGATAGGTCTAATCATTTCATCAAAGCGCTCAAAATCCTCATCATCCTTTTTCTTGGATGGTTTGGGAGGAAAAGGCATGGGTTTCTGAACCCATGGTTCCCTTTCTTTACCGTGCTTCCTAGCGACAAAGTCTCTCTTATCATAACGTTGATTCTTTGATTGTGGGTTATCAAGATCAACAACAGGTTCAATTTCTACATCATTATCATTACTAGGTTGAGTATCATCATGAACATCATCATTAACATTATCACTAGGTTCGTGTTCATTACCAGATTATGTTTCAGCATTAGAGATAGAAATATCATTCGAATTCTCAGGTGGCTCAGCAGTAGGTTCACTAGAAGCATGCAAAGTCCTATCATTTTTGTTTTTCTTCTTTTTAGAAGGACTAGGTGCATCTATATTCTTTATCTGAGAATCCTGCTCAATTCTCTTAGGATGGCCTTCAGTATACAAAGGTTCCTGGGTCATTTTACCAGTTCTAGTCACAACTCTAACAACATTATCATTATTCTTGCTGTTCAATTCACTGAGCAAATCATTCTGAGCTTTAAGTACTTGTTCTACTTGAGCGGCAACCATAGAAGCATGTTTACTAATGAGTTTAAGTTCACCTTTAACTCTAGACATATAATCACTCAAGTGTTCAATCATATAAGCATTTTATTTTAATTGTCTACCAAAATAAGCATTAAAATCTTCTTTCTTAACCATATAATTATCAAACCCATCCAAACATTGGCTAGCAAACTTAGTAGGAGGGATTTCAGCTTTATCATATCTATAGAGAGAATTTACCTTTACTACCTGTGTCGGGTTATCAAGACCATGTGTTTCTTCAATAGGTAATGAATTAAGACCATATATTTCTTCAACAAAGTGATGAAATTAAGACCATGTATTTCTTCAATAGGAGGTAAATTCTTAACATCTTCAACTTTAATACCTTTTTCTTTCATAAATTTCTTTTGCCTCTTGCATATCTTCGTGGATCGAGAAATAGAACACCTCTCTTCTTCGGAGTTGGTTTAGGAATAGGCTCAGAGTTGGCTCGGAAGTGTCCAATTATTTTCATTTGTCAACATATTATTCAATAGAATTTCAGCTTCATCCTGTGTTCTTTCCTCGAAAATGTAACCAGCACAACCGCCCGTAATATGTGGAAGCATCGGTTAGTCCATTATAAAAGATATCAAGTATTTCATTTTTCTTAAGAGGATGATCAGGCAAAGCATTAAGTAACTGGAGAAGCCTCCCCCAAGCTTGTGGGAGACTCTCTTCTTCAATTTGCACATTATATATATATCCCTTAAAGCAGCTTGTTTCTTATGAGCAGGGAAATATTTAGCAGAGAAGTAATAAATTCATATCCTGGGGACTACGCACACAACCAGGATCAAGAGAATTAAACCATATCTTAGCATCACCCTTCAATGAGAACAGAAATATTTTAAGGATATAAAAGTAGCGAGTTCTCTCATCATTAGCGAACAGGGTGGCTATATCATTTAATTTAGTAAGATGTGCCAAAACAATTTCAGATTCATAGCCATAGAAAGGATCAGATTCAACCAAAGTAATTATATCAGGATCAATGGAGAATTCATAATCCTTATCAGTAACAAAGATAGGTGAAGTAGCATAAGCAGGATCATATTTCATTCTAGCATTCAGAGTTTTTTGTTTAAGCTTAGCTAATAATTTCTTAAGATCACTTATATCATTACAAGCAAGAAAGTCTCTTTTAGTTTCTTCATCCATAACATAGCCCTCAGGCACAACATACAATTCATATTTATTGGGAGAGCCTTCATCATCACTATCTTCAATAATATCAGTTTCAATAATTTCATTCTCTCTAGCCCTAACAAGTTGTTCATCAAGAAATTCACCAAGTGGCACAGTAGTATCAAGCATAGAAGTAGTTTCATCATAAGTATCATGCATAGCGTAGTGGCATCATCAATAACATGCGACATATCATAATTAATAGCAGAAGCAGGTTTAGGTGTCGCAAGCTTACTCAAAATAGAAGGTGAATCAAGTGCAGAGCTAGATGGCAGTTCCTTACCTCCCCTCGTAGTTGAGGGATATTTCAAATTCTTCATAGTGACCAGCAGATATAAATCCCAAGTGACTCAAAAAATAGAGCTATGCTCCCCGGCAACGGCGCCATAAAATAGTCTTGATAACCCACAAGTATAGGGGATCACAACAGTTTTCGAGGGTAGAGTATTCAACCCAAATTTATTGATTCGACATAAGGGAGCCAAAGAATATTCTCAAGTATTAGCAGTTGAGTTGTCAATTCAACCACACTTAGATAACTTAGTATCTGCAGCAAAGTATTTAGTAGCAAAGTAGTATGGGAGTAACAGTAACGGTAGCAAAAGTAATATTTTTGGGTTTTGTAGTGATTGTAATAGGAGAAACGGAAAAGTAAATAAGCGAAGAACAATATATGAAAAGCTCGTAGGCATTGGATCGGTGATGGAGAATTATGCCGGATGCGGTTCATCATGTAACAATCATAACATAGGGTGACACAGAACTAGCTCCAATTCATCAATGTAATGTAGGCATGTATTTCGAATATAGTCATACGTGCTTATGGAAAAGAACTTGCATGACATCTTTTGTCCTACCCTCCCGTGTCAGCGGGGTCCTAATGGAAACTAAGGGATATTAAGGCCTCCTTTTAATAGAGTACCGGACTAAAGCATTAACACATAGTGAATACATGAACTCCTCAAACTATGGTCATCACCGGGAGTGGTCCCGATTATTGTCACTTCGGGGTTGCCGGATCATAACACATAGTAGGTTACTATAGACTTGGAAGATAGGATCAAGAACTCACATATATTCATGAAAACATAATAGGTTCAGATATGAAATCATGGCACTCGGGCCCTAGTGACAAGCATTAAGCATAGCAAAGTCATAGCAACATCAATCTCAGAACATAGTGGATACTAGGGATCAAACCCTAACAAAACTAACTTGATTACATGATAAATCTCATCCAACCCATCACCGTCCAGCAAGCCTACGATGGAATTACTCACGCACGGCGGTGGGCATCATGAAATTGGTGATGGAGGATGGTTGATGAAGACGACGGCGACGGATTCCCCTCTCTGGAGCCCCGAACGGACTCCAGATCATCCCTCCCGAGAGAGTTTAGGGCTTGGCGGCGGCTCTGTATCGTAAAACGCGATGAATCCTTCTCTTCTATTTTTTTCTCCCCGAACACGAATATATGGAGTTGGAGCTGAGGTCGGTGGAGCGTCAGGGGGCGCGCCCCCCACCCTCGTGGATAGGTGGTGGGCCCCCTGGCCTTGATTCTTTCGCCAATATTTTTATATTTTCCAACAATAAGTTCCGTGGAGTTTCAGGTCATTCCGAGAACTTTTGTTTCTGCACATAAATAACACCATAAAAAGTCTGCTCAAAACAGCGTCAGTCCGGGTTAGTTCCATTCAAATCATGCAAGTTAGAGTCCAAAACAAGGGCAAAAGTGTTTGGAAAAGTAGATACGACGGAGACATATCAATGCTGTGTGGGACGCCATAACGGTGCACGACACCGGATATAAAGTCTATCACTGGTCCGGCTTCGGCTGTTTTAACTGGTTTGGCCTCTATCCACTTGGTGAATTTATCTACCATGACCAGTGATGTCTACTACGCAACCTTCTTGTTGTAGACGTTGTTGGGCCTCCAAGTGCAGAGGTTTGTAGGACAGTAGCAAATTTCCCTCAAGTGGATGACCTAAGGTTTATCAATCCGTGGGAGGCGTAGGATGAAGATGGTCTCTCTCAAACAACCCTGCAACCAAATAACAAAGAGTCTCTTGTGTCCCCAACACACCCAATACAATGGTAAATTGTATAGGTGCACTAGTTCGGCGAAGAGATGGTGATACAAGTGCAATACGGATGGTAGATATAGGTTTTTGTAATCTGAAAATATAAAAACAGCAAGGTAACTAATGATAAAAGTGAGCGTAAACGGTATTGCAATGCTAGGAAACAAGGCCTAGGGTTCATACTTTCACTAGTGCAAGTTCTCTCAACAATAATAACAAAATTGGATCATATAACTAACCCTCAACATGCAACAAAGAGTCACTCCAAAGACACTAATAGCGGAGAACAAACGAAGAGATTATGGTAGGATACGAAACCACCTCAAAGTTATTCTTTCCAATCAATCCGTTGGGCTATTCCTATAAGTGTCACAATCAGCCCTAGAGTTTGTACTAGAATAACACCTTAAGACACAAATCAACCAAAACCCTAATGTCACCTAGATACTCCAATGTCACCTCAAGTATCCATGGGTATGATTATACGATATGCATCACACAATATCAGATTCATCTATTCAACCAACACATAGAACTTCAAAGAGTGCCCAAAAGTTTCTACCAGAGAATCAAGACGAAAACATGTGCCAACCCCTATGCATAGGTTCATGGGCGGAACCCGCAAGTTGATCACCAAAACATACATCAAGTGAATCACGTGATATCCCATTATCACCACAGATACTCACGGCAAGACATACATCAAGTGTTCTCAAGTCATTAAAGACTCAATCCGATAAGATTACTTCAAAGGGAAAACTCAATCCATTACAAGAGAGTGGAGGGGGAGAAGAAACATAAGATCCAACTATAATAGCAAAGCTCGCGATACATCAAGATCGTGCCAAATCAAGAACACGAGAGAGAGAGAGAGAGAGAGAGAGAGAGAGATCAAACACATAGCTACTGGTACATACCCTCAGCGCCGAGGGTGAACTACTCCCTCCTCGTCATGGAGAGCGCCGGGATGATGAAGATGGCCACCGGTGAGGGTTCCTCCCTCCGGCAGGGTGCCGGAACAGGGTCCCGATTGACTCCGCGGAACTCCCGATATATTCTCTGTTCTGGAAGTTTTAGGGTACGTAGGTATATATGAGTGAAAGAAGTACGTCGGTGGACCGAAGGGGTCCACGAGGCAGGGGGCGCGCCCTAGGGGGGGCGCCCCCCACCCTCGTGGGCACCTCCCTAATTTCCTGACATGCACTCCAAGCTTTTCCAGTAGCTTTCCTTCCAAAAATAACTTCTCCAGTTGATTTCGTTCCGTTTCGACTCCGTTTGATATTCCCTTTCTTCGAAACACTGAAATAGGCAAAAAAACAGCAATTCTGGGCTGGACCTCCGGTTAATAGGTTAGTCCCAAAAATAATATAAAAGTGGATAATAAAGCCCAATATTGCCCAAAACAGTAGATAACATAGCATGGAGCAATCAAAAATTATAGATACGTTGGAGACGTATCAAGCATCCCCAAGATTAATTCCTGCTCGTCCTCGAGTAGGTAAATGATAAAAAGATAATTTTTGATGTAGAATGCTAGTTGGCATAATTTCATTGTAATTCTTCTTAATTGTGATATGAATATTCAAATCTGAAAGATTCAGGACAAAAGTTCATATTGACATAAAAATAATAATACTTCAAGCATACTAACTGAGCAATTATGTCTTCTCAAAATAACATGGCCAAAGAAAGTTCATCCCTACAAAATCATATAGTTTAGTCATGCTCCATTTTCGTCACATAAAAATGCTCTCATCATGCACAACCCCGATGACAAGCCAAGCAATTGTTTCATACTCTAGTAATCTCAAACTTATAAACCTTCACGCAATACATGAGCGCGAGCCATGGACATAGCACTATGGGTGGAATAGAATATGATGAGGGGGGTTATGTGGAGAACACAAAAAAGGAGAAAGTCTCACATCAACGAGGCTAACCAATGAGCTATGGAGATGCCCATTGATTGATGTTAATGCAAGGAGTAGGGATTGCCATGCAACAGATGCACTAGAGCTATAAATGTATGAAAGCTCAACAAAAGAAACTAGTGGGTGTGCATCCAACTTGCTTGCTCACGAAGACCTAGGGCACTTGAGGAGGCCCATTGTTGGAATATACAAGCCAAGTTCTATAATGAAAAATTCCCACTAGTATATGAAAGTGACAAAACAAGAGATTCCCTATCGTGAAGATTATGGTGCTACTTTGAAGCACAAGTGTGGAAAAAGGATAGTAACATTGTCCCTTCTCTCTTTTTCTCTCATTTTTTGGGCCTTCTCTTTTTTTATGGCATTTCTCTTTTTTTTTCTTTTTTTTCGGGCCTTCTCTTTTTTTATGGCATTTCTCTCTTTTTTTCTTTTTTTTACCTCACTTGGGACAATGCTCTAGAAAATGATGATCATCACGCTTCTATTTATTTACAACTCAATGATTACAACTCGATACTAGAACAAAGTATGACTCTATATGAATGCCTCCTGCGGTGTACCGGGATATGAAATGAATCAAGAGTGACATGTATGAAAGAATTATGAATGGTGGCTTTGCCACAAATACTATGTCAACTACATGATCATGCTAGCAATATGACCATGATGTAAATGTCATGACGAACAGAATGGTGGAAAGTTGCATGGCAATATATCTCGGAATGGCTATGGAAATGCCATAATAGGTAGGTATGGTGGCTGTTTTGAGGAAGATATAAGGAGGTTTATGTGTGAAAGAGTGTATCATATCACGGGGTTTGGATGCACCGTGAAGTTTGCACCAACTCTCAATGTGAGAAAGGGCAATGCACGGCATCAAGAGGCTAGCAATGATGGAGGGTGAGAGTGCGTATAATCCATGGACTCAACATTAGTCATAAAGAACTCATATACTTATTGCAAAAATCTACAAGCCATCAAAAACCAAAGCACTACGCGCATGCTCCTAGGGGGATAGATTGGTAGGAAAAGACCATCGCTCGTCCCCGACCGCCACTCATAAGGAAGACAATCAAAGAACACCTCATGTTTCAAATTTGTTACATAACGTTTACCATATGTGCATGCTACGGGACTTGCAAACTTCAACACAAGCATTTCTCAAATTCACAACTACTCAACTAGCGCGACTTTGATATCACTACCTCCATATCTCAAAACAATCATCAAGCATCAAACTTCTCTTAGTATTCAACACACTCATAAGAAAGTTTTACTAGTCTTGAATACCTAGCATATTAGGATTAAGCACATTACCATGCTGTTTAAGACTCTCAAAATAATATAAGTGAAGCATGAGAGTTCATCTATTTCTTCAAAATAAAACCACCATTGTGCTCTAAGTATAAGTGAAGCACTAGAGCAAATGATAAACTACTCCGAAAGATATAAGTGAAGATCAGTGAGTAGTCGAATAATTATACAAAAATGTGAAGCCTCTCTAACATTTAAGAATTTCAGATCTTGATACTTTATTAAAACAGCAAGCAAAGCTAAAGAAAATAAAATGACGCTCCAAGCAAAACACATATCATGTGGTGAATAAAAATATAGCTCCAAGTAAAGTTACTGATGGACGAAGACGAAAGAGGGGATGCCTTCCGGGGCATCCCCAAGCTTAGGATCTTGTTTGTCCTTGAATATTACCTTGGGGTGCCTTGTGAATCCTCAAGCTTAGGCTTTTTCCACTCCTTATTCCATAGTCCATCGAATCTTCACCCAAAACTTGAAAACTTCACAACACAAAACTCAACAGAAAACTCATAAGCTCCGTTAGCGAAAGAAAACAAAACACCACTTCAAGGTACTGTAATGAACTCATTATTTATTTATATTTGTGTTAAAACTACTGTATTCCAACTTCTATATGGTTTATAAACTATTTTACTAGCCATAGAGTCATCAAAATAAGCAAACAACACACGAAAAACAGAATCTTTCAAAAACAGAATAGTATGTAGTAGTCTGTAACTAAAGCAAACTTCTAGAACTCCAAAAAATCAGAAAAACTAGGAAGACCTAGGCAATTTGTTTATTGATCAGCAGCAATTGGAATCACTATTTTATCACGTTCTGGTGATTTTTAATAATTGTTTTCGTGAACATAAAGTTTCTGGAAATTACAGCAAGATCAAATAACTATCATCCAAGAAGATCCTATAGGTTTAACTTGGCACAAACACTAATTAAAACATACAAACACATCTAAACAGAAGGTAGATGGATTATTTATTCCTAAACAGAACCAAAAAGCAAGAAAGTAAAATAAAATTGGGTTGCCTCCCAACAAGCGCTATCGTTTAACGCCCCTAGCTAGGCATGATGATTTAAATGATGCTCACATAAAAGATAAGAATTGAAAAATAAAGAGAGCATCATGAAGAATATGACTAGCACATTTAAGTCTAACCCACTTCCTATGAATAGGAATTTTGTGGGCAAACAACTTATGGGAAAAATAATCAACTTGCATAGGAAGGTAAAACGAGCATAACTTTAAAACTTTAAGCACATAGAGAGGAAACTTGATATTATTGCTCTTCCTACAAACATATATTCCTCCCTCATAATAATTTTTAGTAGCATAATGAATTAATTCAACAATATAACCAGCACCTAAATCATTCTTTTCATGATCTACAAGCATAGAAAATTTACTACTCTTCACATAAGCAAATTTCTTCTCATGAATAACAGTGGGAGAAAACTCAACAAAATAACTATCATGTGATTGAAAATTAAGATCAAGATGACAAGTTTCATGGGTATCATTATTCTTTAAAGCATATGTGTCATCACAATAATCATCATAGATAGGAGACATTGCTTTCATCATAGTAAATTTGCTCATTAAAGCTTGGGGGACTAAAAATATCATATTCATCAAACATAGCTTCCCCAAGCTTGTGGCTTTGCATATCATTAGCATCATGGATATTCAAAGAATTCATACTAACAACATTGCAACCATGCTCATCATTCACATATTTAATGCCAAGCATTCTATGTAATTCTTCTTCTAGTACTTGAGCACAATTTTCCTTCCCATCATACTCACGAAAGATATTAAAAAGATGAAGTGTATGAGGTAAACTCAGTTCCATTTTTTTGTAGTTTTCTTTTATAAACTAACTAGTGCTAAAACAAGAAACAAAAAGATTCGATTGCAAGATCTAAAGATATACCTTCAAGCACTCACCTCCCCGGCAACGGCGCCAGAAACTGCTTGATGTCTACTACACAACCTTCTTCTTGTAGACGTTGTTGGGCCTCCAAGTGCAGAGGTTTGTAAGACAAGAGCAAATTTCCCTCAAGTGGATGACCTAAGGTTTATCAATCCGTGGGAGGCGTGGGATGAAGATGGTCTCTCTCAAACAACCCTACAACCAAATAACAAAGAGTCTCTTGTGTCCCCAACACACCCAATACAATGGTAAATTGTATAGGTGCACCAGTTCGCGAAGAGATGGTGATACAAGTGCAATATGGATGGTAGATATAGGTTTTGTAATCTGAAAATATAAAAACAGTAAGGTAACTAATGATAAAAGTGAGCGTAAACGGTATTGCAATTCTAGGAAACAAGGCCTAGGGTTCATACTTTCACTAGTGCAAGTTCTCTCAACAATAATAACATAATTGGATCATATAACTATCCCTCAACATGCAACAAAGAGTCACTCCAAAGACACTAATAGCGGTGAACAAACGAAGAGATTATGGTAGGGTACGAAACCACCTCAAAGTTATTCTTTCCAATCAATCTGTGGGCTATTCCTATAAGTGTCACAAACAGCCCTAGAGTTCGTACTAGAATAACACTTTAAGACACAAATCAACCAAAACCCTAATGTCACCTAGATACTCCAATGTCACATCAAGTATCCGTGGGTATGATTATACGATATGCATCACACAATCTCAGATTCATCTATTCAACCAACACATAGTACTTCAAAGAGTGCCCAAAAGTTTCAACCGGAGAATCAAGACGAAAACATGTGCCAACCCCTATGCATAGGTTCATGGGCGGAACCCGCAAGTTGTTCACCAAAACATACATCAAGTGAATCATGTGATATCCCATTGTCACCACAGATACTCACAACGAGACATACATCAAGTGTTCTCAAGTCATTAAAGACTCAATCCGATAAGATTACTTCAAAGGGAAAACTCAATCCATTACAAGAGAGTGGAGGGGGAGAAGAAACATAAGATCCAACTATAATAGCAAAGCTCGCGATACATCAAGATCGTGCCAAATTAAGAACACGACAAAGAGAGAGAGAGAGATCAAACACATAGCTACTGGTACATACCCTCAGCGCCGAGGGTGAACTACTCCCTCCTCGTCATGGGGAGCGCCGGGATGATGAAGATGGCCACCGGTGAGGGTTCCCCCCTCCGGCAGAGCCGGAACAGGGTCCCGATTGACTTTTGGTGGCTACAGAGGCTTGCTGCGGTGGAACTCCCGATCTATTCTCTGTTCTGGAAGTTTTAGGGTATGTAGGTATATATGGGTGAAAGAAGTACGTCGGTGGAAGGAAGGGGGACCACGAGGCAGGGGGCGCGTTCACCCTCGTGAGCACCTCCCTTCTTTCCTGACGTGCACTCCAAGCTTTTCCAGTAGCTTTCCTTCCAAAAATAACTTCTCCAGTTGATTTCGTTCCGTTTCGACTCCGTTTGATATTCCTTTTCTTCGAAACACTAAAATAGGCAAAAAAAAACAGCAATTCTGGGTTGGACCTCCGGTTAATAGGTTAGTCCCAAAAATAATATAAAAGTGGATAATAAAGCCCAATATTGCCCAAAACAGTAGATAACATAGCATGGAGCAATCAAAAATTATAGATACGTTGGAGACGTATCAACCAGCTGATATTTTTTCTTGTGGCTTCCTCCTTTAAGGGGTCCGACCATATCAAGCCCCCGGACCGCAAAAGTGAAGGAAATATGCCCTAGAGGCAATAATAAAGTTATTATTTATTTCCTTATTTCATGATAAATGTTTATTATTCATGCTAGAATTGTATTAACCGGAAACTTGATACATGTGTGAATACATAGACAAACAGAGTGTCACTAGTATGCCTCTACTTGACTAGCTCATTGAATCAAAGATGGTTAAGTTTCCTAGCCATAGACATGAGTTGTCATTTGATTAACGGGATCACATCATTAGAGAATTATGTGATTGACTTGACTCATTCCGTTAGCTTAGCACTTGATCGTTTAGTATGTTGCTATTGCTTTCTTCATGACTTATACATGTTCCTTTGACTATGAGATTATGCAACTCCCGTTTACCAGAGGAACACTTTGTGTGCTAAACGTCACAACGTAACTGGGTGATTATAAAGGTGCTCTACAGGTGTCTCTGAAGGTACATGTTCGGTTGGCGTATTTCGAGATTAGGATTTGTCACTCCGATTGTCGGAGAGGTATCTCTGGGCCCAATCGGTAATGCACATCACTATAAGCCTTGCAAGCATTGTGACTAATGAGTTAGTTACGGGATGATGTATTACGGAACGAGTAAAGAGACTTGCCGGTAACGAGATTGAACTAGGTATTGAGATACCAACGATCGAATCTCGGGCAAGTAACATACCGATGACAAAGGGAACAACGTATGTTGTTATGCGGTTTGATCGATAAAGATCTTCATAGAATATGTAGGAGCCAATATGAGCATCCAGGTTCCGCTATTGGTTATTGACCGGAGACGTGTCTCGGTCATGTCTACATAGTTCTCGAACCCGTAGGGTCCGCACGCTTAAAGTTTGTTGACGATCGGTATTATGAGTTTATGTAATTTGATGTACCGAAGGTAGTTCAGAGTCCCGGATGAAATCGGGTACATGACGAGGAGTCTCGAAATGGTCGAGACGTAAAGATCGATATATTGGACGACTATATTCGGACATCGAAAAGGTCCGAGTGATTCGGGTATTTTCGGGGGTACCGGGGAGTTACGGGAATACGAGGAAGAAGCAATGGGCCTCATGGGCCAAGTGGTGGAAGAGAGGAGGCAGGGCGCGCGGCCCCCCTAGCCCAAACCAAATTGGACTAGGGGGCCGGCCCCCCTTTCCTCCTTCTCCTCCCTCTCCTTCCTTCTCCTTCTGCTCCTTCCTTTCCACCTCCTAGTAGGAGTAGGAAAGGGGAGTCCTACTCCTAGTAGGAGGAGGACTCCTCCTCCTGGCGCGCCCTAGGAGGGCCGGCCGGCCTCCCCCTTGCTCCTTTATATACGGGGACAGGGGGGCACCCTAGAACACACAAGTTGATCTGTTGATCTCTCCCATCCATGTGCGGTGCCCCCCTCCGTCATATTCCACCTCGGTCATATCATAGCGGTGCTTAGGCGAAGCCCTGCGCCGGTAGCAACATCATCACCATCATCACGCCGTCGTGCTAACGGAACTCTCCCGTGAAGCTCTGCTGGATTGGAGTTCGCGGGACGTCCTCAAGCTGAATGTGTGCTGAACTCGGAGGTGCCGTACGTTCGGTACTTCGATCGGTCGGATCATGAAGACGTACGACTAAATCAACCGCGTTGTGCTAACGCTTCCGCTTTCAGTCTACGAGGGTACATGGACAACACTCTCCCCTCTCGTTGCTATACATCACCATGATCTTGCGTGTGCGTAGGAAATTTTTGAAATTACTATGTTCCCCAACAGTGGCATCCGAGTCTGGTTTTATGCCTAGATGTTATATGCACGAGTAGAACACAAGTGGGTTGTGGGCGATACAAGTCATACTGCTTACCAGCATGTCACACTTTGGTTCGCCGGTATTGTTGGATGAAGCGGCCCGGACCGACATTATGCGTACGCTTACGCGGGACTGGTTCTACCGACGTGCTTTGCACACAGGTGGCTGGCGGGTGTCAGTTTCTCCAACTTTAGTTGAACCGAGTGTGGCTACGCCCGGTCCTTGAGAAGGTTTAAACAGCACTAACTTGGTGAACTATCGTTGTGGTTTTGATGCGTAGGTAAGAACGGTTCTTGCTCAGCCCGTAGCAGCCACGTAAAACTTGCAACAACAAAGTAGAGGACGTCTAACTTATTTTTGCAGGGCATGTTGTGATGTGATATGGTCAAGACGTGATGAGATATAAGTTGTTGTGTGAGATGATCATGTTTTGTTGAAGTTATCGGCTGGCGTAAGCCTTATGGTTGTCTCTTTATTGCATAAGATGCAAGCGCCAAATAATTGCTTTATTTTATCGCTATGCGATAGCAATAGTTGCAAGAGCAATAGTTGGCGAGACGACCATGTGACAACACATTGATATAGGTCAAGATGATGGAGATCATGGTGCCATGCCGGTGACGATGGAGATCATGACGATGCTTTGGAGATGAAGATCAAAGGCACAAGATGATGATGGCCATATCATGTCACATATTTTGATTGCATGTGATGTTTATCTTTTATGCATCTTATTTTGCTTAGTTCGACGGTAGCTTTATAAGATGATCCCTTACTAAAATTTCAAGGTATAAGTGTTCTCCCTGAGTATGCACCGTTGCGAAAGTTCTTCGTGCTGAGACACCACGTGATGATTGGGTGTGATAAGCTCTACGTTCAAATACAACGGGTGCAAAACAGTTGCACATGCGGAATACTCACGTTAAACTTGACGAGCCTAGCATATGCAGATATGGCCTCGGAACACTGGAGATCGAAAGGTCGAGCGTGAATCATATAGTAGATATGATCAACATAGTGATGTTCACTATTGAAAACTACTCCATCTCACGTGATGATCGGACATGGTTTAGTTGATTTGGATCACGTGATCATTTAGATGACTAGAGGGATGTCTATCTAAGTGGGAGTTCTTAAGTAATATGATTAATTGAACTTTAATTTATCATGAACTTAGTCCTGGTAGTATTAGCATATCTATGTTGTAGATCAATAGCTTGCATTTAGCTCCCCTGTTTTATTTTTGATATGTTCCTAGAGAATACTAAGTTGAAAGATGTTAGTAGCAATGATGTGGATTGGATCCGTTATCTAAGGATTATCCTCATTGCTGCATAGAAGAATTATGTCCTTGATGCATCGCTAGGTGACAGACCGATTGCAGGAGCAAATGCAGATGTTACGAACGATTGGCAAGCTCGATATGATGACTACTTGATAGTTTAGTGCACCATGCTTTACAGCTTAGAATTGGGGCTTCAAAGACGTTTTTGAAACGCCATAGAGCATATGAGATGTTCCAAGAGTTGAAATTAGTATTTCGGACTCATGCCCATGTCGAAAGGTATGAGACCTTTGAGATGTACTTTGCCTACAAGATGGAGGAGAATAGCTCAGCTAGTGAGCATGTGCTCAGAATGTCTGAGTACTACAATCACTTGAATCAAGTGGGAGTTAATCTTCCAGATAAAATAGTGATTGACAAAGCTCTCCAGTCACTATGACCAAGTTACTAGAACTTCGTGATGAACTATAATATGCAAGGGATAACGGAAACGATTCCTAAGCTCTTCGTGATGCTGAAATTGACGAAGGTAGAAATCAAGAAAAGCATCAAGTGTTGATGGTTGACAAGACCACTAGTTTCAAGAAAAAGTCAAAGGGAAGAAGGGGAACTTCAAGAAGAACGACAAGCAAGTTTTTGCTCAAGTGAAGAAACCCAAGTCTGGACCTAAGCCTGAGACTGAGTGCTTCTACTGCAAAGGTACTGGTCACTGGAAGAGGAACTGCCCCAAGTATTTGGCGGATAAGAAGGATGGCAAAGTGAACAAAGGTATATTTGATATACATGTTATTGATGTGTACTTTACTAGTGTTTATAGCAACCCCTCAGTATTTGATACTAGTTCAGTTGCTAAGATTAGTAACTCAAAACGGGAGTTGCAGAATGAACAGAGACTAGTTAAGGGTGAAGTGACGATGTGTGTTGGAAGTGGTTCCAACATTGATATGATCATCATCGCACACTCTCTATACTTTCGGGATTAGTGTTGAACCTAAATAAGTGTTATTTGGTGCTTGCGTTGAGCATGAATATGATTTGATCATGTTTATTGCAATACGGTTATTCATTTAAGTTAGAGAACAATTGTTGTTCTGTTTACATGAATAAAACCTTGTATGGTCATACACCCAATGAAAATGGTTTGTTGGATCGCGATCGTAGTGATACACATATTCATAATATTGAAGCCAAAAGATGCAAAGTTAATAATGATAGTGCAACTTATTTGTGGCACTGCCGTTTAGGTCATATTGGTGTAAAGCGCATGAAGAAACTCCATGCCGATGGGATTTTGGAATCACTTGATTATGAATCACTTGATGCTTGCGAACCATGCCTTATGGGCAAGATGACTAAGACTCCGTTCTCCGGAACAATGGAGCGAACAACTGACTTATTGGAAATAATACATACTGATGTATGCGATCCGATGAGTGTTGAGGCTCGCAGCGAGTATCGTTATTTTCTGACCTTCACAGATGATTTGAGCAGATATGGGTATATCTACTTGATGAAGCATAAGTCTGAAACATTTGAAAAGGTTCATATAATTTCAGAGTGAAGTGGAAAATCATCGTAACAAGAAAATAAAGTTTCTACGATCTGATCATGGAGAAGAATTTTTGAGTTACGAGTTTGGTCTTCATTTGAAACAATACGGAATAGTTTCGCAACTCATGCCACCTGGAACATCACAGCGTAATGGTGTGTCCGAACATCATAACCGTACTTTATTATATATGGTGCAATCTATGATGTCTCTTACCGATTTACCACTATCGTTTTGGGGTTATGCATTAAAGACAGTTGCATTCACGTTAAATAGGGCACCATCTAAATCTGTTGAGACGACATCGTATGAACTATGGTTTGGCTAAAAACCTAAGCTGTCGTTCCTTAAAAGTTTGGGGTTGTGATGCTTATGTGAAAAGTTTCAGCCTGATAAGCTCAAACCCAAATCGGAAAAGTGCGTCTTCATAGGATACCCAAAAGAAACTGTTGGGTACACCTTCTATCACAGATCCGAAAGGCAAGTTTTTTGTTGTTGCTAAGAGTGGATCCTTTCTAGAGAAGAAGTTTCTCGAAAGCAGTGAGTGGGAGGAAGAACTTGATGAGGTAACTGTACCTGCTCCCTTATTGGAAAGTAGTTCATCACATAAATCTGTTCCTGTGACTCCTACACCAATTAGTGAGGAAGCTAATGATGATGATCATGTAACTTCAGATCAGGTTACTACCGAACCTCATAGGTCAACCAGGGTGAGATCCGCACTGTAGTGGTACGTTAATCCTGTTCTGGTGGTCATTTTACTTGACCATGACGTACCTAATAACTTTGAGGTAGTGATGATGAGCCCAGATTCCGCGAAATGGCTTGAGGCCATGAAATCTGAGATGGGATCCATGTATGAGAACAAAGTATGGACTTTGATTGACTTGCCCGTTGATCGGTGAGTCATTAAGAATAAATGGATCTTCAAGAGGAAGACGGATGCTGATAGTAGTGTTACTATCTACAAAGCTCGAATTGTAGCAAAAGGTTTTCGACAAGTTCAAGATGTTGACTACGATGAGATTATCTCACTCGTAGCGATGCTTAAGTCTGTCCGAATCATGTTAGCAATTGCCGCATTTTATGATAATGAAATTTGACAAATGGATGTAAAGACTGCATTCCTGAATGGATTTCTGAAAGAAAAGTTGTATATGATGCAACCAGAAGATTTTATCGATCCTAAAGGTGCTAACAAAATATGCAAGCTCCAGCGATCCATCTATGGACTGGTGCAAGCATCTCAGAGTTGGAATATACGCTTTGATGAGTTGATCAAAGCATATAGTTTTATACAGACTTGCGGTGAAGCCTGTATTTACAAGAAAGTGAGTGGGAGCACTATAACATTTCTAATAAGTATATGTGAATGACATATTGTTGATTGGAAATAATGTAGAATTTTCTGGAAAGCATAAAGGAGTATTTGAAAGGAGTTTTTTCAAAGAAAGACTTGCCGATAACGAGATTGCACTAGGTATTGAGATACCGAAGATCGAATCTCGGGCAAGTAACATACCGATGACAAATGGAACAACATATGTTCTTATGCGGTTTGACCGATAAAGATCTTCTTAGAATATGTAGGAGCCAATATGATCATCTAGGTTTCGCTATTGGTTATTGACCGGAGACGTGTCTCGGTCATGTCTACATAGTTCTCGAACCCGTAGGGTCCGCACGCTTAAAGTTCGGTGATGATCGGTATTATGAGTTTATGTGATTTGATATACCGAAGGTAGTTCGGAGTCCCGGATGAGATCGGGGACATGACGAGGAGTCTCGAAATGGTCGAGATGTAAAGATCAATATATTGGACGACTATATTCGGACATCGGAAAGGTTCCGAGTGATTCGGGTATTTTCGGGGGTACTGGGGAGTTACGGGAATACGAGGAAGAAGCAATGGGCCTCATGGGCCAAGTGGTGGAAGAGAGGAGGCAGGGCGTGTGGCCCCCCTAGCCCAAACCGAATTGGACTAGGGGGACGTCCCCCCTTTCCTCCTTCTCCCCCCTCTCCTTCCTTCTCCTTCTCCTCCTTCCTTTCCACCTCCTAGTAGGAGTAGGAAAGGGGAGTCCTACTCCTACTAGGAGGAGGACTCCTCCTCCTGGCACGCCCTAGGAGGGCCGGCCGGCCTCCCCCCTTGCTCCTTTATATACGGGGGCGGGGGGCACCCTAGAACACACAAGTTGATCTGTTGATCTCTCCCAGCCGTGTGCGGTGCCCCCCTCCACCATATTCCACCTCGGTCATATCGTAGCTGTGCTTAGGCGAAGCCTTGCGTCGGTAGAAACATCATCACCGTCATCACGCCGTCGTGCTGACGGAACTCTCCCGTGAAGCTCTGCTAGATCGGAGTTTGCAGGACGTCATCGAGATGAACGTGTGCTGAAATCGGAGGTGACGTACGTTCGGTACTTGGATCGGTCGGATCGTGAAGATGTACGACTACATCAACCGCGTTGTGCTAACGCTTCCGCTTTCAGTCTACGAGGGTACGTGAACAACACTCTCCCCTCTCGTTGATATGCATCACCATGATCTTGCGTGTGCGTAGGAAATTTTTAAAATTACTACGTTCCCCAACAAAAAGGCCAAGTAATGGGGATTGTTTGTAGAGCGGTGGGCGGCATATGGCTTTGATTGGCGAAAAGCTGGCATCCGACACAATGTTGGACAAGGTCCTATGCATCTGCTCGGGCCGTTGGCCAAAAGAAACCTGTACGGAAGGCGTTACTTACAAGGGCCCGAGCCACGGCGTGGTGGCTGCCGAGACCAGCATGGATTTCAGCCAAGAGCTGCCTTCCCTCTTCTTCGGAGATACATCTTTGAAGTACTCCGGTAGCGCTTTTCTTGTAGAGCTCTCCGTCGTGGACCTTGTAGGCTTTCGAGCGCCAGACAATGCAGCGAGCCTCGTTCTGATCCTCAGTGAGCTCTCGCCTATTAAGGTAGGCCAAGAAGGGTTCGGTCCATGGGGCAATTACTGCCATTATAAGATGGGCCGATGGTGTTATTTCGGTGGCTGAGCCCCCGATGATATCGGTATTGCGTTCGGAATCTGGGGGTATAATCGGATCCGGAGTAGTGTTGCCGCTCTCCCCTTGCCACACCACGGATGGCTTGAAGAGCCTTTCCAAAAAGATGTTAGGAGGGACGGGGTCGCGCTTGGCGCCGATGCGAGTAAGGACATCTGTCGCTTGATTACTTTCTCGAGTCACGTGATGAAACTCGAGTCCCTCAAACCGTGCTGATATTTTAAGTATGGCATTACGATAGGCCGCCATATTCGGATCTTTGGCGTCGGAGTCTCCATTTATTTGGGATATTGCGAGGTTTGAATCCCCGCGCACCTCCAGGCGTTGTATGCCCATGGAGGCAGCCATCTGAAGACCATGCAATAAGGCCTCGTATTCGGCTGCATTGTTGGAGTCTGTGTATATATTTGGGGTATGTACTGGACTGTGTCTCCAGTTGGGGACGTTAAGACAACGCCCGCTCCTAAACCCGCTAGCATTTTGGAGCCATCAAAGTGCATGACCCAGTTGGAATATGTTCCATACTCTTTAGCGAGTTCGGCCTCTGTCCATTCAGCGACGAAGTCGGCCAATACTTGGGATTTAATGGCTCGGCGCAGTTTGTACGTTATGTCGAATGGCAGGAGCTCAATGGCCCACTTGGCAATTCGGCCCGTAGCGTTGCGGTTGTTTATTATGTCATTGAGTGGTACTTCGGAAGCCACAGTGATCGAGCACTCTTGAAAGTAGTGTCGTAGCTTCCGGGATGCCATGAATACCGCGTATGCTATCTTTTGGTAATGAGGGTACCGGGATTTGCATGGTGTGAGGACAGTGGATACGTAGTATACCAGTTTCTGAAGTGGGAATTTGTGTCCCTCCTCCTCTCGTTCAACGACGAGTACCGCGCTCACCACCTGGTGTGTTGCTGAGATGTATAATAACATGGGTTCGCCGACGTTCGGCGCGGCCAGGATTGGGTTGCTCGCTAAAAGAGCTTTTATCTGTTCCAGTCCGGCCGTTGCTGCATCCGTCCACTCAAAGTGGTCGGTACGTTGGAGAAGGCGATAAAGTGGCAATGCTTTTTCTCCTAGTCTGGAGATAAAGCGGCTTAAAGCTGCCACGCATCCCGTGAGTTTTTGGACCTGTTTAAGGTCTGTTGGCGTAGCCAATTGTGACAAAGCTCGGATTTTGGCTGGATTTGCCTCAATTCCTCTATTGGAAACGATGAAGCCCAGCAGTTTTCCAGCGGGAATGCCGAAAACACACTTTTTCGTATTGAGCTTGATGTCATATGTACGGAGGTTGTCAAATGTGAGACGCAGGTCGTCTATTAATGATTCGACGTGCCTAGTCTTAATGACGATGTTATCCACATATGCTTCAACTGTCTTGCCCATTTGTTTCTCCAGGCATGTTTGAATCATGCGTTGGTAGGTGGCACCGGCGTTTTTTAGCCCAAAGGGCATAGTGTTGAAGAAGAAAGGCCCGTATGGGGTAATGAATGCCGTTGCGGCTTGGTCGGACTCCTTCATTTTCATTTGATGGTATCCGGAGTATGCGTCGAGGAAACACAACGAGTCATGTCCTACAGTAGCATCAATAATCTGATCGATGCGGGGGAGGGGGAAGGGATCCTTAGGGCAGGCCTTGTTGAGGTCTTTGAAGTCGACACACAGGCGCCAGGATTTATCCTTCTTTGGCACCATCACCAGGTTTTCTAGCCAGTCCCAGTGTTTTATTTCTCTGATGAATTCGGCCTCGATTAACTTGGCTAGCTCCTCCCCCATAGCTTGTTGTTTGGGTTCGGAAAAGCGTCGTAGTGTTTGCTTGACCGGCTTATATCCCTTCAATATATCGAAGCTGTGTTCGGCCAACCTACATGGGATTCCTGGCATATCAGAAGGGTGTCAGGCGAATATGTCCGATTCTCATGTGGGAACTCTCGTAGTCTTGGCGTCAACCGTTGGGTCCAGTGCCCGATGGAAGCTGTCTTCTTGGGGTTAGTAGGGTGGACTTGAAATTTGGCTATTTCATCTGCTGGTTTAAAGGAGGTGGATTCGGGTCGCTTATCCAGGATTACGTCGTCCTTATCCATCGTGGAGCGTAGTGCGGTTAACTCTTCGGCCGTGAGGGCCTCGGATAGTGCCTCGAGGGCCAGGGATGAGGTTTTGTTTTCGGCGCGGAGTGCTATGCCTGGATCACTGGCGAGAGTGATAATACCATTGGGCCCGGGCATCTTGAGCTTCATATACCCGTAATGGGGTATCACTTGAAAGCGCGTGAATGCGTCTCGCCCCAACAGGGCGTGATATCCACTGTTGAAGGGGCCACTTGGAAGGTTATCTCTTCGGACCGATAGTTCTCCGGCGTGCCAAATACCACGTCGAGTGTGATTTTCCCCGCGCATCGCGCCTCCCGGCTGGGAATGATTCCTCGAAAGGTCGTGCTACTTTGCTCTATGTGGCTCCTGTCTATTTCCATTTTGTTGAGTGTGTCCTCGTAGATGAGGTTTAGTCTGCTGCCGCCGTCCATGAGCACTTTAATGAGCCGAAAGCCGTCCACAATTGGATTGAGGACCAAGGCGGCCGGTGCCTGGACTGTCCTGAATTTTGGTTCGTCACTGGCACTGAAAGTTATGGCCGTGTCATTCCAGGGGTTTATTGCTGCGACTTGGCAGACTTCGGCGAGGTCGCGGAGTGCCCTCTTGCGCCGATTGTTTGAAGCGAAAGTCTCGAAGACCGTCAGTACTGAGGTCGCTGCGTCTTTTGGGGGGTGTTGCTCCGGGGTGTTTTTGGTGAGGATATCCTCGCCACTCTTGGCCACCTGCCGGAGTATCCAACATGCTCTAAGTCTATGGGTTGGTACAGTATCCGGTGTCGTGTGTATTTTGCATGGCCTGTCGAGCCATCCCTCCAGAACTGTTCCACGTCCCGTAATGGGCTTAGTTTTCTTTACTATGGGGTCGGGCGCCCCGCGAGGGTGCATCCTTTTTGCCCGCCCAAGGGGTTGAGTGGGAACCGGAGGTTCCCAGTGAGCTGTCTGAGTTTTCCAGGCGCTTTCCATTATGCAGTACTTATTGTTGGAAATATGCCCTAGAGGCAATAATAAAAGCATTATTATTATATTTCCTTGTTCATGATAATTGTCTTTTATTCATGCTATAATTGTATTATCCGGAAATCATAATACACGTGTGAATACATAGACCACAATACGTCCCTAGTAAGCCTCTAGTTGACTAGCTCGTTGGTCAACAGATAGTCATGGTGTCCTGACTATGGACATCGATGTCATTGACATCGGGATCACGTCATTAGGAGAATGACGTGATGGACAAGACCCAATCCTAAGCATAGCACAAGATCGTGTAGTTCGTTTTGCTAGAGCTTTTTCAATGTCAAGTATCTCTTCCTTAGACCATGAGATCGTGTAACTCCCGGATACCGTAGGAGTGCTTTGGGTGTACCAAACGTCACAACGTAACTGGGTGACTATAAAGGTGCACTACAGGTATCTCCGAAAGTGTCTGTTGGGTTGACACGGATCGAGATCGATTTGTCACTCCGTATGACGGAGAGGTATCTCTGGGCCCACTCAAGAATGCATCATCACAATGAGCTCAAAGTGACCAAGTGTTTGGTCACGGGATCATGCATTACGGTACGAGTAAAGTGACTTGCCGGTAACGAGACTGAACGAGGTATTGGGATACCGACGATCGAGTCTCGGGCATGTAACGTATTGATTGACAAAGGGAATAGTATACGGGATTGATTGAATCCTCGACATCGTGGTTCATCCGATGACATCATCGAGGAGCATGTGGGAGCCAACATGGGTATCCAGATCCCGCTGTTGGTTATTGACCCGAGAGCCATCTCGGTCATGTCTACATGTCTCCCGAACCCGTAGGGTCTACACACTTAAGGTTCGGTGACGCTAGGGTTATTAGGAAGACTTGTATGTGATTACCGAATGTTGTTGAGTCCCGGATGAGATCCCGGACGTCACGAGGAGTTCCGGAAGGGTCCGGAGGTAAAATTTATATATGGGAAGTTGTCAAGCGGACACCGGAAAGTTTCGGGGCATATCGGTATTGTATCTGGGGCCACCGGAAGGGTTCCGGGTCCACCTGAGGGGCCACCTCCTGGGGCCACATGGGCTGCGTGGGGCAGGAGCCAGCCTGGTGGGCTGGGCGCCCCCCTTGGGCCCATGCGCCTAGGGTTGGGGAACCCTAGAGGGCGCCTTGCTTGGGGGCAAGTCCCCACTCCCTTGGCTGCCGCCCCCTCTAGATGCCATCTAGAGGGGCCGCCCCTGTCCCTTCCCCTATAAATAGAGGGGTGAGGGAGGGCTGCAACACACTTGAAGGCGCAGCCCTCCCTCCCCAACACCTCTCCTCCTCCGCGTGTGCTTGGCGAAGCCTACTTGGGAAGCTGTCACTCCACCATCATCACGCTGTCGTGCTGCTGCTGGAGCCATCTTCCTCAACCTCTCCTTCCCCTTGCTGGATCAAGAAGGAGGAGGCGTTGTCCGTCACTGCACGTGTGTTGAACGCGGAGGTGCTGTCCGTTCAGCACTTGGTCATCGGTGATCCGAATCACGACGGCAGTACGACTCCATCATCACCATCCCTTGAACGCCTTCCTTTTCGATCTACAAGTGGTATGTAGATGCAAACTCACTCCCTTGACTCGTTGCTTAGATGAACTCATAGATGGATCTTGGTGAAACCGTAGGAAATTTTTTAATTTTCTCGCCACGTTCCCCAACAAAGTGGCATCATGAGCTAGGTCTATGCGTAGTTCTCTATTGCACGAGTAGAACACAATTTGGTTGTGGGCGTAGATCTTGTCAACTTGATTGCCGCTTACTAGTCTTATCTTTGCTTCAGCGGTATTGTGGGATGAAGCGGCCCGGACCAACCTTACACGTACGCTTACGTGAGACCGGTTCCACCGACTAACATGCACTAGTTGCATAAGGTGGCTGGCGGGTGTCTGTCTCTCCCACTTTAGTTGGAGCGGATTCGATGAAAAGGGTCCTTATGAAGGGTAAATAGAAGTTGACAAAATCACGTTGTGGTTATTCGTAGGTAAGAAAACGTTCTTGCTAGAACCCAATTGCAGCCACGTAAAAGATGCAACAACAATTAGAGGACGTCTAACTTGTTTTTGCAGCAATTGTCATGTGATGTGATATGGCGAAGTTGTGATGAATGATGAATGATATATTGTGATGTATGAGATCATGTTCTTGTAATAGGAATCACGACTTGCATGTCGATGAGTATGACAACCGGCATGAGCCATATGAGTTGTCTTTATTTTTGTATGACCTGCGTGTCATTGAAGAACGCCATGTAAATTACTTTACTTTATTGCTAAACGCGTTAGCCATAGAAGTAGAAGTAGTCGTTGGCGTGACAATTTCATGAAGACACGATGATGGAGATCATGGTGTCATGCCGGTGACAAGATGATCATGGAGCCCCGAAGATGGAGATCAATGGAGCTATATGATATTGGCCATATCATGTCACTACTATATAATTACATGTGATGTTTATTATGTTTATGCATCTTGTTTACTTAGAACGACGGTAGTAAATAAGATGATCCTTACAACAATTTCAAGAAGTGTTCCCCCTAAGCGTGCACCGTTGCTAAAGTTCTTCGTTCGAAGCACCACGTGATGATCGGGTGTGATAGATCCTTACGTTCACATACAACGGGTGTAAGACAGTTTTACACATGCAAAACACTTAGGGTTAACTTGACGAGCCTAGCATGTACAGACATGGCCTCGGAACACGGAGACCGAAAGGTCGAACACGAGTCGTATGGAAGATACGATCAACATGAGAATGTTCACCGACGATGACTAGTCCGTCTCACGTGATGATCGGACACGGCCTAGTCGACTCGGATCGTGTAACACTTAGATGACTAGAGGGATGTCTAATCTGAGTGGGACTTCATTAAAATAATTTGATTAGATGAACTTAATTATCATGAACTTAGTCTAAAACCTTTGCAAATATGTCTTGTAGATCAAATGGCCAACGCTCATGTCAACTTTGAACTTCAACGCGTTCCTAGAGAAAACCAAGCTGAAAGATGATGGCAGCAACTATACGGACTGGGTCCGTAACACGAGGATCATCCTCATAGCTGCCAGGAAACAATATGTCCTAGAAGGACCGCTAGGTGACGCCTCCGTCCCGAGAGAACCAAGACATTATGAATGCTTGGCAGACTTCGTCTTGATGATTACTCCCTCGTTCAGGGCGGCATGCTTTACAGCTTAGAACCGGGGCTCCAAAAGCGTTTTGAGCAACACGGAGCATATGAGATGTTCGAAGAGCTGAAACTAGTTTTCCAAGCTCATGCCCGGGTCGAGAGATATGAAGTCTCCGACAAGTTCTACAGCTTGTAAGATGGAGGAAAACAGTTACATCGGTGAGCACATACTCAAAATGTCTGGTTGCACAACCGCTTTGTCCCGGTGGACATAAACCTCCGGACGAGGCGGTCATTGACAGAATCCTTGATCGCTCCCACCAAGCTACAAGAGCTTTGTGATGAACTACAATATGCGGGGATGGTGAAAACCATTCCCGGTATTCTCAATCTTTGAAGTCAGCAGAGGTTGAAATCAAGAAAGAACATCAAGTGTTGATGGTCAATAAAACCACTAAGTTCAAGAAGGGCAAGGGCAAGAAGAACTTCAAGAAGGACGGCAAGGAGGTTGCCGCGCCAAAGAAGCAAGTTGCCGGAAGAAGTCAAAGAATGGACCCAAGCCCGAGACAGAGTGCTTTTATTGCAAAGGGAAGGGCCACCGAAGCGGAACTGCCCCAAATACTTAGCGGATAAGAAGGCCGACAACACCAAAGGTATATTTGATATACATGTAATTGATGTGTACCTTACCAAGACTCGTAGTAACTCCCGGTATTTGATACCGTGCCGTTGATCATATTTGTAACTCACAGCAGGAGCTGCGGAATAAGCGGAGACTGGCGAAGGACGAGGTGACGATGCGCGTCGGGAATGGTTCCAGAGTCGATGTGATCGCCGTCGGCACGCTACCTCTACATTTACCTACGGGATTAGTTATAAACCTTAACAATTGTTATTTGGTGCCAAGTTTGAGCATGAACATTGTATCTGGATCTCGTTTGATACGAGATGGCTACTCATTTAAATCCGAGAATAATGGTTGTTCTATTTATATGAGAGATATGTTTTATGGTCATGCCCCTATGGTCAATGGTTTATTCTTAATGAATCTCGAGCGTAATGTTACACATATTCATAGCGTGAATACCAAAAGATGTAAAGTTGATAACGATAGTCCCACATACTAGTGGCTTCGCCACCTTGGTCACATTGGTGTCAAGCGCATGAAGAAGCTCCATGCTGATGGACTTTTAGAGTCTCTCGATTATGAATCATTTGACACATGCGAACCATGCCTCATGGGCAAATGACCAAGACTCCATTCTCCTAACAATGGAGCGAGCAACCAACTTGTTGGAAATCATACATACCGATGTGTGCGGTCCAATGAGTGTTGAGGCTCATGGAGGATATCGTTATGTTCTCACTCTCACAGATGACTTGAGTAGATATGGGTATGTCTACTTGATGAAACACAAGTCTGAGACCTTTGAAAAGTTCAAGGAATTTCAGAATGAAGTAGAGAATCAACATGACCGAAAGATAAAATTGTTACGATCGGATCGTGGAGGAGAATATTTAAGTCACGAATTTGGTACACACTTAAGAAAATGTGGAATCGTTTCACAACTCACGCCGCCTGGAACACCTCGGTAATAACGGTGTGTCCGAACGTCAGAATCGCACTCTATTGGATATGGTGCGATCCATGATGTCTCTTACCGATTTACCGCTATCATTTTGGGGATACGCTCTAGAGACAGCTACATTAAATTTAAATAGGGCACCGTCTAAATCCGTTGAGTCGACAGCGTTTGTATTATGGGTTGGGGAGAAACCTAAGTCGCCGCTTCTAAAAGTTTGGGGATGCGATGCTTATGTCAAGAAACTTCAACCTGAAAAGCTCGAACCCAAGTCGGAAAAATGCGTCTTCATAGGATACCCTAAAGAAACCATTGGGTATACCTTCTACTTAAGATCCGAGGGCAAGATCTTTGTTGCCAAGAACGGATCCTTTCTGGAAAAGGAGTTTCTCTCGAAAGAAATAAGTGGGAGGAAAGTAGAACTCGATGAAGTACTACCTCTTGAACGGGAAAGTAGTGCAGCTCGGAAAATGTTCTGTGATGCCTACACCAACTCAAGAGGAAAATAATGATGATGATCAAGGTACTTCGGATCAAGTAGCTACCGAACTTCAGAGGTCCACAAGGACACGTTCCGCACTGCAGTGGTACGGCAACCCTGTCACGGAAATCATGTTGTTAGACAACGGTGAACCTTCGAACTATGAAGAAGCGATGGCGGGCCCAGATTCCAACAAATGGCTAGAAGCCATGAAATCCGAGATAGAATCCATGTATGAAAACAAAGTATGGACTTTGACTGACTTGCCCAATGATCGGCGAGCGATAGAAAACAAATGGATCTTTAAGAAGAAGACGGACGCGGATGGTAATGTCACCATCTATAAAGCTCGACTTGTCGCTAAGGGTTATCGGCAAGTTCAAGGGATTGACTACGATGAGACTTTCTCTCCCTAGCGAAGCTTAAGTCCGTCCGAATCATGTTAGCAATTGCCGCATACTATGATTATGAGATATGGCAGATGGACGTCAAAACGGCATTCCTTAACGGGCATCTTAAGGAAGAGCTGTATATGATGCAGCCGGAAGGTTTTGTCGATCCTAAGAATGCTAACAAAGTATGCAAGCTCCAAATGATCCATTTATGGGCTGGTGCAAGCATCTCGGAGTTGGAACATTCGCTTTGATGAGATGATCAAAGCGTTTGGGTTTATCTTGAGACTTATGGAGAAGCTGCGTTTACAAGAAAGTGAGTGGGAGCTCTGTTGCATTTCTCATATTATATGTAGATGACATACTTTTGATGGGAAATGATATAGAATTCTTGGACATCATTAAGGCCTACTTGAATAAGTGTTTTTCAATGAAGGACCTTGGAGAAGCTGCTTATATATTAGGCATCAAGATCTATAGAGATAGATCGAGACGCCTCATAGGTCTTTCACAAAGCACATACCTTGATAAGATTTTGAAGAAGTTCAAAATGGATCAGTCAAGAAAGGGTTCTTGCACTCTTTGCAAGGTGTGAGATTGAGCTCAGCTCAATGCCCGACCACGGCAAAAGATAAAGAAGAGATGAGTGTCATCCCCTATGCCTCGACCATAGGATCTATTATGTATGCCATGCCGTGTACCAGACCTGATGTAAACCTTGCCGTAAGTTTGGTAGGAAGGTACCAAAGTAATCCCGCAAGGAACACCGGACAGCGGTCAAGAATATCCTAAAGTACCGAAAAGGACAAAGGACATGTTTCGTTTATGGAGGTGACGAAGAGCTCGTCAGAAGGGTTACGCCGACGCTTAGCTTCGACACAGATCCGATGACTCTAAGTCACAAACCGGATACGTGTATATGTTGAATGGTGGAGCGATGGTGCAATGCAAGCGAAGCGTCGTGGCGGGATCTACATGTGAAGCGGAGTACATGGCAGCCTCGGAGGCAGCGCATGAAGCAATTTGGGTGAAGGAGTTCATCACCGACCTAGGAGTCATACCCAATGCGTCGGGGCCGATCAAACTCTTCCGTGACAACACCGGAGCTATTGCACTTGCCAAGGAGCCTGTGTTTCACAAGAAGACCAGCACATCAATCGTCGCCTCAACTCCATCCGTGAAAATGTTCAAGATGGAGACATAGAAATTTAGAAGTGCATACGGATCTGAATGTCGCAGATCCGTTGACTAAACCTCTTCCATGCAAAAACATGATCAACACCGAACTCTATGGGTGTTCGATTCATCACAATGTAACTAGATTATTGACTCTAGTGCAAGTGGGAGATTGTTGGAAATATGCCCTAGAGGCAATAATAAAAGCATTATTATTATATTTCCTTGTTCATGATAATTGTCTTTTATTCATGCTATAATTGTATTATCCGGAAATCGTAATACACGTATGAATACATAGACCACAATACGCCCCTAGTAAGCCTCTAGTTGACTAGCTCGTTGGTCAACAGATAGTCATGGTTTCCTGACTATGGACATCGATGTCATTGACAGCGGGATCACGTCATTAGGAGAATGACGTGATGGACAAGACCCAATCCTAAGCATAGCACAAGATCGTGTAGTTCGTTTTGCTAGAGCTTTTTCAATGTCAAGTATCTCTTCCTTAGACCATGAGATCGTGTAACTCCCGGATACCGTAGGAGTGCTTTGGGTGTACCAAACGTCACAACGTAATCGGGTGACTATAAAGGTGCACTACTGGTATCTCCGAAAGTGTCATTGGGTTGACACGGATCGAGACTCGATTTGTCACTCCGTATGACGGAGAGGTATCTTCTGGGCCCACTCGGTAATGCATCATCACAATGAGCTCAAAGTGACCAAGTGTTTGGTCACGGGATCATGCATTACGGCACGAGTAAAGTGACTTGCGATAACGAGGACCGAACGAGGTATTGGGATACCGACGATCGAGTCTCGGGCATGTAACGTATCGATTGACAAAGGGAATAGTATACGGGATTGATTGAATCCTCGACATCGTGGTTCATCCGATGACATCATTGAGGAGCATGTGGGAGCCAACATGGGTATCCAGATCCCGCAGTTGGTTATTGACCTGAGAGCCGTCTCGGTCATGTCTGCATGTCTCCCGAACCCGTAGGGTCTACACACTTAAGGTTCGGTGACGCTAGGGTTATTAGTAAGACTTGTATGTGATTACCGAATGTTGTTCGGAGTCTCGGATGAGATCCCGGACGTCACGAGGAGTTCCGGAAGGGTCCGGAGGTAAAAATTTATATATGGGAAGTTGTCAAACGGACACCGGAAAGTTTCGGGGCATATCCAGTATTGTCTGGGGCCACCGGAAGGGTTCGGGGTCCACGGGAGGGCCACCCCTCCGGGGGGCCACATGGGCTGCGTGGGGCAGGAGCCAGCCACAGTGGGCTGGGCGCCCCCCTTGGGCCCATGCGCCTAGGGTTGGGGGAACCCAGAGGCGCCTTGCTTGGGGGGCAAGTCCCTCCCTTGGCCGCCCCCCTCTAGATGCCATCTAGAGGCCGCCCCTGTCCCTTCCCCTATAAATAGAGGGGTGAGGGAGGCTGCAACACACTTGAAGGCGCAGCCCTCCCTCCCAACACCTCTCCTCCTCCGCGTGTGCTTGGCGAAGCCCTGCCGGAGAATCACACTCCACCATCATCACGCCATCGTCGCTGCTGGAGCCATCTTCCTCAACCTCTCCTTCCCCTTGCTGGATCAAGAAGGAGGAGACGCCGTCTGCACTGCACGCGTGTGTTGAACGCGGAGGTGCTGTCCGTTCGACACTTGGTCATCGGTGATCCGAATCACGGCGAAAGTACGACTCCATCATCACCATCCCCTTGAACGCTTCCGCACTCGATCTACAAGTGGTATGTAGATGCAAACTCACTCCCTTGACTCGTTGCTTAGATGAACTCATAGATGGATCTTGGTGAAACCGTAGGAAAAATTTTAATTTTCTGCTACGTTCCCCAACACTTATGTACTATGCTTGCCAAGTCAGCGAAGTGTAATATGCGACGGCTGTTGATGGCGTTGAGGATTCCTCCATCCGTGCAATTATTGCAGAATACTGAAATTGCGTCCTCGTCGCGGCAATCTTTAATCTTGTCTTTGACAAGGAGGAATCTGGCCCAAAAGTGATGGACTGTTTCCTGAGACTGCTGTCGTACGTACATGAGGCCGCATATATCCGGAGGTCCGGAATTGTTTGGCGAATATTGCTTTTGGTGGGTGGGTGGCTTTAAATCCGAACCCTGACCCAATTTGGGGTCCGGAGTCTGAAAAGCTTCCGAGCTTAATAGCTCGGGCTCTGGGATGTCAGCTGATTATTCAGGCCCAACGTCCGATTCTAGGTTCGGAGGACAGGCGTGTCGTTCCGCAGACAGGTATCCGGCTCTTCGAGTTCGGAAATCCGAACATAGTTCATCCTCAACATAGAGGAAGAGTTGTTCTTTTGCTCCTCTACTACCGCTATCTTATGGGTGATCGGCGAAGATTTGATTTCTCTTTGATCGGGTTTAAGCCCAATCCGATCGTAGTCTGTAGCGACCCCCATGGCGTAGATGCGATCCAGGAGTTCATTTAAAGACGACAACTTCGCCGGATCCATCCGTTTGGAGCATTCAGAGTCAACACGAAGGCGATTTTCGATGACCCGAGAAGTTATCGTCGGCTTAACGGCCGGACGGGCGGTCATGGTAAAGCCGCCCAACCAGAGGGTTTGGCCTGAGGACAGGGCTCCTCCGGAGGTGATACTGTCCTTGATAACAAGGTGAGCCATCAATCATGTTTTCGACGTCACAGCGGAACTCTCAATGAAAGCACCAATGTCGGTGTCAAAACCGGTGGATCTCGGGTAGGGGTCCCGAATCGTATGCGTCTAAGGTCGATGGTAGCAGGAGACAGGGGACACGATGTTTACCCAGGTTCGGGCCCTCTTGATGGAGGTAATACCCTACTTCCTGCTTGATTGATATTGATGAATATGAGGATTACAAGAGTTGATCTACCACGAGATCGTAATGGCTAAACCCTAGATGCCCAACCTGTATGATTATGATTGCCCCTACGGACTAAACCCTCCGGTTTATATAGACACCGGAGGGGACTAGCGTTGTACAAAGTCGGTTACAGAGAAAGGAATCTACATATCCGAATGCCAAGCTTGCCATCCACGTAGAGGAGAGTCCTATCCGGACACGGGAGAGCGTCTTTTGTCTTGTATCTTCACGGACATCAGTCCGGCCCACGTCACATAGGCCGGACGCCCGAGGACCCCTTAATCCAGGACTCCCTCACCGGCGCCGAGCCACCTCGCCGCGGCTTTTCATTGCTCGCTAGCAGGGCGGCGAGGACAGCGAGCACCATGAGATGTTCCTCTTCCTGGACGTCGGCCTCGGCTTCCTCCTCCAGCAGCGCGGCGAGCGCTTCCTCGTCGTCCGAGTCCATCGCCGAGGCAGGCAAATCGCCGAACACCTTCTTGGCCTTGTTGGCACTTACCGCCGCTAAAGCGCCTTCAAGGCCGGAACGGCGGAAAAACGCCCATTTCTTGGTGGAGGGCTGCCTCGGCGAAACCTCCGCTCTTTCCCGTGAGGATGGGCTATCTAGCGATGGCGGCGGTGGCGGCGTCGGGATCTGTTGTTGGCCGGCCTTGTGAGGCGAGTCGGGGAAGAAAGACTTGACTTTTTCGCCGACGGTGTGGGCCTAGTGCTTTTCCCTTGCGCCAGCCCCGGCGCCCCGGTCTGCCGGGTTCGCTGCGATCGCCGCCCAAAAGCGGGCCGAATCGACGGATTTTGGCGTCCGGGGGCCTTGTTGAAGCGTTTTTGGCGGCGCGAAAAAAGTCGCTTGGGGGTAGTATGAGGTATTCGGCTGCAGAAGAACAAATTTGAGATGTGACTGACCACTGTTCATGGATGTTTTTGGACGTTTAAAGGATCAGATTTACTGTTCGCGGTTTCTTTCTTTTTTTAGTGTGGATATGGCACGCGAGGACGAAGAGGACGGACTCTCAAACACCGGTGACTTTTCTTGCGCAAAGGGCATTCGATGAAAATGGAAACGTGACCGCTACTCATCATAGGAGTATCGTTTTCACAGGGCGAGTCCGCGAAAGCGAAAAGAAGAAGGGCGAGGCGCGGGCCCCACCGCCAGGGAGGCAATCCGAGCACACGCCGCCTTCGTTTCCTCCCCAAACCCCAAGTCCAGTTCGCGGGGCACGCACGCTCTCCTCCCACTCGTTGCCGCCGCTCACCAGGCGCGCCCTCTCCCGGGCCGGAGCCCCGCGGGAGCACGACGCCGTCCGCCCGCGCGCGCCACCGCGCCGGCATTGCGAGGGAACCGCCCAGGTGCGAGCCGGTCGTCCTCTCCCCGGTTCCGTCAGCCGCTCTCTCCTTCCCTCGGCCGCTTCTCACGCTCCTCCCTTGTCCCCGCAGGAGCACGAACGCCGCGGCCCCGTCTCGGTCCGCCCCGCCCCGCCCCCTTGGTCCCTGCTCCAGCGCCGGTTGGACCCGCGAGCAAGCCGCGAGTCCCAGGGTGAGTTCATCAGTCTTCACGCTCGCCTCGTCCCGTTTGGGTTCACTTTTTGCTCCGCGAGCAGCATTTGGATTTGCTCCTCATGTGCGGTGCGTCGATTCGCCGATGCATTTAGCGGGTTTCCTGCTGTGGAGTTTAAGATAAAATTGATTCTCGATTCTGAGTTCGCAACTTCATGGGGGGACGAGGAGATATCTGCACGCGTACACGTAGATAGGATCACTGGAGCGAAGTAGATACTCTAGTTCTTCATATTTTGCTTCATTAGATCAGTAAGCGTGGTAAGAATCGAGCCAGAACAGAGACGCCAGCGATTTCTTTTGCAATTAGCCGCCTGAAGTCCGTATCCTTGGCAGAATTGGTCCACTCCAATCTCTGTTCTCCCAGGAACAGAGAGCCCGGACAGAGGCTTCAGAGATTCGTGTGATGGGGAACGTGATTTGACGGATTCTTGTCATTTATTCCGCAGCGGTGTAGGTACCACGACTGTTGTTTTGGGCTTGCCTATGTATAGCCACTTGCTGAATCTTGTGGGGAAGGGAAGGGGATGGATGTGTGTGGGCGTGGTCTTTCTTGTGCCCTGGGGTCCGTTGCTTTTCCTCCTTCGTGCAGGAGGTGGCCTCCCTGATGAATCCCTGCCTGCATTATGATTCTTCATGATTTGGTTTGTTTGTGTCATCTGATTTGATGTAAATCTGCATTCCTAGCATGCAGCATTACAAGACTTCGTATCATATACGAAAACAGTGGGGTGACTTGTGAATTTTGTGATGGATGGATGTTTCATGGGCATCCTGTGTCCGACCCCCCTGCTCTTCTTCGGCTTTAGGAAGGGGTTCCCGTAACTGCTGCTGCTGTTACTGCTTTCTCCTTTGGGTTTTCTGGGTTTGTTATGATAGTATGTTGTTCCTTTTTGGAGACTACCGTTACACGTCACAACTGGCATTATCCCGAGTCTCTTGGCTAGATGGTAGTGGGGGCGCTTAGGGAGAATGCTTGTATCTCGTGCTTCTTCAGTTGTGCTGTGTGATGTTGACTGAACCACAATGGGCTTGCTAGCTTATTACTCATTCTTATACCTTGAGCTAAGAATTACTTACTTCAAGCTGACTGCTGTTTCTTCTTTTTCTTCAGGAGTTCAGGGTGTACTTCTGAGGGGAGTGTATTAATTCTGATTGAGCTGAGTTTCGTCCGCTGTATTACTGCTGTAACTTCACAGCAGCAAAGAAACAGCGTCATGGTTGACAAGGTATCCAGTTTAAGTCCCTGTTTGAACAGTTTGCTCCTAGAACTTTTGATTGATCATTTACATGCAAGTATGATTAAACTTTACCAGGTTCTGTAATGACAAATTAACTTGTTACAGGGATATGTACTGAGTAATGACTATGCTTCAGTTCTTGGTCATATGTATTCTGCTTAGAAGGCTATCACTCACAAGGTAAACATAGAGTTACTGTTTCTACTGTGTGCAAAATACATCCAGCTCCATTCATTCCCTATGTGTGTTGACTGGCAAACTTTCTAGAGTCTCCATATCTTTAAGTTTGGTCCTTATATTTCAAAGTTCTAAAATCAGAGAACTACAGAGATAAGCAAAAAGAAACTCCCCCAATAGGGATGATTGATAGTCATTACTGGTTCGTCCTCATGCTTTGTTGGAAGCACAGCCAAGTTTTGAACATCTCCATTAATCAATCTTCGGATCTGTTGTACAGCATAAGCAAGCCATTAGACTTGAAGCCTTGAACATCTAGTTACAATCTAATGTGAAAGATCTGTTTGCACAAAACTGATTTCGCTCATTTGTGGAGTTGAAATCGTGCAATGTAGGTTTGGGATATACTCCCTCCGTCTCAAAATAAGTGTCTCAACTTTAGTACAACTGGTACAAAGTTGAGACACTTATTTAGTTATTTTGGGACGGAGGGAGTAGCATTTTTGTTCCCTTTAAGGAATTAGATGTCAGATCATTATTTTAAGCCATCAATTGTGGGTAAAGTTAAACACAGTTAGCTGGTTTGAGTGAGTGCTAAGTCTTTTTTTTTATTCTATCTATCTGAAATCAAATCGAGTTACATATTTTCTTATTTCTGCTTTAATATGGGCTGATTATAAACTGATATAGATGCCGTTCTTGATCAAACTCATGCTGCTGTGTAGTGTCTTTTCTTTATAACTATGGCAAAAAAGAAGTATTCATTGTACTTATGGCCTTAGCATTCATTTTGAGAGTTTTTACTATTTATTCTCAGATATTATGGCTTTTGTTTATGACTTTTATTTACTGTCACGCTAGGCAAGGTTGCTGGTTGTTCCTACAGCTTCCATTGATCTCATTACTTAGAATCACCACCTCCTCTTCTGTATCCCGCCGCAGGGTTGACCGTGGGTGTCTTAGTGTCTAATACAAGGTAATATGCTCCCTGGACTTGCTCACTTATGTTCTTTTTGTTTGCATTGTACCAAACTGTAAACTGTACTTAATAACATACTTTTCTTTTTCTCATTGCTAGATGGCTGCTCCGCCAAATGCATTTTCGAGCGAGTTACAGAAGTGGATCTACAACCGTTCTGTAGGCTCTATATTTTTCATCACTATCGGACCAAAAGCATCTGCAATTAATGAACTTATAGCTCTTATGAACAAAGTAGAGATTATTCCTGCAGAAAAAAGAGCTGCGGAGTTAGACCTTCGAGGACAAAATTGCACGGGCGTTGTAGTGGAGGAGGCAGATGATCATCTTAAGATCTTAACATGTGCCCATCTTATGCAACACGTATTCAAGAGTTCAGAACCCCTTTCGCTTCAAGATGCTTGTTCGCTTTTTTCTGTAAGAGTGTTGTGTGATCATTACGAGCAGAGCTTCCGCGGGCAAAGCAGGGTAAGAGCAAGAGTTTATGCACCAGCTTCCATGATTGGCATCGATTGCGAGAAAGACTTGCTTCTTCTTCATGTAAACCGAGCAGATATTAAGAATTTGGGCAGAAGATGTACCAACAGTCATCAGGGCTTGATTCTTAGTCCAACTCCTCCAGAAGCTTTCGACAAGTGCGCAATGATTTCATGGCCTCCTGGCCTACCTCGAACAGCTGTTGAAGGATCAATTTCTCACCCTTCAAGAACAGTCCGTGACTTGGAACTTGTGAACACTGTTGGATACACAATGAACCTCACTCAAGTAGTAATAGCAAGTGAAAAAGGAAGCTCAGGTGCTCCGTTGTTAGATGGTAATGGGAGAATAATTGGATTGTTGCATGGCGGTTCTGGAGGGCAGTTTACATACTTTATCTCCCGTGCTGATATCGCACGTTTTCTGAGGCGACATCACGTGGTACATGGTATGTTCTCACACATGTTTTTTTACTTGTTTTTGTTGTTACTATTTGTAAATATGCCTTACGAATGCATAAATAACATGCAGGGATATGAGGTGTTATTTGATCATCCTACAGCCCTTGTTCCCTCCCGATCTCTTGTTGTTATCCCATCCACAATTGCTGCTCGAACTGCTGGTAAACAACAGAGTCAGGTCCATTAGTGCTGCTCTGTTTCCGGTAAGGAACCAACCATAGCATGATGTTGCTAGAGTTTGTTTGTTCTTAATGTTAATATCTGGTGTGGAACAGTAAGAATGGATTGATTGTATGGTTTTCTGCTTCAGATTACTTGCTGTTATTGTAGTTGTGAAAACTGATAGTAATTCAAAATTTGCCTCAAAATGCCATTCAGAATACTGTGATTTATTCTGCGAAAAAAAAAGAATATCATAATTTACTTCCTGTCTATGCAAGCCTCAAAATGTGATATGGAATACCATAGTTTACTTGTCCCCTCACCTTAGAGTTTAGTTTCCTTTTCGTGATCTGTGCTAGTAAATGGTGATTCCTATCCTGGTTAAAGTAATACGGAGTGCTCTATGATCAGTTATTCTAACTAGATGCTGGGGCGCGTCCAGTTGTTTTTATGACCTAAGTTGATCTGTGTAAATAATAAATCTATGAAGAGCAAAATCAGCTGCAACCACTTGTAAAATATAACGGGAGTATGGGATACAGCCAGAGTTATTCCTTTCCTTCTTTTAAGCTTCCTCCTGACCAGAGCAGCACAGAAACCCAACACACCATACAAGTGGCCCTAGATATGACCAAATGACCTACGCGTGGTGACATAGCTCAGCGTACGCATCGTGGTGCCCAGTCGGTGCACAATCAACACCACTTGGACAGCCCAGTTAACGCCCTTGCTCGGTCCTTAATTGTTTTAATTTGCTCTTTTTGTACGTTGTGAGTTGGTGGACTTGTGAAGAACAATTTACAAGAATGCGGTAACCGTCAGAATTATTGTACTCTACATCCTAAGGATGTGAATGATACCTTTTGTTGTGGACGAACTGTATGAAAACTTGGCTGCAGATGGTTTATCCATTCACTTATTTAGTTAGAAATTTGATAGGAATGGGAAAACAGTGTAAGATACTAAGATCAAAGGTTAATTGTCAATTTTCTTTGTCCATCAATGTAATCTGCTGTTGATTTAAATTTCAGTTGAATTCCAGTCTGTCATCTAACCTTGTTTTATTGTAGTTTATGTGACAGCAATGTCGATTCAACTGCTGCGTTACGAAGTGCTGATTATAAATGGAGAGACTACGCGACAACTCTGTACTGAAATCGGCAAACACTTGTTGTTCCATCTCTTAGGCTTTATCACAGTTCCCCCGCCCAAAAGAAGTCTTCATTAGAGTTGAGAATATTTTGAGGTCTACCAGCTGAAAACTGTCTGTGAGAATACACTATGTGATGTTGCTCTCTGGTCTAAAATGTAAACTCAGTACTGCCTCTCTGTTCCCAGCAAACTTGGGCATCAATGTTATTTTGCTTCAGATCTGATTTCCTGCAGAGTGCAGTTCTTTTTGCTGATTTTCATCTGAATAACATTTGTGTTGGTACTGACTTGCTTCTTGGAATGAACTATCTTCATAAGATTGTTGAGTTCGTTCGAAGATTGTTGCGCACAGATTAGTGCCAGCAGCAGGGAGCTGATGTTGAATACCAAGTGTGCTGTTCAAGCTGACCCGCCACGTAGGCCATGTTCAACAAGAATGTGTACCTGCAGCTTTCTGAACCATATTTTTTGGCAGAACACGTATATTGTTGTATCTTGAAAAACTGCAACCGCTGAGTGAGGCGTACTGGAGCTTGGGCTTCCGAGCTATGTTTTTTTTTTTTGAAAAAAATAAAAAAATAATTCCCGTTTTGAAGTGCCAAAATATAAAATCCATATGTACGTATGGATGTATTCTATGTGTGCATAAATTTATTTTCATGATGGAATGATTTAAGATGTGAGCTAAAAATAATTGTGTGGATTTTAGTACTCTAAACAGTGAATGTGCTCAAGTGATACGAATTTAATTTTTTAGCTTACATCTTAAATAATTTCATCTTAAAAATTATACACATGTAGAATACATTAGTATGTTCATGCAACTTTGAGATTTTTAAAAATTAAAAAAATATCTTTTGTTTTTTTTTCTTCCAAAAACAAGTTCTATGGAGCCAAAGCTCCAAACAAACCTTTCAGCAATAGTGTCTTATATTAGGGAAGCGCTAGGGATAGGAAGTGTTTCCCTTACCTACAAGGCTACAAGGCTACAATATCAGCAAGATGGTGAGAACAGACGGGGGCTTCACAATGAGCGTAGACGTGCAGATGTATTCACATGCAAGGAGGGACGTTGCTGCATGACATTCGGATGTGCACCATAGGTTAATGGTGAATTAGTCTAAGGCGTCGGATCATGCAGGATATGGGTGGCGGCCAGTATAGCATCTCTGATGGAAATAATACACAGTCGACAGTATATCTTTGTACATAGGCTGTTGAAGACTAGCCAAATTTGTTTGTAGATGTGAGTGATGTATGCAGCAAAGGATAATTTCATCCAAATGTATCACAATTATATTTACTAATCCAAAATGGAATTAATTATAGTGCACATAAATCACTCTTCTTTTTTGTTCAAACATGTTTTTTTTGCGTGTAAAACTTGCATTACTCACATCACACAGGATTACAATCAATGTTGTTCAACTCAATGGCTTCAGGCGGCCCAGAGCCCAGCCAGGTCATAGTCCTACCTTCTAAGCGAGCAAAATTTGCCAGAGTTACTGACTTTATTCTAAGACCGACTAATGTGAGTAATACTAGTTCTATGAAGACTCAAGAGGTACTTTATCTCCTTCACCAGAGAAGAGTAAAGTGATCTATCAATCTCACGACCTTGTATCATCTTAACAGCTACTGAAGAGTCCAATTCAATTACCATCGGCAAGTCAGTGCGTGATAATGCCAAGGACAAGCCTTCCATACACGCACCTAATTCAGCTTAAGGGCATCCCGGCAAGAGAAAAGCTGCATGCATGAAGAGAAAATAATCATCCCAGTTTCATGGCGCAACACCATGCCCGATCCAGCTCTATCATCCAGTGAGGAAGGAGCCGTCACAGTTCAGTTTGGTCCAACCTTGCGGCGGAGGAGTCCACTTCAAGGGTGCAGAATCAGCTTTCAGAATATGTTGCCTGGGGGGAGACTGTACAGAAACAATGTTCGATTTACCTTTGCACGGGTCGGCAAAAGGACATCATGGATGATATTTTCGTCTTGACTCAAGTCCGACCACATTTATCACAATCATCTTTAGTAATCCAAAATAACTACTATTATGTTACACATAAATCATTTTCTTTACATTGTCAAAACACGACACGTGCAGGTGACGGAGGAGGAGCGCGCGTGTACCACTTCTCTCAAGTTCCAATAGCATGTGAAAGAGAAGCCCTTATAAAGTCGTCTTAACTCTTCTCCATAGTTGGTACTGTATTAAATTTGCCACCATGTCATGACACCTAGGCCCATATATAATTCAACAAAGGACACCGACCCCGCAAGTGGTGAAGGAAAGTGGGAAAATAGCAGAAAGGGGAGTAAAGGGATGAGATGCTGAGCCTAAAAGTGGAAGAAACTGTTGGATAAATGAGCAACTAGTGTTTTCTGAGGGCCAAAGGTCATTACATATACATGTGTGTCAAAGAGCAGAAAACCCCTTGTACAATGGGGATATACCGAAAAGGGACTATACACATCTAACACCCCCCCTCAAACTCATGGTGGATCAACAACACTGAGTTTGGAGAGAAAAAAGCCGTGTTGCGCTCGAGTCTGTGCCTTGGTGAAGAAGTCCGCCAACTATAACTCAGAGGGCACATAGTGAAGAGCGAGAGTCCGATCTCAGACAAAGAAGACGCACAAAGTGGGCATCCACACCGATGTGCTTGGTGAGGTCATGCTTCACCGGTCACGCGCATAATCTTGATAAGCGTCGATGCCCGACAAGAAGGGACTCGAGGTAGTAGCAGACACACCAAAATCCTCAAGTAACCACCGTAACCAGATCACCTCAGCCGTCAACATCGCAATGGCTCGCAACTCAGCCTCTGTACTCGAGCGAGAAACTGTAGTCTGTTTCTTTGTCTTCCAGACAATAAGAGAGCCACCAAGAAAGACACAATAAGCGGACAGCGAGCGTCGATTAGAGGGATCACTAGCACAGGTAGCATTAGAATAGGCCTGGAGCTCAAGAGCTGGAGCGGGGAAAGAAAAGGCGCTGAGTGATCGTGCCACGAAGATATCGTAGAACACGAAGGAGATGACTATAGTGGACAGAGGTGGGGGCTGAAACAAACTGACTCAGGATGTGGACAGGATAGGAGATGTCAGGACGCGTAACAGCAAGATAGACAAGACTGCCAACAAGATGGCGATAGCGAGTGGGATTAGGAAGAGGGTCACCATCGGTGGCACGCAGCTGAACGTTGAGCTCCATAGGAGTCACAACCATGCGCTCATCACCAAGAGCAGCGCGAGCAAGAAGATCCTGAATATATTTTTCTTGGGAGATGTAGAAGCCATCAGAGGTCGAGGAGATCTCAATCCCAAGAAAGTAGCGAAGTGGACCAAGGCCAGTCATAAGAAACTGGTCGCGGAGGCGAGCCTTAACAAAGGCAATGTAATCAGTGTCGTCACCAGTGATGATCATGTCATCAATATAGAGGAGGAGAAGAGTCCGACCACGAGGAGACGTGTGAACAAACAACGCGGGATCATGGTCACTGGGCAAGAAACCAGCGGCGGACACCACAGATGCGAAGCGCTCAAACCAGGCGCGAGGGGCCTGTTTGAGACCATAGAGGGAACGGCGAAGTCTACAAACCATACCATCAGGAGCATAGTACCCCGGTGGTGGCTGCATATAAACCTCCTCACGCAACTCGCCATTGAGAAAAGCGTTCTGAACATCAAGTTGGGAGATAGACCACCGACGCAATGTAAGCCACAAGAAGAAGAGTGCGGACAATGGTCATGTGAGCCACAGGAGCGAATGTCTCATCATAATCGCGCCCCTGCTCCTGCTGAAAGCCACGGGCCACAAGACGAGCTTTGTAGCGCTCAAGAGAACCATCGGAGCGAGTCTTAAGCTTGTAGACCCACTTGCAGGTGATGGGACTGGACACCTAAGGGAGGGGAACCAGATCACATGTGCCAGGCGCTCAAGGGCAGCAAGCTCCTCGGCCATCGCAAGCTGCCATTCAGCCGAGTCATGGCGGTCACGATAGGAAGTGGGCTCAGTCAAAACAGAGAGACCGTACCGATCAGGGGAGTAGCGATCAGGCGGGGGGCGAGGTCGAGCACGGAGGTTATGAACCGGGGGAGGCGTGAGGGGAGGTGCACCAGAGGTGGAAGGCTCGTCAGAGGAGACATCCTCAGTACAAGATCGACGAGTATAGTGGAGAGGAAACGGGGAGAGAGGGCGACGGACTGGAGAGGATGGGGGAGAGGTGGAGGAGGAGGATGGAGAAGACAGGGTCGGTGGTGAATGAGAGGGAATGAAAGGTGGCGGGGGAAGAGGTGACACATGAGGCACATAGCAGGGTGTATCGGGAAGGAGAAGGAAAGAAAGGTCGTCCACGGAGAAACTCAAGGAAGAAGAACGTGGCTAGTAAGAATGAGACTCGTCAAAGGTCACGTCACGCGAGATGCGCAGGCGACGACCCACTGGATCCCAACATCGATAGCCCTTGTGCTCATCACTGTAACCAAGGAAAACACACTCAACCGACTGAGCAGTTAGTTTGGTGCGTTCTCGGGGGGCAAGAAGAACATAGCACACGCATCCAAACATACGAAGAGCAGAGTAGTCAGGAGAGCAACCAGTGAGACACTCTAGAGGAATACCACCCTGCAAAGCAGTCGATGGCTGAATGTTGATGAGATAGGTGGATGCAGAAACAGCCTCAGCCCAAAAATGGGGTGGAAGGGAAGCAGCAATCATCAGCGCACGAGCCGTCTCAAGCAAATGACGATGCTTGTGTTCGGCAATGCCATTCTGGGCATGAGCACCAGGACATGAGAACTGGGCAAGAGTACCCTGTTCTGCGAGAAAACCACGCAACAGCTGAGAGATATACTCTCCAATGAAGTCAAGACGAAAAGTACGAATGGGCGTGGAAAACTGAGTATGAACCATGGCAGCAAATCGTTTGTATATAGAGAGAACCTCGCTACGAGATTTCATGAAGTAGAGCCAAGTGTAGTGAGATAAATCATCAATAAACAAAACATAGTAGCGATGACCACCTTTCGAATCAAAGGGAGCAGGACCCCAGACATCAGAATGAACTAAGTCAAAAGGACGCTGAGATACAGACTCACTAGTAGGATAAGGTAACTTAGTTTGTTTGCCAAGTCTGCAACCATTACAATGTGAGGAGACATCTCCAGATACAGACCCTAAGAGGCCCTGACGAACTAAGGAAGACAAGCGAGAGCCACAGATGTGGCCAAGTCGATGATGCCACTGCTGGAAGGACGCAAACGAAGAGGCAACAAGAGCATGAGAGCTGGCAGAAGTGGTGGCAGCGGAAGGAACACAAAGCCAATCAACCTCCCGAAGGCCCTCTGACTCACGGCGCCGGGGGCTAGCACCAACCAAAATCTTGGTGCGACGATCCTGAATGGAGCAAGAGTCGGTATCAAGAATAACACAACAACCGTAATCGAAGTTGTGCAAATAAAAAAGATTCATGGTAAGGCGAGGAACATGTGAAACACTCGGAATGTAAAAGGATGGAGTGGAAAGAATGCCACGACTAGCAACAGGAAGAGATGTGCCATCGGCAAGAAGAACATTGACAAAGCGAATCAAGAGGTCGGAGAGAAGACAACGGAAGAATCAGAAGACATATGAAAGGAGGCTCCAGAATCCAGAACCCACGAAGATGTACCGACTGTGTAGATGCCTGTGATGGTGAGGAGGAGGATGCAGTTACAGCAGCAGCAGAGCCAGTTGACGAGGAGCCTGAGGAAGCAAGAAGACGCTTGAGGTGAACAATGTCCTGGTCAGTGAGTGACGGAGTCGAGGAAGACACGGAAGGCCCGCTGGAGGAGGAGCGCCTCTGGTCTCGCTTCTTCTGGCGACAATCAGACTCTGGGTGACCTGGCCGGGAGCAGTAACCACAAACGATGTCATGGCGTGATGTGCCCTTCTCAGCATAAGGAGGACGGCTCACCCCCCCTGGAGGAGTAGGCAGGAGCGGCGGAGCAGTGAGGCAAGCAGACGACACAGGAGTCCGAGCAGCCAAGACTGACGGAACCAGAAGCAACCCAGCAGAGCGAAGGCGGGTCTCCTCGGCATGAAGCTCAGCAAGTATCTCTGAGATAGGAACACGACCACGAGCAAGCAAGTGAGCATGGCGAGGCTCAAACTTGGAGCGGAGACGAGATAAGAACTCATGGACCCTCTGAAAATCCAAGTCAGACCTCGTGGTCTGGCAACAACGGCCAGAGGGCTGATAGTGCTGACAAATATAGGACCACATCGCTGCAACAGTGTCGAGGCCCATGAACTCTGAAGCAAACTGAGGGAGGACACTCGCAGTGAGAACAGCAGCAGCGCGAGCATCGTCATTGCACCACTGAGTGTAAGCAGACAAATCACCCCGGTAGGCAGAGAGAGCATCAGAGTATGCAGATACCTGCTGATCATAAGCATCAACTGCAGCATCATCAAGGGCCTTTGCTACATCCCTATCAGCCTGAGAAGCATCAGGAGCAAGCACCGGCGGAACCGGTGGAACATGAGCCGCCGGAGCAACAGGGTACCTCACCAGAGAGAACGCCCCACAGCAGAAGACCACGCATATGGATACGCATAAAGCCCACAAACTCAGCATAGTTGGTGCCATCGAATATCACTGAGCAACGAGGAACAACCACATAGCCCGAGGACGACATATTGATATCTCTCCTGCTGTTTCTCTCTCTGTTTTTTTGGTCAACCGAGCAGAAACTGGATCGGGATCGAGCTTCTCACCAAATCGGGGGCGAGAAGGGCGGGGAGGCCGGACCCGCTCGGGCCTGGGGCGCGCGAGGGAGGAGGCCCGCTCGCGGTCGGGGCGCTCGAGGGAGAAGGCCCGAACCAGGGGGCAGCGGGAGGCCCGAACCTGGTTGCAGCGAGAGCTTGTGGATCGAGCAGTCCCGGGGGCGGCGGCGGCCGGAGGTCAGGGGCAGCAGCAGCCAGTGGAACGGGTGGTCCCGGGGGCGGCGGCGGCCGGAGGTCCGGGGCCACCGGAGGTCCGGGGCCAGCCGGACGGCGGCGACGCGGCTCGGCGGAGGCGGGACGGAGCCGACGGCGCCACTGGCGAAGGCTGCTCGTGGCGAACGAGAACTAGCCGAGCAGCGCATAAGCCGGGCGGCAGCGGAACGGCCGGGAACGACGGCGACGGCCAGAGAGATGGCCGGCAGCGGGCGGGACGAGGCAGACTAGGTACGAGCACGGAGTTACATCGTGCGAGGGGGAGAGGCTAACCTAGTGTCTGATACCATGTTGGATAAATGAGCAACTAGTATTTCCTAAGGGCCAAAGACCATTACATATACATGTGTGTCAAAGAGCAGAAAACCTCTTGTACAATGGAAATATATCGAAAAGGGACTATACACATTTAACAGAAACATCTGGGTGGCGGCATGCGTAACATGCTCTAGAACCAATAGTGCATGCACGTTCATTAGATTTTGGAAAAGCAATAGCGGTAAGATTTAGACCTGGTTGAAAACTAATTACATTTTGAACAGTTTGATTCTGGTAAATATGAAATATGAATCCTGCCCTGCTATAGGAAATAATATAATTTGAAGAACATTGTTGTCTCCCAATCTCATTTGAATTCAGTTTGCAAGGGAAAATATTCGAGACAGATGTAGGCACAAGTGATGCCAACGACTTGACCAACCGGGGAGGTGGACACTGTATCGAGCTGAGTACGTAACGTCGATGGTGTATCATGTTTTTATGCCTGCAATTGCGTGACTTTCAGGATCCCCTCTGCACGTACCATTTTTCCCAAGTAGACCATGTATATAATACAACACTGAATATTTTAGGGCGCCGGCAAGTCCTGAACATTCGGGATTCAGCTATGGCAAATTGAACGTTTTATGTAACAATTTATATATGTGAGGGATGACAAGTTTAGTTGGTAAGCATGGTAATTTCACCCTCTGTTTGTTTTTTGCCAAGTACTTCCTCTGTCCTATAATGTAAGACGTTTTTTGACACTAGTGTAGTGTCAAAAAACATCTTACATTATGAGACGGAGGGAGTAATTGTCATGCTTCTCAACTAAACTTACCATCCTCACGTCAGCTCTGGATGGCAGGAGGTACTGCCTCGGCGCGGTCGGCGCTGTCAGGCGTCACCAACACCGGCATTTGCTCCTCGTCCCATCCCTACCTGGCTCCACGGTCGATGTTGTCGATACCTCGCCCCTGGACACCGTGCGGCAGTTTGCAGAGATCCCTTGCGATGCTCCCGCTGCTTGGAGAACGGACATTGGGCGCGCGGGTGCCACAATCCTTGGCGTCCACTCAGCTCTTTGGCTTGCCTTGTCGCGCCACCACAGTCTCGCCTCAGCACCGAGCATTGTCGAGCTCCAGCTTCTTGTGGGGGTCCGATGAAATCCACGCTCCCCTACAAGGCGCTTCATCGAGGGTCCTGGGAGTCGATTGTTTCTGGTGATGTTGGCTCGGCACCCCCAATCGATGTGCTGCTGCAGTCCACTTTAGCAACTCAGGCCAAGCTGCTGATGCGTGTTGGGAGCTTTCTGGAGCGGGCGGAGGCGGCCCTGGACAAGCTGTCTCTTGTGTCGGCTGCGTTGCAGTCAACTCCTACGTCGCGTCCTTCTAGTCAGGTTGATGTTGTTAGTCAAGTTGATGTTGTTGGTGGCTCAGTGGAGAACATGGATGAAGAGCTCTATGGTTGTTTCTCCCCCCGAGTTGGGGACAACTTGTCGTCGATGTCTGCCGCTGTAAGCGAGGCCATCGCCGTGGTCGTTGCCCCTGTGTTGCAGATTATGCCCGAGCTTCAACAACTATGTGCTAGACCTGCTTCGCCTCAGCCGATGGAGCATGTGGAGGTCATCTCGCCGGTGACCCCTGTTGAGGGGCAGGATTCGCCTAGGTCATCTGAGCAACTAGAGGTGTCTGAGTCCATCGTTTCGGTGGTATCTGTGACTGATAATGTTGAGGCGGTCAGCATGTTGGCGTCTGATCCTTTGGAGTCCAGCCAGCCGCTCGCCATTGCGGAGCGTGAAGGTTCTGATGTTACAGTCACTCACTCGCATGAGACCATTGGGCAGGTTTCTGTGCGTGACAAGGTCAATGATATTCTCTTCCAGATAGAGATTCACAGCTTGCTCAAATGTTTGGAGGCGGCTAGCCCTAGATCTGGCAAGGCGATTGTAGAGGACGCTCTCAGGAGCAAAAGAATGAAGAGTGGCACCATAAGAAAGGCGTCCGCAGCTGCTTGATGGATGGCCATCAGCCTTTTGGGTTGCCCTCATTGTCTGAGTTGTCGGCGCGGATTTGGTGCTGCCCGCCGTCCTCAGCCATGGTTCTCTTGTTGGGTGTTTCTTTGCGATGTAGCAATATGGAGGTTGGTGGTCGTTATGTGTTGGGTATGGTTGTCGGGTTGATTGCGTGTTTATGGGGTTGCATGTTCCGTGAGTAGTCCACATGTGGTTGGTTTGTATCAGTTTTCGCCCGGTTTTCCGTTGATTAACCGGGCAACTCTCTTCTGCTTAATTAATCGACGAGGCAAATCTTTTGCCTCCGTTTCGAAAAAAGTTGCCAAAGAAAACGTTTGATTTGCCATGAGCAAATCCCAAACGTTCCGGATTTATCATTTTCAAAATTTTAAGGGCATAAAGCTGGGAAATCTAGCCGCTATGCCCCTGAAACGTGACATACATTATTGGCAATATTTCTCATTGCTTGGAAACAAAATGTTCCTGTAAATGTTTATATAAGCTAACTTTGAGTTAAGTGTGGCTTGCTATAGAGTTTTCAGTTAAATGCACCAAACTATCAGAGAGGGTTCCCGGAAGTTATGAACTTTGCACCTTTTTTTCTTACGGATAAACAGAGAGCTTTATCACTCATTTGGCAAGTACAGTCAGCCGTTTGGCCTCTGCTCTAGTTCATCACTTCAGAAATGTGCATAGTCATGAGAGCTGGTTCCCGTTTTCATGCAAAGGAGGAACATTAGAGGCCACTTGCCTACACCAGTTCTCCCATACAAGTGTAGATATGACATACATTTAGCAGAAACTTGCATGTTTCATTCACCAGGACCATGTCTGCCCTCAACTCCCTGACACCACATTTAGCAGTCACCCTATTGATTGTGATGTCTTCCTGGACTTGCTTGCTTGCTCAAGTCACACGGATCAAGTCTTTTCTCCAAAAGGATAGTAACCTGTATAAGACATGTGTTAGACAAAATGTTTTGCATGCTTTTACTCACCAAAATAGTGATAATTTAAACACCTATGACATCGCTTTCTCACTTGACACATTTGCCATTAGTTCTCACCGTGCTCTGCTTTTGCCATTGCACACCTTCACGGCCAGACCAGGCTAAGTGCTTTTCTCTTCCAAAAGTACCCTCTCAGTCACTGGCTGGTGGGGCTTGACCCATGAAGTCACCCCATTTTAGCGCCATGAGTCCCCCAACTCTCAATTCCACTCTCCAACTCTGCACCAAATCCTTCCAGATGATTTGAATCCATCAATTCCTCCAAATATTTCCTCCAAACCAACGCCAAGTCAGCACCACTTCACTCCTCCGCGCCGCAGTTGGGAGATGGATTGGTTGGTAGTGAGCTGATGGAATGCGGCGGCAACAATCCAGTATCGAATCCAGAAGGACATACGATGATGCTAGACGAATTGTGTTTTCTACTTTTCCTATTTCATGCCATGGATGATGCTTTGTGGGTTGCCGCATCATGATTGTAAAGTACTTACATTGTGATTCCTCTGTAAAGCTTCACACTTCAAAATTAATAGATGTTGGTAGACGATGGTCTCCTTATCGTTTTCGCTTTGTAATTTCATGCTAATGGATGTTGCACCCACTTGTGCAAAAGATTAGGAATTGGATGCGTGAGGTTTACTGAGACAATGCCAGCAAGCAGTAGATGCAAGTGATGTAGCCCTACTGTTTCATAAAAACATGTGATTAGCAAGTGTGCTCACATCTACACCTTTACTGTTTAAGCCCCCCCCCCCCACCCGCACACACACATAAACCTCTACTATCATGTGCGACTGCTGTGGAGAAGCACACGGAGAGAAGTCATGATCTAGATTATGTGTCTGAGGGAAGTGGTTACAAATTTATTTATTTTATTTGTTTGAACAGTCACCGGGACAGCTGCAAACAGAAATGGAGTAGGCATCTTGATCAACAAGAGCCTTAAGTATGGAGTGGTAGACGTCAAGAGGGGTGGGACCGGATTATTCTGGTCAAGCTGGTAGATGGGGACTTAGTTCTCAATGTTATCAGCACATATGCCACAATAAGAACACCAAGAGGGAGTTCTGGGAAGGCCCAGAGGACATGGTTAGGAGTGTACCTATTGGCGAGAAGCTCTTCATAGGAGACCTCAATGGCCACGTGGGTACATCTAACACAGGTTTTAAAGGGGTGCATGGGGGCTTTGTCTATTGCATCAAGAATCAAGAAGGAGAAGATGTCTTAAGCTTTGCTCTAGCCTACGACATGATCGTAACTAACACCCTCTTTAAAAAGAGAGAATCACATCTAGTGACGTTTAGTAGTGGTCAACACTAAGAGAAGACAGGCGTGTGATTGGAAGATGATGATACCTGGAGTGTTGTCCCGTAGCATAAGCTTGTGGTGGCTGACTTCCGCTTTCGGATCCGTGTCCACCAGGATAAGCGCGTCAAAGTAGCTAGAACAAAGTGGTGGAAACTAGTGTGTGTGGGGGGGGGGGAGGGGGGAGCTCAGGCTTTCAAGGAGAGGGTCATTAAGGAGGGCCCTTGGGAGGAAGGAGGAGATGCAGACAATATGTTGATGAAGATGGCGACTTGCATTCGTAAGGTGGCTTCAGAGGAGTTTGGAGTGTCCATGGGAAGTAGAAGCGAAACTAAACATACCTAGTGGTGGAACTATGATGTCCAGAAAGGTTGTTAAGGAGAAGAAAGATTGTTTCAAACGCCTACACCTGGATAGGAGTGCAGACAACATAGAGAAGTATAAGGTGGCAAAGAATGCCGCAAAGCGAGCTATGAGTGAAGCAAGGGGTCAGGAATATGAGGACCTCTACCAGCACTTAGACACGAAGGAAGGCGAAAGGGACATCTATAAGATGGCCAAGATTCGAGAGAGAAAGACGAGGGATGTCGTCCAAGTCAAATGCATCAAGGATGGAGCAGATCAGCTCCTGGTGAAGGACGAGGAGATTAAGCTTAGATGGCGGGAGTACTTCGACAAGCTATTCAATGGAGAGAATGAGAGCTCTACCATTGAACTGGACGACTCCTTTGATGATACTAGCAGGCGTTTTGTGCGGCGAATCCAAGAGTCTGAGGTCAAGGAGGCTTTAAAAGGGATGAAAGGATGCAAGGCGATGGGCCCTGATTGTATCCCCATTGAGGTGTGGGGAGGCCTCAGAGACATAGTGTCGTGGGAACGAGTCTGACAGTAGAAGTAGGGGGTACATAGGAGAGGGTAGTGTCCTAGCTACGACGAGGTTGTACGCACAGTTTTACGAGTTCAGACCCCTCTCGGAGGAGGTTGTCCCTACGTCTCGGTGCCGCGGAGGCTTGTCGATTGGAGTGTTGAATAGTTACAGGGGGTGCGAACCCCTATGCCAGAGGGAAGGGGTGGCTTATATAGAGTGCGCCGACCCCTCGCAGTCCTCAGTTACACAGGGGTTCAATGAGAGTAAAGTCTTGAACGTTACTGGTAACGCCCATATTAAATGGTCTTTATGATGACGGAGTGAACGCCTGGCCGTTGCCATCCTGGGGTGACTCTAGGTATTCTGTACTCCGAGTGGATTCTTGTACGGTCGAGTGAAATAGCGATGGTCGAGTGGAATTAGGATAGCCGAGTGGAATCTATTGTCGAGTGGATCGCACTTCATGAGGATTTCAGTCGGTATCTCTGGTTTATCTTTGTGGGCCTTGGCCTCTTGCGTAGTGTCCTTGGGTAGGGTATGTAGGTCACACATATGACCCTACCCTAGGTACATGTCATCGTCATTAGCCCCCGAATGGATTGAGGTCCGAGTGAAGAAGGGTTGAAGTTGATTCCGACCCGATGCAATGTCTCGGAGACACTTTAGGGGCCTAAAAGTATACCAGGTATTTTATCCCTTCGTCATTCGCCTTGATCGATTCTGGCTTCTTGATCTTCCGAGTGATTTTGAAACTTAGGCGAAGCTGGTTCACGGCTAAGCCCCCGAGTGGGAGGATTGCTCTCCACTCGGACTAGTTTTTAACTTAATCGAGTATGGGGTCGTGGCTAAGCCTCCGAGTGGGAGGATTGCTCCCCACTCGGAGTAGTTTTAAACTTAGGCGAAACAGGTTACAGCTAGGCCTCCGAGTGGGAGGATTGCTCTCCACTCGGAGTAGTTTTTAACTTAGGCGAGCACGCGGTCGCAGCTAAGCCCCCCAGTGGGAGGATTGCTCTCCACTCGGAGTAGTTTTTAACTTAGGCGAGTACGGGGTCACAGCTAAGCCCCCGAATGGGTGGATTGCTCTCCACTCGGAGTAATTTTTAACTTAGGCGAGTACAGGGTCGCGAGGATTGCTCTCCACTCGGAGTAGTTTCTAACGTAGGCGAAACAGTTTCGCGGCTAAGCCCCCGAGTGGGAGGACTGCTCTCCACTCGGAGTAGTTTTTAACTTAGGCGGAACAGGTTCGCGGCTAAGCCTCCGAGTGGGAGGATTGCTCTCCACTCGGAGTAGTTTTTAACTTAGGCGAAACAGGTTTGCGGCTAAGCCCCCGAGTGGGAGGATTACTCTCCACTCGGAGTAGTTTTTAACTTAGGCGAAACAGGGCCGCGACTAAGCCTCCGAGTGGGAGGACTGCTCTCCACTTGGAGTAGTTTTTAACTTAGGCGAAACAAGTTCGCGGCTAAGCCCCCGAGTGGGAGGATTGCTCTCCACTCGGAATAGTTTTGAAACTTAGGCGAAACTGGTTCGCGACTAAGCCACCCACTGAGGGATTTGAAAACATGTTTATGCGAGAACAATCATTAAGAGACCACGGGAATCATGTCTTGATAAACGACTTTAATAAGTATTCTTATTACATCTTGACAGTCCGACTATCAAGTATAAAAACGACGAAGAAGATCTGCATTCCAGGAGCGCGGCTCGTCTTTCTTCTTAGCTAGGTTGTAAAGGTGATATGCCCCATTGTGAAGCACTTTGGTGACGACAAAAGGGCCTTCCCATGCAGGGGCGAGCTTATGAGGCCGTTGCTGATCCACTCGGAGCACAAGGTCTCCTTGAAATACTCGACCTTTGACATTTCTGGCGTGGAATCGACGAAGGTTTTGCTGATAAATAGTCGACCGGATCAAAGCCGTCTCTCGCTCTTCCTCCAAAAGATCTACAGCATCCTGACGTGCTTGTTCTGCCTCAGCTTCTGAGAAAAGTTCCACTCGGGGTGCATCGTGGAGCAAGTCACTAGGAAGCACAACTTCAGCTCCGTACACCATGAAGGGGTTCGGTTAGTGGATCTGTTGGGAGTTGTCCTCAATCCCCACAAGACAGACAGCAACTCAGTTACCCAAGCTCCAGCTGCATGCTTAAGCTCACGCATGAGTCGAGGCTTCAGACCTTGGAGGATCAGACCATTTGCTCTTTCAGCTTGACCGTTTGACTGTGGGTGCGCAACGAACGCGTAATCCACCTGAGTGCCTTGGGAAGCGCAAAACGCTCCGAACTCTTCCGAATCAAAGTTTGAGCCATTGTCTGTGATGATGCTGCGCGGAACTCCATATCGGAATATCAACTCTCTTATGAAACTGATGGCTGTGCTTGAGTCTAAGTTCTTGATAGGCTTGGCCTCAATCCACTTGGTGAACTTGTCGACTGCCACAAGTAGATGCGTAAAACCACTTCTGCCGGTCCTTAGCGGCCCAATCATGTCCAACCCCCACACAACAAATGGCCAGAAGAGTGGAATAGTCTTCAAGGCAGATGCGGGCTTGTGAGACATGTTCGAGTAAAACTGGCAACCTTCACACTTCTCAACAATCTCTTTTGCGACTTCGTTGGCTCGTGGCCAATAGAATCCTGCTCGGTATGCTTTGGCCACGATGGTCCGAGAGGACGCACGGTGACCACAGGTCCCCGAGTGGATTTCATCCAAAATCAGTCGACCCTCTCCTGGAGAGATACATCGCTGAGCTACGCCAGTGACACTTTCCCTGTAGAGCTGCCCGCCTATCCCTGTGGACCTGCGGACAATCTGATGTGCTTCAACCTCATCCTCTGGAAGTTCCTGCCTAAGCAGATACGCAATATATGGCACTGTCCAGTCGGGGGTGATCACCAGAATCTCCATAACCAGATCGATAATTGCTGGCACCTCGACTTCAGTCGGATTGGTAGAACTTATTGGCTGGGGAGGCTCTTCAGTAAAGGGATCTTCTTGCACTGACGAGGCACAGAGATGCTCAAGGAACACATTGCTGGGGATAGGCTTCCGAGTGGAACCTATTTTCGCCAGGTCGTCAGCTGCTTGATTCTTGATTCAGGGAATGTGGTGGAGCTCCAACCCTTCAAACTTCTTTTCTAACTTCCTCACTGCATTGCAGTATCCGGCCATGGCAGGGTTCCTGACCTCCCACTCCTTCATTACCTAATTAACCACCAAATCTGAGTCGTCGTGGACCATCAAGCGGCGGACGCCGAGTGAGATGGCCATACGCAAACCGTAGAGAAGTGCTTAGTACTCAGCTTCATTATTGAAGGAATCAAAGTGAATCTGGAGGACATAACTGAGCTTATCGCCCCTTGGGGACACCAGGACCACTCTGACACCAGAACCATTTAACATCTTAGATCCATCAGAGAACATGGTCCAGTGTTCCGAGTGAACTTGAGTCGGCTGCTGCTGCTCAATCCACTCGGCCAAGAAATCTGCAATTGCCTGAGACTTGATTGCCTTCTTTGCTTCAAACTTGATATCCAGAGGTAGAAGTTCAATTGCCCACTTAGCCACTCGGCCAGTTGCGTCTCGATTGTTCAAGATTTCAGACAATGGAGCGTCGCTGACGACTGAAACCGAGTGGTCTTGGAAATAATGTGCAACTTTCTTGGCAGTCAAATAAATTCCATAGACAAGCTTCTGGTAATGCGGATACCTTTGCTTGGATGGAGTCAAGACTTCAGAGACGTAATACACTTGGCGTTGAACTTTGTAGGCCTTGCCTTCCTCTTCTCGCTCCACTGTGAGCACTGTGCTGACAACTTGACCAGTAGCTGCAATATACAACAGTAGAAGCTCTTTGTTGATTGGAGCAGCGAGCACCGGCTGGGTGGAAAGCAGGGCTTTGAGCTCCACAAACGCCGCTTCAGCTTTAGGAGTCCACTCGAATGTATCAGACTTTTTCACCAGTCGGTAAAGAGGCAATGCCTTTTCACCGAGACGAGAAATGAATCGACTTAATGCAACAAGACAACCTGTAAGCTTCTGAACGTCATGCACACGCACAGGGCGTTTCATTCGGAGAATTGTACCAATCTTTTCAGGATTTGCGTCTATCCCTCGTTCGGAAACGAGAAAACCAAGTAACTTTCCTTCGGGAACTCCGAATATGCACTTGGACAGATTCAACTTGATGTCATATCTTCTCAAGTTGGCAAAGGTTTCAGCAAGGTCAATCAGCAGATCGGAACTCTTGCGTGACTTAACCACGATGGCATCCATATATGCCTCCACATTCCGACTGATCTAAGTGAGCAGGCACTTCTGGATCATGCGCATGAATGTGGCGCCAGCATTCTTGAGACCGAAAGGCATAGTGACATAGCAAAAACACCCAAATGGGGTGATGAAGGCTGTTTTTATTTCATCGGGCCCATACAGTCGGATCTGATGGTACCCGGAATAGGCATTCAGAAAAGACAAACGCTCACACCCCGCAGTCGAGTCGACAATCTGATCGATGCGGGGGAGAGGAAAATGATCTTTCGGGCAGGCCCGATTGATATGTTTGAAATCAATACACATACGAAGTGAAATACCCTTCTTGGGGACCATGACGACGTTGGAAGCCACTCGGAGTGATATATCTCGCGGATGAACTCAGCTGCCAGGAGCCGAGCCACTTCCTCGCCAATCGCCTTCCTCTTTTCCGAGGCGGGCCGACGGAGATGCTCTTTGACTGGTTTGGCTTTGAAGTCGACACGCAAACGGTGCTCAGCCAATCCCCTGGGCACACTTGGCATGTCAGAAGGTTTCCATGCGAAGATGTCCCAGTTCTCACGGAGGAACTGGATGAGCGTGGTTTCCTATTTGCTGCCGAGTGTCGTTGAGATATGAGTCAGAGCAGCCGTGGGGTCTTCCGGGTGGATGTGAACTGGCTTTGTCTCACCGGCCGACTAAAATGTTGATTCAGAAGCGGGCTTCTTGGCTCGGAGCAGATCACTCGGATCAGTGTTTTTCTTGTATTCCTCCAGTTCCACCACTGCCATTTGCTCGTCAGCGATCTTGGACCCCTTCTGGAGGCATTCCTCTGCTCTCTGCCTGTTCCCAGTGATCCTAATCACACCCTTGGGTCCGGGCATCGTCAGCTTAAGGTACACGTAACATGGATGGGCCCTGAAACGAGCGTACGCCGATCTGCCCAGAATAGCATGATAGGCACTGTGGAAATCCACTACCTCAAACGTCAACTTCTCCTTGCGAAAATTCTTGGAATCACCAAAAACCACGTCGAGAGCAATCTGTTCGAGTGACTTTGCCTTCTTTCCTGGGATGACTCCGTGGAATTGCATGTTGCTTTCACTGAGTTGGGACATCGAAATTCCCATCCCCTGGAGGGTCTCAAAGATACGTAATGTTCGCACCACGCCACCATCCATGAGAACTTTAGTCAGTCGGGTGCCCCCAACGACTGGGTCGACCACCAAAGCTTGCCGCCCGGGGGTAGCAACGTGAGCTGGGTGATCGGACTGGTCGAATGTAATGGGAGTCTTTGACCACTTCAGGTATGTCGTAGTAGCCGGAGCAACCATGTTCACCTCTCTGTTTATTACTTTCAGTCGACTTTTGTTCTCAACATCAGCAAAAATCACCAAGGTAGCATTAACCTTCGGGTAACCATCGTCCTTTTCCTCATCTTCGTCCTTATTAGAGTCCTTCTCACTGGGCTGACCCTCTCGGAACTGCTGAATCAGGAGTCTGCATTGTCGAGTGGTATGCTTGGGCAGAATCAAGTTACCCTCTTCATCCGTCTTCGTGTGAATGTGACACGACAAATCTAGGACGTCCTGGACAAACTGATCCTTTAACTTTTTGGGCACCCACGGCCCCTTGGGTTTTCCTTTGAACTTTCTTTGGGTATTCACAACTGCTGCTTCAGCCTGACCAGTGGCTTCAGCCTTGCGTTTCTGTTTTCGACTGGGGTTTCCACCCCCGGTGTCCTGGTCGACTGTCTTCCCCTTGCCATTGCGGAGTCGGTCTTCCTCTTCGCCATTCGCATACCGAGTGGCTATCTACATCATCCGATTCAGAGTCATGGCCCCGGAGCGACCGAATTTTAGTGTGAGCTCTCTGTACCGTATGCCTTCCTTGAAAGCGCAGACAACTTGGTGCTCTGAAACATTCTCCACCAGATGATGAAGTGTAGTCCACCGCTGGATGTAATCCCTCAAAGTTTCATTCGGTTTCTAAACACAATGCTGCAACTCAGACAGCCCAGCGGGGCGCTTGCACATGCCTTCGAATGTCTAGATAAACACTAGAGCTAAATCTTCCCAACAGAATATGCTCTGGTTGAACCTTCAAGCATCAAGGGGAGGTGCCTCCACCAATCTGCACCGCCACTCGGTAATCTTCCAACCGTGTGTCTGGCTTCGACTCGCCAGTAAACTTGCTCACTCCCGCAGCCAATCTGAAGTTGGGCGGGATCTCAGCTGCTCGGATGGCTCTGCTGAAACATTCGGGCCCAGAGACGAACGCCCTGCTTCCACTCGAACGATCTCTGTCCTGCCCTTCTCTGTTAGCTCTGCCTTTGTCAACCAAGCCCTGTACGAGATCTCGCATCGAACCCAGGCTCTCTTGGGTCGACTGGAACTCTCCGCTCATCACCGTACGGACGCCTGTCATCATACCGCCGGGGCACGTACGAACCACCACTCGGAGGGGGTGTAGGCACTCGATGGTGGTCATCACGGTGATATCGAGGATCAAACTGCCCGTGGCCTCGACCAAGGTACTGGTCCTGGCGATAACCACGATCTTCACGCCGCGGAGGCGATCTTGGGTCGTGTGCCAACTGAACTATGTCCGCCACAATAGACCTACTGTGAATCCTGTTGCACGACTGAGAAACAGCTGAGTTCTGTTCCCCGGCCGCCCTGAGCAGTGCTCGAATCTGCTGCAACCCTCTACTAGCCTCGGAACGGAACGGTTGTATCGAATCTGCAATACGTGCAACTGCTACAACATTCTGGATCGGGGTACGGTATACCTGACACTCTTCTCGAGGCCCAGTCAGAAACAACTGTCGTTGCCATCGACTGGAACTTGGAATTTGCCGGCGGGCACGGTCGTCGAGTGCTTGTTGAAGATTCTCCAGGCACGCTCGCTCGGCCAGAGTAGCCAAGCGCGCAGCCTCCAAGGTCCGAGGCTCGGAGGTCTCCCCAACGATGGGGGTCTGGAGGGCCTGGTTATTTCGGTGATGCAGCTCCTCCCTCTGCTCCGCAGTGAGGGCCCGAGGGTAATACTCGTTGTCGTTGTCGCGCGACGGTCCACCACTGTCGCCGCCGCCGCCGTGACGGAATCCGGGCGGACTGCGCTGGGAGTCGACCATGAGGACTTCCACCGCGGGATCGTTGCTCTCACACGGAAAGCGTATCCGAATGGCCAGTCGGCAGATCAAACAACCCGTAGAGAGATTCATCAGGCTCAATCGCCGCGATTTGAGGGGTGGTCGACTGACGGGCCACCGCATGTTTCACCCACCGCTGGAGCCGTGAGCGACCAGATCGCTTGCGGCGGTGGGCAGCGGGAGCGAAGACGCCACGGGAGCCGACCGATACTGAGTCGACGACTGCCGCAGGAGGACGTCGCAGACACTCGCGCGGAAGTGCGCCGCCCCGCGAATGGGGAGAGCCTCACCGTTGAGGGGGGCTTCTTGGAGCCAGGCGGAACCGTCGGCGATGAAGGTGAGCGCGCCGAGACGGATCACGTGACCCAGGGCCAAACCACCGCCGGAAACCATGCTGATGAAGATCGAAGAATGCAACCTCACCGAAAGTCGCTCAGACGCCTGCCCCATGGTGGGCGCCAACTGTCGTGGGAACGAGTCTAACAGTAGAAGTAGGGGGTACGTAGGAGAGGGCAGTGTCCTAGCTACGGCGAGGTTGTACGCACAGTTTTACGAGTTCAGACCCCTCTCGAAGGAGGTAACAGCCCTACGTCTCGGTGCCGCGGAGGCTTGTCGATTGGAGTGTTGAATAGTTACAGGGGGTGCGAACCCCTTGCCAGAGGGGAGGGGTGGCTTATATAGAGTGCGCCGACCCCTCGCAGTCCTCAGTTACACAGGGGTTCAATGAGAGTAAAGTCTTGAACATTACTGGAAACGCCCGTATTAAATGGTCTTTATGATGACGGAGTGAATGCCTGACCATTGCCATCCTGGGGTGACTCTAGGTATTCTGTACTCTGAGTGGATTCTTGTACGGTCGAGTGAAATAGCGATGGTCAAGTGGAATTGGGATAGCCGAGTGGAATCTACTGTCGAGTGGATCGCACTTCATGAGGATTTCAGTCGGTACCTATGGTTTATCTTTGTGGGCCTTGGCCTCTTGCGTAGTGTCCTTGGGTAGGGTATGTAGGTCAGGCCTATGACCCTACCCTAGGTACATGTCATCGTCACATAGCGATAGTACGGCTAACTAAGCTTTTCAACCTCATTTTTCGGGCAAACAAGATGCCAAAAGAATGGAGGCAGAGTATATTAGTACCAATCTTCAAAACAAGGGGGTGTTCAAAGTTGTACTAATTACCGTGGAATTAAGCTAATGAGCCATACAATTAAGCTATGGAAGAGTCATTGAGCACCGCTTCAGAAGAACGAAAAGCGTGACCAAAAATCAATTTTATTTCATGCCTGGGAGAAAGACCATGGAAGCCATCTTCTTGGTACGACAACTTATGGAGAGATATAGAGAGCAAAAGAAGGACCTACATATGGTGTTCATTAACTTGGATAAGACCTACGATAAGATACCGCGGAATGACATGTGGTGGGCTAGAAACACAAAGTCCCAACAAAGTACATTACCCTCATCAAGGACATGTACGACATTGTTGTGGCAAGTGTTTGAACAAGATGACTTCCCAACTAAAATAGGACTGCACCAAGGGTCAGCCTTGAGCCGTTATCTTCTTGCTTTGGTGATGGATGAGCTCACAAGGAGATATCCCATGATGTATGCTCTTTGCGGACGATGTGGTGCTAGTCGATGATAGTTAGATGGGGGTCATTAGAAAGTTAGATTTATGAAGACAAACCTTGGACTCAAAAGGTTCTAGGCTTAGTAGAAGTAAAACCAAATACATGAGGTGCGGTTTCAGTATTATTAGGCACGAGGAGGAGGTTAGCCTTGATAGGCAAGTGGTACCTCAAAAGGACAACTTTCGGTATTTGGAGTCAATGCTGCAAAACGATGGTGATACCAATGAAGATGTGAGTTATGAATCAAAGTCGGATTGATGAAGTGGCGCCAAACTTTTGGCGTTCTCTGACAAGAGAGTACCACGAAAGCTATACGGCAGGTTCTGTAGGACAGCAATTCGACCCGCAGTGTTGTATTGTGCTGAGTGTTGTTGGCTAAAAGGCGACATGTTCAACGTGTAGCGAAGATGCGCATGTTGAGATGGATGTGTAGCCACACAAGGATCGGGTCCAGAATGATGATATACGGGATAGAGTTGGGGTAGCACTGATTGAAGAGAAGCATGTCCAACATCGTCTGAGATGGTTTGGGCATATTCAGCCCAGGCCTTTAGAAGGCCTTCAAAAGCTCCAGTGCATAGCGGACAGCTAAAGCCTACGTTGCGCGGATACTTCAAAAAGTGCGCGTATCCAGCCCGATACTGCCCTGATACTCGGATGCTGCCCCGATACTTCCCGATACGTATCCCGTAAGTATCCCTCGGTATTTTGATATTAAAAAAAGAAAATAATGTTTGATACTCCTAGGATACTTCTGCGATACGTTTTGGATACCTGAAACCCCTCGTTCAACGTGAAATCCCCTCAATAATAAAGGCGCCTTTGAAGATTCCCAACATGGGCGTGAGTTTATGTGAAAACATGGCTGCCAATGTTTTTTATTCAATTGAAAGGTGAGCAAGAGAGAGTCGATGCATTGATTGGAACAACAAACCTGGTCAAATCTCACGGCCAATTAATAAAAGTGGACTAAGTGCAAGAAAAGAAAGGGGTAATTTTATTGAGGCATGCTTTGAACTAGAAGCTCCTTAAATTTTTTTCTTCATATTTGTAATAATTAATATTTAACATCTATATATAAACATATCCCCGTATCCATGTTTTTAGAAAATTGACGTATCGGGCGTATCCCCGTATCGCGTATCCGATACGTATCCAATTATCCGTGCAACGTAGGCTAAAGCGTGATAATGTCAAGAGAGGTCGGGGTAGACCAAACTTGACATGGGAGGAGTCCGTGAAGGTCTGACTGGCTGGAATATCACCAAAGAACTAGCCATGGACAGGGGTGCATGGAAACTAACTATCCATGTGCCAGAACTATGAGTTGGTTGCAAGATCTGATGGGTTTCAGCTCTACCTTACCCCAACTTGTTAGAAACTAATGGCTTTGTTGTTGTTTTTAGAACAGTCATCGTGGGAGAGCTCCCTACCTGAATTTGATCTCATTCAAAGAAAAAATTGATCTGGTTTATAAGGGCAACCGAATTAGAAACCTAAACAAGTTCACCCTATTTATGAGGGAAACCGGACCAAAACCATACAAGACCAAAATTGATCTGTCGAGGCTGTCGTACCCCCTCGTCTCGCTCCCGTACCCCCTCACCTCATTCCCTCCAGGGCGAGCAGGGGGCAACCCTAGCCCCCCAACCGCCGCCCCCTCCCCACCTCTCCTCCGCCTCATCGTCCCCAGAGACGTGTGTCGGCTCGGCCCGGGCGCCGCCGATGATGGTGACGGCGGGGATCTGGGCTACAGCCCCGCGGTCTGGAGGGATTGCGGCACGAGATCGCCCTTCCGTCTTCGTTTTTCCCGGCGGTTCGGCGCTGCTCCAGCGGCTTCGTAGGGAGGGCGGATCTGGAGGGGATCTGCCCAATTGGCGGTGCTAAATCCCCGGAGCAACGACTCTGGTCATGGTGGCGACGTCCCCTCCATTCGGATGACGAGCCAGGTGGTGGGTCCTTGTGGCGGCGGCGGTGGCGACGGATCTTGGGATCCCGCTCCCGAGGACGTTGCGGGACGCGCGTGACGGCCGGAGCTTCCTCCGGCATCGACAACGCTGGATGCGGGATATGGGCGACAACAGCGGCTGGCGCGACGATGGGTGCTCCCTGTAGTGCCTGGAATCGGGGCGGCGGCCCCTCTTCATCGACGGCGGCGGACTCCGGGGTTGTGTGGGCGATTTGAAGTCTGGATCTAGAGGTGGTGACGGCCTCTCCGAGGCTGTGGCGGTATGGGACGTCCCCTCCATCAACAGATCGGGTTCGATGCGGCTCGGCAGGTGACACATGCGCCTCTTTCGGAGTTGTCGGGCAGTGCCTGTCGCCGGCGCGTGAAGCCACCGGTGGATGTGCTATCGGCGGATGCTACGCACGACGTCTTATTCAGAGGCGTCAAGTCATGCCTGCTACCGACAGGTGATGCACGGTGGCTTTGGTGGAGGTGTCATGTTTAGCCTGTTGTTGTTGGATCGAAAGTGGTGCGACAGTAGCGGGAGGCAGGCGGTATGGGACGTCTTTGTCTTCTGTTGTCTTCTCCAGAGGTATCTGGATATAGAGGCGTCAGTAGACGGATAAGGGCGGATGGTACAGACAGCTTCAACGATGAGTTTGTGCACTCCGATGGAAGCACATGATCTTTGATCAGGTTATGTCAACGTGCGCCTGCATTGTGTCCTTGCTGAAGGTGGTGGATTGAAGCTTGGCTTTGGGGATGAGAATCTGGAGTTCATCATTGTGGTCGACTCGCCATCTTCGGCGTACATGCGACAATTCCTTCTTGAAGGCGTAACCTCGAAGTTGTGTAATTTTGTTTCTGATGTGTCTTGTAACATAGGGTTTGTGGTTATCTACGGGAGTTACTGTCGCGAGTTATACGGCCTCAGGATTTGTTTTCCGCTTTATTTCCAGGTCGAGGTTGTTCGGGTGCTGGATTTTGCACTATTAATAATATATGGCTGCATGCATCGTACTGATGCAGAGGTCGGGGGTTACCCTCCTTATAAAAAAACAAGGGGAAAGGAAGAAGAGAAAAATGCACACCCAGGAGAAGGCACGACCTAGCTAGCAGACAGAAGGACCATCACGAGGGACACGAGTAGATGTGGGGAGCCGTCGAGGGATCACAATACCAAAACTTTGCAAACAGCCTAACACACCGCACCGGCATGCCTACCGAACCCCACGGCGCAATAGAGGAGCCTCCACAATCAACGAGTGCCATAGTTGAACAAGAACCTTGACTGCAAGCTCCGCCACACGAAGCCGGAACGATTAGCAAGTTGGGGAGGCATCATTGTGCCATCATTGAGCAAAGATGAATGGAGACCACCATGGGAGGGTCTTGAACATGCACAACAGAACGGCGCACCACATGAACACCGCCAAAGACAGACAAACGAGGCAGAGATGGCAGCACCACAACACCAAGCGTGATCTTGCCAGACCCCAAGACACACCACTGTCGACCCCAAGTCGGTCGCACCACCACCACCGACATCCCCGTAGCAAGCAGGTACCCAACACAACAATCAAGCCGACTTCTAGACGATGCCTTCAAGACAGGCTGTGACGCAGATTGCGCCTCCATTGGTTGTTCAGGGCAAACCTGGAACCAAGGTTTCCCCCTAAGTCGCAAAGAGGATTGAGAAAACAACATACAATGACACCATCAAGAAAGTTCGCGGTGCCCATGGGCGTCGTCGTCATTTGCTCCGGTCCAAGCTTTCACCGAGTTGAGCACACACATCTAGAGCATCGATTGAACTAGGTAGATTGCTCACTTGCACCACCACAAGCATTGGGTCACCGCAGCCCCGTCGCCACATATTCCCGAGTCAAACAACCGTCGGCTAGATCCAGCCGACCAACGCCATTGTAGCCACATCTGGCAAAAGTCCTAGCTAGCCCGAGCCACCATTGACGCCAGATCTAGGCGGCGGTTGGCCTAGAAGCCCGTCACCTCCAGTCGGCGAGCACAGGCCAACAACAGCCAAGCACCACAACCACCAAGTCACTAGGCAACCACCACCAACCTCCCGTCGCTCCCGAGCACTATCCATTGTGCGTCAGACGATCGAAGACGTGCAGATCCGTCCCATCCGCATCAGCCGCTGCCAGCCACGCATCCATCCGGGCCGCTGGCACCCTCACCACACTTGCATGAGGCGGGGATATGCAAGCCGCACGCGCCAACCACCATGCACCGAAACGCCACGATGGAGCTCGCAACAGCACCCCGCACGACGAGCACCTAAAGGTCGTTCCACGGGCACAACTCCATCATGCCAACATCGTTGTCCTCCCACCTTCCCTGGGCTCTAGTGACACGCGCGGAGGAGCGTGGCGCCGCCTGCTGTTGTACGAGCCCCCGGTCGAAGACTAGCCTCCCTGGGACGTCAGAGCCCATCCGTGCGGGCTTTGCCCGGCGGAGGCCATGGGGTAGCAGCGAGGGGAGTTGAAGCAAGTGATGGGGGTCTAGCGCGGGTGGGGATGTGCTGTCACCCGTGTCGCCCTAGGGAGGACGACGCATGGGGCCGTCGTCGAATCCGAGAAAAGTCCAAGGTCCATTCCAAGTGGGTTGCGAATTTATGATGCAAATGATGAGTCGGAGGACATAGAAATGGATTGCCCGGATGACTTTGGTTTGGTGGTAGTTCAAGGTTGTAATATGGACTTCTCTCAACATAGTTTTACTTTTCAGGTATAATATTTCATAGTTGGGTCTTCATGTTTAACATCTGAATCATATCTGGTAATAATTCCTTTGTATCGTTATTTGCAGGTTTAGGTGAACCCCAGACTCACATTAGCCCTAGTGCTCAAAGAAGTGAAAGGCTGAGGCTAGCTACAATAAAATGGATTGCTGATGCAATTTTGGACTGGTCAAAAAATGATTCTTCTCTTGGCAGTACAGCTTTGCAGAAGAAACTCGAAGAGAAGTACCATATCAAAGTTCCAGATCACAGAGTGTTCTATTGCAAGGAGATGGAACTGGATGGGATATATGGGGAGTGGAAAGATAGTTTCCACTTGCTATACACACTTGAGAGTGAGATCAGTGCTTGATATGGTTTATTTCAGTGCTCTTTCTCTTGGTATGGTTCACCACATGCCTGTGATCGTTCTCTCCCAATCTAGGTTTTGTATCGGTATAGCTGAAGTCTGTCACTTAACTGAAGTTTCAGAGTGGTAGGTGGGCGTGCAGTCTATGCATTTCATATCAGTGGCATTAGTTCCTTTTCATTCTATAGATAGATAGCTGGGCGGAACACTTCTTTTAGATTCTATTCTAGAACAAACTCTTTTGTTAGCTTTGCACTCTAGTCTTTTTGAGCAAGGAATTAGGCTCACGAATCAAAAAGAGGTTGCTCAGAAGAGATAGATGCATCCAACCTCTATTGTTTTTGCGTGGAAACTTTCTTGTTACGACAGTGACTATGAATTCCCAATCTTCTCCAAAAGAACTCCCTCACTGAGTAAGCAGTCAGCATTCCTAGTATGATCCACTCATTCTACACCAAGAGATTGTTTGTGTCAATGAAACCATGTTGGAACAATCTCTTAAGAGGGTTTAGACCACAGATTTCTGTAGAATCAACTGCTCAAACAGGTAAATTTGGAAGACAATTTCGCGGCTGCTTGTGGTATTGATGGCCAAAATTGGTTGTACCCAGTAGCCTATGGTGTTATGGATGCAGAATTCACTGAGACCTGGACTTCGTTCATAGATATACCACAACAAGTCACTGGTCGTCCAGCTGATCTAGTCATTCACACATATGGATGCAAGAGGCTGAAGAGTGCATCCGATAGCGTCTTTGTCGGAGTGCAGCACAAAGAGTGCACGAGGCACCTCTCTACTTATGTTTTGAAGAAGTCCAAAGGGCCTTTGTTTGATGATAACTTATCAGACAAATTAGTGGTCATACTTAACTTCCTATGAAACATGCTTGATTTTGCAGTGCACATACTTAACTCCCTATAAAGCATATTGGCTACATTGAGAAAATCTGTGCAAAACCTAAAGTGAAGAAATACTTAGATGAACACCACTCAAAATTATGGCAGAAGGTCAATACATTCTAGGAGAGTTCTTCCACAGTAAGGTCAGGGAATTAGAAGGCCTGCCCATTCTTGATTCTTTGGATGCCACTAGGCAGCAATTAATGGAGAAAATTGACCGCGTACAAGGATTGCAACCAAGAAATTTGAAGATCATACAATTCTCCCATCGGTTTAGAAGGACCTTAATCAAAAGAAGTACAAGTCTAAAGCTAAAGATTGGTCAGAAGCAAAAGTTTGGAGGCAGAAGCATATGCAATATATACTATCGCCATGTAAAAATGTTGGTTCTAGATGTGTAACTGCGAGCATGTAGTTCTAATGTTCTTTTAAACTTATAATGACAATTATGAAGTTCTGATGCTTTTGGAACACTTGCAATGTCAATTATGCAGTCCTCATATGATGCTTTGGAAAAAATTGTAATGACAGTTACAGAGTCCTGATGCTTTTGGAAGTAGAGACTTGTGAGACCTGATGCTTGAAATGGCAAGTGCTCAGACCTGCATCTTCGACGTAAGGTGTGTGCATTGAGATGGTTTTTGTGTGCTACATCTGCCTAAGGGTATTTTTCGTCTTTACACAACGCCCAACTACATGATGATGTCAAAGAGAGGTCGGGGTAGACCGAACTTGGCATGGGAGGAGTCCGTAAAGAGAGATCTGAAGGACCGGAGTATCACCAAAGAACTAGCCATGGACACGGGTGCGTGGAAGCTTGCTATCCATGTGCCACAACCATGAGTTGGTTGTGAGATCTTATGGGTTTCAGCTCTAGCCAGGGGCGGACCCAGGTTATAGGCTGTGGGGGCAGCTGCCCCCACTTGATTTTTCCAGCTGCTTAGAGGTGGTCCGACATGTATTGAATGTGCCCACTCGGTCGAATAGCGTGCCCCCACTCGGCCCAGTGTTTGTTTATTTTCGAAAGCCCAACTCCAAAGAATTAGCCCGATATATAAAAGAAAGAATTGCTACAGGCCTCAGCTCAGCGTACATCAGATCAGATGCCTCCTTCGTGTAGCCTACACACGTTGGCTAGCTCAATCCAATGGTCAGATTTCATGTACACGCATGCATCGTCCACTCAAAGGAAAACCACCCACGCAGCCACTACAATCCGAATTCATTGACGCAGCTTCCTAATTTGTAGCACAACTCATCTTCATGTATGATGTATGGAAATTTAGCCGTTCATTTAACTTTTATTTTTTCAGTTAAAGTTGCAGGGAAATAAATGGAGAGTTTTTTCTTCAAAAATCAACAACTTCCAAGATGCCTGAACTAGTTGATTTATTCAAGCTTTCTACATATCCATATAAAAGACTAGAATTCCTATCGAAAGTGATAGTAGAACATTTTCATACAGTGAAAGATCATCGTGGGATAAAACAAACGGTAATGCACTAAAGATTTTCTTTTTCAAAGTAGTGGCCTTCTTCAATGTTTCCTTTTTTTTCTCAATTCGATAATGTTTTCTCTTACAGGTTGTAGGTTAGATTGTTAGAAAAATGTGTCAATGTTCACTTTTGCAACTTCAAAACACGATATTATCAGATGCAGTTCATTTCATCTCAAATGGTTAGTCTTCTTTCACTTTTCGTTGAATTTGGTTAATGCGTGCAAAATAAAGTGTTTATGTCTGTGCTCTGTTTACATGAATGTTTTTGCCTTGCTGGTTCATGCATATGGACATACATTTTTTGCCCCCTCTCAATATTTTTCCTGGGTCCGCCCCTGGCTCTAGCCTACCCCAACTTGTTTGGGACTATATAAACATAAAAAGAAAAAGGTTTTGTTGTTGTTGTTGACACAACGCCCAACTACATCAAATTAGGGCTGACCGAACAGTGACAGCATGTGGTGCCAAAAGTAGGGCACATGGTGGGAGTAACTGATGGCAAATGTATATTCCAAGAAAATGGCATAATGCATGTCTTGAGCGGAGATTAGTGGCACAAATGTGAATTTCCCACTACAAAACAAAGGAACTTGGTTGGCGAAGGATGCATACCTCCTCTCACAATGACTTCTGCGTCATCAGATACTTTTACAGTTAATGTTTTACTTCTCCAAAGACTTCTGCGAATATGAAATACCCAAACCTATTCAGTGAAAAATTGCATATTCTTAGTGCTAACATACGCCACAAACAGAACAGATCAAACAAAAAAACATAATTGAGACATACAGGTAAACTCACCTCAATATCCACCTCAGAATTAAGGCCACTTGATCCTTCCACATACTTACTCAGCAACATGTTCTCTAGCTAACAACGCCAACAATAAATAGCAAAAATTAACTAATTAACAGAATGTAACACAAATCTAATTTACTTCTATTTTAATTTACTTGAAGCCTAATAAATCAATAGCGCACCCACCTCAACTGTGGTAGAGACGTGTTCTCCATTTAAGCATTCAATGACATCACCCACTCGAAATCCAAGTTTCTCAGCGGGAGATCCTTCTGACACCTAGATTCAGTTATCAACAATAACCACTCAATACGCATGAGAAGATAAAAATCCTCAGAAGTGGCGCAAAAATTTATAGATACCTCTTGAACAATAAGACCACTATCAATGCTACACTTGACCAATATTTGCTCGATAAGAGGAGGATCTAAAAGCTTGATTGCAGAAAACTTCAATCCAAGGTGGGGTCGAGACATGCACCTACAAACAACCATTTAGTGAAAGAAACAATACCATAAGATGTAACCCTTTTAAATGAGTCATTTCAGTTAGGAACCAAATTATGGCTATCATATCATAAGATTGCCAATACTACCACAAATATTTGACATCGATGAAGTTCAAAAATACTACGAAAGGATGTGTAAACAGAATTTGACATATACAATAGAACCAAAACAGAACGACATATTACAATATAACCAAAACAATATCGAGTTTTTATTACATCAAATATGTCCAAACAGAACGGCATATTACAATAGAACCAAAACCTATCAATTTTTTTATGAACAATGCACTGATGAACATCTTCAAATTTATATCAATAGAAGATATTATTTCCTTTCAAAGAGGAATCAGTAGGCATAACAGGGTATCAAGGTTAAGATAAAAACATAACTTCTCACCAAATTTTACGTCCGCACAGTTGCCATAAAATAATATTGATAACACATAGAAGTCCATAAAGTAACAATTGATTTTCCCATAAAGCTCTCATAAGGAACCATTTGCCAAACTTGCTCAGTGTGGTTCTATTCCTGCTTCTATCCATGTAGGCCACATGACGGTCCATCACCTGACCTCACTTGTACATATTTTTTGCTAAATAATCTCTTGTGCAATCTATTTAAATATACTCACTACAAACATAAAACACGACAACAAACGCATTACTGAACAAATATTTTTTTTTATGGTCATTATTGCATGAGGCAAGAGAAAGATAAAAACAGGACAAACCAAACTTAACAATATCCTTTCCACATCATGATAGTTTAGATATCTATAAGTCATACATGATAAAGAGAATGACATGGCGATTATTTTGTAGTTCTACTTCCTTTGGCAGGTGTTTGCAAGCCGAAGCAAAATGTAGGAGCGCCACGTGAATGACTGCTGCTGGTGAGCATTGATCGACACCTGACTACATCCAACTTTATTATGCCTTTGTCTACCCATCCCTGTTTTCGAGTCGAACGACTAGTAGCGACTAGTCGTCGACTAGTCGATGAGTCATAACTGGAAGTCGACTCAAACACCTCGACTACTCGAGACTGGTCGAGACTAGTCGATCGCCACGGCACGACTCGTCAAGAGTCGCTACCCCAGACCGACTTGTCGACTCGAAAACCTTGCTACCCATGCATGGTAACGAGTTAGACATCATGCATATGTTTCACCCTTCGTATCTATATGATGTGTTTTTTTACCCCATGCATGGTGCGTACACAGCATGCATATGCTTCAATCATGTTTAATTCTGGCCAGGAAAAATAAACAAACAACAAACATCATGTTTGTGCTGGCCCATTCCTATCCTTCTTGAGCCAGGAAAGGTATGGAAGCCTGCCTATAAAATTGTCTGTTTGTGACTATGGGATCGAGTTCCAATAAAACACGCGATATAAACTGCCATTCAGGTTTTCTTGCAAATCAACACGCATCGATTTACTACAACTTGGGATAAACAGAGAAATTATGTACTTTTCACATGCTAACCATACACCTGGTCCCAACAGTGTAATGAAGACACGTGTAATGAGCACAAACAGCCAAAAGTTTGAGATACTCATTCTCGTGAGTAAATCTAATAAGTAGACTGCAATAAGACCAGCTTACAGTATTTGCTTGTTCTCAGTACCTCTTTTGCGCAATCACACTGTATGCTCATGCATGCATGCAAAAGCGACACATACATGTATAGCTTTAAATATGGCACATAAATCCAAGCAACATGTTCACCATTGATGTTGATGTGACATGATAATTCAAGTCATAAGTACGGTACGCAATGTCAGGTGTAAGTAGCACTCATTTGTATGTTTGTGCAACTTTATCATCAGATGCTAATTGGGTTTTGGATTACTACCAAGTTGAGGACACATATCCCAAGGAAACGCGTCCAATGGCAACAAGCCTGGGGGCAGCTATCCCCCGTGGCAGCAAACTATATTTGAAAGAAATACAACAAATAACTTGACAGGAAATCGAAGTGGAACAACTCAACGTAAGAGTAAGAACCATGGCAGAGGCGTTTAACTCTTAACAGCAAAAAAATAGTAAAGAAGATTATTTTAATAACACTAAGACAGAACTAAAAGAAAAGACAATACCCAAATTTCTTCCACAAATGCAAGCACTTGAGTAAAATGGATGAAGGAATAATGGACCCTCTCGTGCTGTTGCTGACCATTCCCACAATCTTGCCATCAAAGTCAATAACTGGCCCTCCATTGTCATACTGGAACATATGTATTAGCAACATTAAATTTTGATACCAACATTTTGCAAAATAAAACAACAGATGACATTATCCAAATAACGAAACAATGTAGACAATAATCTCAGAATAAATTACAATTTGTACCTTAGGATGCTCATCTGCGCCATGAACATACAGATAGTGATGCCGTTCAAGCAGGTTGGGATTCAGATATTGCACCATACCATGACCTATCGTTAGAAATGAACTTTCATCTCTTCCGAGTTCAAACACTTCTTCAGCACTTTTCACGTCATCATTGAAGGAGAGCAACTGGACAGGTTCATCTACTCTAACCTCAAGCATAGCAAGATTGTAGTGCTTCTCGTAGTACAGCATGGTGGCCTTCTGAGTAGTGGCATCCCGCAAGTGAACAAAAACCTGAAACAGAAGTTGTGAAATATGATGTTATAGATATTTTTCTTTGTTCGAAAACCAATGATGTCTTAGAAGTTAGAAAAGAAAAAATATGATGACATATATAGTTATACCCATGTCTTCTTAAATTGGTCAACATCTCCCACAAAGTCACATGTGGATGCAATGCAAATTACTCTTTTAGCTCCATTGAATTCACCATTTGTATAAAATAGATAGTGACTAATTGAATTTATTCATTATGCATGCATGGTTTACCAAAAAATTATATCGTTATTTCGGTGCTAGCTAATTGTATCATTGTGTCAGCCAACATACTTCACTTTAACACTTCCCTAGTTCTAGTGTCAGAAGATAGAATATGCAAGTGTAACTGTGGATGGAGTTATGTTAAATGTGGACAGGACTAGCTATCTTACGCCACAAATAAAATGAGTTAAGTAAGGTCGAACTAGTATGAGACTACATGCACAAAAAACAAGTGAATACAAACTGCCATTTTCCTATCCTTAACAACTCACCTTGGCCTTGGGAGCATACTCATCTTTACCTAGCCAGTCATTTGAGGATGGGGACTTCGTGCGAATCACATGTGCAGTAGTCAAAACAGTACCTTTTTTGTTTTCCTCATCCCAATCAACCCAAAATCCAGAGCATCGTGTTAGCGAATGACGACCTGCAAACGCATGCATGTATGAACAAGGAACAACCTATTCTCGCAGCGCTCCTAACAAATAGACATGACATAGTTGTCATACCAACAGAGGATGAAAGTCCAATAACTGATGGAGCAGCAGCAAGCACTGTCTTTGTTGTGGATTCACGGACATGAAGAAGCTTAGGATTAGTACTCAAGCATGTGGGCGGTTTACACGTGTGCAGATAAAGAGTCGGCAGTTCCATTTGGCGGTCTGCAAGAAGATCAGCAATCAGAAGTTAACACTAATATGCTAAACTGTCATTTGATTTCAGCAGCATTCAGAGGATATGTCTCTTCGCTAAGTTGAACTTCATGATAGGCGGCACATGTGCATATCAGGAAACTAAACTGCGTGGAGTGGCATATCCTACGATCTCTAGGACAATTCTATGGTTTAAAATTGTCTCGATTTCAAGATAATCTGCAAATGTCTCCTGTTCTTGTCTCTCATAGGCATACTAGATAGTATACATGATAATGACAGGACGTGAAACATTAAAAGGAATGGAGAGGGTACTTGAACAACAAACCTAATTTTTCATCGTATGCATCGTGTACATCTTGAATGGCCTTAGCATATCCAGATCTTCATATAACGCATCCGGAATCTGCGGCGCGCGAATTGGGGAGCTGCCTGCAGATGAGACCCCATCCTCCTCCTCCTCCTCCTCCTCCTCCTCCTCCTCATCCCTGGTCCTTGTCCGTTCCTTCGATTTCTGGTTGTCAGCCGCCCCCCTCTTTCTCTTCCTTGTCGGGGACCGCACGGGTGGTTCCTGTGGCGATTGGGAGCCCGGGGCCTTCCGCCGCGCACGCGCCAGGGCCATCGACCGGGTGGTCGTCGTGGGCATTGCTGAGACGGTGGAGCTCCGGCCGCGGCGGAGCGCGAGGGTTGGTCCGGACCTCGACGCCTCTCCCTCTTGGGTGGCGGCTTGCGGCATTGCTGACCTAGCGAGCGTCGGGCCGCCGCGGTCAGCAAGAGAGAGGACGGAACTGCCCGGGCCTTTACGATCGCCGGCTGTCAGGACCTGAACCACGCTACTACTGAATGAAAGGAAGAGGAGGCAAGATGTATTCAGTCAAGCGACGGCTCAGATGAGAAGATACCGTTGCAGATCGGCTCAACGGCTCGGATGGCTTCCTCACCGTTTCACCCTTCTTTTAAACTCAGTCACTGTTTTGTAAGCGTTAATTACTGTTTATGTTTTACCGCGGTGAGTTGGACAGTGGTTATAAGCTGGGCTCCGAGGCAGGATCGAGCATAGTAGATAGATAGAACCCTAGCTACTGTACGAAAGACGGGGTCTCCGATCTCGCGAATTCCCCTTTTGTATCCAGATTTTCCATTAAATTCCATCGATCAGAGTAGAATTCGTCCGGTCTCTCAAGTTTTGAGTAATTCAGGTCTTACAAAGGTATCAGAGCGCCGGCGGAAATCCTCGGCGGCGAATCGGACTGTGGAGAGCAGGAGGTTGGGATCTCTCATAAAATCGCTCCCGTCCCTCCCAGTTCGCGGCGGCGGTGTTTGGTGGCGGCGACGCGGCGGCGGTGACATTCGGGCGCAGATCAGCGAGTCTGATCCGGTTGCTGAGAGACACTCTCTCAGTGGTAAAATTTCGGGATCTGACGAGATCCGTGCGCCAAGGAGTTGGTTCCGTCTAGCTTGGAAGACAGGACCAATTTCGGTCGCAGTTCACACTCGGGCAGGATGGCGGATACGAGAGCTAAGGTATAAATCACAATGGATAGAGTGGAGAAAGAAGTAGCAGATCTGAGGGCTGAAGGAGAGGGTCTCCAGGAACTTAAGCAAGAAGTAACCAAGCTCATATCAGAGATGGTGACTATATATGCCAAGAGTAGAAGCAAAATTGTCCGAGATGAATGACGGAATTCAGCAAACTCTGCAGTTAATCTTGAAGAAAATGAACATAACTGGTTAGAAAAACAGAAGTGGTAACTCCAGATCCAAAACCTCAGGAGAATCCTAGTCCGGTAGGCACTAGTATTCATATGCCAGTCACAATTCAGGGCAGCACACCCAGTTCATCAGATCCAGTTTCGAGAAACCTAGAACAAGAGTTCGGGGTTCAAGGAAAAGTGCCAGTAGCCAACATAGTGAAGGAAATATGCCCTAGAGGCAATAATAAAGTTATTATTTATTTCCTTATATCATGATAAATGTTTATTATTCATGCTAGAATCGTATTAACCGGAAACATAATACATGTGTGAATACATAGACAAACAGAGTGTCACTAGTATGCCTCTACTTGACTAGCTCGTTGATCAAAGATGGTTATGTTTCCTAGCCATAGACATGAGTTGTCATTTGATTAACGGGATCACATCATTAGGAGAATGATGTGATTGACATGAAGGTTGTTCGGAGTCCCGGATGTTAGATGTACCAAAGTTTATATGTTAGATGTACCGAAGGTTGTTCGAAGTCTCGGATGTGATCACGGACATGACGGGGAGTCTCGAAATGGTCGAGACATGAAGATTGATATATTGGAAGCCTATGTTTGGATATCGGAAGTGTTTCACGTGAAATCGGGATTTTACCGGAGTACCGGGAGGTTACCGGAACCCCCCGGGAACTTAATGGGCCTTAGTGGGCCTTGGTGGAAGATAGGAGAGGCGGCCAGGGCAAGGGCCGCACGCCCCTCCCCCTAGTCCGAATAGGACAAGTAGAGGGGGGCGCCCCCCCCCCCCTTCCTTCTTCTCCTCCTCCTCTTTCCCCTTCCCAAGTCCTAATCCAACTAGGAAAGGGGGGAGTCCTACTCCTGGTGGGAGTAGGACTCCTCCTGGCGCGCCCTCTCCCTTGGCCGGCCGCACCCCCCCTTGCTCCTTTATATACGGGGGCAGAGGGGCACCCCAAAGACACAATAATTGATCTTTGATCTTTTAGCCGTGTGCGGTGCCCCCCTCCACCATAGTCCACCTCGATATCAGAAGCGGTGCTTAGGCGAAGCCCTGCGTCGGTAGAACTTCATCATCGTCACCACGCCGTCGTGTTGACGAAACTCTCCCTCAACACTCGGCTGGATCGGAGTTCGAGGGACGTCATCGGGCTGAACGTGTGCTGAACTCGGAGGTGCCGTGCGTTTGGTACTTGATCGGTCGCATCGTGAAGACGTACGACTACATCAACCGCGTTGTGCTAACGCTTCCGCTTTCGGTCTACGAGGGTACGTGGACAACACTCTCCTCTCGTTGCTATGCATCACCATGATCTTGCGTGTGCGTAGGAATTTTTTTGAAATTACTATGTTCCCCAACACATAGCACGTCTCTCAACTGGGCTAGCAACTACACAGTTGTTAACTGAAAGCACAAGAGTGTTCAGTGATAAACAACAAGAGGCACCAGTTTTGGGTCAGTTCAGGATGGCTCCAACAAATGTAAGTGCCACAGTACAAGCTCATACCTTGGGATTTTCGGGCAACAGTGGATATTTTGCTCCTATAAGTGCTCCACTTTTCTCTCCACCTCACACTTACAATCCCATCACTGGCCAATATATTAACATGACAACAACTGCCCAAGGAATTTCACCTGTATATCAGGAAGTAGGGAATTTGTATGATATGCAGAGAAATCAACATTCAACTCAGTTAGGAGGTCCATCTTATTTTGCTGAGGCGGTCTTAAAAGGTCCAAGATTGGAAATACCTCTTTTGAGTGGAGAAGACCCTATTGGATGGCTCATAGCTTGTGAAAAAATATTTGACATGTCTGGAACCCCTTATGATTAGTGGGTGAACCTAGCTACAGGACATTTGCAAGGCAGAGCTTCAAACTGGCTGAAAAACATTTGTGTTCCATGGCAAATGGTCACTTGGCAACAGTTTTGTCAAATGATATAGCTAACAGATTTTCAGAGGCAAGTGTTCATGAGGTTGTGGGGATACTGAAGAACATTTAGCAAACTAACACAGTGGCTCAATACATTGACAATTTTGAACAATGTGTGGCTTTAGTTAAAAGAGATCACCCTTGTCTCCAAGAGAATATCCTTTTAAGTTGTTTTATTGGAGGATTGAGAAGTGACATTAAACATGAAGTTTGTGGACAGAAACCTACTGGGATAATTGAAGCATATTGGTATGCTAAAGTTTATGAGAAAGCTGCAGCTGCTAGGAAACTCCAGAGCACACCAATATATAAAACCAAGAACTATCAATCATCATACATAAATCCTACAAATTCTCTGCAAGTGCAAGTTCCACCTCAGGAGAAGTATAATGTTCCTTTCCCTAAAGATGCTAGAGCTTGCTGGTATTGTAGGGAACCATGGACAAGACAACACAAATGCAAGATTGGCAAAACAATTCATATCCTGCAAGAGTTAGATGATGAGGAGGACAGTGATAATATAGAAGACTTCACTGGTCAGGAGCAAACATATCATACAGCTCCCAACACTCCTGATAAGGACAAGAGCAATGATAACACTGTAGAAAAACCTACACAAGCAATGCACATATCAGTAAATGCAGTGGAAGGAACTCCAGGTGCAAATACATTTTCATTGATCATAGAGTTTGCAGGAAATTGATCATAGAGTTTGCAGGAAAGAAAGCCACAACATTGTTTGATAGTAGACCCTCAGATACTTTTATTAGCACTGAATTTGCTATTAAAAGTAATTGCCATGAACAACCAATGCAACCAAGGAAAGTGACAGTGGCTGGAGGAGGAAAACTCATTTCCACTCCCAAGTGCCAACTGTGGATTTCAAAATCTAAGGCAATACATTCTGTAGCAGTTTCAAAGTACTGGATTTACAGGCATATGACATAATTCTGGGTGCTGATTGGATATATCAGTACAGTCCTATTTGCTTGGACTTGGTGGAAAGAATTATGATTGTCACAAAACAGGGACAGCCAGTTACCATGTTTGATCACACAATTCCCAAAAAGAAATGCATCATTTCTACAGCTAAAAAGGAAAACATGTTAACCAAAGGAGTAATGGGGTATATCCTGCAAATCCATGAAATGGAGACAGAGAACAACAAGGAGCAGACAGAACCACCACCAGCTCTTCAATCCTTGTTGCAAAAATATGCAGATATATTTCAAGAATCAGAAAAACTACCCCCTCAAAGGGCATGTGATCACAAGATTGTGTTACAGGAAGGAGCAAAACCTCCTAACTTGAGACCTTACAGAGTGCCCCATTATCAGAAAGCTGCAATGGAAGAGATCATTAAACAGTTGATCATAAAAGAAAAAATTTAGGAAAGCTTTGGTCCTTTCTCCTCACTTGCAATTATGGTCAGAAAGAAAGATGGAGGATGGAGGTTATGTGTGGATTACAGGGAGCTGAATGCAATCACTGTCAAGAATAAATTTTCTATGCCCATAATTGAAGATCTTTTAGATGAATTACATGGAGCTAAAGTATTTTCCAAACTGGATCTTAGGTCTGGATATCACCAGATCAGGATGGCCATTGAAGATATTCCAAAAACAGCTTTCAGAACACACATGGGCCACTATGAGTATAAAGTGGTGCCCTTTGGATTGTCATGTGGTCCAGGCACATTTCAAGGGCTGATGAACACCGTGTGTGAAGAAATCAATGAACCGGAGAAAGAAAATTTTCTCCTGGTGTTTTCTGATGATATGTTAGTGTTCAGTAAATTATGGAACAACACTACACACACCTAGAAAGAACTTCTGCTATGTTGAGAAAACATGAGTTATATATGAAGCTGTCAAAGTGCACTTTTGCAACAGATCAAGTAGCATATCTAGGGCATATCATTTCAGAGAAGGGAGTATCCACTGACGCAAGTAAGATTCAGGCAGTAGTAGACTGGCCAGAACCTGAAAGTGTTAAGAAACTAAGAGGATTTCTAGGACTGACTGGTTATTATAGAAGATTTGTGAAGAACTATGGAAAAATTTGTAGACCACTTCATGATATGGCGAGAAAATATGCATTTTAGTGGGCTCCTTAACAAAGCAAAGCATTCCAAACTTTGAAAACTACAATGACCAGCCGTCATGTGTTAGCACTACCAGATTTCTCTCTGCCCTTCACAATTGAAGCTGATGCTTGTGCAAAAGGGATTGGAGCAGTGCTCATGCAAAAGGGCAGACCCATTGCTTTCCTTAGCAAAATCTTGGGACCAAAATCTGTTGCTCAATCTATATATGAAAAAGAAGCAATGGCCATTTTGGAGGCACTTAAAAAGTGGAGACACTATGTGTGGGGAAATCAATTGATCATAAAAATGGACCAACAACCTCTTAAATATATGACAACTCAGAGGTTAATTAAAGGAGTTCAACACAAACTATTACTCAAGCTGTTGGAATATGATTACACAATTGAATATAAGAAAGGGAGAGAAAATACAGTAGCAGATGCTCTGTCCAGAAGAGATAATGTACAACCCATGCAGTGTAACAGTGTCACTATGGCGATTCCAGCTTGGACTAAAGATGTAATGAAAAGCTATCAAGGAGATCAAGATACTGACAAAATCCTAAAGAAAGTAGCTGCAGATAATGAGGACACACCCAAGTTTTCCACACATCAAGGTCTGTTGGAATACAAGAATGGGATATATGTGGGAGCTAGCACTGAATTCAGGCAACAGCTGTTGCAGACATTCCACTCCTCTGCATTAGGAGGCCACTCTGGGATTAAAGCAACTTACTATAGAATAAAGAAAGTGTTTTACTGGCCAAACATGAAGAAAGACATTGAAACTTTTGTCAGTCAGTGTCTTGTATGCCAACTAAACAAGGTTGAACATATATACCCTCCGGGTCTCTTACAACCACTGCATGTACCTAATATAGCATGGGCACATATAACCATGGATTTCATCACAACACTTCCAAACTCTCAAGGGAAAGAGGTCATATTAGTGGTGGTAGACAGGCTCACTAAATATGCCCATTTCTTACCACTAGCTCATCCATATTCAGTACAAACAATGTTTGATACACTGATGGGTAATGTGATTAAACTGCATGGAATGCCTGTCTGCATTGTCTCTGACAGAGATCCAATCTTCACCAGTGCTTTATACCAAGAACTATTTAAAGTTTTTGGAGTCAAAATCAGATTTAGCACTGCATCTCACCCTCAAACAGATGGCCGGTCAGAAAGAGTTAATCAATGTTTAGAAGCTTACTTGAGAGGCATGGTTTTCCAGGAACCAAAGAAGTGGTTGAAGTGGTTCCCACTCGCAGAACTATGGTACAACACAAGCTATAATTCTTCTCTGAAATGCACTCCTTTCCAAGCTTTATATGGATACAAACCACCACAGATTTGAGAGTTTGCTACAGACCAAATTCTTTCTCCAGAAGCATCACTGACAGTCTCTGAAAGAGAACACATGATTCAGAGACTAAAGGCCAATCTGGAACATGCTCAAGGCAGAATCAAACACTTTACTGATCAGAAACGCATAGACAGACAACTGGAAGTGGGAGACATGGTGTTTCTGAAGATCCAACCTTACAGGCAAAATGTCTTTCGTTTAAGAGGGTCTCTCAAGCTAAGATCCAAGTTCTATGGACCATACAAAATTCAGGAAAGAATTGGTGAAGTTGCTTACAAATTGCACTTGCCAGAGGGCACAAACATTCATCCTATGTTCCACATCAGTCAATTAAAGAAGCACATTGGTCATAGAGCAGTTCCACTACCTCACGTCCCACTAGTGACTCCAGAAGGCTATGTCAAAACAATCCCAGTGGCAATGCTCGACCGTAGAGTCGTTCAGAGAAAAAAAACTCCAGTTGGATAGTGCATAGTTCAATGGGAGAGCCTCGCACCAGATTATGCCACTTGGGAAGATGCAGCCTTCCTCAACAAAACATTTCCTGGCCTTAAACTGTTTCTGAAAGCACAAGTGCTCCCTAGGTGGTTTTGGTAATTAATGACAACATATCTCTTGTTGGACTAACACTTTTACCTAGTATGTTTCAGATAAGTTCAACAATGGAGTGGCATGGACTAGAGGATGTGAAACCCCTCAAAATGCTAAGGACAAAAGGATTGGCTCAAGCTCAAAGCTCAAGACTCTACATTTTCTATTTTAGTGATCCAAGATCACATTGAGTCTATAGGAAAAGCTAATACTATCAAGGAGGGATGAGGTGTTGCTTGATGAGGCTCTTGCTCAAAATGCTTAGTGATATGCTCCAAAGCCCTCAACTACTTTCTCACATCCACATATGACCCAAACCAAAAGTCAAACTCGGCCCCACTGATTCTTTCTATCCGGCGCCACCGAGTTCAGATGTCATAGCCACTGCCACAAACCCTAAGCAAATCGGTTTCACCGATAGGGATCTCGGTCTCACCAAGATGGGATTGTAATCTCTCTGTATGGAACCATCACCAAAATCGGTCTCACCGAGTTTGCGTAATCGGTCCTACCGAGATTGCAATGTAAACTCTCTGGTTCCTTTTGTAACATTTCGGTCTCACCGAAATTAGCGAATCGGTCCCACCGAGTTTACCTGACCAACTCTCTGGTTAGCTTATTACCAAAATCGGTCTCACCGAGTTTGTGTAATCGGTCTCACCAAGATTACGTTATGCCCTAACCCTAACCATATCGGTCCTACCGAGTTGCATGTCGGTCCCACCAAAAATCCTAACGGTCACTAGATTTGCTGAATCGGTTCGACCGAGTTTACCAATTCGGTCCCACCGAGTTTGGCAAGTTGTGTGTAACGGTTAGATTTTGTGTGGAGGCTATAAATACCCCTCCACCTCCTCTTCATTCGTGGAGAGAGCCATCGAATCTAACCTACACTTCCAACCTACATTTTCTGAGAGAGAACCACCTACAC